>CM019720.1:58400310-59105310 GCA_009760885.1 Achatina immaculata
CCGATAAAGTGACGACCCATAGCTGATATGCCAGCGTCAGGGTTAGCAAACCACAGCTGACAAAGACCCTGTCCCACCTCTCCATGGTACTCTCAGTAACAAGCCTAGCCTGGCTAATGGGGCAGGGATCGCCATAGTCCCCATGGTGGTGGAATCTGCTGAAGAAGCATTTTATACCCCCTGCTTTTTAGCTGTATTCCGGGACTGAAAACATAGCTGCCATAACCTGCTCCCAAGCCGATACGATGATGTGCCTCAACACCTCTACAGCAACGGCTGAAGAGAACAACAACTTGCAATTACAGGGAGTTTGTACAAGTGCAAGTTGCACATCTAAGAACCAACAGCACTCATTCAGCAACAGGAAGAACAGTTCTGATGCAGACTTCATTAATGGTTGAATTTAGATTTTTAATATCAGAAATTTTTCAATTATGTAGGTGTGACACAGATTATTATCTACTAAGTTTTCTCTCCTGATTCTGGTCTTGACTAGAACACTGCCATTTGCTAAGACTGTGCTCATCATTATAAAACCAAGATAAAAAGTGTCCTTTTCCATATCCTTATCATTCCATACAAGCAGCTACAGGATATAGCATTAGTGCTCATATTTTCCTTGACCAGACAGTACAGAAGAGGGTGGTGCAACTTTCATCATACTTAGCCATCTTAACTTCCCCGGCTCAAGGGAAAGCCAGGTATCAACTTCTACAGTTTCATGACTGAGGTGCCTCCCGCTGATGAACCTTTTAAATCTAAGAGGCCAATGACCTATGGATGACCCAAATGATTACAACCAATCTTTGGTCCTGCATACTTTCTAACAGTGCACCTCCTAATTTCTGTCAAGTAAAATGAGCACAGTAGTAGCATCCCTTTCCCCTGTGTGGTACCCGGGACCTGGACACATGCCTGGGAAGCAAGGAATAGGACCACTGTACCCTATCAAGCATGATCATAAAAAGCGACTAAAGAGGGTTCGGCATAGGGCCAGCAACCTTATCTGGTAAAAAAAACTATCAGACTGCTACAGAAACAGAAACAAGGGAAAAAAAACAAATGCAGGTGGAAGGAGAAATGCTTATCAGGAAACTGAGCCCATGAAGGTTGTGGATGAAAGCCAGCCACTGGAAGCCCCAAACCCGACTGCAGACCTCCTGGAACCTAAACACAAGATGCAAACAGGCGGCTGGAATGTACTTAATCAAATTGGAAAACTAGCACAAACCATCAAGGAAATGCACAGATACAAACTAGACATATTATGAATACAAGAGGCAAGATGGACAGGACAAGGCAGAAGGAAATTAACAACACAGCACACAGAAGCTACAATAATATGGTTAGGTAAAGAAGATAATCATAAAGAAGGAGTTGGATTAATTATGGTGAAAGAAGCATCAACAGCATATGGACACCTATAAATGAGATCTATGAACCTGTCTATCATAGTTTGTTATGTTATGCACCTACAGAAGGGGGGTGAAGATGCCCGATAAGGTAATCAGTGACCCATAGCTGATATGCCAGCGTCAAGGCTAGCGAACCACATCTGACCAAGACTCCGTCACACCTCTCCGTGGTACCCCCAGTAACAAGCATAGCCTGGCTAATGGGGCAGGGATCGCCAAAGTCCTCATGTAATGGAGTCCGCTAAAGAACCAGTGCACACCCCTGCTTTTAAGCTGTACTCCAGGACTGAAAAAAGTAGCCGCCATAATCCACTCCCAAGCCGATATGATGCTGTGCCTCAACATCTCTACAGCATCGGCTGCAAAGAACAACAGCTCACAGTTACAGGGAGTTTGTACAAGTACAAGTGCAAGTACAAGCACCTACAGAACCAGCTGAAGAGGAGTTAAAAGAACAGTTTTACAACAGCTTCCAAGCCACAGTAGAAACAATACCCAAGGGGAAGCTACTCATCTTGGGCAACTTCAATGCAAACATACATGAAGAAAATGAAAATAGAAGAACCATGGGAAGAGAAGGAATTGGAGAAATAAATGAAAATGGAGAAATACTGCAGTTTCTGTGAAGACAACATTATGACCATCGGAGGAACAATTTACAGCATAAAAACATCCATTAGGTGTCAGCCGCGCAGAGCTGCGCCGACCTGCACAGCGCGGGCGGTTGCTGTTGCGCAGGCCGACCGTTCTTTTGGCGAAAAAGCGCTCTCGAGTTCCGTGCGTGGGGAGACAGGCTTTCGCTCCCTTCCCGGACGGCGAGAGTTAAGGTGTTTCGATGCAGAAGCAAGTGGTTTGTCCGTTGAGCGAAGCATGTAAACGGCTAGCCAGCCAGGTTCGTGATAACGATGTAGTACGGTTTTGTCGACCGATGGTCTCGAAATTGGACCATCTCTCGCAAAGAGTATCGGGTCTGCAGTATGTAACGTGTGTTGTTTGTGGGTGGCCAGGCTTTCTTCTCCGCTCGTTAGAGCAGAGAGACCGCTGTTGGCGTGATTTTTCAGCTGCCGTGCGTGGAGCGGTGCTCTTCCCGGCCAATGAAGAAAGGTACAAATGAGGTTGCCGCGCAGCATCACTGCGGAAAAGGTGGTAGAAAGGATAAAGTGAAGCAAACAGTCAAATCATGGCACCTCTGGTCTGGAGGTCGGCCACGTCTTGAGTGCAGTCATGTCGGGTGAAATGCATGAACCGGCCTGTCTCACTGCTGGCGAGACTCTTCATATGCCGTGCGTGGAGCGAAGCTCCTCCTGGTTAAGGAAGTAAATGCGGAAAAGAAATAAAGGTTGCTGTGGGGAGCCGATGGGAAAAGGTGGTGGAAAGTGAAGTTTAACCGGTATGTCCAGTAGTATCGCTACGAGAGCTATACCATGGCACCTCTGCTCTAGAGGCCGCCCACGTCCGAAATACACCTACAATGGTGAAATATGCCTAAACCGGCACACACCAGGGGTGGAACTTGATGGCTAGACATGTCATGCCACCTCCGCTCTAGAGGTCGGCAACGCCTGATAAACACCCATACTGGTGAATTTTACCTAAACCGGCTCATACTAGGGGTGAATCTTGAAGGCTATGCATGTCACAGTACCTCTGCTCTAGAGGTCGGTCCCGTCCCAAACACGCCCATACTGGGATAATGCCTAAACCGGCTCAACCCAGGGGTAGAAGTCACTAGTGGCGAGGATTCGTCCTCCTGGACAAAAGCTCCATCCTGGTCACAACTAGGAAGGGTAGCGGCCACGACCGCAAAATGCTGAAGTCGGAGACACTGGACCAGGGAAGTCTAGATAGGCAACCACCTCTCACCCGGCGGGGATGTTTGCGTATCCTAATCACGCTGAGGTTTTCTGGTGAGAAAGGGCAACCACCTCTCACCCGGCGGTGATACACGGGTATCTCAAAACACGTCGAGATTTTCCGGTGAGAAAGTCCAACTCTGGCCTGGGTGGGCCACCGCCTCTCACCCAGCGGGGATGCACTGATATCCTAAACACGTCGAGGTCTTCCGGTGAGAAAGTCCAACCCTAGACTAAACTGGTGCAATGAAAACCACGGTGTCACGCAATCCCGCTTCCGAGACCCACCAAGAATACAGGCTAAAGCACTGTGACACTCTGAATCTCTTGTAGTCCTTTCGTGGATCTCGTGTGGTCTATTTTGGACCACACAGGGGACCACGGGACCTAACGAGGACCACAGGCATGAATTCAGTAGGTTCACAGTGCGGTTTTTGGTGGTAGAAGTGAACGAAGAAGAAGAAGAAGATCCATTAGGTGACTTGGAGGTCCCCTAACAAAACCACAGAAAACCAAATTGATTATATACTGATAAACAACAAATGGAAACAGTCACTACAAGATGTGAGAGCAAGGAAAGAAGTGATCACAACCTTCTGGTATTGAAAATAAGACTAAACTTAAGGAAAGCCAAAATCAGAGAACCAAGAAAGTCACACTATGATACAACAAAACTGAAATACCAGCAAACAAGAAATGAATTCTCGATAGAACTTAAGAACCACTCGAGTGTCCTACAAGACAAAGCAGAAATGTCCATACTAGAGTTCAGTGAAATGCTACAGGAAACATTAAAGAGGTGCTGGGATATCAGAAAAGGAGAAAGGAGGAATGGATAAGCAAGACCACATGAGAAAAGATAGAGCAAAGAAAGGAAATAAAAAAAAAATTACTGAACGCCAAATCATAAAGGCTGAAAGAACAAGTCTTAAATAATTATGCACAAAAAGACAAAGAGGTGAAGGAATCATGCTGCCAAGATAAAAGTCAATACTATGACAACTTAGCAGAAGCAGCATATGCCAATGACATGAAAACCATATACAAAATCACAAAGCAGATGACAGGTAAATTCAGCACAAGATGTGAGAGTGCAGTAAGGACACATAAGGGACAACTGATCAGTGGAGAAAGAGAAAAAAACTGAAAGATGGAGGGAACACTTTAACACCCTACTAAACAGAATACAAGCAGCACAAACAATAGACATACCTGAAGCAAAAACAGAACTAAACATCAATATAGGACCACTAACAATAAGTGAAGTAAAGGAGGCAATAAAGAAACTCAAATTAGACAGGGCACCAGGTGAAGATGAAGTGACTGCTGAGATGTTGAAACCAGAAGAGACAGAAACACCAAAACAACTATGTCAGATACTACAAATCTGAGATCTAGAAAAAAAAATCCAGAGGAGTGGAAAACTGGCCTTATAGTAAAACTACCAAAGAAGGGTGACCTCAGAGACTGCAGGAACTGGAGAGGCATTACCCTCCTGCCACTCACCAGTAAAGTATTCTGCCACATAATCATCAACAGAATTGTACCAGTGCTTCAGAGAAAACTTCAGAAAGAGCAGGCTGGATTTATGACAGACCACAAATTTGTACTTAGATAAATATTACAGCAGGTAAATGAGTGGCATAGCACAACATATGCAGTTTATAGATTTTGAGAAAGCCTTTGACAGTGTCAACAGAGATGCACTGTGGAAAATTCTAAGATGGCATGGCCTCCCTCGAAAGACAGTGAATGTCATCAAAGCCTTATACAAGGCTTTTCAGTGCAAAATGTAATCTGTGGAGAACACACCTCCAACAGCTTTAGGGTACAAACAGGAGTGAAGCAGAGATGTATTACCATTATTTATCTTAGCAGTAGACTGGTTAATGAAGGAAGCAACATCAGATAAACACAGAGGATTACAATGGACCCTCCAGTACTGGAAGATTTAACTTTGCTGACAACATTTGTCTACTATCAAGCAGGCATAATGATATGCAAAATAAAATAAAGAAGCTAACTCAAAATGCTAACAATATAGGATTAAAGATCAATGTAGAAAAGACAAAGTTAATGAAGCAAAATGTGAACAACAGAAATGTCAGAGGATGTCTGCGAATTTATATATCTTGGCAGTATAGAAGTAGAAGATGGGGACAGCACAGAGGAGATCAACAACAGACTTACTACAGCAAACCAGGCTTTTATATGGAAATGTAAAAAACTAAGCATGAAGACGAAAATCAGGATATTTAAGAGTAATGTTCTAAGTGTACTACTCTATGGAAGTGAATGCTGGAAAATCACCAAAACTATAGACAAGCTGAATTCTTTCCAGACTAAATGTTTATGAAGAATTAGAAGAATATTTTGGCCAAACATCATTAGAAATAACACCTTGGTGGCAGAAATGCAGATGAAGCCACTGACAGCAATTACTGAGGAAAGACGCTGGTGATGGTTGGGACATGTGCTCTGGATGACTGATGACTCACTACCAAAATAGCACTAAGATGGACACCACAGGAGAAAAGAAGTAAGAAGACATGGAGAAGAAGAAGAGAGAGTGTTGAGCAACAGAGGGCTCACCTGGGCAAGAATGGAAAAAAAGGCAAAGGACAGGCGTTTGTGGAAAACTACCGCCAAAGCCATATGTGCTTTCGGCACTTATGGTTCAGAGAGAGAGAGAGAGTAGCATTCCTTAGATGCCTCACTGCATTACCTATTTATCAACAGTTCATTTGACAGTTTTGGTCAATTCTTTTTTGCAGATTATTTTCAATTTTTGAGTTTGTGGTCAAGACCAGATATGCATTCTGCATTCTTGTGAGTTTTATGTAGATAATGTATAGATCGATAAAAATGAGAAATATGATTTATTTTCTGATTACATGTGACAGGCACAAGCTAACAAAGACAGTAAGAATTTTCTGTCTTCTTGTGTTTCGATGACTTTTTCTTCATTGAAATTTGAGAATCGGCCATTTTTTTTCTCCTTTATTCTCTGATATAACTATTTTCATACAAGTAAATATTTTATACTGTTTGTTGTGAACTCAGATAGTTCAACATCTTACATTTCAAACAAGCTACAATGTGCTAAGTTTTGTAAAGTAGAAGAATTTTTTTTTTCTAAAATACTCTTTAAAAAAAAGAGGGGGGAGGGTGCAAAAGCAAAAAAGCATCAAGCTGAGATTAGAAATAAAAATTTTACTAACCCAGATGTGAGAGACAGCTCACAAACTGCTCCACTGCTCAAGTGCCTACTCATCCTTACGTGAAAGCTGAATTCCCAAACATAATCTAGGTTTCTCTTCTCTCCTGAACATCTGGATACTAAATATCTTACATCCTTCCTGTGCAGTTAAATGTCAAATAGGGCTCGCATGGTAGATCTCTGGCCTCTCTTAACAATGTCATCTTCAGAGTTTCATGTGGTCAACCAAATATACAGACACTAAATATCTTACATCTTACATTCTTCCCATGGTGTTAAACATCACATAGGGCTCGCATAGTTGTTTGCCAAGTTTTCCTGTTTTTGACGAGTTTTTCAACTTCATCAAGGGATGTTATGCCCACTAAACTGGCTGCTCTTAACAATGTCCACTTTAGAGTTTCACATGGTTGACCTCTTTTTCTTCAGCCTGCTGTGTTTCACTTGATATTGCTTCTTCTCATCACATGGCCTACATATGTCCATCTTCTTTTTCTGATCAACCATGAGACAGGTTGTTGTTTGCTCATCTGTCTTATCTCTGTGTTGTTCTTAAATTAATTCCACTTTATATCAAGTATTTTCCTGAGGCATGTTTTCAAAAGAGTCTAATTTCTTGTCTATTTCTTTAGTTGATTTCCAGCTTTCGCATGCATTAAAGAGGGTGGATATCACATTTGAATTGAATAATCTTAACTTAGTTTTTGTGCTTATAACTTTAAAATTACATATGTTCTCAAGATTTTTGAAGGACAATAGCTGCTTTTGCAATTCTAATTCTAATTTCCTTCCTGGTGTCACTATCCTAGTCTATGTAGCTGCCAAGGTATGCAAAATGATACTAAATATACAGTAGCAAAATTAATGAGCCTTTTGAGAAAAAAATAAAATACTATTTCACTCCTCTTTATTAGGAAGCATTCTATTCTAATATCACAGTATTCTATAAATATATGTAATAATGCTTACAAGAAAAACATTCATACCATGTTTACAATATTTGGATCACTGAAGAGTGTAGTGAAATCCATGTTACCAAGTCCTCCCATAGCACCTAAACTTCCTGCTGGTCCTACATTGAACCCAGCCTAAAATAATACATAAAAACACTTATAAACAACGAAGAATTGGAAAATTTGAGGATTAATGTGTGTGTGTTTTTTTTTAAGTTGTAAAATCTTCCATGATGAAATGACAATTTTTCATATAGCTTATCAACCATGGGGAACATATGATCTGTTGTATAACTCCTGCCTGTTTACCTGGAATATACACTCATAAGGTAGGCTATGGGTCTAGATCAGCTATGGCTTGGTTGTCCTGATGGCAACACAAAGTGAGCATCTTCTTCCTAACACATGCTAGCATCTTCCTTCTAACACTGGCTAGCATCTTCTTCCTAACACAGGCTAGCATTATCCTCCTAACACAAGCTAGCATCTTCTTCCTAACACATGCTAGCATCTTCTTTCTAACACTGGCTAGCATCTTCTTCCTAACACAGGCTAGCATTATCCTCCTAACACAGGCTTGCATTATCCTCCTAACACAGGACAGAATCTTCCTCCTGCCAGAGGCTAGCATATTCCTCTTAACACAGGACAGAATCTTCCTCCTGCCAGAGGCTAGCATATTCCTCTTAACACAGGCTAGCAACTTCTTCCAAACACAGGCCAGGATATCCCTTCTAACATACCTGCTGTATCATTTCAGCCCAGTCAGCTGGGGTAAGTCCAGCTTGATGTCTGTGCTAACAAGATCTTCACAACAGCATCAGCTGATACTAAGTTTCCATTCACAAGTAGATTCTACAGCAATAACCATAATCATTTTCTAAACAACAGATCCTTTTAGTACTTTTAAACATTTATTCTAATGATTTACACCTTTAGCTCTATTTTGTATCCTATTTTTTTTTAAACTCATATCCAACTATTTACAAGGATTTTCTTTCTAAATTAAAAATAACTGCTGTCATGTGATCTGGCTTTGCAGCCTAGAGTTCATAATTTTAAGCTGCTATATATGCTGAAAATAGATATCCTAGTAAAACACTGCAAGTGTAATGTTTGATAACAAAAGACATTCATATGTCGTGGATGTTGTTAAGAAGGTTAAAAGTTAAGCTTCGTTTATTTCATGAAAAAAATCTTAGGAGCATGTATTTCTGTTAAAGTAAATCTCTACAGGCATACCTCACTTTAGTGTGACATTTGCTTTAATGCGGTGGATTCGAACCAAACCTGCAGTGTCCCCAAAGTACATCTGTACTATACTGTTGCTTCAAAAATTCTATCTTAACCTTTTTTTTTATCTAAAAACCAAGTGTACTCTAATGTGCCTCATCATGTTGGTGGATATTTCCATTTTCCAAAAGTAGTTTACCCCCATCACATATGTATCAAGCATCCATTTTTTTTTACAACTGTGTCAACTATGGTGCACTATTACCAGTTCTCAACCCACAACCTCTATAATAAAAGTCAGTTCACTGTTGATGGCACTACTCCTTAACCCAATCTTTTTATCAGTTTTGCTTTACACTGACTTTTTTTTTCTCTTTTTTTATTTTATATTCATGCTGCTGAGAAAGAAATCTAGTAGCAGCTTTATTTAGCAATCACAAATAACATTTAATCTTTCAGCCAAACACTTACCAATGAACAAGAAATTCAAGTAAAATAATTTTAAGCATCAGACATCTAAAATTTATAGTAATGTATTTAAACTTCCATGCAGAAAATTTCATTTATCAGCATCAATTTTTTTAAGTGAGGTAGAAACAGGATGAGATATGAGAAAATTTTAAGTATGCTTGTTGTAATCCAATAAAAAAATGACGGGGGAAAATTTTACTTCAATGCTTTTTTTTTTCAATTAAATTTTACAGAACTCTAAGGTTCTGCAGTTCATGTGCAAAATTTTGAAACCACATGAAAATATATTCTCAAAAAATATTTTTTTGGGTATAAATGTGCACCAAAACATCAACTTTCAGAGTATAATTTAAAGTTCTCATGGAAAAATACTGAAATCAAAAGAAATCATGAAAACAAACTCTTGTAACTCTATCATAATCATATTCAATACTACTGTAGCATAGAGTAACACTAGGAAATTGAAAAATGAAAGACAACGTATAAAATTTCATGTATGGCATGACTTTTTTTGTGTGTGCACACCCATGCTGTTATGCAGCTTAGAGGGAACATTGATGAACGCCTCTCTTCATGTCTCAATGCTATTTACCTGAACGTATCACAGAATTCAAAATTTTACTCTGTCCTCTAGAACACTACAAAAAAACATGGTAGTGAAACACCTTTACATATGAGTCATCTGCCTTAGTGGTCCATCAAATTATACTGGATGTTGCACACACACAGCCACAAACAGAATTGGAAAGGTATATAACAGATCTTACTTGCATGGCAGCTTCTTTGAGCTTTTGCTCTGCTATCTCCAAGTTGTTCTGATAGCTTTGGTTATCTGGGTCTAGCTCAATTGCTTTGCGATAGCACTCAAAAGCACTCTCGTGATCTTCCAGGGCAGTGAAAGCAATGCTATGGAAAATGGTGTAAAGTTGATTTTAGCACAAACAAAGCAAATTGACTTTCCAAAAAAAATTAAGATCTACAATCCACAGTCTTAGTTTTGTTGCTATCAGATTTTTCTGTTAGAAATATTTTTTTCAGAAGATATAAAATAGTATTCTTCTGTTATGCTATGTTGATTCTGGGATCCTATTGTCAAGATGGAGCCTGTAGTTTCCTCAGTTTCTGCATCAGTCTCACAGCTTATGCTACTGGTCCACTCCCTCTCCCTTTGCTAACACTGTACATATTCTAAAAGTTCAGTTTGGAAGCAAATATGACTGTGCTTGAGTGACAGCACAACTTTCTGTTGGAACTTCAAATGTATAGCTTGGGTTCATCATGGTGGTGAAGCCTACCAAAAAGTTCACTTTTTGTGCACTTTCAGTCTTCAAGTTAGTTACTGTAATACATTCCCAATTCAACATGATGTTTAGTTACTTCTACATCTTCACAGCATCTGCTACTAAGAACATCCAGCATGCAGTTCTAGCAAGATAAAAGAAGAAAGGTTTCATCCATGTACATATTCAGTCATACAATGGATATCCGCCCACAGCAACATCCAAGGAAGTGAAGAGGGAGGAAGAATGCAACATATTGACAGAAGCACAACATATGAGCAAAAAAAAAAAAACCAGACTAAAAGCCATATATAAAAACAAATGGACAAAACAACACCTCACAGAAAAAACAGATGATGAATACTGTAAACACACAAAATGACCAAGTCATAATCTTTGAGAGAGAGAAGGACATTGCAGACTGAGACACCATCTACACCAAACTTGGCCCAACAGACCTATGTGTCTGTGCAAAGAACAACAGACTCCAAATCACATCTTTCTCAGTTGCCAGCTACATAAACCACTCTGGCAAATGACCTGGCCAGACCACAGTCCCTTACAGGAGAAGTTCTACGAATTTGCTGAAAACCTGAGACGAACTGCCGCATTTGTGAGAGAGATTAGCTGAGTGAACAAAAGAGGAGGAGGAAGAGATACATATTCATGTCTGCATTATACTTTAACTCAGTACTGGTGACCCAGTGAGCACACAAAACACCTGAACACTGCTTATTATTGGGGACTTCATAAAACCACATACGACTGCCCTTCTTTACAATTACAGAAGCTCATAAAACAAAAAGACTAAGACTCTCAGAGAATACGTAAGACTTCTCTGTTATCTACAGCAATTTAAACGTAATTCAAATACTCCTAAATCACTGTAAAATTAGCGTAGGGAAATTCATGGGCTAGGAAAATATTCTTTTGTCACAAATATTTTAAAAAGTATTAATCAAATTCAAATTACAATTCATGAATGATAATTTTAGTCAGCAGATGAAGGTTTTTTTTTCATGCACTGCACTTTGTAAATCTGATATCAAATATTGTTAGCCAGCTTTCTGGTCATTATTTTCCCCAAGGATATTGAAAATTTCCATTTCACCTCCAGTGCAGTGTTTAACTAACTCATTATGGCAGTGATTATCAAACTGTAGTCAGCTAACGGTTTGGTGTGGGTCTGCAAATGTGAGTCTAGATTTGGTAGAATGCTATGAGTATGTGAAGATGTTGTTTTGTTTTTGTTTTTTTTATGTAGTGAGGGATTGAAAGGGCTGTAGTGAATTATCACTGGCTTTAGCAGTCCTTAATATGAGAATGGTGGGGACTTGAATAAATATCTAAATTAATAAAGAGAAGACTGCTTTGTCTAGGGTAGGCAAATTTCACTTATCAGACAGCATACATCATCATATTTTTGTTATAATGAATGCATGGGAGTTGAAAAGCCACAACATATTCTGCAGTACTGATATCTGTCAGCAGATCTGGCTGGAGAGAATGAACCTGAGGCAAATGCAAGTGTCAGTAAAATCCTGGAGAAAACTACGGGCTCTTCCCTTGCAACAGATCTTCAAACTAGCAACACCCACACTTGAACATATAAGAACATACATTACAGTGGTCATACATACCCCATTCGTCCATATGCTTTGCTGTAGCTGGGATCAATTGTCAGTGCTCTGTTGCAGTCCTCTATGGCCTGCTGGTGCTTGTTAAGCTTGCTATATGCAGCTGCTCTAGAGGGTTGATTATGGAGATAAATCATTTATTACTGCACAACAATAAAAATAAAGTATTTATTACCATGTAATAATAACATGAAACTTTAATCATGTCTAAGAAACAGAGGTGGATTGGCAACACACTGAAGAAATTTGACACCAGCATAACATGACAGGCACTGATGCGGAATCCTCAGGGAAAAAGAATTCATGGAAGACCTAGAACTCAGGGAAAAAGAAATCATGGAAGACCTAGAACTATGTGGAGAAGGGAAATTATAACAGTACTCAGAGGCAAGGGATAAACATGGAAGGAAGAAGAGAACAAATCCAAGAACGAGGATGACTGAAGAGTCTTAATCCATGATGATGATGATACGATAGCATGAATCATCTATTAATACACAGCAATGAGATATATCATTTATTCCCACACAGCCGTGACTTAAATCACCTACATGTACACAATAATGAAATAATTCTGCTCATTACTGCATAGAGAGACAGTGTAGAAAAAGATCTAAGAGAACTTGGAGTAATACACTGATGTTCTTGTACTTGTACAAACTCCCTGTAACTGTAAGCTGTTCTTTGCAGCCGATGCTGTAGAGGTGTTGAGGCAAAGCATCATATCGGCGTGGGAGTGGGTTATGGCAGCTATTTTTTCAGTCCCGGAGTACAGCTAAAAAGCAGGGGGTGTACAATGCTTCTTTAGCAGACTCCACCACTGTGGGAACTATGGCGATCCTTGCCCTGTTAGCAAGGCCAGGCCTGTTACTGGGGGTACTACAGAAAGGTGGGACAGGGTCTTGGTCAGCTATGGTTTGCTAACCCCGACGCTGGCATATCAGCTATGGGTCGCTGACTGCCTCATTGGACAAGTATCTTCACCCCCAATACACTGTAAGTCAAGAACAGAGATGTCTGGTTAAAGTAAGTCAAGAACAGAGATGTCTGGTGAAAGTAAGTCAAGAACAGAGATGTCTGGTGAAAGTAAGTCAAGAACAGAGATGTCTGGTGAAAGTAAGTCAAGAACAGAGATGTCTGGTGAAAGTAAGTCAAGAACAAAGATGACTGGTGAAAGTAAGTCAAGAACAAAGATGACTGGTGAAAGTAAGTCAAGAACAAAGATGACTGGTGAAAGTAAGTCAAGAACAGAGATGTCTGGTGAAAGTAAGTCAAGAACAGAGATGTCTGGTGAAAGTAAGTCAAGAACAGAGATGTCTGGTGAAAGTAAGTCAAGAACAGAGATGTCTGGTGAAAGTAAGTCAAGAACAAAGATGACTGGTGAAAGTAAGTCAAGAACAAAGATGACTGGTGAAAGTAAGTCAAGAACAAAGATGACTGGTGAAAGTAAGTCAAGAACAGAGATGTCTGGTGAAAGTAAGTCAAGAACAGAGATGTCTGGTGAAAGTAAGTCAAGAACAGAGATGTCTGGTGAAAGTAAGTCAAGAACAGAGATGTCTGGTGAAAGTAAGTCAAGAACAAAGATGACTGGTGAAAGTAAGTCAAGAACAAAGATGTCTGGTGAAAGTAAGTCAAGAACAAAGATGACTGGTGAAAGTAAGTCAAGAACAGAGATGTCTGGTGAAAGTAAGTCAAGAACAGAGATGTCTGGTGAAAGTAAGTCAAGAACAGAGATGTCTGGTGAAAGTAAGTCAAGAATAAAGATGACTGGTGAAAGTAAGTCAAGAACAAAGATGACTGGTGAAAGTAAGTCAAGAACAAAGATGACTGGTGACAGACTATAATTGCAGCAATGTGCCTCAGCAGCTTGGTGAGAGAGAGAGATGGAATGAGAGAGAGAGGGGGGAGGGACAGAAAGAAAGAGAGAGAGAGAGGGGAGGGACAGAAAGAAAGAGAGAGGGGGGGGAGGGACAGAAAGAAAGATAGAGAGAGGACTGTGTAATTTTGAAATCTTTAATTTCATGTTAAACTACAAAACAAAGACAATTCCAGTAAGATGGACTGTGCAGTCTGCAGTTATCAGGGTGAATGAATCAAACTAATAGTGACCTTAACACAGGCTGTGACACTTCAACATGGCCAACAGAGGCAGGGGCTGCACCTCTTTCTATTGTAAATGAAGCGAGTTTAAATTTGTTTTTTTTCAGAGTGCCTCCAAGAAGTCAGGAAATGTAGACTGTCCTAATATGATCCAATGACTGGTTTAATACTCCTTATCACTGCACCAGCAGTTAAAAATTTGAGTTTCCTGCTACCACTAGTTAAAAATTTGAGTTTCCTGCTACCAGCAGTTAAAAATTTGAGTTTCCTGCTACCAGCAGATCATACTGCACCACCAGTTAAAAATTTGAGTTTCCTGCTACCACCAGTTAAAAATTTGAGTTTCCTGCTACCACCAGTTAAAAATTTGAGTTTCCTGCTACCAGCAGATCATACTGCACCAGCAGTTAAAAATTTGAGTTTCCTGCTACCGGCAGATAATAATGCACCACCAGTTAAAAATTTGAGTTTCCTGCTACCGGCAGATAATAATGCACCATCAGTTAAAAATTTGAGTTCCTGCTACCAGCAGATTATACTGCACCACCAGTTAAAAATTTGAGTTTCCTGCTACCAGCAGATTATACTGCACCACCAGTTAAAAATTTGAGTTTCCTGCTACCGGCAGATAATAATGCACCATCAGTTAAAAATTTGAGTTCCTGCTACCAGCAGATTATACTGCACCACCAGTTAAAAATTTGAGTTTCCTGCTACCAGCAGATTATACTGCACCACCAGTTAAAAATTTGAGTTTCCTGCTACCAGCAGATTATACTGCACCACCAGTTAAAAATTTGAGCTTCCTGCTACCAGCAGTTAAGAATTCAAGCTTGCTGCTACAGACAGATCATGAAACAACCAAAACCTAAAGTATTAAAAGTGTGCTTTTCACGACTCCAAAGGTCACCAAATAAACTGCACAGAAAACAAACTGATTTTTAAAAAAAATATATGACTTCATACATCTCCTGACTGAGATTGAATGTGATAAGTCACTAATACCTGTTGCAGAAATAAACTGCATTTTTAGAATCTAGCCTGATTGCCTGTGAGTAGCTTTCAAGTGCATCGGAAAACTTCTCAGACTTCATGAACTCATTACCTTTGTAAGAAAAAAGAAAGATCTGGGTTATTTTTTTAATGATTAAATTGTTAAAAAAAAAACGAAAAAAAAACATAATTCCTTAAGGCTATCAGGACGTATCTTTCACAGTGTGGAGAATATATTCACTCCTCTATTGTCTGTGGAAGTAAGACGAGCTGACAAGGAAGGGAATATTCTAAGGCATTATAAACAACATAGTTACAACATCATCTGTTTTGGCCAAAGGTTTATTTAAAAGCACTGATATTAAACAAAGGGTAAACAAAAAAATTATATATGGGAATTACTACAAAAAATATTGTTTACTCCATATACAGCACCTCATGCAATATCCTATGTTTCCCTTCTTTCACCGACAGTAGCATGTAGAATACAATATGGCGTTCCTCACCCTGCAGGAATATATTCTCCATTTTTGGAAACTGCTTCCCCCAAGTATATCAGTTTTACAACTGGGTCAGTTAGAGAGAATCAGATGTAGATCATAAACCCAAAACCTTTTGGATAAATAGACATTTAAATGGTAAAATCCACATTTACATGCCATATAGGCATATTGAGGATATGTTGCTCATACTTTCCAAGGCCTCTGGCACATGAAAGTGTGATGGGGTCATATCACACCTGGCTAAATTTACTTTTCCAGATTTCTCTGAATAGACATTTCCAACCTATAATATATTCACTATTGATCACTCAGCCCTGAATACAGGAGTAGCACAGTAGATAGAAAGCTGGCTTCTAACCAGTGTGGTTCTCGACATCTTTCTCTCTCTGAACCTTAAGTGCCCAGGGTACATGGGGCTTCCGCAAGGGTTTTCCACAAATGCCTGTCCTCTGCTTTTTTTTCTGCTCTTGCCCAGGTGAGCCCTCTATTGCTCAACATCCTTTCTGTTGTTCTTCTCCATGTCTCTTTTGGTCTACCCTTACTTCTGTTCCCCTGTGGTGTCCATCTTAGTGCTATTTTTGGTGGTGAGTTGTCAGGTTTCTCAATATACTCCTGTAAAACAGTTCCTGACACTTATGTTGGGGAACGTCACTGTTAAATGAAGGACAACCATGTTATGAACTGCCTGATCCAGCATCTCAAATTTCAGTAAGCGTCTGCTTAAATGCGATTCCTATGTGTATAATAACATGGTATTATCCCACAAAGCAGCAGGATCTTGTGTTGGTTCATGACTATTTACGAACTAATCAAAGCTAACATATATTATAAACAAGCCTCATCAGATCTATCATCTGACATTCCTGGAAGAAGAACACTCCTCTCTCCCAACAACATTCCAAATAAAGGCAGTAAGGCTGAAGGCAAATCACCTTACCTTTAAAAGCTGAAGAACTGAAAAGTTAAAGTCCTAATACTTAGGTCTTTGAGAGTCAAAATAAAAAGAGATAAACAGAATCCTAAAAATCTGAAACACTAACGGAAAAACAGAATCCTTTACCTTTATTCTTAAGTCTTTCTGCCTCTTCTTTCTGTTCTGCTGTTGCCTCGTGTAATGACAATGTTGATACATCTAACTCAGTCTGTGGGGGAATTTACAAGAAAATTATTAAACAAAAAAAAATATGGAAAACTCTTCTTCTTCTTTGTTCGCTTCTACCACCAAGACTGCCCCGTGATCCTACTGAATTTACTCCCATGGTCCTCAACGGGTCCCATGGTCCCCGTAAGGACGACACGTGATCCCCGAGAGGATCACAATAGGTTCAGAGCATCACAGGGCTTGAGCCTGTATTCTTGGTGGGTCTAAGAAGCAGATTGCATGACACTGTGGTTTTCGTTGCACTAGTTTAATCAAGACTTGAAGTTTCTCACTGGAAAGCCTTGATGTGTTTTGGGATACCCGTTTATCCCCGCCGGGTGAGAGGTAGTTGGACTTTCTCACCGGAAAACTTCAGCGTGATTAGGATACGCATACATCCCCGATGGGTGAGAGGTGGTTGCCTATCTAGACTGCACTGGTCCAGTGTTTCTGACTTCAGCAATTTGTGGTCGTGGCCGCTACCCTTCCTAGTTGTGAACAGGATGGAGCTTTTGTCCAGGAGGACGAATCTTTGCCACTAGTGAGTTTCACCCCCTGAGTCAAGCCACTTTAGGCATATTATCCCAGTGTGGGCGTCTTTAGGACGTGACTGACCTCTAGAGTGGAGGTACCATGACTTGAGTAGCCATCAAGTTTTACCCCTGGTTTAAGCCGGTTTAGACATATTTCACCAGTAAGGGTGTGTATTGGGTATGGCCAGCCTCTAGAGCAGAAGTGCCAGGGTGTGAGTAGCTCTCACCGCAAGACTACTGGACATATCGATTAAGCTTCACTTTATCCTTTATATCATCTTTTTACATCGGCACCGCAAGGCAACCTGATTGTTTTTCTTCATTGGCTGGGAGGAGTTTCACTCCATGCGTGGCATCTGAAGAGTCTCGCCAGCAGCATCTTAACCCCTGGGTTAAGCTGGTTCAGGCAATTTGCCCGGTATGAGTGTACATGGGACATGGCCGACCTCCAGACCAGATGTGCCATGACTTGAGCAGTCCTGACCTTGAAACTACTGATTACTTCACACTTCACATACTCCTTTCTCTCACCTTTTCCACAGTGCCGCATGGCAACCCATAATTGCACCTTTCATACACAGCACAGACATGCAGAAAACTATCATTGCAGGAGATTTTAATGCACATCTACCATTACTAGGATACAAAGACCGAAACCCTATGGGAAACAACACTGAAGAGCTATGCAACACGATAATATTGCAAGACTCCTCCTCCCCACCAACGCTCCTCCACAGAGTCACTGGATGCACCTGACCTCACCACTGTCTCAGCAGACATCCACAATGATTGTACTCTCAGAGTGCTTAATGACATAGGAAGCAACCATTGCCCCATTCTTCTACAAATTTCTTACACACAAAACCAAAGACCACATAAACCCCCTCAATGGAATTATAGAAAAGCAGACTAGGAAAAATTCAGAACACAAACAGATTGAAAACCTATCAAAATTAAATGACAACACAAACACTGACACACTCTACACCAACATAATCCATGCCATACTTGGAGTAGCCTACAAAACAATCCCCTGAGGATGCAGAAAGAAATATAGCCCCTTCTGGAACAAAATCTCTGGAAGACTTAGTAGAAAAAAAGAAGAGCAGCCAGGAAGAATGCAAAGAAAAACCATACTCCAGAAAACAGAATAGAGTTGAAACTAAAAAAGCAAAGAAAGAGAAGTGGTTAAGCACATGCAGTAATCTCAACCTCAGAACTGAAGGAAAGAAGGCTTGGAAACTCTTAGACAACATGTCAGGAAAAAAACAAACTAATCTTAAGCCAATGTGAATCTCTGGTCGAGTCCTCTCAAGTGACTCAGACAAAGCCAGTACTTTTAATAAATTCTTTGTTGCCACCAACAAATCCTCCAACAGGAAAGTACTTGACAATATGCTGGGAAAAGTTCTGAGAAGTAAAGAGAAATCTAGCTTGGCAAACATTCCACTTTTTTTAAGGCAAACTTTACCATCCATAAACTCCAGAGTGCTATGGGTAAGCTACAGCTAAGAAAAACACCAAGACCAGACAAAATATCAAATGAAATGATCCTTCATCTCAGCCCTTTAGGAAAGTCCACATTGCTTAACTTCATTAACAAGACCTGACAAAGTGGAGTAATATCAAAATCTTGGAAGTCAGCCACAGTTAGACCTATCTTGAAAAAAAGAAAGCCAGAAGATGATCTAAAAAGCTTTAGAACAATCTCACTAACTTCCAACATTGGTAAGCTAGCAAAAAGAATGCTTAACAATAGGCTGTACTGGTGGTTGGAATCCTCGGGGTCCCTCAGTAACTTTCAGGCAGGGTTCTGCAAAGGATCAAGAACCGAAGACCAGCTACTTCTCCTCACTCAAAGTATAAAAGACATTTTTTTACACAAGAAAAACTCTGTAGCTGTCTCTGTAGACTTCCAGCAGGCATATGACAGGATCTGGCAAAATGGCCTACTGTTAAAGATGCAGAACATGGGCATAATGGAAAAATGTATCAATGGGTCAAAAACTACTTCAGTAACAGGACCATACAAACTCAGGTCAATAACAGACTGTCTAACAAGTGCACCCTGGAGCAAGTCTGCCACAAGGTTCTGCTCTTAGCTGCACCTTGTTCCTAATCTTTATAAATGACCTCTCCGACCTGCTGAACACCCACAAAGCCATGTTTCCCAATGACTTTGTCATATGGACTAGTGGAACAGACCTGCAGCTGGCTGCTGAGACTTAATAGAGCCCTCCTTACCATATCAGCCTATTGCAATTTCTGGAAGTTGAAGATCAATGTCAGTAAAACTACATATACAGTCTTCACTCTTAGCAACAAATTAGCAAAGACTGAACTGAAAATAACTCTTGATGGTGCTCAAATCATGAAAGAAAAAATCCAACATACTTTGGTGTGAAACTAGAAAGAGAATTGAATTTTAAAGAGTTCATGGATGGACTAGCAGAAAAAGCATCCAAAAGACTAAACTTACTCAAGCGACTTACAAGTACATCCTGGGGTCCTGACAAAGCAACACTCAGAAAACTGTACACAGGATATGTTAGATCTATAATAGATTACAACCTCCCCCTACGGTCACAGCATCAAAGAGCTCTCTTACACAGGTAGACAGAATCATGAACCAAGCCATTCATTTCATTTGTGGGGCATTGAGATCAACACCCACAGCTGCATGTGAAATTGATGAAACATAGAGCCATTAGATATAAGACGCGAAAAGTCAACCACTGAGGCAGTAGAAAGAAATAAACACATGCCCCCAGACCATCCTAACAGAATAGTGGTTGATAAATGGAAGCATAATAATAGACTGAAACTGAAAACTCCAGTGCACATAGCAGAACAGTTAAATGCAAGACACAAACTACCTGAAGATAAAGAAGAACTTATAAAAGTACCAGACATCCCACCAAACACAAACTACACACTTCTTCAAACTAACACCAGACTCAAGAACAAATTAGTGAACAAATAATCAGATCCCAACACCCTAAAGGTGTGTACACTGGAGACCACAGAATCCTATCCCAAGGACTGGATCCATGCATACACTGATGGGTCAGCATTCAAGGAAACAGACAATTCAGGATATGGGGTACTCATAATATTTCCAGATAAGACAACAAGCCACATTTCTGCTCCTTGTGCATCTCACTGCTCCAATTATGATGCTGAAATGCAGGCAATATTAGCAGCCCTGGCAGCCATCACCACCAAAGACAAAAACAGTGCCTCTCATCCAAAAAACCTTGTTATTTTCTCAGACTCTCAGTCTGCTCTCCAGGTCCTTGAAAACTGGATACCATCAGCTGATCACATTACAAATGATATTCATTCATTCATTCATTCATTCATGTGCACGTCCCTTGCGGAACTTTGCCTCCCTAACAGCTCTCCTGTAGGCCTCTCACTTGTGAGCAAGATGGCCTGCTGCTGATGCATCCATTTGCAGATCATCAACATGATATTTTTTTGCCTTGGTCTTCCTCTCTTTCTTTTTCCCATTATGTATCCTTCCAAGATGGTCTTCTCTAGATTATCATGATGTTTAATTTGTTCAAAATATTTAAGTTTTCTCTCTTTAATCCTCTTGACTAGCCAGACTTCTTCAATATTAAGTTATTGTAGTATGGATATATTTGTTCTTTTTTGTACCCATGATATCTGAAGAACTCTTCTGCAGCATTTACATTCAAAGGCATTTATGTGTTTCTCAGTCGTTTTGTTAAGTGTCCAGGTCTCACAGGCATATGTTGCGATGGGAAAGATGCATGCCCTTAAAAATCTAATTTTTGTTGTTCCTCTCCACAGATTCTTTAGTTGTTTCACTTTCTGAAGAGTGATAGATGTCCTCTTTTTAATTTCCTTCATTGTATCTCCATTATTAGTTAGTAATGATCCAAGATATTCAAAACTCTCCATGTCTTCCAATTTTTCCTCATTGATATATATTTCAGCTGCTTTGTTTTGTCACAACTGACATACTCAGTGCAATAAACCAACTCGCCTCCTATGACATCAAGACCACCCTACAGTGGTTACCAGGGCACATAGATATTAGAGGAAATGAACGTGCTGACAGACTGGCAAAGAGTGGAGCCACCATGTCACAGCCCCACATCTCCACCGACATGAGAACAGCTAAATACATTATATACAACAACTGTAAGCAGCAGTGGATGGACAGCTGGGCCAGTAATCCAACTGGAAGATCCCTATATGCACACCTGCCAAAGCTTAACCCTGGAGACCACATCAACATTTGTAGAGACAAATGCAAAATTTTCAGGTTGAGAACAGGACACATCACCCTCAGTAAGAACTTACACAGAGTGACCACTGACCACACACCATACTGCATGCACTGCAACAGATAAGAAGAAGAAACTGTTAAACACCACCTGCTGGACTGCAGTGCACTGAAGGACCTTCGAAAGAACTTGATACCACCAAACTCCTTAATCACCGACATTCTGTATGAAGATGTAGAACAGCTGAAGAGGACCTGTGCGCTTCATTATCTGACACAATGGAAAAAGAATGAAAATTCGTAAACCCGGGGATCGGAAAAGTCAAAGTCAAAAGTGTGTGTTTATTTTCTTTTCTTTTTTTTTTTCAAATATTATTTCTGCTGTTGACATGGTCAACATTCTATTTCCTCAAGGAAATAGAAAACAAGGAAGACCTAGATTTACTTGGAGAAGAGAAATTATGACAGCACTCAGAGACAAGGGATGCACATGGAGGAAGCAGAGAATAAGTCAAAGAAAAGGGATGAGTGGAGTGCCTTTATCTGTGGCCTATGCTTTCAAGGGAGTGAAATGCAATGATTTCTGTTCTTGAAAATGGCCTCTGATAAGGCCTTTTTTTTTCTCTTGCATTCTAAAAATTTTCTCATCCTTTTTTTCCTTCTTTCTTACCAGATAAAACTACATTCATACATTCAGCAGAAATGGACCATAACCTTTTATCATAAACTTTAAAAAAAAAATGAATGTCAAATTCACACTTCCAACCAAAGATTCCACTTAATTTGCTAAATGCACAAAATATACAGACCTCATTGAGCTGAGCATTAAATATATCCAAGAGATTTTGTGAGACTGAATATTTCCTCACAAACTGCTCATCATTTGTGTTTAGTTTGTACACCTGCTCCAAGCACTGCACGGCAACTGTATGGAAAAAAAAATGCACAGCAAGTAAACATACACTGCTTCTTTGATGTTCTTGCAGAAACTGAGAAGGAAGATGGATAATAAATTCAAAACCAAAGAGAAAAAAAAAAGAGAAAAAAAAAGACAACAATGAGCAGTCTTTGAATTCTGAAACTGGTTTCCCTGTTCTGGTGTAACTGAGTGTGATGAGAGAATTTTTATGAGAAGTATGTCATGTTTCTTTTTTTTTTTTTTTTGTGTGAAAGTGTTCACTCATTCATTTCCATGTCGCTTGCAGAACTTTGCCTCCCTAACAGCACTCCTGTAAGCCTCTTGGTTGTGAGCAAGATGCCCTGCTGCTGATGCATCTATTTGCAGATCATCAATGATGTCTTGCACCCATCTTTGCCTTGGTCTTCCTATCTTTCTTTTTCCCATTATGTACCCTTCTGAGACGGTCTTCTCCAGATTATCATGTGTCCAAATTATTTAAGTTTTCTTTCATTAATCCTCTTTACTAGCCAGACTTCTTCAATATTAAGTTATTGTAGTATGGATATATTTGTTCTCTTTTGTGCCCATGATATCTGAAGGACTCTTCTGTAGCATTTACATTCAAAGGCACTTACGTGTTTCTTAGCTGTTTTGTTAAGTGTTCAAGTCTCACAGGCATATGTTGTGATGGGAAAGATGCATGCCCTTAAAAATCTAATTTTTGTTGTTCCTCTCCACAGATTCTTTAGTTGTTTTACTTTCTGAAGAGCGATAGATGTCCTCCTTTTAATTTCCCTCATTGTATCTCCATTATTAGTTAGTAATGATCCAAGATATTCAAAACTCTCCACTTCTTCCAGTTTTTTCCTCATTGATACATATATCAGCTACCTTGTTTGTTTTGTCAGTTGTCATCAATTTAGTTTTCTTCGCATTAAGATAGAGGTTCTGCTTTTCGCTGTTCTTATGGACTGACATAATTAGTTTTTCCATTCCTTTTTGTGTTGTGGACAGTAAAACTGTGTCATCAGCATATCTAATCTCTGGTAATTCATAACCTCCAATGGTTATGGCATCGTAATATTATTTATCTACATCTTCTCTAACATTCCTCATTATATTTTCAGTATACAAGTTAAATAAGTAAGGCAACAATATACACCCCTGACGGAACCTTTCTTTTATGTCAAGCAAAATTGTTGTTTCACCATTTATTCTTATTGCTGCTTGTTGGTCTAGATACGGCAGTGATGTTAATTGTATCAAATATGTTGGAAATCCAATTTTTTCCATTATTTCCCAAAGTCTCTGGTGTTGTACACAATCAAATGCCTTTGAGTAGTCTATAAAGGCTAAATATAGATTCACATTAAACTCTCTGCATTTCTCTATTATTAATCTTATACTGAATATATGATCTCTTGATCCTCTTCCTTGCCTGAAACCAGCTTGGACCATATTGACTGCTTCTTCTATTTTCTTATGAAGTCTCCCCATTATGATTTTTAACAGAATTTTACTGGCATGACTAATCAGGGCAACAACTCTGTAGTTTGTGCATAATTTCAGGTTATCCTTTTTTGGCAGTGGTATGAATACAGTGTTTTCCACTCTTTTGGCCAAATACCTGAATGCCATATTATTTTACATAGTGCATGATAGATTGTTGCACATTCCTTTCCTCCTGCTTTAATAAATTCAGCTGTTATCTCATCACATCCTGGTGATTTACCATTTTTCAGATTCTTTATTGCCCATAAAACTTCTTCTATTGTCAGTTCGGGTTCTTCCTCCTCCAATAATAATTCACACCATTAATTTCTGCTTTCACAGTCGGGTGTTTCATACATTCCTCTGCAATATTCCTTCCATCTTTCTAGAATTTCCTCTGTCTCTGTCAAGGTATTTCCCATCTTGTCACAAATTACATTTAGCTTAGGTGTGACATTTCTTGTCAATGTCTTCATTTCTTTAAATATTTCACTGTCTCTTCCACACTTCTGATATCCTATTCTTTCACAACAATCTTGTATGTATTGTTTTTTGTCTTTTCTTATGTTTCTTCGTATTTTTTTTGTTAAAGATTTATATTCCTCTTCGTTGTTTTTTGTCACTTTCCACTGCGTATTCATTTCTCTACATTGTTTTATCAGTTCTAGTGTACCTGCTGTAATCCATCCATTCTTCTGTGTTTTCTTTACTGGAACCATGTCTTTAGCTATTGTTATTAAGATATATCTGGCCTGTGTAGCCAAATCATCTGGTGTCATCTCCTCCTGTACAGCCATCAGGATTTCGAAACGGTTCTTCACTTCTATACTGTAATGTTCTGGTATTTTTTTTAAGGTCAAAGTGGAGTGGTCTTGATCCTATAACTGTCTTTTTTATATTTAACTTCATGTCTGCTATTAATAACTCATGGTCCATGTCACAATCAGCAACTGGTAAAGTTTTTGCTGATGTTATACTTGATCTTCACCTTCTTTGCACTAAAATGTAATCTATTTGATTCTTGGCTTTCTCATCAGGTGATGTCCATGTGTAAAGTCTTCTTGGATGTTGTTTAAAAAGTGTGTTAGCAATCATTAGCTTATTTCCCATGCAAAAAGCTATTAGAATGTCACCTGCCTCATTTCTATGTCCTATGCTAAATTTCCCTACAACATGTCCTTCATCTTCTGCTCTTTCTGTATCAATCTTTGCATTAAAATCCCCCATTATTAATACAATATCATTTTTCTGTACCTGGTCTATTGTCATTTGCAGCGTGTTATAAAAGTCTTATACTTCCTCTTCTTCTGCTGCTGATGTAGGTGCATATATCTGGATGATTGTTACATTTCTTGGAGTGCCTTGAAGTCTGATTGTGAGGATTCTATCACTTACTGGATTGTAACCTAGTAATGCTTCTGATGTTGATTTGTCCATGTAAAAAGCCACTCCATTCTTTCCTCCCAATTCTCCACCAGAGTATATAAAGATCTTATCATTCTCGCTCTTAAGTGTCCTGATCCTTTCCATCAATGTTTGCAGATTCCCAAAATGTGTATCCCCATTCTTTTCATCTCATCACTTATTATTTGATACTTTCCTTCATGCATACTTCTTACATTCCATGTTCCTACTCTTATTTTTCTTTTTAGTTTAATGCAGGGATTTTCCTTAGTAACACTGTCAGGATTTTGTCCGTCATCACAATTACTAGTACTGACCTCTGTCTCACACTCTTCCCCAGTGTTAACATTAGATCTATCTGGCCTGGGGGCCTCACCACCAGATCTTTTTCCTATCTGACTTTTCATGTTGCTGTTTGGGTTTCTTGGTATATTTCCAGAAGATAGTTTATGTGAAAGTGTATTACTGTAAAATAATAAGTGTCTGATATCAAATTAAAGGGAACTGTGCACAGACACTGTTGTAACTAGGGATGAAAAAGGTCTGTCCAAGAGGAAATATCTAATGAAGGATATAAAAAGAAAAAACAAACTATGAATTATAAAACACAGTTAGCTTTCCCATCTCTGAAACCATTACGGAGCCACATTGACACAAAACCAGTAGTTTCATCATCATCATCATGTGCCGTGCCAAATGGTGTTGGCTATTATATTTCTCCAGAGTACACGATCCTTCATGCAGGCCATCAGCTCAGTTGATGATCTCCTCTCACACCATGTCATCAGACTGTCCAGTAACATTTCTCTTGGTCTTCCTCTTGATCTTCTTCCCTCTATTTTTCCTATTGTTATAATATTTGTAATGCCCCCTCTTCTCATTGCATGTCCTATGAAAGTACATTGTCTCTTATTTTGTTGACAAGATTTTTAGTTTCATAGATAATCCATTTGTGGATTACAGTACAGAGTTAAATGCTAACTGTCTGAGTAGTTAAAGATAATCCACCTGTGGATCACAGTATAGAGTTATATGTTAACTAACAGGGTAGTTAACTTCTGTGGGATTTCTTCACTGGGTTTTCTGACTGTCCAGGCCAAATGATGCACCTTTCTTCAAAATTAAATCCCTGTCCATTACAGGAGAAGCTGTCCCTCTTCCAGACTCTACATTGAGGTGCAGGTGGCACAAATGGTTTCTATATATAGAAGTTTGATGTGAAATTTCAATTATACAGGTGAAAAGGGTAAAGCAAACCCCACTGTACCATAAAGATACCCTGGGGATAAGGTACTGTGCCTTTATTTTCCCTCAAGTGCGCACTACAGGCTTATACAGTTAGCATCATGCATAGCTGCCATTACTTTCCCAACTCCAGAGAGAGCCAGATACTCATTTCTTCAGGTGGGTGAAAAAAAAAAGGGGGGGGGGAGAACACAACCCACCAGCCCTTCTGACTGGATTCAAACCACCAACCATGCCATGAGGGACAAGTGCACCAACTATCTGTGTTAATTAAACATTAACATTTTGTAAATCACAACATGTATTTTTCTCTGCTTTGCTGGACTTTTTTTCAACAATGTGTAATGGAGCACTTTAACACAAATTAACAGGAGGCAAAAGGGGAAACCACTGCTACAGTCTCACATCTGAATAAAATCATACATCATCAATTTATGGGACAACAGACATTAAAAAAAAAATATATATATATATACATATTTTTTTTAAAAAATATATATTATTGTACTTAGAAAACTTTCATATGCACATCAAGTGAGAGTCAGTGTTCCCTCTAAGTTAAATCTCATGCCACACATAAAATTTTATATGCTGTGCAAAAATAATAAAAGTGGTACTTTTAGCTTTCAATTTCCTGATGTTTCTTTGCTCTTTAGTAGCACTGAAGAAAAATATGATAGTTCTACATCATTTGTTTTCCTGATTTCTTCTGATTTTAACATTTTTTGCTATTAGAACTTTAAATTATACTCTGTAATTTGATATTACAATGAAAATGTGTGCACAAAATGTTTTTTTTTTAGAATATATTTACACATGGGTACAAAATTTTGCATGTAAACCACAAAACCTCAGTGGGAACTTTGGTGAAATTTATTATTAGTTCCAATGATAACAAAAAACAGCTTTATAATTCAAAGTAATGAAATAATCAACCTTCCAAACTCTCTGCAGCTTCATCATCTAAAAGACCAGACTTCTTTTGATCTTCCAGAAACTTAACGACTGAGAGCATAAGCTTTGTCATATTTGCCATATCTGAATTTTACCTATGGATGACTCAACTGTAACTGTAAAAGAAAGAAAGTAATTATTATATTTTTTTTTTCCTCAACCAAAGAAAGAACAGAACCATAAATGTATTTTTTTAAACATAAAAACTTGGAGTTTATTTTACTAACTTAGTACTACAGGAAGTCAGTAAATAAGCCACAAATAAAAACAAAACGTGGATGAAGTAAAACATTACTACTGCTGTACAATGTATGGTGGTAGTTTTGTCTACAACAGTGCATAAAGTCTGGTTCAAGTCACATATCTTTTTATAACTGTGAAGTAAAACGTATAATTTAACTGCTTGAGAGATCAGATATTTATACAGAACATAAATTCACCCTCCTGTAAAACAGAGTTTTAACCATATAATTAAAACAAGCACTTTAGTGTAACCTGAGCAATGTAACCTGAGCAAGATAAGTCTGGTTAGCTTACACCCGGTTGAAAAAAAAAAAAAAAAAGGAAAATACAGATCTGACTTTAACAATATCAATTTAATATTAAGTTTTTGGAAAATGAACAAACAAACAAACTTTATTTTCAGAGGGTTAAGAATTGGGCACACAGGTTCATCTACCATTCTGCCCTTCACCATACAACTTTCACTCAGTCACAGACATTCAGCATTTGTCACTGAACAAGCATGAAAACACACCAAAAAAAAAAAATAAACGAATAAGTAAACAATTAATAAACCATCATTCAGAAGTGCATGTGAACAAACTATATATCTAAATATCTAGTAAAATCAATGCAGCACAATGTCATTAAACATAGGATAAAACTATATTTCTTCCATAGGTAAAGGTAAAATCCCCATTTCCATGCCATTAAGGCATATTCAGGATACAGTGTTAGGCTCGTATTTCCAAGACCTTAGACACATGAAAGTGTGGTCAGTATCATGCCTGGCCACATTTACCTTAACAGATTTCTCTGGTACCCATTTTCAGAGGCTGGGATGACCTCGGGGTCTTTACTGTCTGGTGTGGTAGTACCTGACAAAAAAATATCCCCACTGCTGGTACCTGAACCCGGTACAACCGGATTAGCACTCAGTCAACCAGGTTGCCATTTTTTACAGCATTTTAAAAAAATATCTGCCTTAAGCTGGCATTTCTAATATCACTAGAAGATGCTACAAAGTCACTTTCTGATTACATATCATTAAATATACAAATGAACCAATGAAAACAGTCAGAATACAAAAAGAGCTTACAGAAATCATTAGATATAGTAGTGAATGCAGGTAAGTAGAAAGAATTCACTTAAAACTGTCGGAAAACAGAAACAATGGCCACACCATGGCAGAAAAACCCATCTAAATGCAATGTTAATGTACCTGTAAGAGCTTTGATACAAGGGCATACATTCAAATATTTGACCACAATATAACACCTGACAAAAAAATGCACTTCTGAAATCAGGAAAAAGAACACATCAAGCCAAAACAACTTTTTAAAAAATGAGAAACATCTTGTGTAATGTATCTCCAAAAGCTGCATTAAGCCTTTCCAACTCTGTGGAAGTTAGTTATGGACAGTGAACAGATCAATGCAAAAATCACTACAAGTAACTGATATGTGGTTTCTTTTAAGAATGTTAAGAGTGCCATGGGCAGTCAAGATGGTAAAAAAAAAGAAATGTCTAACAAAAGCCACCAAAAAAAAAAATAAAGGAATCTAATAATATCAGACATACAGTGAGAATAGGAGGATCTGAAAATATCACAGCTAAAGGAGAAATAGAAGATGAGACAGAGAAGAAGCCCAAGAGAGAAGATAATACACACATGCTAAAATATCAAGGATCAAGATATACGGAGAAGCATGATCGTCAATGCCTGCCATCTGGACACCTGATGATGATGACAATCTTAAAAGAAAAGGCTGTGAAGTTGTCAGAAGCAATCCTTTGTGTGAAAAAAAAAGAAAAGTACTATTTACAAATGAATCAGACAGTCCAAAAAGGAAAAGAAACAGATGATAAAGGTAATGGTAAATGTATGAGTGAACCAGGCTCATTGCGCACAGTCAACCCATAAGTACTCTGCTGCCTGGTCAACAGCTGACCAGAAACTGTCAACAGCTGACCAGAAACTGTCAACAGCTGACCAGAAACTGTCAACTAGTGTCGCCATCAGCATGAACTTCGTAGCTTGTGGCATCGTTCCTCTTCCTTCCCAGAGCGTTGACCCTGGTACCCATTTTTTTTCCACAACCTGGGCGAACCCTGGGAGTTGTGTGTAAGTTAAGTCTAACTGCCACTGTGGTGAGTGGAAATCAAAACTCAGGTCGCCTGCTCAGCAATCAAGTAACTAATCCACTGTGCTAACAGAAGAGCTGGAGGCAAAGGTCTGGCATACCACTTTCACAGTGCTGCTTGAGAATACATCCAAACAGGAAGAACTAACCAAACAAAAAGACACTACAACAGAGAGGGTGACTCTCTGGACTCACATTGGAAGACCAAGAGATGCATGTGCTGACCCAAATCTACCTGTTGTTAAAGTAATCAATTATGCCACTGAAATAATGAAAGAATTAGCCATGAAAATAATTTGTTAGCAAAAAAAAATGCTTCGCTGATGTTTCAGTGACCTACATAGATGACAAGAACTCTTAACATATATTATATGCCAGCTTTGAATACCTCTCTTCTATATTCATGTATACATGTAGTGTATATACTCCAATCAACAGTTCTTTTTCTGGAAATATTTAAACTATTACGCCTGATCATCACTGCTTCACTTCAAAGTAATGTTGCAAGTATTACTACACATTTGAGACTCTATATTTGTGCTATTAATTTCTCAAATGTCTCCTTCACTTGCCTCAGTTATTCTCGCAGTGTAAGTGCTTTGTCTTGACTATGACATTTTAATAAAGAATTATCCATCTAATCAACCTTTCTATCAAAAGTGACATTAATCATATTAGAATTAAAACAACTGCCGTTAGTGATAAGTCATACAACTATTATTAATGTAAAGAAAGTGTGTACATTCCACAAAAAAGAAATGTCTCAAACTATCAGGACAGTATGTTACATAAGCTATCTTACGTTGTGACATGAAAAGAATAGTTCTGAACAAATTTTAAATATCACCACATTTTTTATGTCATTGTGCCATGATTGAAAACAAAAGTGGTTTCCCTTTACGGAAGTATATGTGGAGTACTGAGCCTTCGTATTCAAATTTCATCGAAATACAAGGTCAGACAATTAAGTAATGAGACTAATTCATACCTTATCTTATATCTTATATCCTTCCCGTGCCGTTAATTTTTTAAAATAACTTTATTTTCATTCAACAATCAACAATTTCATATTCGACTGAATTGATGTGAAATGGGGATGATTGCCCGTAGGGTGAAATAATGAGATGGTGGGCTTTTACAAAACATGAGGTGATAATGTGGAGTATGATAATATGATTTATACATAAATTGTAAAAAAAAAAATTATAAACAAAAGTGTACAGTAATTGTACGAATATCTATCTATCTATCTATCTATCTATCTATCTATCTATCTATCTATCTATCTATCTATCATGCGCTCGCTACTGTCAAAGTTTTATTTCATGTAAGTTTACAGCACGTCATGATTTTCATTTCCCTTTGTCGAAACAGATCCCTGAAAATTTTGGGACTAAACGTGCCCAACTTAAATCTAGCTTTTTTTCTGCACGTCCACACCAAGTGCCTGAACTCTGCGAGCAGGGCCAGTAACTTGGTGTGTGTCCAACTAGTCGCAGGGATAATATTTAACATTATTGGTTTATATATGTCTATCTTTTGTGCTGTGTGTGCTTCTAGTGTTTTCTGTAGTGTTGCTATACTGGGTGTGATTGTCTTGCATGTGTAAAATATGTGCTCTTCTGTTTCTTGTATGTTCTTGTTGCACAGTTGACATGGTACTGTCTGTTTGGATCTGTGTGCTGCTCTCTGTGCGGTGGGTGTCATGTTGTAAATAAGCCTAAATGTAATTTCTCTTGCTTTCGGTGTGATGTTCTTCACATGTAGATTCGTAAATGTTTCTTTGAAGTCAAAGAGGGCGTATCTCTGACTTCTCTTGATTCTGAGGTGTAGTGGGGATGCTTGGTTTCTGATTAAATGTTTGTAGATGCTGTTTGTTTTATGGTGTATGAGTGTTTCGTTTCCGTAGATGGCCTGAATACAGGTTTTGTAGAATGCTGGCAGCGTGCCGAAGTGGTGTGGCCGTGAGTTGTTTGGTGGTAGTAGATTTGATATTCTGAGTCCCACATAATAGTGAGCTAGTGCGTGATGTTTTGGATGTTTGATGATGTGGCCCAAGTGGCTGATCCTGAGTGCTTGGATCTTTGTTTGTATGTCTTGGAAGGCGATTCCTCCATGCAATTTGTCTTGTATGAGAGTTGTATGTTTAATGCTCCGTATAGTGTTTGTGAAGAGGCTTCCGGCGTGACGTATAAGATTGCGGACGTTTTTTTAACACTCTCGCCGGCATACAGACATCAGCGGAATTCCGTTTGATCTGTTAACATATCATATACAGGAGCTGGGCATAAGGCTAACAACCTTATCCTGGGACCTATCTAGAGGCGACTCCAGATGGGAAAAAAAGATATCGTTATGGAAACTCGCAGAGAAACCAACCGAGCATCAGGTGGGTACATGGGACCCAACTAGAAGACCTTGATTTTGCTGATGACATAACTCTTATCAGTAATAATGTCAGTTCCATGCAAGAAAACACAGATAGCCTGTCTTCACTGGCTAGCAAAATAGGACTTGAAATTAACAAGGACAAAACAAAAATAATGAAAATTCCTCTCAATCAAAATAGAAAAATACACATAGAAGGGACATATATTGAAGACGTCAATCAATTTGCATACCTTGGCAGCTACATAGACCAGGATGGTGACACCAGAAAGGAAGTTAGAATCAGAATTGCAAAAGCAGCATCAGTCTTCAAGAATCTGGGGAACATATGGAATTCAAAAGTTATAAGCACAAAAACCAAGTTAAGACTATTCAATTCAAATGTAATATCCACCCTCATTTATGCATGCGAAAGCTGGAAAACAACTAAAGAAATAGAAAAGAAATTAGACTCTTTTGAAAATAAATGCCCAAGGAAAATACTCGGCATCAAGTGGAACGAATTCAAGAACAATGCAGAGATAAGACAGATGACTGAACAATAACCAGTCTCATGGGTGATCAGGAAAAGGAGATGGACATATGTTGGTCACTTGATGAGAAGAAATGATCAGAGAATCCCAAAACAAGCTATCAAGTAGAACACAACAGGCCAAAGAAAAAGAGGCAGACCGCGTAAAACTCTGAAGAGGACATTGTTAAGAGAGGCCAAATTAACAGGCATAAAATCCTTTGATGAGGTTGAAAGACTCGTCGAAGACAGGAAAAATTGGCGAACTACTTTGCGAGCCCTATGTGACGTTTAACGCCACGGAAAGGATATAAGAAGAAGAAGAAGTAGAAGATAGTGTTTTTAAAGATGAAATGTCTTATCTGTTTGTTGATTTCGTGTATTATCTGTTATGGAGGGTCTAGTACTGTGGCTATGTATATTATTTTTGGAATGATGTAGGTGTTCACTACTATGCTTCTACCGAATATCGTGGTGGTTTTTATATTTGTATCTGTGCTCTTTCTCTTATTGTGATCTTCAGCATTTTCCAGTGTGTGGCTATGTTGTCCGTGAAATCGTGGATAATCTGTGTTATGTTGTCTACAAATTGTTGATTTTGGAGAAGTGTATTGTTAAACTTCCAGTGTGGCGATCGTTTAAAAGGTCTATTTGAGAGTGTCATGTTTACTGTTGTGACTATTGCTTTATGATCCGTGAACTGCAAGGTTTCCGTGAGATGCCTGGTTCGTGTTATGTGATGTGTTGAAAGTGCATAAATTCTTTCTCGTCTAGTAGATCTGTTTTGGGCGTTGTTTTTATATGTGGTGTCTCTGCCTTGGGGATGAGTGTGTCTATATGTGTCTGCTAAGCTATGTGTATCTAGTATGTCCTGTAATGTCTCTAGTTGGTTTTTATCTTCTCTGCATGTTCTAACAATCTGAGCTCTAACTTGACCTCCTATAATGTCTGCGTCTGATAGAACATAATTAAAATCTCCCCCCCCCCTCCATATGATGTTGTGTCCTCTATACATTCGAGTGAGTAAGGAGTCTAAATCTTCATAGAATAATGGATGGTGAATGCGGTTGGGTGGGGTATGTATGTTGACTATAGTGTATGCTTGTGTGTTGTTCGTTACCTCAGCTATGGCTATTCTTCCCCTACTGTCTCTGTTTGTTCTAGTAAACTCCCATCTATCTGACGTCTGTATGATTGCTACTCCAGACCCCGAGTTTTGTTTGGCTAGGCTAAAACATGAATGTCTAAGGCCTAACTATGTGGTGATTTGCCTGCGTGCCAATCTGTTTGTATATTTGTTTCTTGTACAAGGATGAAATCAGGTGTGTGTGTTAGTATCAATGAGACAATATGGTGTAGTTTCCTACGGATGCCTCTAATATTAACACTTAGTATTTTAATGTCCCTATCCATGTCTAAAATGAAAAAAAAAGGAAATGATCTGTTTAGACAAATGAAAGAGAGGAAAAAAAATTACATACGTTCTGTTTGTCTTGTCGTAGCATTGTCTTTAAATATATATATATATATATATATATATATATATATTATATATATATATATATATATATGTATATATATATATATATCTGAACCTTAAGTGCCCAGGGCACATGGGGCTTCCGCAAGGGTTTTCCACAAATGCCTGTCTTTCGCCTTTTTTTCTGCTCTTGCCAAGGTGAGCCCTCTATTGCTCAACATCCTTTTTGTTGTTCTTCTCCATGTCTCTTTTGGTCTACACTTACTTCTGCTCCCCTGTGGTGTCCATCTTAGTGCTATTTTTGGTAGTGAGTTGTCAGTCATTCGGAGCACATGTCCCAACCATCGCCAGCGTCTTTCCTCAATAATTGTTGTCAGTGGTTTCATCTGCATTTCTGCTAATAAGATGTTATTTCTTATGGTGTTTGGCCAAAATATTTTTTTAATTCTACGTAAACATTTAGTCTGGAAAGAATTCAACTTGTTTTCTATGGTTTTGGTGATTTTCCAGCATTCACTTCCATAGAGTAGTACACTTAGAACATTACTCTTAAATATCCTGATTTTCATATTTATGCTTAGTTTATTTGATTTCCATATATTCTGTAGCATTGCAAAAGCCTGGTTTGCTTTAGTAAGTCTGCTGTTGATGTCCTCTGTGCTGTCTCCATTTTCTACTACTCTGCTGCCAAGGTATACAAATTCGTTGACCTCCTCCACTAACTTGTTATCTACTCTGAGTACATTTCTGTTGTTCACATTTTGCTTCATTAACTTTGTCTTTCCTACGTTGATCTTTAGTCCTATGTTGTTTGCATTCTGGGTTAACTTGTTTATTTTATCTTGCATATCTTTGTGACTGCTTGATAATAGACAAATGTCGTCCGCAAAGTCAAGGTCCTCCAGCACTGTGTTAAGGGTCCATTGTAATCCTCTGCGTTTGTCTGATGTTGCCTCCTTCATTAACCAGTCTACTGCCAAGATAAATAATGTTGGTGATAGTACACATCCCTGTTTCACTCCTGTTTGTACCCTAAAGCTGCTGGAGGTATGTTCTCCACAGATAACTTTGCACTGAAAACCCTCGTATAGGGCTTTGATTACATTAACTATTTTATGGGGGAGGCCATGCCATCTTAGGATTTTCCACAGTGCATCTCTATTGACACTGTCAAAGGCTTTCTCAAAATCTATGAATAATGCATATGTTGTGCTATGCCATTCATTTGCCTGTTCTAATATTTGTCTAAGTACAAATATATGGTCTATGCATGATCTTCCTTTCCTAAATCCTGCCTGCTCTTTCCGAAGTTTTTCCTCAAGTGTTGGTACAATTCTGTTGATGATTATTCTGCAAAATACTTTACTAGTGAGTGGCAGTAGGGTAATGCCTCTCCAGTTCCCGCAATCTCTGAGGTCACCCTTCTTTGGTAGTTTTACTATAAGACCAGTTTTCCACTCCTCTGGGGCTTTTTCTAAATCCCAAAATTGTTGTAATATCCGGCAAAGTTGTTTTGGTGTTTCTGTTTCTTCTGCTTTCAACATCTCAACAGTCACTTCATCTTCACCTGGTGCCCTGTCTGATTTTAGCATCTTTATCGCCTCTTTTACTTCATTTATTGTTATTGGTCCTGTATTGATGTTTAGTTCCGCTTTTGCTTCAGGTATATCTATTGCTTGTGCTGCTTGTGTTCTGTTTAGTAGGGTGTTAAAGTGTTCCCTCCATCTTTCAATTTTTTCTCTTTCTCCACTGACCAGTTGTCCATTTTGTGTTCTTACTGCACTTTCACATCTTGTATTGAAGTTCCCTGTCATCTGCTTTGTGATTTTATATATGGTTTTCATGTCATTTGTATATGCTGCTTTCTCTGCTGTCTCTGCTAAGTTGTCATAATACTGACGTTTATCTTGACGGCATGATTCCTTCACTTCTTTGTCTTTTTGTGCATAATTACTTAAAACTCGTTCTTTAAGCCGTTGTGATTTGGTGTTCAGTAATTTTTTCTTGATTTCTTTTCTTTGCTCTATCTTTTCCTATGTGCTCTCGCTTATCCATTCCTCTTTTCTCCTTTTCCGATATCCCAGCACCTCTTTTGCTGTTTCCTGTAGTGTTTTATTGAACTCTAATATGGACATTTCTGCTTCGTCTTGTAGGACACTGAAGCGGTTCTTAAGTACTATTGAGAATTCATTTCTTGTTTGCTGGTCTATCAGTTTTCTTGTATCAAAATGTATCTTTCTGTGTTCTCCGATTCTGGCTTTCCTTAATTTTAGTTTTATTTTTGCTACCAGAAGGTTGTGATCACTTCCTATATCTGCTCCTTTCCTTGCTCGCACATCTTGTAGTGACCGTTTCCACTTGTTGTTTATTAGTATGTGATCGATTTGGTTTTCTGTGGTTTTATCTGGTGACCTCCAAGTCACCTTATGGATGTTTTTGTGTTGGAAAATTGTCCCTCCGATGGTCATCATGTTTTCTTCACAGAAACTGCACAGTCTTTCTCCATTTTCATTTATTTCTCCGATTCCTTCTCTTCCCATGATTATATATATATATATATATATATATATATATATATATATATATATATATATATATATATATAATATTTATCTTGGCAATAGACTGGTGACGCGCTGGGTTGGGTATGGTCGCCCCAGCTTTACCCAGTGAATAAGGAGTTGTCCAAATAAGCAGGCGCGGACCAACTGGCGGTAGACTCAGAGAGCGAGGTGGGGTAGTAGGTGGCTCTACTACTCCTATAAAGTGCCTCAGGTGCTCAGTGAAGGGACTACCAGGCGGGTCAGAGGCGCCTTAAAACCTCTCGCTCCCGCTGCCGTGCGGGTAGGACAGGGAGTCCAAAGGCTAGCGGAGAGTCCGTACACAAACCGACAGAAGGCAACGGGAAACCACTGTTGTAGTTCCCAAGAATAGTTATGCTTGAACAGAATAATCGATTCATCATGAACGACGTTAATGGATGTTCCTCTGGAACAGCCTCGTCCGGTAGGGCAGCTCACGAGCCACAGGTGAGGCCAGATCGTCATCAAGCTACTGGTGGCAAAACTAACAAGTTCAAAATAGCAACATGGAATGTTAGAACTTTATTCCAGGCTGGAAAATTAGAAAATGTAAAGATGGAAATGGATAGGATGAAGATCAACATATTAGGAATGAGTGAAGTTAGATGGACAGGTGAAGGGAAGATAAACTCAGATAAATATACAATAATATATTCAGGAAGTGAGAAACATGAACGAGGAGTAGGAATTATATTTGATGAACAAACAGCAAGGACAGTTGTAGGATACTTGAACATCTCGGACCGAGTCCTGCTAGCCCAACTGAAAGGACAACCAATAAACATAAATATTATACAAGTGTACGCTCCAGCATCTGAAAGTTCTGAAGAAGATGTACAGATATTTTATAATGACATAGAGACAGCCCTAAGACACACAAAGTCACATGAAGTTACCATAGTCATGGGAGATTTTAATGCCAAAGTTGGTAAAGGAAAACTTCAGACATCGTTGGTGACTATGGACTGGGGGAGAGGAATGACAGAGGTTATAAATTAATTGAATGGGCAAGAATACACAGCATGGTTGCAGGAAACAACTGGTTTAAACAACATCCTCGAAGACTGGCAACGTGGTGCAGCCCAGACAAAAAGACATTTAACCAGATAGATTACATATTAATCAACAAACGATTCTGCAATGCATTACTGACAACAAAAACCATGCCAGGAGCTGACTGCAGTAGTGACCATGATCCACTCTGTGGAAAAGTTAGAATAGAGCTAAATAAAGCAGGCAGAAAAGTGAGAAACATCAAACTGAATACAGATAAATAGTATAGATGAACAGTGGGAAATGTTAAGAGATTCTATCCACCAAACTGTTAAGGAGATAATACCACCGAAAAAAGCCCCTAAAAATAAATGGATGACAGACGACATCTTAGGACTGATGGACAAGAGGAGAAGAAGTAAAAATAACGAGGAAAAATATAACAAGATAAATAAAGAAATAAGACGCAAATGCAGAGAAGCAAAAGAAGTGTGGTTAAATGAACAGTGCAGACAGATAGAGGACTCTCATAATAAAGACAGCAAAAACATGCACAAACGAATTAATGAACTCACAGGCAGGAAAACAAAATATACCACAGGATGCCTGAAGTCGAAAGAAGGTAAAATGTTAATGGGAAAAGAAGACATTGTGGACAGGTGGACATAGTATATCGGTGAGCTATATGGAGGAGAAAGACCAGAATTAACACCAGATACTGAAAACTGTGATGGACCGCCAATACTTGAAGATGAAGTCATAGATGCCATCAAACACATGAAGAAAGGAAAAGCGACTGGGCCTGACAATATAACAATAGAAGAAATAGAGGCACTAGAGGAGACAGGAATAAAAATAATAACCAAGTTACTGAATGACATTTACAACAGTGGTTATATTCCAGTGACCTGATTAAATCCATGTTTATAGCACTACCAAAGAAACCAGGTGCAAAGAAATGTGACGACCACCGGACTATCAGCCTCTCATATCACATAACGAAGCTACTTCTGAGAATAATTATGAAAAGAACAAGGAGAAAGATAAAAATGGAAATAGCAGATGAACAATTTGAATTTGTTGAAGGAAAGGGAACACACAATGCCATTTATGCTTTACGAACACTAACAGAAAGAGCTTTAGAAGTACAGAAAGATCTCTACTTATGCTTCATTGATTATACCAAGGCATTTGACAAAGTGAAACATAATGAAGTTATTAAAATGCTTGAAGACATCAATATAGAAGGCAAAGACCTGAGGATTGTAAAACATCTATACTGGCAGCAAGAAACAGCAGTTCGAGTTGAAAATAGAATTGGAAAATATCAATTTATAAAACAAGGGGTGCGACAAGGATGTGTACTATCTCCAGACCTTTTTTCTCTGTACAGCGAGAATATTCTAAGAACAATCATCACAGAACCAGGCATAAAAATTGGAGGATACAATATTAACAACCTTCAGTATGCTGACGACACAGTACTGATAGCTGAGAACCAACTAGACCTGCAAAATCTCTTGGATAAAGTTGCCAAAGAAAGTGAACAGAAAGGCCTTACTTTGAATATCAAAAAGACAGAGACTATGGTTATATCTAAGAAACAGAATCCACCAACATGCAGTATTAAATTAAACGAAACTATTCTAAAGCAGGTGCAGAAATTCAAATACCTTGGAGCAGTAATAACTTCGGATGGGAAATGCAGAACAGAAATTAGGAACAGAATAGGCCAAGCAAAGACTGCATTTCAGAGAATGAGAAACATATTAACCAACACATCCTTATCAATGAATGTTAGAAAACGAGTCCTAAAATGCTATATTGAACCTATCTTGTTATATGGAAGTGAATCATGGACAATAGGCAAGTCTGCACAAAAATCATTGGAAGCAGTAGAAATGTGGTTTATTAGAAGAATGTTGCGAATCCCCTGGACAGCAAAAATAACTAATGAAGGATGTATGAGAAGAGCTGGAGAGACAAAAAAATCTTGTCAGAAAGATAAGAGAGAGACAATGTACTTTCATAGGACATGCAATGAGAAGAGGGGGGCATTGAAAATATTATAACAACAGGAAAAATAGAAGGAAGAAGATCAAGAGGAAGACCAAGAGAAATGATACTAGACAGTCTGACGGGATGGTGTGAGTAGAGATCACCAACTGAACTGATGGCCTGCATGAAGGATCGTGTACTCTGGAGAAGCATAATAGCCAACGCCAGTCGGCACGGCACCTGATGATGATGATGAATAGACTGGTTAATGAAGGAGGCAACATCAGATAAACGCAGAGGATTACAATGGACCCTTGACACAGTGCTGGAGGACCTTGAGTTTGACTTTGCAGACGACATCTGTCTATTATCAAGCAGCCACAAAAATATGCAAGATAAAATAAACAAGCTAACTCAGAATGCAAACAACATATAATTAAAGATCAACATAGGAAAGAAGTTAATGAAGCAAAATATGAACAATAGAAATGTACTCAGAGTAGATAGCAAGTTAGTGGAGGAGGTAAATGAATTTGTATACCTTGTCAGTAGAGTAGTAGAAAATGGAGACAGCACAGAGGACATCAACAGCAGACTTACTAGAGCAAACCAGGCTTTTGCAGTGCTGCAGACTATATGGAAATCTAAAAAAACTAAGCATAAATATGAAAATCAGGATAAATTAAGAGTAATGTTCTAAGTGTACTACTCTATGGAAGTGAATGCTGGAAAATCACCAAAACACTAGAAAACAAGTTGAATTCTTTCCAGACTAAATGTTTACGAAGAATTAGAAAAATATTTTGGCCAAACACCATAAGAAATAACATCTTTTTGGCAAAAATGTAGATGAAGCTACTGACAGCAATTATTGAGGAAAGACGCTGGCAATGGTTGGGACATGTGCTCCGAATTACTGAAAACTCACTACCAAAAATAGCACTAAGATGGACACCACAGGGAAACAGAAATAAGAGTAGACCAAAAGAGACATGGAGAAGAACAACAGAAAGAATGTTGAGCAATAGAGGGCTCACCTGGGCAAGAGCAGAAAAAAAAGGCGAAGGACAGGCATTTGTGGAAAACCCTTGCGGAAGCTCCATGTGCCCTGGGCACTTAAGGTTCAGAGAGAGAGAGAGAGAGAGAGAGAGAGAGAGAGAGAGAGAGAGAGATTTGTTTTCGAAAGAGTCTAATTTGTTGTCTATTTCTTTAGTTGTTTTCCAGCTTTCACATGCATAAATGAGGTTTGATATTACATTTGAATTGAATAATCTTAACTTGGTTTTTGTGCTTATAACTTTTGAATCCCATGTGTTCTCAAGATTCTTGATGGTCAATGCTGCTTTGGCAATTCTAAGTCTAACTTAGTATGGTATCACCATCCTGGTCTATGTAGCTGCAGAGATATGCAAAATGGATTACTTCTTCAACAGCTGATCCTTCTACATATATTTGTCCTTCGTGGTTAATGAGAAGTTTCATTATATTTTGTTTTATACTTGTTAATTTCAAGTCGTATTTTACTAGCCATTGAAGATAGTATATCTGTTTTTACTTGCATTGATTTCATATTGTCACTGATAAGTGTTATGTCATCTGCAGATCAAGATCTTCCAGTTGGGTCTCATGTACCCAATCAATGCCCGTTTTACCGTTGCAACATTTTTTAAAATTATGAAATCTAAGGCAATTCCAAAAAGCAAGGGAGATAATATACATCCTTGTTTCATGCATATTTCAATCTGGAACCATTCACTCATTCCGTCTTCTGTGTTGACTGCACAAACATATCCATTCTAGAGGTCTCTAATGATGTTGACAATCTTAGATGGTATTCCATATATTCTTAAAATTCTCCACAATGATTCTTCGCGTATGCTATCAAATGCTTTTTTAAAGTTTATGAAGTTCAGGATTAATGGTCTTTGCTTTTCAATATGTTCTTCGAGTATTATTCTTAGAGTAAAGATCTGGTGGAAACAGCTTCTCCATTTTCGAAATCCTGCCTATTCTTCTCTCATTGCAGCATCCACTATGTCTTGAATTCTCTTTAGAATAACTTTGCAAAATACTTTAGACACAGCTGATAGTAAGGCTACTCCTCTCCAGTTATTGCAATCGCTAAGGTTGCCTTTTTTCGGTATTTTAACAATGATTTCTTTCTTCCATTTAGAAGTGACTTTTTCTTCTTTCCAAACTTTATTAAACATTCTCTGTAGTTGGTTCATGTTGTCAGTGTTTACAGCTTTTAACATTTCGGCTGTTACTTCATATCCACCTGCAGCTTTGTTGTTAGCCATTAGATTCACTGCTGTTTCAATTTCATGCAATGCAATTTCATCTGCCATAGAAAACATGTTGAATTCTTTCCAGACTAAATGTTTAAGAAGAATTAGAAAAATATTTTGGCCAAACACCATAAGAAATAACATCTTTTTTGGCAAAAATGTAGATGAAGCTACTGACAGCAATTATTGAGGAAAGACGCTGGCGATGGTTCGGACATGTGTTCCGAATGACTGAAAACTCACTACCAAAAATAGCACTAAGATGGACACCACAGGGGAACAGAAGTAAAGGTAGACCAAAAGAGACATGGAGAAGAACAACAGAAAGGATGTTGAGCAATAGAGGGCTCACCTGGGCAAGAGCAGAAAAAAAAAAAAGCGAAGGACAGGCATTTGTGGAAAACCCTTGCGGAAGCCCCATGTGCCCTGGGCACTTAAGGTTCAGAGAGAGAGAGAGAGAATTTCATCTAGGTTGACATTTAGTTGTGGGAATAGTAAGTCAGTTTTCTTATATCTTATATCCTTCCCGTGCCGTTAAACGTCACATAGGGCTCGCAAAGTAGTTTGCCAATTTTTCCTGTCTTCAGCAAGTCTTTCAACCTCATCAAAGGATTTTATGCCTGTTAATTTGGCCTCTCTTAACAATGTCCTCTTCAGAGTTTTACGCGGTCTGCCTCTTTTTCTTTGGCCTGTTGTGTTCTACTTGATAGCTTGTTTTGGGATTCTCTGATCATTTCTTCTCACCAAGTGACCAACATATGTCCATCTCCTTTTCCTGATCACCCATGAGACTGGTTGTTGTTCAGTCATCTGTCTTATCTCTGCATTGTTCTTGAATTCGTTCCACTTGATGCCGAGTATTTTCCTTAGGCATTTGTTTTCAAAAGAGTCTAATTTCTTTTCTGTTTCTTTAGTTGTTTTCCAGCTTTCGCATGCATAAACGAGAGTGGATATTACATTTGAATTGAATAGTCTTAACTTGGTTTTTGTGCTTATAACTTTTGAATTCCATATGTTCCCCAGATTCTTGAAGATTGATGCTGCTTTTGCAATTCTGATTCTAACTTCCTTTCTGGTGTCACCATCCTGGTCTATGTAGCTGCCAAGGTATGCAAATCAGTTTTAAGGTCTATCAATTCATATGGGTGTATATATATAAATAATATAAATTAAGTATTTCTTGGAAATGTTCGGCCCATCTTTGCTTTTGGTCTTTACTTGATATTAATAGTATGACAGTTTTGCTAAGGATTGGTCTTTCTTTGGATGAATTAGTACCTGTTAGCCTCTTTTTTAGGTTATATAGAATCTTGCTGTCTCCTATTTTTGCTGCCTTCGCTGCTTCTTTCGCCATATTGTCCATGTATTCTCTTTTATCCCTTCTAGCTGTACTTTTTACTTTATTGTCTAGTTCTTTGTATGTTGCTTTTGCCAAATTTCATCCAATATGTCTTTACAATCAACATGACTAATTTGGCTTCTCGTCTTTCATGTATTGATTTCCCATGTATTATCTGATACTTTCCGTGCCAGTGGTCGATTTGTAGATCATTTCAGGTTCCCAGTGGCGTGCCAATGGTCGGAATTTCGATCATGGTTTGTTTCAATAAAAGAACCGGTGTAACATTTACATTGTACATATTTCGTCCACGTTTCCGGTGACACTTTTCAAAATGATGAAAGAGTCCTTAGATACGAGCGATGCCGAGCAAGAAAAATGAAGAGAAACATGGAAAATTTTCAATTTTTGATGATGTATATAGGGGTATGGACATGGCCTGTGACCACCCCACTGCTCTTGAATGTATCCCAAGTAGATATAGACATATTTAGACGACCGGAGAAGTAGTTAGTAGGTTATTTCAGACATTAATTTAACGAGAATACAACATAGAATCAGAATATGAGATCGACAAGTAGATCTGGACATCTCAGATGGTAAGTAGTGCAGATCTAGACCTAGCCGATGGTGAGCTGGGCACAATCTTTGTCTAAAAACATCACATTACTTCTTTTTTCCTAAAAAACTCTGCATTTATGAAATTTTCATACATTTAGTTATACTTTGAAACATAATAAGTACACGGAAGTACATGTAATTACTGTTTTCCATTCCAATTTACAACTATACCTCCTAACATATCAAGACCCGCGCTTTTACTCTGGCAAGTAACTGAACGTCCGCTTTTCTTCCTGTGGCACGGGAAGAGTTAAGCATAAATTAAAGTGATTTTTGGCTACAGGTATTATATTTTAATATCTCAGATTTTCTTTTCATAAAAATTCTGTAGACAAATTATTACTGTTGACACAATTTTGACAAAAAGTACCCAAAATGGAGATTTTAATTTTTTTTTTTTCATATAAAAAATCATTCCGTAATTTATAATTTTTTTAAAATAAAAAATCATTGCGTAATTTATTATTATTATTATTATTTGTATTCTTAAAGTTTCTACTTTGTTCATATTTGTTGATAATGATGTTATTTTGACCTCATCATCATCATCATGTGCCGTGCCGAGCCGACTGGCGTTGGCTATTATGCTTCTCAGAGTACACGATCCTTCATACAGGCCATCAGCTCAGTTAGTGATCTCCTCTCACACCATCCCGTCAGACTGTCCAGTATCATTTCTCTTGGTCTTCCTCTTGATCTTCTTCCTTCTATTTTTCCTGTTGTTATAATATTTTCAATGCCCCCTCTTCTCATTGCATGTCCTATGAAAGTACATTGTCTCTCTCTTATCTTTTTGACAAGGTTTTTTGTCTCTCCAGCTCTTCTCCTACATTCTTCATTAGTTATTTTTGCTGTCCAGGGGATTCGCAACATTCTTCTAATAAACCACATTTCTGCTGCTTCCAATGATTTTTGTGCAGACTTGCCTATTGTCCATGATTCACTTCCATATAACAAGATAGGTTCAATATAGCATTTTAGGACTCGTTTTCTAACATTCATTGATAAGGATGTGTTGGTTAATATTTTTACATAAAGGGCTGGAAAAAAGGCCAGACCTGATAAAGTGTGTTCAGTTTTGCTGTAAAAAAAAAAAGTATAAACAATTTTTAAAATGGAGGCGTCATAAAATCAGGCTGAATTTTATCCTTTCTATTTTTTGTTTGTTTATTAATAACCCATATTTGTTCCTGACATATTTTAGGAAGAAATATGCGAACGTTTAAAAAATAGATTAATACACCAAACTAATTAACAAAAACTAATTAACAAAGACGCAAATATAAAGAGCAAAGAAATTGGATATATTGTCATGAAATGAGTAGAGTTCACATATTTATAAGAGTAATCGCTCCTCCTTTTGTTACTGTTATTAAGTTCGTTGACGAACGCTGATACATACTATCTTTATGAATTTTTGCCAATTCACTTGCATAAGAACTATCTCTGAAGGCCATTAACTTTGAAATAAAATTTTGCAATGCTGAACATGTTTTAGCAATTGAAATATTTGGATATAATTAATGTAATTCAACTGCAAACACAAAGCACAAGTAAAAGGTGCTATATATGTAAACTAGTCGGTATACAGACTATGTGTCCAACCTTATCTTGGAAACCGGTTGGTTACTGGCTCGTAATACATTGTCACGTTAAGACTCACGATGAGACAAGTTCCTGGCAGAACCAACTAGAGCCTGGTGACTTGTGGAAAGCTTTGGATCACACGAAGTTTGTCCCATAACGCACTGTTGGTTCGAGGAGTTTGATGCTGGGGTGGTAAGACAGGTGATGGCGGATCACTACACGCACAATAAGACATCACTATGTAACTGGGCTGGCTTCTAGTGTCTAAGCACTAGCCCACAGTCTGTCCTTCCGTTGCTTTATGCATCCTGATACTTGTAACCGCATTCAGCGTTGGGCAGGGAGGGTATTATGGAGTAGTCAGGAGCGCTTTTTAAAAAAGAAAAAAAGGTTTATCCCAAACTATCAATCCAATGTCATCGTTTTTGGATCCATCTTTTTTTTAAAATTTTGCAATTACTATTTAATAGCATGTCTTGGACAAGTAACTGGTGTTACTCGTGCTTTCGCTAAGATTTGCGAAATATTGCTGTAAAACGCTGCATAAAACGCTACATTGTGTCAAAAGATAATAGTTTCATTGTAGCCTATTTAAAAAGGGAAAAGACATCGAGGGCAAAGACGCTGTCCGTTTTGGCAATCAGCGACCCATAGCTGACATGCTGGCGTCAGGTTGACTAACCAAAGCTGACCAGGATCCAGTCCTACATCCCCATTGTACTCTTAATAATAGACCTAGCCTGGCTAACCGGACAGTGGTCACCATAGTCCCCATGGTGATGGGGCCTATTAAGAAAGTTGTGGTCACTTGCTTTTTTATCTTCTCCCAGGGACTGAGAAAAATAGCTGTCTCGCTCAGGCAGACAGGATGCTGTACCTCGACTTCTTCACCACATCGGCTGTAAAGAACACCAGCTGGCAGTTTCAGGGAGGCTAAAGAAGAATAAGAAGCAAGGAAATCGTGTCCTCGGATATCAGTCTGCAAAGGCTAACCTATGTGGATCTAGTCGGAAACAACTTTCAGACAGTTGAGGATATTGCTAGTAAAGTCTACACATGTATCACTTCTTAAATCCCAGACTATAAACATCCGCTACAGTGAAGAAAATTTATTAATCGGAATATGCTAAGTAAATTATTAAACCACGAAATATATATATTTTTTTTCCGAATTGCATTACAGATAACTTTCAGAATTTTCTCAACATTTTCTTTACGTGACCAGTCACAAACATAATGTTTTGAGCATAGTCTTTTTTTTTACACATTATCCAGTCATTTTGACGGATTACAGGCAGGGCCCTGTCCTAGGAATGTTGCCTCCCCAACCCCCACCCCAACCCAGTTCTCGGAATACTTAACATTTCAAAATCCAAATTGATTACATTATGTAAGCTTCACCATGTCTGATCATTAATTTTAAATAGCATTAATAACAATTAATGAAGTAAAACAACGCATAAGATAAACTATAAATTTATTGCAAAATGAGAAATAATTAAAAGAAATGAATATAAAGATTACATCATCATAATGCTCATTACATGTAGAACGAAGAGCTACAGTATAAACAATGGGTGTATGTTTTAGTTTTCCGAACACATTTTTTCATCTTATTTGCAACCCTGTTGTTTCAAGTATATATATAATGTTTAAAACAGATGGTTTCCTTGTTTTCATATTCGCAAAATTAGAAAAAGGTTAGTATAGTCTAATTTTGGACCAAGTTTGTATTCAGCGGAAATAATGCCAAGTCCTTCCAGTTGTGTCTTGGCCATCATCATCATCATCATCATCGGTGCCATGCGGACTGGCATTGGCTATTATACTTCTCCAGAGTACACGATCCTTCATGCAGGCCATCCATGCAGTTGGTGATCTCTACTCACACCATCCCATCAGATTGTCCAGTATCATTTCTCTTGGTCTTCCTCTTAATCTTTTTCCTTCTATTTTCTCTGTTGTTATAATATTTTCAATGCCCCCTCTTCTCATTGCATGTCCTATGAAAGTACAATGTCTCTCTCTTATTTTTTTGACAAGATTTTTTTTGTCTCTCCAGCTCTTCTCCTACATTCTTCATTAGTTATTTTTGCTGTCCAGGAGATTCGCAACATTCTTCTAATAAACCACATTTCTGCTGCTTCCAGTGATTTTTGTGCAGACCTGCCTATTGTCCATGATTCACTTCCATATAACAAGATAGGTTCAATATAGCATTTTAGGGCTCGTTTTCTAACATTCATTGATAAGGACGTGTTGTATAATATGTTTCTCATTCTCTGAAATGCAGTCTTTGCTTGGCCTATTCTGTTCCTAATTTCTGTTCTGCATTTCTGTTCACTTTCTTTAGCCACTTTATCCAAGAGATTTTGGAGGTCTTGTTAGTTCTCAGCTATCAGTACTGTGTCGTCAGCATATCGAAGGTTGTTAATATTGTATCCTCCAATTTTTATGCCTGGTTCTGTGATGATTGTTTTTAGAATATTCTCGCTATACAGAGAAAAAAGATCTGGAGAAGTACACATCCTTGCCGCACCTCTTGTTTTATAGGTTGATATTTTCCAATTCTATTTTCAACTCGAAATGCTGCTTCTTGCTGCCAGTATAGATGTTTTACAATCCTCAGACCTTTGGCGTCTATATTGATGTCTTCAAGCATTTTAATACTTTCATCATGTTTCACCTTGTCGAATGCCTTGGTGTAATCAATGAGTAGAGATCTTTCTGTACTTCTAAAGCTCTTTCTGTTAGTGTCCATAAAGCATAAATGGTATTGCGTGCTCCCTTTCCTTCAACAAATCCATACTGTTCATCTGCTATTTCCATTTTTATATTTTTTCTTGTTCTCCTCATAATAATTCTCAGAAGTAGCTTTGTTATGTGACATGAGAGGCTGATAGTCCAGTGATCGTCACCTTCCTTTGCACCTGTTTCTCGGCCATTGCTGAGCGTAAATAAGATTTCTAGCAACGTTAGTTTCATTTAAAATAAAGCTTCATGTAACAAGGCACCATAAAAATTGTAAATCCCTGACTTTCAGGACAAATGTTTCAGCTTCATGTTTTGCTACTTTGTCCACTGATTCATTATCTGAACTTTCTATCAAAAAATCATAGAATGCGTCAATAAAATATCTCAAATGACGTATGGTTTCAATTCTAGATCACCAGCCGGTGGTACTTAATGAATTGCAAATTTTGAGCTGTAATATGTTTTCATAAAGCGTTCTTTACGCTGAATGAGAACAACAAGGGATTAAAAATAATCTCCCGGGTTCAAGTCTCTAATGCGTTGTTTAACTTCTGAATATTTTTCTTTCCTATTTGATCCATTGTCGTACCATGTCCACGCATGCTTGCTATTGGAACATTCATGTCCAACAAATTCCTATGAATACATTTAGTTATGTACTCGTTTATTATCTAAGGCACTGAAACGCAACTGAGGTCCTTTATTGAATTATAAGAGGCATATATGGTAGGTTTAGCAACTATTTCAAAAAGAAATTTGCTATAATATAAACTAATGAGAGGGAAAATACCAAATTTTAACATTTAGTTTCAAAAGTTGACAAGAAAAATCGAATGTTTATGAAGGAGCGCTTCTCCCCCTAATGCCTCCGGGAGTCGCAGGAAGCTTTGATTTGATTGGTTAAAGGTTTCCTCTCACCCACAATGCACCGGGATTCAGTAGCCGCGCATGCGCTGTCATCCGTTATGGGATCATTACGAGCGTGTGTTGACCTACGTATAGAAGCAACAAAGAAATTCATGTTCGTGATTATTTCATTTTAAATTTTGTGTGATGTGTATTAACAAGCCTTAGGTTGTTTAAAATAACCAGCATGTTCCAGGAAAACGAGAAAGAGTGGATCCTCGAAGCTATCAACCATTTGAAACACAGAAAAGCCAGGCCCGATCTTTCCCGCATCAGTCTGCGCATGAAGAGGAAACACCAGATGAGTTTTGCGCAAACAAAAAAACTTCTGGACTCTCTCATCGAATGTGGTATAGTAGTGAAAGCCGTGTATAAGAATAACACAAGTTACAGAGATGTTTCAAAGTGGAAGAAAGGCCGCCTGGGTGGACAGATCATGAATTCTAACAAGATGCTCAAGCGGTTCATACGCGCCATTGAAGCAACGGAGAAAGAAAAAGGCACGGGTGTTTCTGCCAAAGATATAGAGGATTTTTTAGCCAGCCAGGGCGAAGAAAAATGCTTTCTCTCTGGGGCTGCCCTTAAAGATGCATTAGAAAATGAAATAAGTAACGGATATCTGAGGAAGTTTTCGTTTGGAACGTTGGTGCATTATGCAGTTAATACTGACAACATAAGTAATGTGTCACAGATGTTAGCAGCAGAGGAACAGACATTGAGTGATAGAGAAAATCACAATGACGATTCTGAATCAAACATAGGGTATCCCGATGTTGAACACTTGCTTACAAATGTGTTGAAGGCAATTAGCGAGACAGAACATTCAGAAGGAACTGGTTCTTCTTTCCTTGATATAAAAGAATATTTACTTATAAAAGGTATTCACTTTACAGATGATTCATTTTTATTAGACTTTTTGGAAAAGAGTGTAAGGAATGGTATCTTGACAGAGGTAATTCAAGACTCAGTGATTCTATACTCAGTGCATGAAGATGCACAAAACTTAAAAGACCAGTCAGCAGACAATGCGGAGAATACTCGAGCTTTTGAAGCAGTTACTGTTAAAGAGGAATGTGATCCAGAAGTTGATACATCTACACCTTCATCTCACCCTGAAAATTTTCCCAGTGAATCCTTTGTAGACTATCGAGGTCACTCTTCAGCTGTGCCATTGCGCCCACCATCAAAACGGAAAGTAAGTTTACAAGCAGGTTAATTTGACTGTCTTTAATGCTATGTAGTTAATCACAGATGGAGAGACTTAAAATTTTACAAGATGATTATTTCCTTACGTAAACAGTTTTTTTAAAATATAAAATATATAGGAAGACACTTTCCATGCTTAATGAAACCTTAGGTAACTTTTTTTCCTTGATTTTCTGTAATAATGTTTACAGCTGTATTCTTTCTCCAGTGTTTTCTTCTTGGACTAATTCATTTCAAGTCAGTTCTGTTTCTTAGAGGAACTGTTCAATTTGATCAGTGTCTTTGAATCTTCAGTGAGATCTTGTTTAGTAACTTTGTTCTTACATAGTTCATTTCAGTGAAGTAGCTTAGTTCCATTCAAGTTTTTGGTACCTGAAACTGATTGATACAGTATTTCGAGGGGGTTTTGGATCTTTGGTCAGTTCATACTCCAGGCTGGTAATGTATTTTGGTAGTGAGAATATGCGAACGAAGAAGGTAGTGAGAATAGAAATCTTTTCCGTAAACTCTTGTGGTCATAAGCCATAGTGAGAATAGAAATCTTTTCCGTAAACTCTTGTGGTCATAAGCCAGAGGGATTTGTGATAGGCTTTTAACAAAGATGGTTTTGAAATATCTGTTAATGGGAGCTGCCAGGTTTCATTTTGATGGACAACCTCTCTCATGATATATACTACGAGGAAGAATAATGAAAGTAGTGAGAAGGAATTTTTAAAAAAAAGTAAAGGCAGCATACCCGTTCATTCATTCATTCCTTTGCTTGTCCCTTGCGGAACTTTGCCTCCCAAACAGCACTCCTGTAGGCCTCTCGGTTGTGAGCAAGATGGCCTGCTGCTGCTGCATCCATTTCCAGATCATCAACGATGTCCTGCAGCCATCTTCGTCTCGGTCTTCCTCTTTTTCTTTTTCCCACCATGTATCCTTCCAATACGGTCCTCTCCAAAGTATCATGACGTTTAATGTGGCCAAAATATTTAAGTTTTCTCTCTTTAATCCTCTTCACTAGCCAGCCTTCTTCAATATTAAGCTCCTGTAGTATAGATATATTTGTTCTTTTTTGTGTCCACGATATTTGGAGAACTCTTCTATAGCATTTACATTCAAAGGCATTTATGTGCTTCTCAGCTGTTTTGTTAAGTGTCCAGGTCTCACAGGCATATGTTGCGATGGGAAAGATGCATGCCCTTAAAAATCTTATTTTTGTGGTTCTGTCTGCTCCTCTCCACAGATTCTTTATTTGTTTTACTTTCTGAAGAGCAATAGATGTCCTCCTTTTAATTTCCCGCATTGTATCTCCATTATTAGTTAGTAGTGATCCAAGATATTCAAAACTCTCCACTTCTTCCAGTTTTTCCCCACTGATACATATTTCAGTTGCCTTGTCTGTTTTGTCAGTTGTCATCACTTTAGTTTTCTTTGCATTAAGATAGAGGTTCTGCTCTTCGCTGTTCTTGCGGACAGACATAATTAGTTTTTCCATTCCTTCTTGTGTTGTGGACAGCAATACTGTGTCATCAGCATATCTAATCTCTGGTATTTCATAACCTCCAACTGTTATGGCATCGTAATATTCTTTGTCTACATCTTCTCTAACATTCCTCATTATATTTTCAGTATACAAGTTAAATAAGTAGGGTGACAATATGCACCCCTGACGGACCCCTTGTTTTATGTCAAACCAACTTGTTGTTTCACCATTTATTCTTACTGCTGCTTGTTGGTCTAAATACAGCAGTGATGTTAATTGTATCAAATGTGTTGGAAATCCCATTTTTTCCATTATTTCCCAAAGTTTCTGGTGTTGTACACAATCAAATGCCTTTGAGTAGTCTATAAAGGATAAATATAGATTCACATTAAACTCCCTGCATTTCTCTATTATTAATCTTAGATTGAATATATGATCTCTTGATCCTCTTCCTTGCCTGAAGCCAGCTTGGACCATATTGACTTCTTCTTCTATTTTCTTTCGAAATCTACCCATTATGATTTTTAACAGAATTTTACTGGCATGACTAATCAGGGCAACAGCATACCCGTTAATACTGATAAATATGAGCAAATGAACATAATTGTTATATCACTTCTCAACACAGTCCTCCTTCAGGTTGATGTACTTCCTGTATTGTTCCTCTAGCTTGTTCATTCCTTGGAGAAGCTTTTGGGCTGCTGTTGAATTCAGGTTTGCATCGCTTCCTTAACTTACCACTGCGTAGTGCCTCATTAAGTAGACCGAAGACGTGATAATTACATGGTACCAGATCAGAGCTGTAAGGGGGATGAGAAAGATGCTCAGTATCACAGCTTTTGCATTGTCTCCTCTGTTGTGGCTGCAGCATGAGGACATGCACTTTCATGGTTGCACTTGTTCTTCCTGCTTCAGACCTTTCTATCTATTCATAAACTTTTTGTTTGAGTTTGAGTTTTGTTCGAGTTTTTTTTTTTTTGAGTCATGCTGTTTTCACTTCCATATTCTTATTGTGTTTTTATCTGCTGTGTTGTTTTTATATGTGACCTTTGAAAAAGGCTTTTATTGAAATATTGGATTGTTGTATATTTTCACTACTAGAACCAGTTTTGCCACAGTTATCATCTCTTTTATACTCAAAGAAGACAGCATATCTAGGAATAAAATTTGACAAAAGACAGACATGTGGTCCACATATAGAAGAAAATGAAAAGAAGCTACCCAAAAAATCAGACTCATGAAAAAAACTATGAGAATCCAGGTGGGGAGCAAACATATAAACCACAAGAGAAGTCTATGTAGGAGTATTTTTATTTTCCATCAGATCCATCTGTATACACACATATCCAAGTATCACATGGATATTTATCATCTAGAACACTAAGTGTGGCTGTTGATCTTACAAGACTGCTCTGCATCTCACCATTCTGCACACCTTTCACTTCAGTCTGAATAGTTATTTGTGTATAATCTGCTTCTTTCCATGGTGTATGCTCTGGTGCAGATGATAATGGAGCGACTACAGTTGGAAGGTCAGGTATCAGCTTACGCATACGCTTGGCCTTTTGAATGAAACTGCTTCTTTTAAGCGTCTTAGTGCCAAGTTATTGAATCTCTCCTTCAGGGGATGGCTTACAGAGCTGAGGAATTTCTCTCCCATGGTCATGACCTTTGTGTCTCTATGTTCCTTTAGCGCTTGAACACAAACTATTTTCTGCATTTCTGCTATTGGTGTGGACCTCATGGCACCTGTGATAATCCGTAGTGACTGATTTTGAACCTTGTCTAGATTATGCAGCGTAGTGTTTGATGCTGTGTACCAAGATGTTGAGCCATATTCTAAATGTGGTAGAATACTTTGCTGATATACATTCTTGAGGATTCTTTCACTAGCTCCCCATGTGGTTCCACTCAATTTTCTTAATATGGCTTGTAAGTATGATAAATATCACCAGGCTTTTAAAATAAAGGCAGTCCATGATGTTGTAGAATATTTTAAATGTTATAGTTGTCCAAAATATGTGTTATATGCAGCATCTCACTGGTTTCCCAGTGTTACTAAGGATTGCTTTTTGTCTTAGAGATTAAGGATTAGGGATTACTCTGGCTATATGCCACTAAGGCCATGAAGGTCAGCTTGGGTTTCCCTGAAACATGCTGGCAAATGGGGCTCTGGTGAAGCTACGACAGGCTCAGCAAGCTGGTATTGGATTTTTTAATGCTAAAGAGAAATATAAGAGAGATAATCAGGCAGTCACTACTGGAGTGTTTTAAAGTCCACTCTCAATAGGGAAAAAAAAATCAAATCCAAACCCATCTTTCATAATGAAGAAGTTGATACTAGCATAGTGATAGCACTCTATGTGAAATGCACTGGTGAAAATTGATAACAGGAAACAAATGAAACTACCATGCATATTCAAACAGTATTTGTTAGTTACCACATTTGTGCTTTCTATTTTTTTTTTTTTCGCTAAATGTGTGTATATAAAATATAAAGCCAGTAGAGAAGAGAGTCTCAAGTTTTGAAGGCAAAATGCTTAAATAGACATACTATATTGGAGTCTACTGTGGTAGATTTGCCATGATCAGTTATAAGCTTATGTAACAGACTCAGAAATCCCCCATTAGATCTTGTCTTTGGTATCTTGTTTTTATATACCATCCTTCTGATATTTTGGAGTTTCTCATGAAAGATCTGTTTATATCAGGGCTGTGGAGTCAGTACGCAAAAATATCCTAACTCTATATTTTCAATCTGTACACATCAGTTTCTTCTTATAGATCTAAGTATATTTGTTTGTGTCATGTATTCTCTTGTTATTCCATACTGTATAGATCTCAACATAGTGTTTTCTTCACTTTAGTGTTTAAGTCATTTATTCTAGACATTCCGACTTTCCCACATTAATTGCTCTGTATTCTCATATATTTTTTCCCAGTATTTTTCTTAATGATCGTAAAAGGCGACTAAGGAGGGTTCGGCATAGGGCCAGCAACCTTATCTGGTAAAAAAAAACTATCAGACTGCTACAGAAATGGAAGCAAGGGAAAAAACAAATGCAGGTGGAGGGAGAAATGCTTATCAGGAAACTGAGCCCATGAAGGTTGTGGATGAAAGCCAGAACAGAAGTAAGGGTAGACCAAAAGAGACATGGAGAAGAACAACAGAAAGGACGTTGAGCAATAGAGGGCTCACCTGGCCAAGAGCAGAAAAAAAAGGCAAAGGACAGGCATTTGTGGAAAACCCTTGCGGAAGCTCCATGTGCCCTGGGCACTTAAGGTTCAGAGAGAGAGAGATTTTTCTTAATGCTTTGCTTCACAAAATATAGAATATAATACAAGTTTTATAGATTAAAAAAAAAAATTGTTGGATACCTTTGCATGTGGGTGTCTGAGTGGTGAAGTGGTTAGTGCACTAGTCTCTCATGGCGAAGGTCGGGGGTTCGAATCCGGCCGGCGGCACCCCAGTCACCCAGCTGTAGAAATGGGTACCCGACTTCTTCTGGAGTTGGGGAAGGAAAGGCGGCCAGGCGTGATACTGACCATATCACCCTCTAGTGTGCTGACAGGTCAAGGAAAATATGGGCACTAACACCATATCCCTATGTGCCTCTAAGGCATGACAGGGTTACCTTTTTTTTTTTTTTTACATATAACAAGTGTGTAAATTTGTTTGCACAATTGTGACCGCATGCATGCTGCATATGTTCTGAATCTCTAGTCCTGTTCTGTGCAGAACTGTTTTGTAAAATGTTTGTTGGTGATGGAGTTTATTGTTATTTTTGGTTTCTACTTGTAAGTGGCTCATATACTTCCTAGGTAGCAGAACTCTCAAAGGTGAGCAAAAATAACTGTTTAAGAATGATCACAGGGTGTCAAGGCCAGCAAACCAGAGCAGGCAGGGACCTTATCCAAGCTCTGGTAACATATTTATGCCCCTAACAACAGGCTCATCTTGGCTAACAGTGTTGGACTTGTCATGATCCCTAAAGTTGCAGAGTCTACAGAGAAGCTCGGCTTTTTGTTGGGTCCATCTCTTGGGTCTTCAAACAAGCCATGGTTTTCCACTTATGACATAATGTCTGTTTCAGTATCTATCAGGTATACTCACAGTTCCAGAAAGATAAAATACCAACAGAACTGGGTAAAAAATATACTGAACAAGCAAGATTTAGTCACTGTGGTTTTATCCCATGCTAAGACCAATATAATTTAACAGAATTGGTTTGATAATTGTGAAACTCTGAAGTAATACTTTTGTAGTTTTCTAAATGCTTTCCTTCACTTGTTTATCAATATATCTTGGATAGCTGTCTAACCTCTTCACAAGTCAGTGTTATTTTATTATCAGTTCTCTCCATGCTTTTGTTATTTGATGGGCTTCAATTTGTGAATTTTACAGTGTGATGGTATCCGCTGAAACACAGTTGTCTATCTTGTTTAGGTTTTAATCTGAATGGATGGCTTTATCAATCTCTTCATTAAGATTAAGTTTCTGCATCTGGCCCCAGTGTTTTTCATGTCATGATTAGAAAATGTTTTGACTTTATTAAATTGTATTTTGGCGGGGGGTTTTAAAAAAAAATTGGCTAATATTTTATCTTTATGTTCATTTGTTTCAGAGGATCATGAAAGATCATGGACCTGATTTTGAAACAGAAATACCAACAAGAATGAAGCCTAGAAATGCAGGTCAGAAAAAAAGGCTTCATATTTTGTGTTCTAAACTGTCTTGACATAGCATATGAAAGAAGCATAACCTCCACCCATTCTTGACATAGTTTATGAAAGAAGTATAGCTCCACCCTGTGAGTGATTAATGCAGAATCAAATACGAATAAAATGGAACTTGAATATTATGGTTTATAAAGATCTTTAACTTAGTGGCCTTATTTTCTTTAGGAGTACAGGCTCATCTGGACACAGGCTTTAGTGCCACACTGGACTTATACTTTTATAAGAGGTTTACCTTCTCCTGAGGATGATACATTTTTAATATTTTCATCTGACAAGACACCACTTATTTGACATGGGAGCTCATACTGAAATGGCATCTCTTTTAAACTTTCCTTGCGTTCAAGAGATTGGCAATAGAGAATGTTAGAAATAAAATTTCTTTATCAAATTATTAACAGCGGGTAAGTGCATGGAAAATAGTTATCTGGTGAACAGAATGGTGAATGATTCAGTTTGCAGCTAAACAGTGTAATTGTAATACAAACAGTACAACATATAAGAAGAAGAAACTATGCAACACCATCCTGGAAATGTGGAAATTTTCAGAAGCATGCTGCCACCAGACCTCTTTGTCATCACTGTACTGTGCAGACATAGACAACAGAGAAAGGTCTGCCTATTTAATTTTATGGAATAGTGAAAAAAGGAGTAAAAACTCATAAAATTGTATCTTACATCCTTCCCGTGCTGTTAAATGTCACATAGGGCCTGCATGGTAGTTCGCCAAGATGTCCTGTCTTCAGTGAGTTTTTCATTCTCATCAAGGGATGTTATGCCCACTGAACTGGCTTCTCTTAACAATGTCCCCTTTAGAGTTTCACATGGTCGACCTCTTTTTCTTCGGCCTATTGTGTTCCATTTGATAGCTTGTTTGGGGATTCTCTGATTGTTTCTTCTCATCACATGACCGATATATGTCCATCTTCTTTTTCTGATCAACCATGAGACAGGTTGTTGTTTGCTCATCTGTCTGATCTCTGCATTGTTTTTGAATTCATTCCACTTTATACCAAGTATTTTCCTTAGGCATTTGCTTTCGAAAGAGTCTAATTTGTTGTCTTTTTCTTTAGTTGTTTTCCAGCTTTCACATGCATAGATGAGGGTGGATATTACAACTTTTGAATCCCATATGCTCTCAAGATTCTTGAAGGTCATTGCTGCTTTTTGCAATTCTAATTCTAACTTCTTTTCTGGTGTTACCATATAGCTGCCAAGATATGCAAAATGGTGTACTTCTTCAACAGCTGTTCCTTCTACGTATATCTGTTCTTCGTGGTTAATAAGAACATTCATTATTTTTGTTTTGTCCTTGTTAATTTCAAGTCCTATATTACTAGCCATTGAAGACAGGGCATCTGTTTTTACTTGCATTGATTTTATATTGTCACTGATAAGAGTTATGTCATCTGCAAATCAAGATCTTCCAGCTGTGTTTCACATACCCAATCAATGCCCGTTTTACCGTTGCAAAGTTTTTTCATTATGAAGTCTGTTGCAATTCCAAAAAGCAAGGGAGATTATATACATCCTTGTTTCATGCCTGTTTCAGTCTGGAACCATTCACTCATTCCTTCGTCTGTATTGACTGCACAAATATATCCATTGTAGAGGTCACTAATGATGTTGACAGTCTTAGATGGTATTCCATATATTCTTAAAACCCTCTAAAATTATTCCCTGTATATGCTATCAAATGCTTTTTTTTAAGTTTATGAAGTTCAGGATTAACGGTCTTTGCTTTTCAATATGTTTATTATTCTTAAAGATCTGGTCAGACAGCTTCTCTCTTTTTGAAATCCTGCCTGTTCTTCACTCATTTGCAGCATCCACTACATCTTGAAATTAGGGATGGGAAAAAGATAAAGTCAGGATGGACTCAGTGATGTAGCTTTATTATTCATTGAAATAGTAAAATTTGTGAATTTGAGAATGAAAAGTTACATCAATATTTACTTGTCATTACCTTTTTTTTTTTTTTTTTGCAGAGATCAAAGATTCTGTCTATCCAACTCCAACAGCTTCACCTGTATCTGAAAAGTCAGAGCCTGCTATGGATCACAGGTTAGGAAAGGTCTAGATACGTTGTGTGATTGTTAGAATGATGAAATAGAAATAATCTTGCTGAATAAAAATCTAGGCAGTGTTTTTTATTTGTTCCATTATTATCTCTATTTTGAAATTTTATCACAGCATATGAAGCTCTGTATAAAAGCCAAATGTGAAAAGGTTTTATTTTAAAATTGCCTGTGCAGCTTCAGATGTCTTGCAGTGAAGATACACCTGCAAACAGAGGCATGGAATTGTGGGGTCAGAATCTTACATCCTTCCCATGCTGCTAAATGACACATAGGGTAGTTCGCCAAGATTTCCTGTCTTCGGCGAGTTTTTCAATCTCATCAAGGGATGTTATGCCCACTGAACTTGCCTCTCTTAACAATTTCCTCTTTAGAGTTTCACGTGGTATCAGAATCTGGACAGTAGAAAAATACAGGAGTTGAAGTTTTGGTATACAGACTTCGCAACCTTGTCTGTGGAGAATGCAGGTGTCTGTTCTAATACCAGGACTGATGAATTAAATCTGGCCAGAACTTTGTGCCACGTATTTGGAGTAACCCAAAAAAACTCGGGGCATCAAAACAGTCTGAGGAATGAGATAGAGATCAGTGTGGTGCCTTTAGTGAAGTTTACTGAAAAGCCAGGCGTTGCAGTTATCCAAGAGGATATTATCTTGCTGTTTAATCCTAAGAAAGAAGGAAGACCTGACCACTCAGCCCCTTAACATTTGGAACAAACTGCACACCTGTATTTATTTTCTACTTAAACGTAAATTGTAATATTTTGCTATTTTAACTATTTCTAAAACCAGTTTTCTTATTTTATCAGTTTCCTAAGGAATTATTATGTCCTTTTCTAAAGCTATAAATTTATTTTTCCCAATATCATCGTTAATAATTTAATGAAATGTTAATTTTGGTGCTTAGATTATAAACATTGATTGCTTGATAATTTTAATGTTTTCCGTCCTGGACAGCACGAGAGCTGATATGAAGAAAAAGAGAGGCAGGCCAAAGAAGGGCCAGTCTCCAAGCGCTGGTGATCCTGATGTCGAACATCATGATGATAGTTCAAAACAGGGTGCACCATCAGAGCTTTCATCCATGTACAATGACGATGAGGAGGATGAGGCCAGCCTTGCACCATCATTGCCAGATGTGTTCTCCTGGTCATCCCAGCAGGTTGCCGATTATTTCAAGGAGAAGGGTTATGTTGAGGAATCACACAGCATGCTGGAGAATGTGAGTATCTTTGTTTCTTGCGTTGAAATTTAAGCCTCTATTTGGGGGGGGGGCCCTACTCTAGATCAGTTGTTAAAGTCCTCAGTCTATAGTACTAGATTAATTGTAGAGCTTTGAATCAGTTTTTAAATTTCTGCATCATCTTTAATATTTTGTTATCAGTTAAATGTTTTGGACTAGTAAAGTAAAGGTAACCCTGTCATGTCTTAGAGGCACATAGGGATATGGTGTTAGTGCCCATATTTTCCTTGACCTGTCAGCACACTAGAGGGTGATATGGTCAGTATCATGCCTGGCTGCCTTTTCCTTCCCCAACTCCAGAAGTCGGGTACCCATTTCTACAGCTGGGTGACTGAGGTGCCACCGGCCGGATTCGAACCCCCGACCTTCGCCATGAGAGACCAGTGCACTAACCACTTTGCCACTCATACACCCTACAGTTAAGTTTATTGTCATTTCTTTTTTCTTGCTGACATTACAGTATTGGGGTATAATCCGTCCGTCCATCCATCCATCCATCCAGGACCTTGGTCGGTGATCGTCAAAGCAATCACTTCTCAGTACACCCTGTGGCATCTTGCAGGGCAGCAACAAATTCTCTCCACTTCTCATGATCTGCAACCAACCTTTGTATGCATGGTAGCCATTTCCACTTCTACAGTCCTCCACCAGGTAGCTTTTGGTTGGCCTCTCATTATTTTTCCATCAGGTGTTCATCATGTAGCTGCTTTTGCTAGCCCCTCAGGTGTTTGTCGTTTGGCTGCTTTTGCTAGTATTATTTTTTACTTTGTCCCGAGGATATTTTTCCCACTAATACTATTGTAATGTGTTTTGATGCTGAAATGTTTTGTTTCACAGACACTTGGGTCAATTGCTAGCCTATATTTGTCCATTGACATTATGAGGTACAGTCAGTGTTTTCGGCACGTGAAATACAAATAGTTTACATTTATTAAAAACCAGAAAATGTTAGATTACAGCAGTTGTTTTTCTTTAAACTCGTGTTGCAGGATTTGGATGGTGCTGCCCTTGCACTCTTAAGGCGATCAGATATAGTTGGGCCTCCTCTAGGTGGGATCCTGAAGGTCAAGAAACTGGGCGTGGCTCTGAAACTGTTTCGGGACATTAGAGACCTTCTTTACCAAGGCAGTGCAGACAATTATGTGGACCCATATGAAGAACGGGCCTTTATAAGGTCTTGACGATGGTAGTAAGGATGTGTAGAACTAAATAATACTACCTATCTTCCATGTAACTAATTCAGAATATTTAATTTATTTGTGACTGTTTTTACACTGGAACTCATAAATTCTGCATGTCAGAATTTATTCTGATTGTTCCAGATTGTATTGGGCATATACCGCAAGGAATAAACATGACATTTTGCACATGGTGACTCCAGATCTTTTGTATTATGTTATTAAAATAGCAGAATGAGTGATAAATTCTGAGAAGAAAAAAAAAACAACAAAAAACAAATGAACTATTTCATTACTAAATTATAAAAAGACATGATTTTGTGACATAATGTAGCAGAATATTAGTGTCTTTATAATTGTATAGCAGTACTTTGCATGCCACGTTTACCTCTGCTCAAGCAAGATACAGTAAAAGTTACATTTCAACACATTTGTCAGTGAAATATGACATAAGTGTAAAACTGAGAAAAAAAAAACTTTTTTTTTAAGGTGTATTTTAGCTATTATTTCAGGAGATAGCATTTGTGTCCAACATCCACAGTGAATGAACAAGATTATATATATTTGTATTGTGATTAACTGAGTCTTTGGAAGCAGTTTGTGAAGTTATCAGATTTGCCACTCCTCTGACTGTATTTGATGTGCTGTCTCCTTCTTACCTCAAACACCAGTGTCTGTCAAGTCGCACATGAAATAAAATCTACCTCAGTGATTTAAAAGTTTCGGGAGTGAGTCAGCTTCTGAAGAGCAGTTTTAGGCATTCTGTTTTTGAAATGTGTTTCTTGGCATCATACCTCTACATTCGTGATATTCAGGATGTATGAGTATCATACCACTGTGTGGCTAGATGGTGTAAGTTTCCTAGATGATTTTTGTTAGGTGATCGGATGTATGCTTGCTATGATCAAAGTAGCCCATGGGCAGGTAAACTTTAACTCTTCCCGAGCGGACGGTCACGATCCTGACATTTCCGGGTTCTCATTGCGGACTTAGGATCAGGCTCCTGATATTTTTAATTCTCGAAATCACTCTAATCCACTTTTTACTTTGAACGTTAACTGCGCATGTCAGAAATAAGCTTCTTCCTTTTTAATTCAGCGTGGGGACACGAGCAGACATTTTGTGAACGTTTCTGTTCAGTTATTTTGCAAATTTTCAAAGTATATCGAACTTTAGACACGCCCTTCGACATGGCAGATTTTACTGAATGTACCTCCCGTAGCTCTAGACCTGTTAGAGAAAGTAAAATAGCTTGTAGAGAAATATTTATGACATTATTTGGTAGGAAACCTGTCAGTACTGACAAGAAATCGAAATCTGACCGGTGTGATTCTGACAATGATAGTGATTTTGACAATGGTTCTCAGTATAATAACAAACTGAATATAACCATTGTTCTTCTTCTTTTATCTTTTCTTGCTAGTTTCAGTGTTCTGCTTCTGATTTTTTTTTCAATTTGTGTAAAAAATGATATTTCTTGGATGGAGTTCATTTTATCTTCAAATTGTGTGTAACAAGTGGATATTTACAGCTCTTGGTAAGTAGACAACCATTAGTTTAGTGTTTTAGAGATTTTTTTGGGGGGGAGGAGGGCTAAATATTTTGTCTTATTTTTTCAACAGTTATTTTTTCCTACAAAAACTAGACATTTCTGGAACCTTTATTCATTTACCTTTTTTAAAATATATATTTAGTATTTTTTAAACATGGAAATAATATTTTAAATTCACTTTTTCAACTACCCGTCAATCTTCTAAACACCCGCGCATTTTGCTCCGCACCCTACGGTACGTCCGTGTTTTCCCGCCCGCTCGGAAAGAGTTAAACAGCTTCAAGATATTGATATGACATGGAAACATAGATTCCAATCACAACTTCAGTATTAGGTCATGGAGGTGCATTCATATAGTATTTGTTTCTTTGACAAAAGTAAATTTTTGAAGAAAAGATTGTGAACATGAGTGCACTTCTTGATATTTTTTTATATTTTATAATGTGACATTAAAATAAAATATTTTTGTATCTTTTGAAAGATCTCACGTTTTACTTTAAACCACCATGCAGTTCATGTCATCAAACCTCACATGTTTATAGTGAACACAGTAGATAACTTTGCTGTGGTCAGCCCTTTACAAATTCTTTTTCATATTGTGAACAACTGTTCCATTAATTCTGCATGTTAGATTTACTTATTAGAGATTTCTTCGGGTCATTGGCCCAAAACAGTGGCCAGTGTATTTTCTCCTAGTGAAATGTGTTGGCTTAAAAAGCTTCATAACAACCTTTCCCGTTATGTTAATGGGATAGCCTATCTCAAGATTCTTGAAGATGGCATTCAAGGAGCACTAGTTTTCTTCTTATTGGAAGATGGCACGTGGTTGAAACGACCTTTTCCTTGGATGTTGTAAGATAGTGTTGATGAGTGCTTCGTTTTCATGCTCAGATTCCTTTATGAGCAGGTGTGGCCAGGGAAAACTATTTTAGTATCATTTTTTTTTTAGCTTACCTAAATGGAGAAATCTGTCAATACATACCACAGTTATTCTTGCGTTGGGGCATTCTGTTTTATGTTTAAGTTTCACACATTTCTAGATCTATGTATTTTTTAGCACAATGCTTAAGTCTTGCATCAGTGACAGTTGTGCTATCATTGTAGTTAAAACGTTTTGAAATGAAATGTCTTGCTCATATAAATCATTTTACATTCCAGCTCTTACAACTGTCTGAATATTTCATTTCTCTTTTATTGATATAGTAGATGTGCATCATGTGTATGTCAGTAATTTGTAGAAGTTGCGACTGCATTCTCTACTCAGGGCTTATAATTTTTAACTTATGTTCAGGGTAAAATGATTTTCATGTGGAATTGTCTTTTGTGTGTACAGTGAGCTCAGTGCAGATGCTTGTACTACTACTGTATTGACAGTTTGCTGATAGAAGAGATCATAAATTTGTATTTCCACTGTTGATTTATGAACACTTAGTGTATTTTTGATTTGGAGTTGTCTAATGTAACTGTTAAGCTCTGCTTAATGTGCAGTGTTGAGTGTATTTGTAGATATTGTACACTTTGTTCTATATTTGTAAAAACTTTAACCATATATTCAATTTAAAGATCTCAAATACTGGACCACATTGATTTTAGAACTGTTTTAGGTTCTTCCAAAAAATAATACCAGCTTTTTCAAATGACCAGAATAACAGTAGGTCATTTATTTGAATATATAAAAGATGGCATAATGATTGAATAGTTTATAAAGCTATATATAATGGTCTGCAGAGGAATAAACATGCATTTGGTTTCATCATTGGCTTTCATCATCATCAGATGCCATGCCAACTGGCATTGGCTATTATGCTTCTTCAGAGTACACAATCCTTCATGCAGACCATCAGCTCAGTTGGTTATCTCTTCTCACACCATCCTGTCAGTCCAGTATCATTTCTCTCAGTCTTTCTCTGGATCTTCTTCCCTCTATTTTTCCTGGTGTTATAATATTTTCAATGCCCCCTCTTCTCTCATTGGCTTTGAACTGCCAAATTCCAAGTTTGAACAGCTTGAATAGGACAACCAGGTTCTTCACTGTGGCATCAGCTGCCAAGAGAGTTTGCAATCACAGGGAGATCCCTGACTTTATTCAGTGGTGAGAGAATATAAAATACAGTTGCACATTCCTTAATGATCTCAATAGTTTTGCAGTTTCTAGCTTATTTCAGATTTATCTGTGGTCTAGGCATTGTTTACTTTTGTTAGGTTGTTTTCAGTTTGTTCCATGTCAAATGGTTGAGTTGCTAGTGTGCAGTTATTCATCTCAGATTATGGAAATTGAATCATTGTTGTTAATTACCAGTAAGAAGTCAGTTCAAGTCAGATTCTAGGTGTTTGTGTACTGTTTGAGATGTTCAGGAAAGATATGTATAATGATCTTGACCATTGAATTAAGATTTTACCATTGTGAATTACAGTCTGCTTGTTTGATCATACTTTTTTTTTTCAGTTTTTCCCTTCATTGTGAACACATTTTCTGCAATAAGTTTTATTTAATCTGTCTTTAATTTTTTTTTTAATACCCACCACCTGTTAACAGATTATTTTTAAGAAACTAAAATTACTGATCTTTTCATAGTTTCAGATTGCTTTTGTAGAATAAAATTTTTAAAAAGTGAATGAAATGATCTGTGTTATAAAATTTGTCTAAAATATCAAGTGATAGTTGTTTGCACTCTAGTTCTCTGAGAAGTGTGGATGTCAAAGACATTAAAATAATCTGTTCCTGAATAGATTACTGCCCATTTAGTTTGACAGGTTTTTTTTATATGAGTTGTATGGTTATTTTGAACAGTGTCCAGAGTATTTATGCCAGGAAGATTTGAAATTACACACACATAATTATTCATGCTGGAGTTGTATATGTAATATAATAGTTTATACTGGCCAGGGAGTCTTGACTGTTAAAAGAAATGACAGACTTTCAGTGGGTTTGAACTTTGTATGACTTGCTGTTTAAACACTGGTGTCTGTTTGTATCACATTATTCCTATTAAAAACTTCACCTTTTGTATGTGTGTTAAATTACACAGGGTAATGGCTTGAGGTGTATGTATATTAAAAACTTCACCTTTTGTATGTGTGTTAAATTACACAGGGTAATGGCTTGAGGTGTATGTATATGATGTGGGTAAGTCCAGCTCACCACAGATTCATGTTTACAACAGCATGAACCACCCTCATGTTCATTCATTCCACAATACAGTAGAAAACATACAGTAAATGCATTTATTAAAATATTTTTTTTTAAATTTCAAAGAAACTGGCATTAGACACAAAGAGGAACAGAAATGTAATTTGCTGAGTCATTGCACTATATGTCTTCTTCTTCATTGTTCGCATTGTCTGTCTATATCTGCAGGCCTGTCTCTTGGACAGATTTCACTGTTTTTTGTAATTCATGTATGGAGCCATAGAGCTTATCTTCTTGAGTGGTTTTACTATATAAGTAAATTTCTGTGTCCTCTGACTATTATGCTCAGTTGCAAGTCATGATTCAAATACCTGAATAAATGAAGCATCTAAGTTTGGTTTTTAAGTCACTGATTGCTCAACCCAGGGGTTGAAGTCACTGGACCAGGGCAGCCTAGATAGGCAACCACCTCTCACCCAGTGGGGATGAATGCATATCCTAATCCTGCTGAGGTTTTCCGGTGAGAAAGTCCAACACTGGACAGGATGGGTAACCACCTCTCACCCAGCAGTGATACACGGGTATCTCAAAACACGTTGAGGTTTTCCGGTGAGAAAGTCCAACTCTGGCCTGGGTGGGCTACCACCTCTCACCCAGCGGGATATACTGATATCCAAAACATGTCAAGGTCTTCCGGTGAGAAAGTCCAACTCTAGACTAAACTGGTACAACGAAAACCACAGTGTCACGCAATCCCGCTTCCGAGACCCACCAAGAATACAGGCCCAAGCCCTGAGATACTCTGAACCTCTTGTGGTCCTCTCGGGGATCTCGTGTGGACCACACACGGGACTTAACGAGGACTACAGGCATAAATTCAGTAGGATCACAGGGCGGTCTTGGTGGCAGAAGCAAACAAAGAAGAAGAAGAAGAAAGTCACTGATTTAAAAAAAATTTTTTTTTTTAAAGAAAATACTTGGATCAGATGAAGTTTTGCTTTATTTTGCCCAGCACTTTTGTTTGAACTTTTGTCAGGTATGTCCGGTTGTGATAAAAGTTGATGTTTTTGTATGCATAAATTAAAACAACCTGAAAACATCTGCATGAATACACTGTTTTCTGAACTGAAAAGTACTTGAATAAAATTGATGATAATTTTGCTACAGTGTTTGTGTTACACTTGAGAATTATTGTCAGTAGTGACACGAACTGATCTATATCAAAGATGTTTGTTAACTTTTGATCTGTCTCAGAGATGTTTGTTAAATGATATTTTGTCACATGAGCTTGATCTGGGGGTGACCAATTTCTATGGCATCTAGGGCTACAACTGTACGCAGAAACTGAACAGCAGTACACATCCAAATCAACTAAATTTTGCCAACTTACATAAAAATGAGAAAAAAGTGACAGTTATAAAGTAAATATTACCGCCTCTCACCCAGGGGGATGCACTGATATCCTAAACACGTCGAGGTCTTCCAGTGAGAAAGTCCAACTCTAGACTAAACTGGTGCAATGAAAACCACAGTGTCACGCAATCCGCTTCAGAGACCCACCAAGAATACAGGCTAAAGCCCTGCGGTACTCTGAATCCCCTGTGGTCCTCTCGTGTGGTCCTTTTTGGGACCACACAGGAGACCACGGGACCTAACAAAGACCACAGGTTTAAATTCAGTAGGATCACAGTGCGGTTTTGGTGGTAGAAGCGAACGAAGAAGAAGAAGAAGATAAAGTAAATATGAATTAATTCACATTTCAGGATAATTTTTTTTTCATATGTTTTGAAGAAAAGAAATGTTAATTTTAATAACATCACATTTTCATAATAATCTCATGGGCCACAAAAAAAAAAAAAAGGCCTCATGGGCTGCCATTGGACACCCCTGAACTAGATGACTTTAATAATGGACATTGTAATTAGTGTTTATCAATCAGAGCTAGCTAAAATTCTTCCCTAGCTCAGTTTTGCACTTCTAGTTGCTGGCTGTTGGTGGAATCACATTCTGGCTAATGGAGTGGGCATTAACAATTTTCCCTGTGGTAGTAGAGCTTGCCAAGAAGCCTGCTAGGTACATGCCATAAAATAATATAAATCTCTACATCTCATGTTTCATCTGATCTGATTTCTAAATCTTCATCACGGTAGCAGCCGCCGACAAATTCTTGCTTTCACATACTAGAAGATACAATCAGTCTCCCCTTTATAATTTATTGTGTTATGACAACAAAATCATATAGCTAATATAAACAACATTAAAAGAAAAGAAAATTGTGTAGAAATATGCTATTTAATCTATTGTTGAATTTTTCAAAAAAGTTTTCACTAACAAAAATTAGGCATGAGGAATTAAGTAATAGCACACATTGATGTTGAGCAGTAAATACAACTATATAGCACATACAACTTTATAACACAGCACATACAACTATATGCAGGGAGCAAGTAATGTGATCATCCTGTTCACAAAGTCCTTGGAGGTGCAACACCTAGTTTGGATGCCAGGTCATTCTGGAGAATGGATATAAAGAGAACTATGTAAGTGACAGGCTGTATATCAATATTTCAGCAAAAATGATATGCTTGTCACAATTTATCAAGACCAGTGAGCCGCAGCTGGTTAAGACATACAGTGTGCTCCTGGAAATAAACTGTTTTTTACCTCAGCTGCCAAACAAGGTTGGAACTTGTTTGTTCTCCATGGTGAAAGAGCTAACTGAAAAGCCTATTTCTTAAGTCTGCTTCAGGAAATAAAGAAACTGCAGTTCAACTTCCATCTAATAAAATGCCTTTGACAGAGAGCTCCTGTAGTTTGTTTTCTTTCTGTCTAGGAGTTCACATTTATACAGAACAACAACAAAATGCAAATTTAATGTGTTCTTCATCCAATTCTAGCATAATTATTGTTCTATTACTGCCATTGGTTTCTAATATTGTTTGATAAGCACTTAAATACTAAGTCATGCTAAATCTAGTTTTCAAGATAAGCCCACACTTTTCTCTAGGTTTTTTTTTTTTGCAGCAGCCTCACTGAAGCCCACACTTTTCTCTAGGTTTTTTTTGCAGCAGCCTCACTGAAGCCCACATTTTTCTCTAGGTTTTTTTTTTGCAGCAGCAGCCTCACTGAAGCCCACATTTTTCTCTAGGTTTTTTTTTGCAGCAGCCTCACTGAAGCCCACATTTTTCTCTAGGTTTTTTTTTTTTTTGCAGCAGCAGCCTCACTGAAGAATGTGCTGACACTTACTGCATAAGTAATTTGGTTAATGTGATAAGGAATCCCTCCCAGCTCGTCACATTTGGCCATGTGTTTCCTTTCGGGGTCTCCTGGAACTAGAACATCTGTCTCACCCTCAGCCTGAAGATTACGGAGAGCAACAATAATATATATATATATCCTGTCCAAAAAAAAAGAAACGCATAGCTTATATAAGCTTCATTTTTTTCATATGTTATGACAACATTTTTTTCCCGGGTATCTCAAACCAAACCAAAAATTATCACTGAGATATCAAGTCCATGATTTAGCGTGAATTTTGCTATTCTCTTGTATAGTCAGAACGCAGTAGCTGCCCTTGCTAATCACGCATTTTTTACCATAAGTATGGAAAAGTCATGATTTTTGTGGTGAACTCACTTCACATGCAAATGAAACCCTACAAAAGGATGAGGTTACACAAACAAATTCAGTTAATTTTCAAGCAGACAATTATGGCGCATCTATCACAAAATTTACGAAACATTGCTATTGGTCACCTGCAAGCAGGCGACAGTTAAAGTCAGGTTGCCAGGCATTTAAACGCGCAGCAGAGTACCATCAGTCGACTTTGGCACCGTTTCCAAGCCACTGGTTCAGCTGAAGACCGGCACCGCAGTGGACAACCCAAGGTGACAGTAGCTGATGATCGCTTTATTCTGGTTCATCACTTCAGAAACAGGTTTACAACAGCTTCCTCAAGTGCCCAGTCATTGCTTGCAGGACGTCATATATCTGATCAAACTGTCCAGAAAAGACTGTGTGAAGCTGGACTGGTGGCACAACGAGTTCACTGAGGTCCTGTCTAAACGAGACGCCATCGCCAAAATCGACTTGTTTGGGCCAACCAGCATTGGTCCTGGACAACTGACAGTCAATGGAGACGTGTCTGGTTTAGTGACGAATCTTCCTTTTTGTTGCACCGCCATGATATGTAGAAAAGGGTCTACCATAGGTCAAATGAATGTTTTGCCCAAAATTGTGTTGATGATGCTCCACCGCACAGTGGTGGAGGTGTAATGGTATGGGGAATGATCAATTTCAATGAAAGGAGTCCATTGGTGCAGATTGAAGGAGGCTTGAATGTGCAACGATACGTCAATGAAATTCTTCAACCCCATGTCCTTCCCTTTTTGGCTGCGCAAAGGTCTGTGTCTCAACAGGACAGCGCCAGACCCCATTCTGCACGGTTCACCACACAGTTCCTGACTGCCAACAACATTCTCACCCTTCCCTGATCATCCCTGTCTCTAGACATGAATCCGATCAAGCACCTATGGGATGAGCTGCAAAGACGTGTTTGTCGACGAAACGTTTCTCCAGCCAATCGTTGTGATCTGTGGCAGTCACTCCAGGAAGAGTGGGCAGCCATCCCATGGGTGCGCATCAGACATCTGATCGCATCTATGCCCAGGAGATGCCAGTCGCTGATCGATGCAAGCGGAGGCCACACACCATACTAATTTGAGAACCCCTGGGACTAACAAATTCTTGTCACACAGATGCAAGAAACTGTCAAGTGAGTGTTTAAACCCTTAGGTATTATTGTGTGGAATTTGAAAATTTTATTCACTCAATTTAAAAAGCTATAGAATATCAAAGTTATGGCTAAAATTGGGTCATCAGTAGTTATGCATTTCTTTTTGTGGACAGTATATATATATATATATATATCCATTACTATTTCCAATCTGTCAAAAAATAAAATAAACCAAATTTAAAAAAAAAAATTACTCCAATCTGGGATTGAACTCTGAACGTTGCCACCACACCAAGTGGAAGCATACCGTTCATAGCTTACAGATGAAAATCAAAAAAAGTAGTTTTAAGCAGACAGATTGAATCACATATAATAGAAATTCTTAATCAGCAATCCATACCACCTGAGGATATGGGAAACAAATGATGGGGGTTTGAAAAAAAAAATTCTTATTTGATCAGAATTTTACTTCAGCTACTCCATTTCTAGCTATCCAGATGTCAAGTAAAATCAGTCTACTGACATCTTTTGAAGTCAGAACCAATCTAATCTTCTGAAGTCATACTATTTACCTAGTTGGACTTGTGACAGTGATAGTTTTGACATCTGACGAAGAGGATATTGGGACACACTGGACAAACTTAGAGGATCTAACTGTAAAAGGGTTAAGAACTCCTGCCCTACAGTGTGCAAAGTGAAATAAAAAATGAAGGAGAAAAACTGCATGAGTTTACAATCAGAAAATAAAATACAATACTTGCTGTTTGAACCCACAGTTTGAAACTTGTGAGTACTGTCATTTTACAGTACTTTTCACTTGACCAGAAACTGGTTCATGTTGAATATACAGTGTAACAAAGAAAATTATACAGATTAATTTATGTTTCTACATTTTATGGTCACCATGTAAAAGACAAATGCTTACAGGCTCCAAATTCCTCAAAGTATTGTTAAGCTCTGTTAGTCTGTCAGAAAAACCTGGTGCAAAGGCTGATGGATCTATTGCAATATAGCACTGACCCTGCGAGAAAAGAATAAGAGAATCCGAACTTTTAAAAATGAAACTCGGCTAAGGAAAAATAAAAAATTAAGGCCACTATAATATTTCATTTAGACAGATGGTCTTTTGATTTATGATGGCATTACATTCTGATAAGTAAATAATTTAAATACCTACTGTCACTGAATAAGCAAGTAAATAAATATGTGCTGAGATCTTAGGCATAGTTTGTAATGAATCAAAATAAATGATTAGCTGGACAGCAGATAAGATTTGAAATATTTATTTCTTGACACTTTTTTTTTTAATGGATGTCATTGGCACAAAAATATGGTAGAGTTTGGCTGGTTTACATAAAATTTGTTCAAATTGTGTTATTTGTTCTAACAGAGGACATGTCTGAAAATACAGCATATCACTAACTATCACTTTACCATTGTAAAGTCAAAATGTTTTAAACTGAACTGTCATAAGTCAAGAAGTATCTATATATTCTAGACCTATTAAAATAAATCTGAAATATTTTCATCCAGAAATTGTTTAAAAAATATTAACTTTCCTGTATATTAGAACAAGAATCAAGAATCTTGAGAACATATGGAATTCAAAAGTTATAAGCACAAAAACCAAGTTAAGACTATTCAATTCAAATGTAATATCCACCCTCATTTATGCATGTGAAAACTGGATAACAACTAAAGAAATAGACAAGAAATCAGACTCTTTTGAAAACAAATGCCTAAGGAAAATACTCAGCATCAAGTGGAACGAATTCAAGAACAATGCAGAGATAAGACAGATGACAGTCTCATGGGTGATCAGGAAAAGGAGATGGACATATGTTGGTCACTTGATGAGAAGAAATGATCAGAGAATCTCAAAACAAGCTATCAAGTGGAACACAACAGGCCAAAGAAAAAGAGGCAGACCGCGTGAAACTTTGAAGAGGACACTGTTAAGAGAGGCCAAATTAACAGGCATAAAGTCCTTTGATGAAGTTGAAAAACTTGCCGAAGACAAGAAAAATTGGCGAACTACTTTGCGAGCCCTATGTGACGTTTAACGGCATGGGAAGGATATAAGAATACAAGAACATCTTGGCGAACTACCATGCGGGCACAGGAAGGATGTAAGATGTATATTAGAGATGATATATTTAAATTACCATAATTAAGCTTATTATAACTTTTTTTTTTATAATATATCTTAATTTTTAAAAAAATTCTGTTTATGAAAGATAAAGCAATAAATAACGAAAACTAAGTATTTTTTGTGTCTGCAAATTTTTAAATGGCTTAAAAAAACAAAAACAAACTGAAATAGCAGATAAACTCTTTGCTCTACTTTCATGATGGAAAACAACACATATGGAGGTCATCAGAAATGGGGAGATAAATATTATCTAAAAAAAATGGTTCTAAGGACTGTTTTAGCTGGAGGTGGGGTGAAGAATACGCTCTCCACTCCAATTAAATGTCTCCTAGGCATGCGTCTCAAATAGCCTCTAACAGTCAAGTCCAGCTCCTGGCCTTCTCTGGGTGGAACTGTTCAAACTGACAGGAGAAAGGGCAAAGGCGAATATCTGGTGCCTGAAAACCAGACGCTTCGGTAGATGAGAGTCTTGTTTGGTAATTCATCTGAGAGAAGGAAAACTCTGACTTAAAACCCGCTGCTGGCGAGATTCTTCAGCTGCCGTGCATGGAGTGGGGCTCCTCCTGGCCAGTGAAAAAAGGTGCGAATGTGGTTTACTCACAGCACCACCGTGGAAAAGGTGAAAGAAAGGATTAAGTGAAGTAATCAGTAATCTCGAGGTCAGGACTGCTCAAATCACGGCACCTCTGCTCTGGAGGTCGGCCACATCCTATGTGCACCCATACTGGGCAGATTGCCTGAAGCGGGTTAACCTAGGGGTTAAACTAAGATACCGCTGGCGAGATTCTTCATCTGCTGCATGTGGGGTGAAACTCCTTTTGGCCAATGAAGAAAATGTGATTAGGGTTGCCGAGCTGTGAAAAGGTGATGGAAAGGATAAAGTGAAGATTAATCAGTATGTCTAGTAGTCTCGCAATGAGAGCTACTCATACCACAGCAACTCTGCTCTAGAGGCCAGTCACGTCCGATATACACCCATACTGATGAAATATGCCTAAACCGGCTTAACCCAGGGGTGAAACTTGATGACTACTCATGTCATGGTACCTCTGCTCTAGAGGTCGAACACGTTCTAAACGTGCCATACTGGGGTAATATGCCTAAACCGGCTCAACCCAGAGGTGAAATTTACTAGTGGTGAGGATTCGTCCTGGACAAAAGCTCCATTCTGGTCACAACTAGGAAAGGTAGCAGCCATGACCACAAAACACTGAAGTTGGAGACACTGGACCAGCGCAGTCTAGATAGGCAACCACCTCTCACCCAAGGGGTATATATGCGTATCCTAATCACGCTGAGGTTTTCTGGTGAGAAAGTCCAATGCTGGACTAGATGGGCAACCACCTCTCACCCGGCGGAGATGTACTGATATCTAAAACACGTTGAGGTTTTCCAGTGAGAAAGTCCAACTCTAGATTAAACTGGTGCAATGAAAACCACAGTGTCACGCAATCCTGCTTCTGTGACCCACCGAGAATACAGGCCCAAGCTCCGTGATACTCTGAACCTCATGTGGTCCTCTTGGGGATCTCTTGTGGTCCTCTCGGGGAACCACAGGAGGACCACAGGACCAATCAAGGACCACAGGAGTGAATACAGTAGGATCATAGGGCGATCATGGTGGTAGAAGTGAATGAAGAAGAAGAAGATCTAAAAAAATATTTGTTGCCTTTTCAAAGCATTTAGAATATTTCCTATATTACATTGTAAGTCAGCACTATCTGACAGTCATGCTGTCTCGTCACTTTATGTCCTACATATTTCAGCAGTCTTCTAAATGGCTATATCTCTGATGTTTTCAACTATTATTACAGTTATTTACTCAAGATTATAAGTAACACAGGTATGCTATAATGGACAGTGTCTTGGTTAGTTGTTTTCTGATCATTATACAGAAATCTCTAATGTTAAAAAAAAAAAAAAACCAGTATAGACATCTCTAAGGTATCCAAAGTTCAAAAAAAGAAAAAAAATTCAAAAATGAAAAACAAACAATCTATGAGATTCATTTATTTATTACGATCTGTGTCATGAGGTACTGTAAATTATGCTGTTCCATTCTGTATGGTTCTTGAGAAAACTGATCAGACAGTTTGTCTTCTTTCTTTTCTTGTGCAATCTTGTCAATCCATTCAAATATTTTTCTCTGTCTCTTTTTTTTTTTTCTCCTTGAGTTTCACACCGAATGGTCATAAACAGAGGATGAGAGCAGTCTGCATAGGAAGTGGATGTTGAAAATAACAGAAACCTTAAATATCCCCTTATCCAAAGCAAATCACCAAGCTTATAAAGAAGTCTATATGGCCCCTCAATACTCAATACACGAGGAAGGAGACAAGACAAGTCAGGTTGTCTAACTTCCAAAGAATTTTAATTAATAATTCTGTAGCCTGCTCAATAAAGATGATACCATGGTAGAAAAGGGAGAAAACAGATTATCACTAACCAGATTAGCTTCCCTGTCAGTAGTTTTCCATTTTCTGATGTTGCTGCCAAAGTTTGCTCCACCCAAAATCCCACAGAATATCTCCACCATCATGGCAAGACCATATCCTTTGTAGCCACCTGTGATTTAAAGAAGCAACAGTGATATGCATTTATTTTCAGCCTCACAGAAAAAAAAAATCACAATAGGAGGTAGTTTGTCCATTAGATAGTTTGCAGTCAATAATTTTGATCCCTTCTCTCTCTCTCTCTCTCTCTCTTACAGCCAATAATTCTGATCCCTTCTTTCTCTCTTGCAGCCAGTAATTTTGGTCCCTTCTCTCCCTCTCTCTCTCTCTCTCTCTTGCAGCCAATAATTTTGATCCCTTTTCTCTCTCTCTCTCTCTTGCAGCCAATAATTTTGATCCCTTCTGTCTCTCTCTCTCTTGCTGCCAATAATTTTGATCCCTTCTCTCTCTCTCTCTTGCTGCCAATAATTTTGATCCCTTCTCCATCTCTCTCTCTTAGCTAATAATTTTGATTCCTTCTCTCTCTCTCTCTTAGCCAATAATTTTGATCCCTTCTCTTTCTCTCTCTCTCTCTCTTAGCCAATAATTTTGATCCCTTCTCTCTCTCTTAGCCAATAATTTTGATCCCTTCTCTCTCTCTCTCTTAGCCAATAATTTTGATCCCTTCTCTTTCTCTCTCTCTCTCTCTTAGCCAATAATTTTGATCCCTTCTCTCTCTCTCCCCTCTTTTTGTCTTTAAGCTTTTGTTTTTATATTCAGCTCAATACTTCAGCAGAATTTTATCAAGGCCTTCTGTGGAACTATTGAGCTATTCTTATTATGTTTCATTACCATAGGTTCTTTCTTTTTCTTCCTTTTCTTTCCTCATTTTTACCACTTGTAAATCTGCACTTTTCACTCCACTTCCATTAGTACCAGTTTTACTGAAGTCATAATTACATTCATCTTCAATCATTTTATTATTAATACACTTCAGTACTGTATTGTATTCATACATTCTACATTTGCAAAATAAAAAAAATAAAAAAACAGAAAAAAAGCTTAAATTTGAAATAAAAATAGCAAATAACCACCTACTGCATTCCTCTGTTCCTCCAAGAGGCATCAGACCTGTAGCTTGTGAGGGATTTGTGGTTGCCTAAGGAAAAACAGAGATAAGTTGAGCTGACTTCCTGTTTAAATGTCTCCAAATGGGCAAGTTTACTGAAACTGGTTTCAAAGTGTATGGCCACATAGCCCAAATACACATAACATTAGTACATTAAATGGCAAACAGGCCATTTAAGCTTGGCATTCTTATGCAGGCCTCTGTGCTATAAGTCTAGCTTTTTCGAAAGAGTCAAGGTACAAGTGAAATAAGCATGCTCAGTTATAACAATTTTTTTAAGCTCACCTTGCCAGAGCTGTCGCAGCCCCATCCAAGTGGAATGTCCAGCCCTTTCCTTTCATTCAGTTCCAGCTGAGTTTGTCACATATTTGTGTTTGTATGGAAAGAGAATATTATTCAATTAAATATGAAATAATAAACAACAATCTTTAATGCAAAAAAAGTCTGCAGGATATGTTCCAAAATTAAAACTGCCAATTGAAATACATTAAACAAGAAAACAGACCTGTATCACAGTCTGGCACATAAGGCTCTAAATTATATAGTCCCAGTTGGTGCAGCTCATCTTGAGAGCATCAGGTCATCTTAATGTGTACAACCACGAATTAAGTCAACGTTAATCATTACTGGGCAACAGAGCAAAGCACTTGGTTCCAAAGCTTGCTTATCAGGCATAAGACTATTTTAATCCAAAGGAATGGATCTTTCAGGACCAGTTGAAAAGTATGACAACAGCTTTCTCTAATATTTACTTTGTGTTACACCATTGACTATAGCAATCCTGAAAATAATCTTAAAAACTGAGAGGTCACATCTAGAACAAGCTCAGAATTAACATCACTGGCCATAAACTATCTGGTATATGCAATAGAAGAGCAGAACACTGGATTATAATACAGCAAATTCATGAACCCTGTATACTTGTTTGGGGATGCACATAAAAAAAAAATTACAGAGCAGCTCAGTACAAAAGATAAATTTATTTCAATAACATTAGGTTAATGCAGCAGAAAGCTGAAGTTTCTTAAATATTAACAACTCAATAGTATAATACCTTTCCTAGAGCCACAGCTGTTGTGGCCATGTCAAGGACAAAACTGTCGCCATTGTTTGCTGGTGCAGCACAGGCCAGAGGATTTGTACCTAAAGTTGGCTGCAAATATAACAAGCTCAGATCTAACAGATTTCTCCAGACTAATAGTTATCTATTTTATGTGTGTAAACATTATTTTATGGGACTGATTTTTCAATGATGCCCTATTTTCCATTCACTCATTGATAGCTGAACATGGAGTGCAGTCTAGTGTGCTTCTTCTTTCAGGAAGATATTCTCCATCTTTGGAAGTTGTTTAGAGTGTTGGGTATCCAATTTTACATTTGGGTGAATTCAGAGTCATAAAAAGCCTTTCAAGTAAGTAAACAAGTCACTAATGAGTCAATGACTAACCTACTCATACCCTTGCTAATAACTACAGTGCATACTGTGTTTAGAAGCTTTAATCTACATTTTATGTGAACATTTATTTGTTTGGCAAATTAAAGGAATATTTATTAAAATCTAACAAGATAGTGAAAAGTATATATCTGAATGATCCAAATAGCAGAGGCTGCTGATGGTGTAGGAGTTGGGCTAACTATAGTCAGCCAAACCCTGCCTTTTTTTTTCCCCTAACAAAGCACCAGTAACAAGGTGTGACACAGCAGCTTTTTAAATGACGTAGGAATTAAAGTTATCCCCATCATTGTGGGATTTACTGAGTGGCTGGCACACTGTAGATGTGGAAGAACAAAGTCTGATGATCTTATGTATGTCCCAGGAAATGAGGAAAGCCATGACTTTATTATCATCACTTTCGTCATCATTTGGAAAAGGAAGAAAGAGCTATTATCTATTCAGTTCATAACATGAAGGAAATGAAAAAAAAATTGAAAGAGGCTCTCAGACAACAACGATAAGTTTAAAACTTTCATACATTTGCTCTTCACTGAAAAAAGTTACTTTTGTAAATATTCCAATATTTCAGAATATGCTTCAGTCATATAATAAACATCACTATCACCATCATCCTCATCTTCCTCCAGTTTTTGGTGTCTGTAATAGAACTTTTCTCTGTAATTACTGAGGAACTCTTGCATTTGGAGATAAGATCTCAGCAAAGTATACATATAGCACCAGTGAGAGCTTCGATGAACTAATGCAATGGTGACAGTGAGACAGAATCCGCTACCTTCAGTCAGAGAATGTACAAGAGCATCAATTCAGCTATCCCCACTGCTGTGCAAATGAGAACACAACATTTCTGTAATGACTTGCCCTATTACTACCCCACCCTGAAGTCAGAAAAAAAAAACAAACTGGTGGAGGTTGTTCAAGTAAGCTAAATGACATTTTACTTACCTTTTTAGCCCTGGTTGGTACCATAAGAGGAGATGTGTTTGTAAATGCCAAACCCTGGAAAGAAATGATAGTAGATGTAATAATTATAAATGACAGTGACATCTATTTACAATTTCAAATTTTGTTTACAATGATATTCTGCCTGTTATATAACAAATAATAAATGCACTTTTGGTAATGAAATGACCATCATATAACTACAGCGTTGATCATGTGCCAGGTATAAGAAGTCTGCTTTACTTGAGAACCAGACAAATAATGTTTAAATATTGAACAAAATAAATTCTTCTTAACATGACAAATGATAATGTTCAGTGCAGTGAAATTTACTGACTATATACACCAAAATTATTAGCTAATTGCTTGACAACCTTTTAAATCCTGCAGTCCATATTTAAAACACAGAAAAAAATGAGACAAACGAGGAAATATAGTTTCTTATTTCTGATTATCTGTGCATTTTAAAAAAATCATTTTATTGTTAAACCAACTAGCAGCCAAATAGAAGAATGCAAATTATAACATTTCTAACTCCTCACAGGTCACAACTGACTGGGAAGTCACCTCTACAACAAAAACAGAAGTGAAATTTCCAACTCATTTCTTGTGAGGCATTGATAAATCAACAGCAGAATGGTTGGATGTGAATGGAGAGGAAATTCACTCATTGGTGAAAGTGTCTTTGCAGGACAGGTTGTATAAGAAGTTGAAGATGCTATAAATGATAGTGCCTTTACTGTGATGAAATCTGTTTCAAAACAAGTGAAAACAGAAAGAATGAAAGTTGAATCATTTATTGCTAAGTAGTTGACATAGCAGCATTGATCTTCAAGAATCTTGAGAACATATGGAAGTCAAAAGTTATAAGCACAAAAACCAAGTTAAGACTATTCAATTCAAATGTAATATCCACCCTCATTTATGCATGTGAAAACTGGAAAACAACTAAAGAAATAGACAAGAAATTAGACTCTTTTGAAAACAGATGCCTAAGGAAAATACTTGGCATCAAGTGGAATGAATTTAAGAACAATGCAGAGATAAGACAGATGACTGAACAATAACCAGTCTCATGGGTGATCAGGAAAAGGAGATGGACATATGTTGGTCACTTGATGAGAAGAAATGATCAGAGAATCCCAAAACAAGCTATTAAATGGAACACAACAGGCCAAATAAAAAAGAGGCAGACCGCGTGAAACTCTGAAGAGGACATCTTGTAATTAACAGGCATAAAATCCCTTGATGAGGTTGAAAGACTCGCCAAAGACAGGAAAAATTGGTGAACAACTATTTTGCGATCCCTATGTGACGTTTAACGGCACTGGAAGGATATAAGATAAGTTGACTTAATTTCGTACATGCTTTACCAGTGAGGGTGTTTGAGTAGATAAGTGGTTGGTGCAGTAATCTCTCACAGCAAAGTCAGTGGTTCAAGTCCACCCAGAGGCTCCCCAGTCACACATCTAAAGACATGAATGCCCAGCTCCTCCTGCAGCTGAAGAAAGGATCGTGAGAAGGTGTGATGCTGCCCATATCACCCTGTCATATGCCAACAAGTCAAGGAAAATATGGGCACTAACATCATCTTCCTAGGTGCTTCTATGATAGGGCTCCATTCTCCATTTTTTTTCTTTAAACCAGTCTTCTTCTTCTCTCTCCAGTTGGTGACACCAATTTCTTTTATATCCTCTTCTATGTTGTCTTTCCATCTCTGCCTTGGTCTTGTTTCCCCTATCTCTTGTGCATACATCATTTTTGTTTGTCTGTTTTCTTCCATTCTTTCTACATGGCCCAACCAGCATAGTCTGCTCAATTTCAGGACATTTATAATTTGTTGGGATTTAAATAAGCTGTTCAATTCAGTGTTCTTTCTAGCTCTCCATTCTCCACTGTTGGTATCCTTTATGGGCCCAAAGATTCTTCTTAGGATCTTGTTCTCAAAGATCTGCAATTGTTGTTCATCTTTCTTTGTTGTACTCCAGGTTTCTGATCCATACCTGATGGCTGGTCTTATTATAGTTTATTATTTAGATTGTTATTTTGGTGTTTTGGGTCAGGATTTTGGATTTTAAACCAGTCAGCAAATTAAATACTTTTTTTGAAGTCTGAAAGCCATTCATCCATTCATGTCCTACATTCATTCATTCATTCATTCCTTTGCATGTCCCTTGCGGAACTTTGCCTCCCAAACAGCACTCCTGTAGGCCTCTCGGTTGTGAGCAAGATGGCCTGCTGCTGCTGCATCCATTTCCAGATCATCAACGATGTCTTGCAGCCATCTTCGTTTCGGTCTTCCTCTTTTTCTTTTTCCCATTATGTATCCTTCCAATACGGTCTTCTCTAAATTATCATGACGTTTAATGTGGCCAAAATATTTAAGTTTTCTCTCTTTAATCCTCTTTACTAGCCAGCCTTCTTCAATATTAAGCTCTTGTAGTATAGATATATTTGTTCTTTTTTGTGTCCACGATATCTGGAGAACTCTTCTATAGCATTTACATTCAAATTCATGTCCTACACTGACTTAAAATGTCTCACACAGACGAGTGTTCATGTGGCAGTGGAGTCCAGACTCCAGAACATATCCTTCAAGACTGCCCAAACCATGCAGACCTGAGGTGTGAGACATGGCCAGAAGACACAAGCTTGGAGCAAAAGCTTTAAGGCTCCTATCAGGATCTGGCGAGGACTGTGGGCTTTGCTATGTCGACAGGGATCAGGATCTGATGTGACCAACAACCTTGAACATAGAACAAGAAGAAGATCCATTCATGTCTTTAGTTAGCGACTGGTTAAGCAATCCCAGTACACCCTGTGACATCTTGCAAGGCAGCAACAAATTCTCTCCACCCCTCAGTCTGTAGCCAGTCTTTGTACTGTGCCCCTGCTGTGGTGCATGCTACTCATTTCAGCTACTACAGTTCTCTATCATGCAGTCTTTAGTTAGTCTCTCTTTCTTTTTCCCTTGGGTGTTTGTCTTAGCAATGTTGCTGGGGTCCCTTCAGAACATATGACCAATCTTTTTCCAACATTTTTTGTTTGTTATTATAACATGCTTATCTTCTTGTTCATACTGGGCAAGTAGGTCTCTTATTATTTATTGTCTGTGGCCAGTAAATATTAAAAAGCTGAGATGGAACGAGGATAATTTGCCCATTTCTTTTTCAGCTGTTCTCCAGCATTCTGATCCATAGTGAAGTATTGTAGTGAAGTATGGTAGTGAAGTATGGATAACACACAACTTTAGTACAGTTTCACTTTGGCTCCAGCACTGTACTGTGAAGACTTCCAGGTGTTTCTAAGATTAATGAAAGCTGTTCTCACTTAAAGTTTGAAATATGCAGACAAACATAGAACAAAAAAACTGTTTAAATAGTATCATCACTGCACTTTGGACAAGCCCACAACTGCTCTAACCTTCTTCTGTGAAGGAGTATCCTAGCATGGATTACATATACTGCAGCACTAGCGAGATTCAGGATGAATGGAAATTCTCTGCAGATTGAAGAATAATTCACAACCATTCTATTCTGCATGAGAAGCTGCATCAAAATCAATTCAATTGACAAATCAATGACAAATCTATTACTTACAATAAGACCTTGCTCCATGGCTCTCATAGCATACCAGCCAGCAATGCCAAAATGATTGGAACCTGGTTAAAAAAAAACTGTAATGTCAAATAATGTCCATTCCTGAAGCAGATAACTTCAATTATTTTGATGTGTTTTACATGTATGTGCAAGTTCTGAAAGAAGTATTTACCAATATCATCAAATGCTTTTATACAACAAAAAAAGAGCTATGTTGAAAGTGCTGGTTGATATCACTATCAGGATCTGTCTGACTTGGCTGAACAAAACATCCATCCATACAGTCCTCCAGAACCATACAGTGCTCCAGAACCATAGTCTTCCAGAACCATATGGTGCTCCAGAACCATACAGTCCTCTAGAACCATACAGTGCTCCAGAACCATACAGTCCTCCAGAACCATACAGTCCTCCAGAACCATACAGTGCTCCAGAACCATACAGTGCTCCAGAACCATACAGTCCTCCAGAACCAAGATGCTGCAGTACTTCAGTTTGTAATATGACCAACTAGGTAGGTAGGGTCAGTGTGGTTTTCAAGCTGGTGGAGCTTGTTGAGAAACCTTATTTGTTCGTCAGTATTACGAAATTAAGATGCCTGAATTGAACCTGAAAATAACCACTTCTCAGACTGAAGTTTGTGGGTTCTGTTTCCAGCCCATTACCGGTCTGGGTTCTCACCGTTCCTAAATGCACTGAGCTGAGTTTTTCCTTCCCAGAAGATCATGGTAGTTATGGACTTGTTTAAAGTGCAGTAATGATAACCCTTTTAACATTTTTTAAATTGCTTATTCTCTATCTGGTTTAATGCCAACATCACACAAACTCTTCACTATAACATCACCTGCTTAAAAAAATAATTCATTAAGATCTTAAAATATTTTGTTGGTTTTATGTCACATTTCATGGACTCAAAGAGTTAAAACAGTATGAGAAAAATAAAAGAAAAAAAATAACTTGCCATTTGCAGAAACCCATCCTATACCAGCTTCCTTTGCTTTCTTTATGGCTAGGTCAATACAAAATTTTCCAATCACAGGACCTGTAATCAGATGGCAGTTCAATTAATACTGTTTCAAAAACTCTGCTTTCTTTTTATATTGTCTTCAGTGCTTTATTTATCAGATAACACTGGTAATGTCTTTTGAAATTTCTTCTGTTACTGTCCATAATACCTCACAAGAAGATTTTTAAAATCATGTTTTATTATATTCTAAAAAATAATTATCCATGGCTTATAATTAATGTTTTCTGACTGATTATTCATAGTAATATCTGCAATAATGATAATGAAAGTGACTGTGACATCAACAATTATTTTTGCAGGGGTGCTGATAATAATGAAAATTATTATTGTTACTTTCACAACAAGGTTAGAAATGATTGCGGCTTTAACTTTTGGGAATTATAACGATGCCTGGTGTGATCCATTCATAATTGCAACTATGACAGTAATGACAATGACAAACCAAACCTAAAACATTGTTTCCCTTGACAAATGCAGTGGCCGCTGTCTCTGATGCAATTTCAGGTTCTTTGTCACTGACACAAATTTTGCTGTCTATATCACGAACATACATATCTGAGGAGTTCAGGATTATATAAAATATATGATTAAGTCAGAAGCATGACAAATAGAAAAACAAGTGTACAAATGAGAAAGTATTTATATTTTAATATAAAAGGCAAAAAAAAAGAGACTTAATTGCTGATATAATATGAAATATATGAAATAGTAATTTCTGACCAAGAAATGTTGTACCAATGAAACAACTCAATACTTCTTGTGTTTTTGCAAGGCATTTCTTTTTCATGCAGTTCTCTACCTGATGCCGGAGTTTCCCCGTCCCGTTTTCAGAGTTTATGGCTTAAATGAAACTTCCAACTGTGAAGCAGAACAGCCTTCCAACTATGCCGAGTCTACAGCTAATACATTAAAATCTCATGGCAAATGGTTTCTATTGCATACTTACACAATGATACTACATCCTATTTCTGTTCTAAGTTATTTATAAATAGATTCTCTCCTGTCATGATTTTTCACACTCTGCCATGTGTGATCTCTGCTGAAATTCACAGTTGCTACTGACACATTCTATATTAATATTTCACTGAACTTCTTTACAAACTGTAGTTTCTTGACTGAGTTTGTGGGCTTTTCTTTCTTTTCTGTGATTATTATTATGTATAGTCCAAAATTCAATATTCCATCTCCACATAGGGAGCATACTAACACTTTCTCTAACAGTAAGCTGAAATAAAGTTGAGAATAGGAAGGGAAAAGCAACATTTTTTATGACATTGGAGATAATAACACATAGTATTTGTTTACTAGCGAAAACAAAATAACACAGCAGTACCATCTCCAGACAAAAACAAATAACACAGCAGTACCATCTCCAGACAAAAACAAATAACACAGCAGTACCATCTCCAGACAAAAACAAATAACACAGCAGTACCATCTCCAGATAGAGGTGAAGAAAAAGAGAACAATATCTGAATGGTCTTAACAAGTTGGATGGGGAAAACAAAAGAAAAAAAAAAAACAAAGGCAATGGATCTGATCTGAAATACCAAGGATTACACAAATTAGAGAAGCATTTTCACCAGCAGCACCAAATGAACAAACATATCCACTTCTTGAGACTGCCAAAATGCAGTAACAAAAGTTCCTCTATTTTTTTGCATTACTCTAAATTCATCTAGTATGAAGTTGGTAAGATATGTGCCCATATGCTTTACGGTGCTATTTAACTAGTATTTTACAGTCACTGCCAGTGTTTCTCACCCAGTCTATTGAGGCCATGGCTGAAATGACCTCTGTAATCTGCAGCCACCAAGAGGTCGGCCAGCACTTGAGCATGATCGGGTTTTGTGCCAACTTTTTCCATGCATCGAATCACAAAGGCATGCATTTCCTCACGGGGTATCACATTCTCCGAAGATGCCATTGCAGCTTTGCTGTCAATAGAGAATAGACTTGGCTTGAATAAATACATAAAATGTTTTTGCTCACCTGAAGGAAAATTTGTAAATCTGGCAGATTCCTTTGTTATAATTTTGAAGGGTACAGTGCTAACATATATTCTGAAAATGAAATGTATAGTTTCTTATTAAATAAAGAAACCAGTATGCTGTTTTATGTATGACTCACAAAATAAGCTGCAAGAATCATCAAATAAATTGTATGAGTCACCAAATGATCTGCTGTTTGAGCCATGTGATCAGTAACTGTAGGAAACGAGTTGTCATCAGCATCACCTTAGTATAACTTTAACCCAGAATTACCTACCTAGTAAAACTAAAAAGAAAAACAAAAAAACTAAATTCTTCTAATTTATCCAAATGCTTGAAATTTATCTGTGATAACAGGATAGGAGTGAATACATTCATAAGTACATATACACAAACATAAACTGGAGTCACTTCAGGATTTTGAGGACAGTAATTGGACAAAAAAGAAGAGAAATTAAATTTTTTTGACAAAAATTACCTCAGAAATTTAGAAATGGCATGCACCTTCTAGTTAATGAAAAATCTTGGACTATTTTACTGATGTCAGCATTTGATTTGCTGAAGAAAATAATGGTCCTCCTTTGTTGCCGACATCAAAATTCAATTAACCCTTGACTTGTGAAGGTATAATCCCATTGTGTGTTTTCTGTTTACCAAATGCAAGTCATCTCTACAGTAGATCAAGTGTCTAACTGGTGCACAGATGTCAGTTATACTTATCTTTCAGTGGCTGTATAATATCACATTGAGGACAATTTCATTAAGGTGTTTAATTTTGTTCATGAATGAAGTAGCCATGACATCTTTATTAAACTATTTAAAGTTTGTTCCATGAATGAAGCAGTTAGTATATTTTCTTTAAAGTTTAAGCAACTGTGAAGCAGCCAGACATTTTTGTTAAACCATTTAAGTTTGTCCATGAATGAAGCAACCAGACATTTTTGTTAAACCGTTTAAGTATGTCCATGAATGAAGCAACCAGACATTTTTGTTAAACTGTTTAAGTTTGTCCACGAATGAAGCAACCAGACATTTTTGTCAAACTGTTTTAAATTTGCCCATGAATGAAGCAACAAGACATTTTTGGTTAAGTCTGTCCATGAATGAAGCAGCCAGATATTTTTATTAAACCGTTTAAGTTTGTCCATGAATGAAGCACCCATTAAAAAAACTGTTTAACAATGCGTGAAGCAGCTGTCCACTCAGTTGTCCAAAGCCTGCAATCACAGCAGGCCAAGACTTCACCTCAATTCTTAATGTTCCCTGGAAACTGGATGTGTCACGACAGAACGGCAACTTTTCTGTCAATGAATCTGACACGATTCAATGACAGAAATCACTACAAAAATCGCTTGGGAGGATACTGATCTATCTTCATGCACACGCTCAGAGAAATCAAGGAAGCAACAGAGACTTGTATTAACACCTGGGTATACGGCCCTTGGCTCCAAGACCTTTCCAAATAATAAGAAGCCATCCTTAAATTTGCAAAAAATTCTTTTGAACAGCCTCATTATTTTATAATAAGTTTAATGGAAGCTACAATGGTGGCAATGGTTCGCTTCAACTAAGTAGTGCCGCTAGAATGCAGTTGTGTATGGATAATGTTGTGGCCTAGAACTTCTGGCAAAACTACAAGTTTTTCATTAGTCAAAAGCACACATACGTATACTTATGCCTGAACAGTTCTATGGAACATGTTATACATTATACCCTCTCGCTGAAACTTGACAAAACTATGTATAGCTGCATATTCAACTTACCAAACTTCAATCACAGAATATTAGCGCTGTACGTACAACAGAGACTCGCAGCAGTTGTCCCGTTTTTCCTTTTTCTTCCCCTTACACAAGTGGTCAGGTCAGCTGAAGAAAGTCGATCCTTTCAAAGGTCATCAGCTAAAACACGCAGGCTTTATACGGCATGATACGCGTGGTCTGCTATCTCATGGCAAATATCTTGGGAGATAACCGGCGATAATACGCCCCGGTCGAGCTTTTCCACGCTAAGTCAGTGAAGTCTGTGAAAAGTCGACAGAGAACATACCGGGCCAGTTCGACACGGTTACTGCAGCGGTTCTGAAAACAAACGCATTGTTCTTATGTTTAGTGAACGGTAGATGGGTGTTGTGACTTTCTTCATGTCCCAAGGAATGGACAAGAATATGCGACTGTGTACTATCAATGAACTGCAATGCCCAGTTTTACAGTAAACTCCACTACTACGGGCATCTGGCTGTTGTGACATAACACATGTCAAGGATTATTTTGTGACAGTAATATATAATTTTGGCCAACTATGTTGTCGGAGTGAATATACCAGTTATCATTTACCGGCTATGATAGCCAACTTTGTTGTATACAGACGCAAAATAGGCGTTATCAAAATTTTGTAATAAGCGAGATGCATAAAGAGATTTGCCGGTGACTTTATCCACACTTGAAGAGGGTTGCTTAATTTTGGTGCTGTAGTAGTGTTTTTCGGAATTTTCGTTAAGATCACCCTTTATGACTCTCTTATGTATCAATCGTTTTGCAGTACATTATTCTAATCTGTCACGTTTCTGGTAAAATTCATCTAATTCGTTCATTTCATTTAACGCATGATTTGATAGTGGACTGATTAGTGCCAGGGCATGTATCACTTGCCAATTGGTTCCGCACATCGCATCTCAGGGAGTTCGACCTACTTCCATATCCTCTGCTAGTTATAGCTTGGGCCGTTTACCATTGATATATGACAACGTTATTCATACCTCTTGCATTAGAAACCGTAAATCCAGCAAGTTAAGACTTTACGCTGGCCCTAAAAAAATGAGGGGGCAGGATGTGTATCACTTACAGTATCAAACTTGAGCAAGAGAACGGTTTTCGTTGTGTAGAACTTTACTGGGTAAAGCTGGGGCGACCATCCCCAACCCAGCGCGTCACAGGTGGCGGATGGTGAAAGTCCTCCAGATATGGAGGATCCCTGTGAATAAGGAGTTATCCAAATAAGCAGGCGCGGACTAACTGGCGGTAGACTCAGAGAGCGAGGTGGGGTAGTAGGTGGCTCTACTACTCATATAAAGTGCCTCAGGTGCTCATTGAAGGGAATACCAGGCGGGTCAGAGGCGCCTTAAAACCTCTCGCTCCCGCTGCCTTGCGGGTAGGACAGGGAGTCCAAAGGCTAGCGGAGAGTCCGTACACAAACCGACAGAAGGCAACGGGAAACCACTGTTGTAGTTCCCAAGAATAGTTATGCTTAAACAGAATAATCGATTCATCATGAACGACGTTAATGGATGTTCCTCTGGAACAGCCTCGTCCGGTAGGGCAGCTCACGAGCCACAGGTGAGGCCAGATCGTCATCAAGCTACTGGTGGCAAAACTAACAAGTTCAAAAAAGCAACATGGAATGTTAGAACTTTATTCCAGGCTGGAAAATTAGAAAATGTAAAGATGGAAATGGAAAGGATGAAGATCAACATATTAGGAATGAGTGAAGTTAGATGGACAGGTGCAGGGAAGATAAACTCAGATAAATATACAATAATATATTCAGGAAGTGAGAAACATGAACGAGGAGTAGGAATTATATTTGATGAACAAACGGCAAGGACAATTGTAGGATATTTGAACATCTCGGACCGAGTCCTGCTAGCCTAACTGAAAGGACAACCAATAAACATAAATATTATACAAGTGTACGGTCCAGCATCTGAAAGCTCTGAAGAAGATGTACAGCTATTTTATAATGACATAGAGACAGCACTAAAACACACAAAGTCACATGAAGTTACCATAGTCATGGGAGATTTTAATGCCAAAGTTGGTAAAGGAAGAACTTCAGACATCGTTGGCGACTATGGACTGGGGGAGAGGAATGACAGAGGTTATAAATTAATTGAATGGGCAAGAATACACAGCATGGTTGTAGGAAACACCTGGTTTAAACAACATCCCCAAAGACTGGCAACGTGGTGCAGTCCAGACAAAAAGACTTTTAACCAGATAGACTACATATTAATCAACAAACGATTCCGCAATGCATTACTGACAACAAAAACCATGCCAGGAGCTGACTGCAATAGTGACCATGATCCACTCTGTGGAAAAGTTAGAATAAAGCTAAAGAAAGCAGGCAGAAAAGTGAGAAACATCAAACTGAATACAGAACTTCTTAAAAATGATCAAGAATTGCGAGAACAATACAAAGTTATTATAACAAATAGATACAATGCAATAGCAAAGATAAACAGTATAGATGAACAATGGGAAATGTTAAGAGATTCTATCCACCAAACTGTTAAGGAGATAATACCACCAAAAAAAGAAGCCCCGAAAAATAAATGGATGACAGACGACATCTTAGGACTGATGGACAAGAGGAGGAGGAGTAAAAATAACGAGAACAAATATAACAAGATAAATAAAGAAATAAGACGCAAATGCAGAGAAGCAAAAGAAGTGTGGTTAAATGAGCAGTGCAGACAAATAGAGGACTCTCATATTAAAGACAGCAAGAACATGCACAAACGAATTAATGAACTCACAGGCAAGAAAACAAAATATACCACAGGATGCCTGAAATCGAAAGAAGGTAAAATGTTAATGGGAAAAGAAGACATTGTGGACAGGTGGACATAGTATATCGGTGAGCTATATGGAGGAGAAAGACCAGAATTAACACCAGATACTGAAAACTGTGAGGGACCACCAATACTTGAAGATGAAATCATAGATGCCATCAAACACATGAAGAAAGGAAAAGCGACTGGGCCTGATAATATAACAATAGAAGAAATAGAGGCACTAGAGGAGACAGGAATAAAAATAATAACCAAGTTACTGAATGACATTTACAACAGTGGTTATATTCCCAGTGACCTGATTAAATCCACGTTTATAGCACTACCAAAGAAACCAGGTGCAAAGGAATGTGACGACCACCGGACTATCAGCCTCTCATGTCACATAACGAAGCTACTTCTGAGAATCATTATGAGAAGAACAAGGAAAAAGATAAAAATGGAAATAGCAGATGAACAGTTTGGATTTGTTGAAGGAAAGGGAACACACAATGCCATTTATGCTTTACGAACACTAACAGAAAGAGCTTTAGAAGTACAGAAAGATCTCTACTTATGCTTCATTGATTACACCAAGGCATTTGACAAAGTGAAACATAATGAAATTATTAAAATGCTTGAAGACATCAATATAGAAGGCAAAGACCTGAGGATTGTAAAACATCTATACTGGCAGCAAGAAGCAGCAGTTCGAGTTGAAAATAGAATTGGAAAATATCAATCTATAAAGCAAGGGGTGCGACAAGGATGTGTACTATCTCCAGACCTTTTTTCTCTGTATAGCGATAATATTCTAAGAACAATCATCACAGAACCAGGCATACAGATTGGAGGATACAATATTAACAACCTTCGGTATGCTGACGACACAGTACTGATAGCTGAGAACCAACAAGACCTGCAAAATCTCTTGGATAAAGTCGCCAAAGAAAGTGAACAGAAAGGCCTTACTTTGAACATCAAAAAGACAGAGACTATGGTTATATCTAAGTAACAGAATCCACCAGCATGCAGTATTAAATTAAACGGAACTATTCTAAAGCAGGTGCAGAAATTCAAATACCTTGGAGCAGTAATAACTTCAGATGGGAAATGCAGAACAGAAATTAGGAACAGAATAGGCCAAGCAAAGACTGCATTTCAGAGAATGAGAAACATATTAACCAACACATCCTTATCAATGAATGTTAGAAAACGAGTCCTAAAATGCTATATTGAACCTATCTTGTTATATGGAAGTGAATCATGGACAATAGGCAAGTCTGCACAAAAATCATTGGAAGCAGCAGAAATGTGGTTTATTAGAAGAATGTTGCGAATCCCCTGGACAGCAAAAATAACTAATGAAGAATGTATGAGAAGAGCTGGAGAGACAAAAAACCTTATCAAAAAGATAAGAGAGAGACAATGTACTTTCATAGGACATGCAATGAGAAGAGGGGGGCATTGAAAATATTATAACAACAGGAAAAATAGAAGGAAGAAGATCAAGAGGAAGACCAAGAGAAATGATACTGGACAGTCTGACGGGATGGTGTGAGAGGAGATCACCAACTGAGCTGATGGCCTGCATGAAGGATCGGATACTCTGGAGAAGCATAATAGCCAACGCCAGTCGGCACGGCACATCATGATGATGATGATGAGAACTAAACATTACTTTTAACCAATCTGCCTTGAAACGAAACCATGTAGCTAAGCCCTAGTGCTCCTAGGGTCAATGAAGAATTTTTCAGTCACGATCTCTGTGTGGAGCTCTGGCAGATCCGTCGCGGAATCAAGTGGCTTATATGTTAATTTAAATTTTGAACCCCCAAAATAAAGAACAGAGCCAGACAAAGCATATATATATATATATATATATATATATATATATATATATATATATATATATATATATATTAACAAAGCCATTCAAATGGTTCATGATGGGAAAAGAGTTTAAGGAGTTCTTGTATGTGATATGTGGAGGAAACAGAAGGGTGGCTCCATATGTTCTGTACTTAGTACGAACTATTCGCAAGTAAACGGTAAGAGTGACTTGATACATATATCAGAGAAACTACACTGTCTTTGTGCTGCGTTTTTTTTTTTTTTTAATGTCAAGGCTGCACCGAAACAGAAGTGGGTTATCTCTGACAGTGTTAGTGCTTCAGACGGAAATATATTTAAAAAGTGATATTGGCATTTGTCAGGATGTAGTAGCATTTTTTTTTCTCCGTATAAAGGAGAAACTGAAGTTTGTGCATCTGGCGCTGTACGTGAAGATGTTGACAACATGGAGGGTAAATGAGCTATAGTTAGATATACAATTCGTCCTAGTTTGACAGATACTGCACCGATTTCAGAGTTCTGTTCAGGTTTCCCGGCTTGCAGCTGTTTTGTGGTTTTGTCCCAGTTTGTGTGTATGTGTGTGTGGTTCAAACAGGAAACCAGACATGCACAGAGAAGCAAATTGGAAGGGGGGGGGGGGGAGGAATGGGAAAAATTGTTAAAAAAATGTTTTTTAAATATGAAAATAAATTGTTTAATAAAACACATACACAGCTATTTTCATTAAAAAAAAACCTTACTCTTGAATCGGCCCAACATTATATTGGGAAAACACGAATAATTTTGTGGTATAAGACTAAAAATATAAATTTACACAAAGCCACTGCAGTAAAGCTGTGACAACAAAATGCTAAAACTATTGAAAACAACAATATGAACAGCTTTATTAGTTGACGAGCACACAACTGTAGCTTTTCGGTTTACACCTTTGTCATACAAAAACACACACGACAAAGAAATAGAAAAAGAAGATAAAATATAAATTCACATGAACGATACGTAACAAATAAGAATGGAAAAAAATACCACTTAGCTATGACTTGCAAGAGCTGTGTCAGAGAGTGCGCGTGATGGAGTACTGTGAATGCTTAACATCTAGCAATTTTATACATCGTCTTTATCATGATGATAATAACGATACTGATGATGATGATGATGATGATGACGACGACGACGTTAATGATGATGATAGTAAATTTATATCAATGACGATGCCAATATGATTTTTTTTTCATTGATTTATAAATTGTTAATGTTATTTAAAATTAATCGTTCATAATGTTCCATAAACTGCTCCTATCTATGCTGTCACAAGCTCTTTTATTTTACTAACTATTCGCGAAATTATGAAAGAATTTGAGATAGCTAATAAAATAATCAGTTTGATCAGAATACGCATGGAGGATACACAAAATATAGTCATATATAAAGAAAGAAAGCCAGAACCCTTCTATATTAGAACTGGTTTAAAACAAGATGATACATTATCTCCATTACTATTCTACCTAGTGCTAGAAAACGTAATCAGAAAAGTGAAAGAAGAACGCAGTACAGAAGAACAAGCTAAAATACTAGGATGAAATCGATCTAATAGGGGAAACTATGCAAGAAATAGGGGAAACTGCAAGAAGTCATCAATACCTGCATACACCTGAGCGATGTGGCACTAAGAGTGGGTTTGACTATTAACCGAGATAAGGCAGACTATATGAAGATATCAAGAGACCAGAGGCAGAATGATCCAGATTATATAAATATTGGAGATATGATTATTAGGAAAGCAGAAACATACAAATATCTAGGCACAACCTTCAGCAGAAGCAACATCGAAGAAATTAAAAGCAGAGTGCAGATAGGGAGTAAAACATACTTCGTCTTGCAACATCTGTTAAAATCCAAAATCCTGTCCCAAAACACCAAAATAACAATCTACAAAACTATAACAAGACAAGATGTCGTGTACGGATCAGAAACGTGGAATACATCAAAGAAAGATGAACAACAATTGCAGATCTTTGAGAACAAGATCCTAAGATGAATCTTTGGGCCATAAAGGATACCAACAGTGGAGAATGGAGAGCTAGAAAAACACTGAAGCTTATATAAATCCCAACGAATTATAAATATATTGAAGCCGAACAGACAACGCTAGTTGGGCCATGTAGAAAGAATGAAGGAGAACAGACAAACACAAATGATGTATGCACAAGAAATGAGGGAAACAAGACCAAGGGGATAGACCAAGACAGAGATGGAAAGACAACAGACGAAGATATAAAAGAAATTGGTGTCACCAAATGGAGAGAGAGGATTAGGAATAGAGAAGAATGGAGGCGAACTTTATCTGCAGCAATGAGCCTTAATGGCTCGAAAAGCTGAAGAAAAAGGAGAAGACGACGACGAAGAAGAAGAAAGAAGAAGAAGATTTAAAAATAATGGCAAGACCTGTTACAGCTTACTTAACATAATCGGTTTTAAAAATATTAAATGTTCATTTAAGATATGGTGAGGAAGCGACATATGCTACTGTACGGGTAGGTAAAATTCATAGACCGGCTCTGACGCTGGGACTAATTTAAGGGTTTAAATTTTTACCATATCACCGAATGACATTTTTCAGTTTACTCATCCTCTCTGCTCAGCGGGTCGCATGTTACGATTCTGCCGAGAGAAAGTCTGGAAAGCTTTTGCTATAATGACTTCCTGAACTATCAGGAGTGCATCTAAGAAGACTCGTCAGCAAGCTCAGCTAGCATAGAGAACATGCAGAACTAGTTCTAGTTGACCAGGCGAACATCATGGAGTGACTCGAAAGAGTTTTTGAAGGCACTAGTAACTGTAGCACAGCTATGTATTCTTTCTCATATTAATGCAACCAACTTTTGTTATTTTTGTTGGGTCTTCCCCCTACCGAACAATATGTTATTCTAAGTATATTAAAACACTTCAGTATACTTTGCAGAATAATTTTGTCTGGCTGAAAGATGCGCTTCAGGGAAACAGTGCGGAATTTCGGCAAGGGAAGCAGTTGAACTAACAAGTAATACTGATTAGACAGGAAAATGTTGTTGAGAATAAAAGAACACAACCCCTTAGATCACCAGAGAAGAACTCCCCTCGCCCCTCTTCAGGCGAGCGTTTCCATCCTTGAAACTTCTGACGCTCTGGGGAGGGGGGTGGGCCCCTCTAGGTCATGACTCCCAGAGGTCTGTGTGTTGTTGGTTTATGACTGTTCCACGAAGTCTCTACTCGGATGTTCACGTATGTAACTTGTCAACGTCCCTTGCTGTTTGTTCAGTGGATCAGATATTCTTTCTTATGTTAACGTTAACCAAGTCCTGTCTTAACCTTGACCTGTTTGTCGACCTTGCTTGTCCAGTCCGTCACGCTTGATTATTTTGTATGACACACACTGCGGGAAGCAGAAGCAATAGCCACTCTGTCCTCCCACTGAGGCGATACTAGAAACTATATTCCTCTGTGGTACCTGGGAGGTAGTGACGAAAAAATAACAATACGGGACTCTTTCTTTGCTTGTCTCAAAGATTAAGCCAAGCATGTCTAAGTAAAAATCTCACTGTTGATGTTCCGCCTTGGACCAAGAGATTTGTTCGCGACCAGACTGACAAATTGTCTCTGCCAATGGTCCTTCGTCATGAGATCCAAACCCTCATGTAGTGGAAGTTGGGCATAAGGCTAACAACCTTATCCTGGGGCCTACCTAGAGGTGACTCTAGATGGGAAAAAATGGACATGTTATGAAAACTCGCAACGAACTCACCAACAAGTGGCGAAACAATTTACGAGCCCTATGTGACGTTTAACGGCACGAGAGGATAGTAGTAGTGGTAGTAGTAGCAGCGTTACCTTAACCATTGTTATTGTACTGTATTGTGGCTAGGTCATCGCAACTTCAGTCTTTCTAACATTGAGTGGTCTCTGCTGGAAAATGATCCAGAACAAGTATTGGTTTGTGATGTGCGCTAATGAAACGAGAAATTGTGTGATCTCTCTCTCTCTCTCTCTCTCTCTCTGTCCTCCCTCTCTCTCGGCCCAACATCCCATAAATATTTAGAGAAAAAGTGAAATACTAAGTTTTTTTTTTGGGGGGGGGGGGTTTATTTATTTTGTAAACTGTGCATTATTGTAAAACAGTGGTTCTAAATCTGGGGTTCATGGATCCCAAATGGACTGACTCGATTAAAAAACTTTAGCAACCATTTGGGTTCTGTTTACTGCTTTATTTGTAATAAGGTGTCAAGAGATGTTCCCGGGCCAGAACGAGAGTCCACAATTGCTTTCAGGTAAGAAAGGAGGTCCACAGCTATTTTCAAGCCAGAAAAGAGGTCCACAGCTGTTCTCAGGCAAGAAAGGAGATCCACGGTTGTTCCAGGCAAGAAAGGGAGTCCGCAGTTGTTCTCAAGCCAGAAATGGGTCCACGACTGTTCTCGGTTCAGATAGGAGGTCCACAGTTCTCAGAAAGGGATTCACAGCTACTTTTACGTCGAATGGGGGTCGACGGCCAAAAAAAAAAAAGGTTAAGAACCACTGTTTTAGAAGGTTTTTCATGAAACTCTTAAATGAAATTTGCTGAATTATGTTCAAGTATGTTTTTTTTAATATATTAAATTGTAAATTTCGGTGATTTTTGGATGTAAAATTAAATCGGTGCCCATTCATAAACTGGCAAACAAGTCACATACACAAAAGTATATTCGACTCAAATCTCTTTACATCCTTTTCTTCGTTGTCGTTTCCTCAAAGCAACAGTGCCAATCACTCTCACAAATGCAGCTCTTCGTTTCTGGTTTTCAGCATCACCGTACAGCTTCTCTAGAGTGAATGAGTCTGCCCGAGTCTTTTGCTCGAGTGGACGGTAAAGCTGACATCTCTGGAGGACATGCAACGCCTTTCCCAACCGCAGGCATACAGAACTGTTCAGCTACGTTCATTTATGTCTCTTTAGACAAAGGCCAGTGGAGAAAATAGTGCAAAAACTGAGCCAAGTCAAAGGGAAAGCACTGCTATACCCTAATTCCCTTGTAATATAATGTTTCGCCACTTTACGATATCAGCAGCGACCACAGAAAATTGTGAAACATAATCGCATTGCACATAATAAATAAATAAATAAGCAAATAGTCATTACGAGGAAACACACTTGACAAATAAAACATAGCACAACTACGCTTTCACAGGAGCACGCACAACCAAAACATGGCACCTTGGGCGTTCGGATAATTAGACACACATACCACAATCCTCTGCATAAAACTCAACATACAATACGAGCAGAAACGCGTATTGTGCAATACAGCAAAATACAGTAACAACCTGCTATAACGTGGTAATGTAGCAGGGCATGGGAACAACCAGATATAGTGTAGTAATATAGCGGGGCACTGGAACAACCATATATAGTGTAGTAATATAGCAGGGCACAGGAACAACCAGATATAGTGTAGTAATATGGCAGGGCACAGGAACAACCAGATATAGTGTAGTAATATAGCAGGGCACTGGAACAACCAGATATAGTGTAGTAATATAGCAGGGCACTGGAACAACCAGATATAGTGTAGTAATATACCGGGGCACTGGAACAACCAGATATAGTGTAGTAATATAGCAGGGCACAGGAACAACCAGATATAGTGTAGTAATATAGCAGGGCACAGGAACAACCAGATACAATGTGGTATGGCCACAGGAACAATCAGATATAGTGTAGTAATGTAGCAGCACACAGGAACAACATATATAGTATAGTAATGTAGCAGGGTACAGGAACAACATATATAGTGTAGTGATGTAGCAGGGTACAGGAACAACATATATAGTGTAGTGATGTAGCAGGGTACAGGAACAGCATATATAGTGTAGTGATGTAGCAGGGTACAGGAACAACATATATAGTGTAGTGATGTAGCAGGGTACAGGAACAGCATATATAGTATAGTAATGTAGCAGGGATGATGCAGATGATGATGTGAAAGACGACTTCTATCACCAACTACAACAAATCATCAACAAAGTCCCTAAACACGACATCCTAATTGCTATGGGGGACTTCAATGCTAAGGTAGGGAAGGATAATACCGACGTTGAAAAAGTGATGGGGAAAGAAGGAATTGACATGGTTAATCAGAAAGGAGAAAGATTAATTGAAGTATGTCTAACAGACCCCCGTGTGGTACCCGGGATCTGCAAAGAATAGGACCACTGTACCCTACCATGCATGATCGTAAAAGGCGACTAAGGAGGGTTCAGCATAGGGCCAGCAACCCTATCTGGTAAAAAAACTATCAGACTGCTACAGAAACGGAAGCAAGGGAAAAAGCAAATGCAGGTGGAAGGAGAAATGCGTATCAGGAAACTGAGCCCATGAAGGTTGTGGATGAAAGCCAGCCACTGGAAGTCCCCAGTCCGACTGCAGACCTCCTGGAACCGAAACATAAGATGCAAATAGGCAGCTGGAATGTAAGAACACTAAACCAGACTGGAAAACTAGCACAAACCATCAAGGAAATGCACAGATATAAACCAGACATACTAGGAATACAAGAGGCAAGATGGACAGGACAAGGCAGAAGGAAATTAACAACACAGCACACAGAAGATACAATAATATGGTCAGGTAAAGAAGATCTTCATGAAGGAGGAGTAACATTGATTATAACAAAAGAAGCATCAAGAGCATTGCTGAAATGGACCCCTATAAATGAGAGATTATTATATGCACGGTTCAACTCAAGATTCACGAAGCTGTCTATTATAGTTTGTTATGCACCAGCAGAAGCAGCTGAAGAGGAATTAAAAGAAGATTTTTACAACAGCCTCCAAGCAACAGTAGAAACAATACCCAAGCATGATATGCTACTCATCTTGGGCGACTTCAATGCAAAAGTAGGTGAAGGAAATGAAGATAGAAGAAGAATCATGGGAAGAGAAGGAATCGGAGAAATAAATGAAAATGGAGAAAGACTGTGCAGTTTCTGTGAAGAAAACATGATGACCATCGGAGGGACAATTTTCCAACACAAAAACATCCATAAGGTGACTTGGAGGTCACCAGATAAAACCACAGAAAACCAAATTGATCACATACTAATTAACAACAAGTGGAAACAGTCACTACAAGATGTGCGAGTAAGGAAAGGAGCAGATGTAGGAAGTGATCACAACCTTCTGGTAGCAAAAATAAAACTAAAATTAAGGAAAGCCAAAATCGGAGAACACAGAAAGTTACATTTTGATACAAGAAAACTGATAGACCAGCAAACAAGAAATGAATTCTCAATAGTACTTAAGAACCGCTTCAGTGTCCTACAAGACGAAGCAAAAATGTCCATATTAGAGTTCAATAAAACACTACAGGAAACAGCAAAAGAGGTGCTGGGATATCGGAAAAAGAGAAAAGAGGAATGGATAAGTGAGACCACATGGGAAAAGATAGAGCAAAGAAAAGAAATCAAGGGAAAATTACTGAACACCAAATCACAACGGCTTAAAGAACGAGTTTTAAGTAATTATGCACAAAAAGACAAAGAAGTGAAGGAATCATGCCGTCAAGATAAACGTCAATATTATGACAACTTAGCAGAAACAGCAGAGAAAGCAGCATATACAAATGACATGAAAATCATATATAAAATCACAAAGCAGATGACAGGTAACTTCAACACAAGATGTGAAAGTGCAGTAAGAACACAAAATGGACAACTGGTCAGTGGAGAAAGAGAAAAAATTGAAAGATGGAGGGAACACTTTAACACCCTACTAAACAGAACACAAGGAGCACAAACAATAGACATACCTGAAGCAAAAACGGAACTAAACATCAATACAGGACCAATAACAATAAATGAAGTAAATGAGGCGATAAAGAAGCTAAAATCAGACAGGGCACCAGGTGAAGATGAAGTGACTGCTGAGATGTTGAAAGCAGAAGAAATAGAAACACCAAAACAACTTTGCCAGATATTACAACAAATCTGGGATTTAGAAAAAGCCCCAGAGGAGTGGAAAACTGGTCTTATAGTAAAACTACCAAAGAAGGGTGACCTCAGAGATTGCGGGAACTGGAGAGGCATTACCCTACTGCCACTCACCAGTAAAGTATTTTGCAGAATAATCATCAACAGAATTGTACCAACACTTGAGGAAAAACTTCGGAAAGAGCAGGCAGGATTTAGGAAAGGAAGATCATGCATAGACCACATATTTGTACTTAGACAAATATTAGAACAGGCAAATGAGTGGCATAGTACAACATATGCATTATTCATAGATTTTGAGAAAGCCTTTGACAGTGTCAACAGAGATGCACTGTGGAAAATCCTAAGATGGCATGGCCTCCCCCATAAAATAGTAAATGTAATCAAAGCCCTATACAAGGGTTTTCAGTGCAAAGTTATCTGTGGAGAACATACCTCCAGCAGCTTTAGGGTACAAACAGGAGTGAAACAGGGATGTGTACTATCACCAACATTATTTATCTTGGCAGTAGACTGGTTAATGAAGGAGGCAACATCAGACAAATGCAGAGGATTACAATGGACCCTTGACACAGTGCTGGAGGACCTTGACTTTGCGGACGACATTTGTCTATTATCAAGCAGTCACAAAGATATGCAAGATAAAATAAACAAGCTAACTCAGAATGCAAACAACATAGGACTAAAGATCAATGTAGGAAAGACAAAGTTAATGAAGCAAAATGTGAACAACAGAAATGTACTCAGAGTAGATAACAAGTTAGTGGAGGAGGTCAACGAATTTGTATACCTTGGCAGCAGAGTAGTAGAAAATGGAGACAGCACAGAGGACATCAACAGCAGACTTACTAGAGCAAACAAGGTTTTTGCAATGCTGCAGAATATATGGAAATCAAATAAACTAAGCATAAATATAAAAATCAGGATATTTAAGAGTAATGTTCTAAGTGTACTACTCTATGGAAGTGAATGCTGGAAAATCACCAAAACCATAGAAAACAAGTTGAATTCTTTCCAGACTAAATGTTTACGAAGAATTAGAAAAACATTTTGGCCAAACACCATAAGAAATAACATCTTATTAGCAGAAATGCAGATGAAACCACTGACAACAATTATTGAGGAAAGACGATGGCGATGGTTGGGACATGTGCTCCGAATGACTGACAACTCACTACCAAAAATAGCACTAAGATGGACACCACAGGGGAGCAGAAGTAAGGGTAGACCAAAAGAGACATGGAGAAGAACAACAGAAAGGATGTTGAGCAATAGAGGGCTCACCTGGGCAAGAGCAGAAAAAAAGACGAAGGACAAGCATTTGTGGAAAACCCTTGCGGAAGCCCCATGTGCCCTGGGCACTTAAGGTTCAGAGAGATGTCTAACAGAGGGCATGGTCATTGGAGGCACAATATTCCCACACAAAGAGATACATAAAACAACGTGGATATCTCCAGGTGATAGAACTAGAAACCAGATAGATCATTTTTGTATTAGAAAGCAATACAGAACATCTCTCATGGATGTAAGGGCTTATAGGGGTGCAGATGTCAACAGTGATCACAACCTGTGCATAGGGAAAATAAAACTAAAATTGAAAAGTCAACACAAGAAATCAGTACACAGAAAGATAAACAGCCACAGCCTACAAGAAGAGGATACTAACATTAATTTCAATCAGGAACTTGCCAATCATTCCAAAACACCCAGTGAAGTTGAGGAGATAGGTATAGATGAGTTATGGAATTCTTACAGCACAGCCATAATCACAGCGCTGGACTGGAAAAACCAAATAGAAAAGCATGGATATCAGATAAAACATGGAATTATATACATGAAAGACGAGCAGTCAAATTAGACATGTTGAATGCAAAAACAGGTCAAGAAAGAGATTTGGCAAAAGCAAAATACAAAGAAATAGACAAGAAAGTAAAAAGTTCAACTAGAAGGGATAAAAGAGAATACATAGACAATATGGCGAAAGAGGCAGAAAAAGCAGCAAAAACAGGAGACAGCAAAACTTTATATAACATACAAAAGAGGCTAACAGGTACTATTACATCTAAAGAAAGACCAATCCTTAGCAAAACTGGAACACTATTAACATCAGATAAAGACCAAAAGCAAAGATGGGCTGAACACTTCCAAGAAATACTCAGTCGTCATCATCATCATCATCAGGTGCCGTGCCGACTGGCGTTGGCTATTATGCTTCTCCAGAGTACCCGATCCTTCATGCAGGCCATTAGTTCAGTTGGTGATCTCCTCTCACACCATCCTGTCAGACTGTCCAGTATCATTTCTCTTGGTCTTCCTCTTGATCTTCTTCCTTCTATTTTTCCTGTTGTTATAATATTTTCAATGCCCCCTCTTCTCATTGCATGTCCTATGAAAGTAAATTGTCTCTCTCTTATCTTTCTGACAAGGTTTTTTGTCTCTCCAGCTCTTCTCATACATTCTTCATTAGTTATTTTTGCTGTCCAGGGGATTCGCAACATTCTTCTAATAAATCACATTTCTGCTGCTTCCAATGATTTTTGTGCAGACTTGCCTATTGTCCATGATTCACTTTCATATAACAAGATAGGTTCAATATAGCATTTTAGGACTCGTTTTCTAACATTCATTGATAAAGATATGTTAGCTAATATGTTTCTCATTCTCTGAAATGCAGTCTTTGCTTGGCCTATTCTGTTCCTAATTTCTGTTTTGCATTTCCCATCTGAAGTTATTACTGCTCCAAGGTATTTGAATTTCTGCACCTGCTTTAGAATGGTTCCATTTAATTTTATACTGCATGCTGGTGGATTCTGTTTCTTAGATATAACCATAGTCACTGTCTTTTTGATGTTCAAAGTAAGGCCTTTCTGTTCACTTTCTTTGGCGACTTTATCCAAGAGATTTTGCAGGTCTTGTTGGTTCTCAATCGACCACACCCAAAAGAATTGTTAAGCCTTGAAACTGACTTACCAGCCCCACAACTAAATGTCAACCTAGATTAAATTAAATTGCATGAAATTGAAACAGCAGTGAATTTAATGGCTAACAACAAAGCTGCAGGTGAAGATGAAATAACAGCCGAAATGCTAAAAGCTATCAATAGTGACAACATGAAACAACTACAGAGAATGTTTAACAAGATTTGGAAAGAAGAAAAGGTCCCTTCTAATTGGAGGAAAGGAATCATTGTTAAAATACCAAAAAAAGGCAACCTTAGTGACTGTAACAACTGGAGAGGAGTAACCTTAATATCATTGTGTCAAAAGTATTTTGCAAGGTCATTTTGAATAGACTCAAAGATATAGTGGATACTGCAATGAGAGAAGAACAAGCAGGATTTCGAAAAGGGAGAAGCTGTCTTGACCAGTTCTTTACTCTCAGAATAATACTTGAAGAACATATTGAAAAGCAGAAACCATTAATACTGAACTTCATAGATTTTAAAAAGGCATTTGATAGCATACACAGAGATTCATTATGGAGAATTTTATGTCTATATGGAATACCATCTAAAATTGTCAACATCATTAAGGACTTATACAATGGATATGTTTGTGCAGTCAAGACAGAAGAAGGGATGAGTGAATGGTTCCAGATTGAAACAGGTGTGAAACAAGGATGTATACTGTCTCCTTTACTTTTTGAGATTACAATAGACTTCATAATGACAAAATGCTGCACAGGTACCACAGGTATTGACTGGGTACATGGGACCCAACTAGAAGATCTTGATTTTGCTGATGACATAACTCTTATCAGTAATAATGTGAATTTCATGCAAGAAAAAACAGATAGCCTGTCTTCACTGGCTAGCAAAATAGGACTTGAAATTAACAAGGACAAAACAAAAATAATAAAAATTCCTCTCAATCAAAATGGAAAAATACACATAGAAGGGACAGATATTGAAGAAGTCAATCAATTTGCATACCTTGGCAGCTACATAGACCAGGATGGTGACACCAGAAAGGAAGTTAGGATCAGAATTGCAAAAGCAGCATCAATCTTCAAGAATCTTGAGAACATATGGAATTCAAAAGTTATAAGCACATAAACCAAGTTAAGACTATTCAATTCAAATGTAATATCCACCCTCATTTATGCATGCAAAAGCTGGAAAACAACTAAAGAAATAGAAAAGAAATTAGACTCTTTTGAAAACAAATGCCTAAGGAAATACTCGGCATCAAGTGGAACGAATTCAAGAACAATGCGGAGATAAGACAGATGACTGAACAACAACCAGTCTCACGGGTGATCAGGAAAAGGAGATGGACATATGTTGGTCACTTGATGAGAAGAAATGATCAGAGAATCCCAAAACAAGCTATCAAGTGGAACACAACAGACCAAAGAAAAAGAGGCAGACCGCGTGAAACTCTGAAGAGGACATTATTAAGAGAGGCCAAATTAACAGGCATAAAATCCTTTGATGAGGTTGAAAGACTCGCCGAAGACAGGAAAAATTGGCGAACTACTTTCCGAGCCCTAAGTGACGTTTAACGGCACGGGAAGGATATAAGATAAGATAAGAATGTAGCAGGGCACAGGAACAACATATATAGTGTAGTAATGTAGCAGGGCACAGGAACAACATATATAGTGTAGTAATGTAGCAGGGCACAGAAACAACCAGATAACCAGTAAACTCTGTTATAGAGAGCAAAACAACACAACTCCTCAGATCATCAGAGAAGTACACTGCCCTCTTCCCAAACAAGCATTTCTGACCCTCTTCGGAAGTGTGAGTGATGGCTCCCAAAGGTCTGTGAGTTACTGGTTTATAACTGCTTCATGAAGCTGAAGCTCCTACTTAGATGCTCATGTCTATAGCATACTAATGTTACTTGTAGCAGTCTGTAGGATTTAACAATTATAACACTGATCAAAGGTGCAGATTCATTTTCTTTTTAATTTTAATTAGTGGTATTTTTTGTGCCAAGGATTTTCCACCATGTAAGCTTAATTTTTGTTCGTTTGTGAATGCTTAATTGTGTGTAGCCATGTGTTTAAAACTGAAGCTGTATATAAATCACATTTGATTCACTTTTCAGAGAATATGTCTTCATATACTTTATAGCAGTATGCTCTTGGCTAGGGGTTATAACCAGGATTGGTATTTAGGAATTAATTAACAGAGTGAGTACCTTTGTTTGAAAGGTAGGTTGGTTGAGACAATTGAGCGGGGGCCTTACTTGTTTGTGTGGTAGGAAGAACCTTAGTAGTTTTGATGTAGATGGAGTCTCGTTTAGGAAGAGTTTCTAGTAGTGGCAATTTGTTGGTAGTTAGTTGGCGGATTTAGTTTTTCTTGTGATGGCTGAGGGTTTTGGTGGAACGTATGGTTTAATTTGTATAAGGACATTTGTAAGGTTTTCGCCCATATGGCGTAGAGTTCTCTCACGCCGGGCATTGTCATTGTAATTTCTGTTCAGCGTGATGGCTACGTTTCCATCCTCATAATTTCACCCCTCATTTTGTCCATCAATAAATGTGTGTTGTCAGAAGATATAACTACACCAACTGGCTTTATTGGAATTCTCACTGTTGACCAGTTTGTTTTGGTTGGAAGACTGCCAAGTTATGTTAAGTTGTTGTATCTGTATTATTCTGTAGAGTTGGAAGCCTGGGTGTTTTGTTGTATTTTCTCAGTGTGTAACATAGAAAATTGGGTGGTTTTTGACACCAATAACAAGAAGAAATTTCTAAGATGAAACTGTACTCCATAAGAAGATTTAATCAACCCAATAGAATACATATTCAGCTAGGTACAGCCATTATATATGGCCTCAGAGAGAAGAAAACCATTTTAGTTGGCGCCAGAGCCAAAAACACTATTACAACTTCTCTTTTTTTTTCTTCTCAGACATCCTATGAATTGCCAACTTAAATTCTCTGCAGTTGGCAGAGGGGAACGGGAGTAAAGGTAGACTAAAGGAGACATAGAGAAGAACAAAAGAGAAGATGTTGAGCAACAGAGGGCTCACCTTGGCAAGAGGTTAAAAAAAAAAAAAAAAAGGAAGGGACAGGTGTTTGTGGAAAACCCTTGTGGAAGTCCCATGTGCCCTAGGCACTTAAGGTTCAGAGAGAGAGAGAGAGAAAGAGAGAGCATTGCGATGATATGATGCAAATATTGTATCAGATAAGAAATCGGTTACTTTGGTTTGCTTTCAAGTGCCAGATTAGACCCATAAAGTAATATTCTCAACAGACTTCCACCACTGGAAAGATGTTAATCAGAATAAGGTAGCACAGCAACTTGCAACGAAGGGCTTCATGATGAGGAAGAACAGATTTTTAGTCAGCTTTAATTAACTGACAACTAAATTGTCCATCCAGCAATCATCTTGGCTCCTCCCATAATTAACAGCTTTTCATATATCACAGGATTTGTGGCTCACAAATCCATACAAAGGAGCATTCAGATTGGTCATTTGCTGTCAAACATTTAAAAAATTGACATGTCATGCTTACATGAAAACTCAGAAAATATTAATTTACTTATAACCATACTGCTGACATTTAACCTTTTGCTATTATTGCCCAGCTATACATTTTTCTGCTTGTAAATGGTTCAGCTTGCACAACACTGAGGGATTAAATCCAGGAAAATGAATCTAGAAAGACACCCATTTCTACAAGTTCAGAACAGCTAACACATGCAAATACTAAAAAGAGATGGTGGACAGTTTCTCAAACACTTTGTATTCATTCATACTTTTCATCTTAATATTCTCCAATACCTTGACATTAAAAAAAAACAAAAAACAACAAAGAACAACTAAAAGTTGATAAGTAAAATATTTATGAGCAAAACAATCATACACAGGGAAAACATACAAAAGAATGAACTGAATTCAAATAAAATCCAATAAACTTACAAAAACAAAGATACCACTTTTATTTCCTCATAATCTGTGATTATGTGGTTGAATCAATCTGCCAGTCATCTCTACATTAAAATTGGTGCACCTGTTCATTTTTTTCTTTGTTAAAAGAGAAAAAAATGTGTTATATGTTTTTGTTTTTCTCTTAATAAAAAAAATTCTCATTTATTTCTGTCTTAAACTTCACTTAAACCAACTTGGCAGTTTGTATTTGGGTTTTCAAAGGTAGTAAAACCTGGCAAGAAATGCTTGAGTTGCAGTAATCCTGATAATAACTGTATTTTCATAAAATGATAACTTAACAAGATCAATGCAATGAGTGTTTAATGTAAGTATTACATTTACAAATATATGAGTGGCTGCTGATTCTACTTGTGCTGTTTGTAACCAATGTTGTAGCCGTGTTCTTGTGTTCTTTGTAGCTGATGATCTTTATACACAGGCAGTAGAGTCAAAATGGCTGTTGTAATTTCCTTTTAATTCTCAGTGGATCCAAGAAGGAAGCTTCAAAGCAGTTTCCACCATCCCATGGATAACATGTTGATCCCTACTCAGTCAGGCTGAAACATGCTTCTAGAAGCATAGGAAGGAGATAGAAAAAGGTCCCAACTAGTTCTTGTTGACATGCCCTGATATTTTCTACTTAATGCAGCTATCTTTGCTCCCTTTATAGAGCTAAAGAGCTATAGAGCTAAAGCTTTGACCCTTTATCTGTGGATATGATGCAAGTGTTACTTTTGTATACCATGTAATTCAGGAGGCGTGTAATAGATTATTATCCCGGTTTTATTTTGGTTATTTCCAAGACTGCCATGCCACAATGCAAATGGCTTTCTTCTTCTTATTCTTTTTTTTTTCTTCAGAGTGTATATGGTTTTGCTTACATTTCTGCTTCTTGAATAAACTGGACTTTGGTTTATTAAACAGTTTCATTCAGCCAGTAGGTGCATTGTAGTGTTGCATGGTTGGTGTAACCAATGTGCCTGAGAACACACATATATAGCAGAGTTGTCAATAGTGAACTTTGTACACATATAGTTTCAGAATTGCTTCAAATGATCTACATTTTAGAATATATTTAATCTTAACTACATTTTATAATATATTTAATCTTAACTACATTTTATAATATATTTAACCTTAACTACATTTTATAATATATTTAATCTATTTAAATTTAGCTGAATATGTGATTAAAACATACAAAAGCAAAATACAGAAGTCGAATCCATAGTTTTTGGGGTCGCTGAGATGAATAGTGACACTCCCGATGCCATTTAAGATCAAGTTCAGCCCCAAACGGCATGGGGGGGCCTAGGGGTGCGGTGGGATGGGGGTGACATGTAAAAATAATCTAAAATGACTGATATTAGTGTCAAATCCATAGTTTTATGTGTCGCAGAGATGAACAGTAACACTCCCGATGCCGTGTAAGTCCAAGCTCAGCCCCAATTGGCATGGGGTCATAGGGATGGGGGTTGGATGGGGTGACAAGTACAAATAATAACAACCAAGATTAGTATCGAATCCATAGTTTTCGGGGTCGCTAAGCTAATTGGTGACAGTCCTGATGACAATTAAACCTGTGTTTAGTCGAATAGAAGGAATAGAATATAATAATAATATCAGTGATATTTTGAAGAAACCTGAAACAGAATAAAGGTCTCACATGCATTCTAGAAGATAAAAAGTAAATTATATGCCATATTTGAAATATAAATTTTGCATGTAAAATATCACATATCTAATTAACATTCTTTCATTCATTAGCATTAGTTCCTTGTGGAACTTTGCCTCCCTAAAAACAGCTCTCTTGAAGGCCACTCAGTTGTAAGGAAGATGCCTTGCTGCTGACGCATCCATTCACAAATCATCAACAATATCTTGCTGCCATCTTCACCTCAGTCTTCCTCTCTTTCTTTTTCCCATTATGTACCCTTCAAGACTGATTTCTTCAAACTCTTATGACAATATGTCCAAAATATTAACCAACCTTCTTCAATATTAAGTTCTTGTAGTATGGATATATTTGTTCTTTTTTTGTGTCTATATTTTAAAGACTCTTCTATAGCATTTACATTCAAAGGCATTTTTGTATTTCTCAGTTGTTTTGTTAAGTGTCCAGGTCTCACATGAATATGTTGCGATGGGAAAGATGCATGCCCTTAAAAATCTAATTTTTGTAGTTCTGTCTGTTCTTCTCCACAGTTTCTTTACTACTTAACACACAGCGTAAAAAAATTGTTGCCTTTCCGAGAAGCAGAAACAGAAATCCGTTAATTTGTCCTTGTTAGACCATCATTTATGTATCGTATTTTTATGCATACAACACCAGCATTTTACTGCATTTGCAAATCATGGACCATCTATGCATTGTATGCAACCTTTTTTTTTCACTGATGATAGAGGTTTATAAGTAAAATATAAACAGTAGTTCGGCCCTAGACCTTTCAGTAAACAATACAGAAATTAATTTAAAAAGAAAATGAAACTAAAGCAGGAAAAGATATTTTAAACATTTGATTTACCTAATACAAGAAAAGACAGTAAAAAATTAAAATTGTAGTACCAGTTAAAATATATCCATACTACAAGAACTTAATATTGAAGAAGGCTGGTTAGTAAAGAGTATTAAACAGAGAAAACTTAAATATTTTGGACACATTAAACATCATGATAATCTACAGAAAACCGTCTTGGAAGGGTACATAATGGGAAAAAGAAAGAGAGGAAGACCAAAGCGAAGATGGCTGCAAGACATTGTTTATGATCTGCAAATGGATGCATCAACAGCAGGCCATCTTGCTCACAACCGAGAAGCCTACAGGAGTGCTGTTAGGGAGGCAAAGTTCCACAAGGGACATGTAAATGAATGAATGAATGAATGAGTACCAGTTAAATTCAGTTTAACTCTTTTTTGTCAAGGTGGACAAGGTCCACGGATGATCAAAACTATGGTGCCTAATTTTTCGGTGGGAGTCAGTGTTAGCAGTGCACCAGTGAATTTCCACCAAGAAAAATAATTGTAGTAATGTCCATTAGATGCCTCAGGCAATTACCTGTGTACTAATAGCTTTTTCAAAAGTTTGTGTTAAGTTCCTTAATTTTTTTTAATGAATTTTGTTCAATTTTTGATCATGTGAGCAAGTCCATATACAAAAATCTCCTAATAAACGTGATTCTATTCTCTCACACATATATAAATGCATGCACACACATGTATATATGTGATTTATACAGAGTCATTTCTACAGGAAGGACGATTTTTCTGTATGTGTGCATTATATGCAAATGTGCATTATATGCATAAAACAATGGTATCTTTAGCCAAAATTTTCATCCATGTGGTGGACAATCAGCAAGAGAGTAGCATTTGATAGAGCATTTTAAAAAAGATCATCATCATGTGCCTTCTCCAGAACGAAGGTTGATGGTAATGAATCTCCAGTTCCCTCGCTCCCTCGCCTTGATGGTGCACTCAGCCAGGCTGTGTCCCATTCATTCTCATATGTTATCTTCCCATCTACATCTCTGTCTTCCTCTTGCATTCTTTTTCCTTCCACCTTTCCCTTCAGTATATTGTTATGTCTTTTGATATGGGCAAAGTAATTTGTCTTCTTCAACTTTATTTCGTTGAGAAGTTTAAAAAAAAAATTTAATCATTTTTAAAAATAAATTTATTACTGATCATTATAATCAATAAATTATTTAAGTACCTCAGAGTCAAATGCTTGTTAATTAAATTTTATCATCATCATCATCATATTTCATTCTCAATGCCATACGCCATCATGTTCTTCAAGTATTTGTGATATGCTTTCTACCACAATTTCTTTTTTTGAACATCATGAAATAAAGAAGTTCTCAGAAAAAATGCGTATAATGAAAAATTAATTACAACCACAACAAACAGACAAAATTTTCTGGACACTGTCATGAGTCAATAAAAGTTACAGAATATGACAATCATGGGAAAACCCAAGGGAAAAAGAGACCCAGAGGAAAAAAAAATCTGAAATGGCCGACAAGTGGCACAGAAACAGAATGACAACTGATATGTCTAAATACATCAAAGGCTGCACAAAATATAAAGAGCATGATTACCAATGACTGCCATTACTGGCATGGTCAATAACGAATGAACAAACATTATCATGTTTTTTTTTTGTCAGTTGTGTTCTTCTTTCCAAACACCATATATTTTTCTTGATGTCCTGATGTTTTTAAATCCATTCATTGTTAGATAAAGGGTGACTGCTTCTTAATCAAATGACTTTATTCACCTCTTTAGGCATAAATCATCATCAATCATTTTGAGCTTTCCTGTTTCTGAGAAATGATATCTCATTTATCTCTGGTGATCACTGCACTGATTTGTTATGTCAAAAACTCACTTCCATACAAAAATATAGTGGCTGTTCTGCACTTTAAGTGACTGTGGTGCTCCCAAGATCGGGGAAAAGTAATGACAATATAATGCGTGAATAGGGAGATCATCACTTCAAAAGGTGATAGCATTGTATTCCCCCCTCCCTAAAAAAAGCATTAAAATATGGAGCACACGTAACAAAATATTCTTGGTTGAAAGGATGTTATAAATATCATTTGATCAATTATTCTTGAAAGGAACAGTTCAAATCCATTCAGTCTTTGATCCAAAAGATGGTGCAACCCCATGGATTTAATTCAACAGCATCAATAAGGCATTGACTATAACAAATATTAAATACGGAACAGATCTACATTTAAAACTATGTAAAATGTTTCAGTGATTAACTTTACCCTTCTGATGAATAATGGGCAAAAGAGAAGTTCTCTTATCAAACTAAAATTTTGCTTTCATTGTCTCTCATTTTGTGACAATTTTTTACTGCCCATGAAACTTTTTTTTTTTAAACTGCAATTTTGAGATAGTTATACTGACCAATACAAAACAAGAATTTTTCCATCATAAATTAAAAAATATATCATGTCCTGAGGAGAGACTACAACAGATGAGAGGCTCTGCCCCAACAGAGAGAGTTAGAATATCTGCAGAAACATCATGTCCTCATTACTCAGCTATGAGCACAATCACTGCAATAGCAAAGGCAGCCACGATTACAACATGAGCCACAAACAGGATGCGCTTGACCATTATGGACTGAAAAATAAAATGAAACAGAAGTTGAACAAAAACAAAAATATAAATTGTATGCTTTTTTTCTTTACTTTTTACACATTTCTGTGCATAAATATCATGGAAAGGTAAGAATATTCTTTATGAAATACAAGAAGTAAAACAAAAAAGATGTATCAACGAAAGAAAGAAGGTGCATATCATGTAAGACAGTGTTTCTGCTTTTTAGCTGCACTCCGGGACTGAAAAAGTAGCCACCATAACCATGCCGATACGATGCTGTGCCCCAACACCTCTACAGCATCAGCTGCAAAGAACAACAAATCACATTTATAGGGAGTTCGTACAAGTACAAGTACAAATACATGCACACACAAGCAACCCTGGTGGTCTTGCATACTTTAAGAACCACTGATGACAAAGATGACTGCTGGAGTATTCAGTTATTGAAGTGGGCAACACTAGGCAGATAAGAGACTGTCCCACCTCTATGTGGTGGTTCTAGTAAAGGGTTCATGTACTTTTTCCTCCAAACTAATAAGGTAGGGGTTGCCATGGTCCTTACAATTGTGGAATCCTCTGAGAAGTTTGTTTCATGTGTATAAACCAGCTCTTAAAGCAAGCCGCCATAATCCACTACCCATGTGACACAATATCAATGCTTCATCATCATCAAAGTGTCCACTATAGAGAGCAGAGGTTTGAAGTTATAAGGAGATCAGAACAAGACAAAATGGGATAAGATCATACCAGAATAAAAAGAGTCACAATAGACTGATGGTGATAGTGAGGTGGAGCTATGGAAGATAAAGGCCACAAGGAAGAGGGGCAGGCAAAGTGAACAGCATGAAAGTATTTTATGAGAATGACCAGTTTACCAAATCTGTACATGAAAAAGATTCTTTAAATAATAGGTTAATAGTGCATTTCTACAATGTTAAAGAAAGGAGATTCTTAATGCAAGTTTGTCTGATACTTAAATACGTTAACTACACACAACAGCAAACAAATGTTTAAAATTATCATACAATGTGTCTGTGGTGGTTTTAAATTGGTATAATAATAAGCTATTATTGATTATTCAACTGTATAACATTGTTAATAGGGTTTTTTGTTGTAAAATTTCCATGCAATTGTGAACATGAAGGTACTGGCAGCTGTCACATCTTGGAAAAGATGCACAAGCATCATATGATATGAGAGTGAGCTGTAGTGATTTTCTTTAATTATAGTGACGAATTCAAGAAGCAGCCTTCTTAGCAAACTTTGCATCACGGGAAACATGTAGATGCAGACATGTTTGCAGGCTACAGTGCCGCAGCTATCTGTTTGCTGGAAACACTACACAAAGTAGGCCTGAGTCTTGACAGTGATGGATCATTGACACTAATGACAGTATGTAAAAGGTAAAGGTAATCCTGTCATGCCTTAGAGGTACATAGGGATATGGTGTTAGTGCCCATATTTTCCTTGACCTGTCAGCACACTAGAGGGTGATTTAGTCAGTATCATGCCTGGCCACCTTTCCTTCCCCAACTTCAGAAGAAGTCGGGTACCCATTTCTACAGCTGGGTGACTGGGGTGCCTCCGGCTGGATTTGAACCCCCAACCTTCACCATGAGAGACCAATGCACTAACCACTATGCCACTCAGACACTAATGACAGTAGGACCTCTTTAATATAGTCATCTTTGCATATTCTGGAGTAAAAGTTTACATTTGCAATGATTTGTTGGTGATTAAAAATACACACAGTTACCGAGTTACAAATGAGTTCCATTCCAAAGTCTGTAAGTTGAATTTGTGTATAAGTTGGAACAGTTAGATATGGTTCATATCTAAGGTTAGTTACATAGTACATAGAAAACAGTGTACTTTTCTATAAAAAGGTAAAGGTAATCCTGTCATGCCTTAGAGGCACATAGGGATATGGTGTTAGTGCCCATATTTTCCTTGACCTGTCAATACACTAGATGGTGATATGGTCAGTATCACGCCTGGCCACCTTTCCTTCCCCAACTACTGATGAAGTCAGATACCCATTTCTACAGATGGGTGACTGGGGCGCCTCCAGTTGGATTCAAACCCCCTGACCTTCGCCACGAGAGACCAATGCACTAACCACTTCACCACTCAGACGACCCACTAAAAAACATTAAAGAAATCTCTGAACCACCATAGACACGTGATGTTTTGATGTGTGCCACAGAGTATCATTTGTTTGTTATTATGAACCATTGTATGGAACCCAACATTTTTAATAGGCTTTACTGAGGTCATTCTGAACTATGGGTTGTATGTAAGCTGGATATTCATAACTCAGGGAGTGCCTGTAATCATAACTAGTATTACTCTTACTGCTGTAATCATAACTAGTATTACTCTTACTGGCTGTAATCATAACTAGTATTACTCTTACTGGCTGTAATCATAACTAGTATTACTCTTACTGGCTGTAATCATAACTAGTATTACTCTTACTGGCTGTAATCATAACTAGTATTACTCTTACTGGCTGTAATCATAACTAGTATTACTCTTACTGGCTGTAATCATAACTAGTATTACTCTTACTGGCTGTAATCATAACTAGTATTACTCTTACTGCCTGTAATCATAACTCGTATTACTCTTACTGCCTGTAATCATAACTAGTATTACTCTTACTGCCTGTAATCATAACTAGTATTACTCTTACTGGCTGTAATCATAACTAGTATTACTCTTACTGCCTGTAATCATAACTAGTATTACTCTTACTGGCTGTAATCATAACTAGTATTACTCTTACTGGCTGTAATCATAACTAGTATTACTCTTACTGGCTGTAATCATAACTAGTATTACTCTTACTGCCTGTAATCATAACTAGTATTACTCTTACTGGCTGTAATCATAACTAGTATACTCTTACTGGCTGTAATCATAACTAGTATTACTCTTACTGGCTGTAATCATAACTAGTATTACTCTTACTGCCTGTAATCATAACTAGTATTACTCTTACTGCCTGTAATCATAACTAGTATTACTCTTACTGCCTGTAATCATAACTAGTATTACTCTTACTGGCTGTAATTTGTCAACTATGACAGAAATATAAAATAAAATGTGATTTTTTACCCAGCACTATAAAAGATTCATTAAACTACAAAATTTATTGTGAATACATTTTACACTGAGTCTTATCTGATAATAATTTTTTGTGTATCCTAAATATAAACAGAGATTTGTGGATGACACATGCCTTTAAGCTGACAAGGCTGCAGTTACTGTTTGCATGATACATAGCATATCCTGCTGACTTTATGGAGTGCCAGTGAAAGAAAACATAACCGATGTTCAATAATTAAGGGCATTAACTGAAGCTGGACATTGTGACTACTATCAGTTTTATAGATATTTCTCTTAGACTACAAGAAAAGAGGCTCATGCAAAAAAAGGTGGAAAGACTAGTAAATTACTGTATACATGAAATGATTTTTGTCATTTTAATAAAGTCTTCATCTCAGTGTAGCTATTTGTTACAGATGTTGATTTATCAAATTCATTATTATTTTTTTATATTAATTATATTTATCAAGCAAAAACCTTACCAAAGGACTCTCTACTGCTGGAAGGTTAACCTCAGCGCCATCATCATTATGTAATTCATATATGTCTTTTCTGTCTGCAAGTAATAGATTTACAATAGTGAGGCAACAAAATTGATAAGAGGCAAATGTTTGCAGTATAGTATGTCCTAAAAGTCCAGCATCTTAGGAAGAATTATGAGACTTTTATTAAATATATATATATATATATATATATATATATATATATATATATGTATATATATGTATACACACACAAGGTCTTATTTTTTAAAAATACTTGATACTTGGACTTTGCATAGATCAATATTTGGTATGTGGCAGGAGAAACTATGAATCTGATATGATGTGGTCATTATTTGTATGCTGACTGCTACTAAGTTAATGTGGATAAATTTATATCTTACAAAATTTACTGGGATTTGTGCAGTTAAATTTTCTTTACTCCAGCAGTTTATAAGATGGACCTGATCATAGAGTAGTATATTTGCATGAAATTATTTCAAATCTGCAATGACAGCAACAAAAACAGTTCAATATTTTAAAGCAGTCTTTGGAAAAGATACTCTTGGTTGAACCACATGTTTTGAGCTATTCTATAAAGAAAGTGATTAGAAAAAGAAGATGGACATATGTCAGTCACATGATGAGAAGAAACAGTCAGAGAATCCCAAAACAAGCTATCAAATGGAACACAACAGGCCGAAGAAAAAGAGGTCGATCACATGAAACTCTAAAGAGGATATTGTTAAGAGAGGCCTGTTTAGTGGGCATAACATCCCTTGATGAGGCTGAAAAGCTTGCCGAAAACAGAAAAACTTGGCAAACTTCCATGTGAGCCCTATGAGATGTTTACCGGTACTGGAAGGATGTAAGATAAAGAAGGCAGAAAAGGTCTTCAGCTTCCAAAACTGACAAAAAAGGTTGTCCAGGTTTATGAATTTATCCCCGCCAATCAGTGACTAACTGTTAGAAAGGTTGTAGAAGAAGAAGTACAAAAATAATATGGACCTTGCCAAGACTTTCTGAGTATGAGTTGTGTTGCTGCAAAATTTGTTTCTTGTATCTTAAAGATGATCAGAAACGAGTGACATTTTTGCAAAAAGAGATTTTCTTGTATCTTAAAGATGACCAGAAAGAGAAATAAATGGCAATCTCAGAAAAGCTTCAGGAAGTGGCAGAAATCAACCTAGACTAGTAACACAACGACAGCTGATGAAAACTGCATTTATGGCTTTGACTGAAAACAAAGCACCAGTTGTTACAACTGAAAATGGTAAATTCTCTAAAAATCAAAGAAAATTTGGCATGTAATATATCAAAGGTGGAAATCATGATCATCTGGTCATCTGTCAATTCTCAAGGAATTATTTATCTTAAATGGGTACCAACAGGTCAAACAGTACAGCAATATTTTTATTCTGAGGTTCTAAAGTGGTCATGCGAATCAGTGAAGAAGCATCCTGAAAACTGAAAAAGATGGATCATAGATGCCACGCTGCAACGCACCAGGTAGCTCAGAAGAAAGAGATTTGCAACTGAGTCAGATACACAAAATATATTTATGTACTAGGGGTGACTGATAAGTAAGGTCTCAAACTGTATAAAATATGATAAAACTGGTATCAAAATGAAGCAAACTCACTTCTCTTACACACTGTAAACTTATTTTCACAGGCTGAAATTTCCAAACTTTCTGTAACAATTTTTATGCAGAGCACCACTACTTCCTTTTTACAAACAAGAATCAAATGTGTCATTTTTACTTATTCTGCACAACAGCAACGGGATTAACCTAAGCTAAACTTAAACTTAGGCCCCTAAGCTAAACTTAAAATAGGCAACCTCTGACCTATACTACTCATCTCTTATGATATAAAACTCATAAAATAATAGCCTATATTCACATTATTTTCCCTGATGCTGGGTCTCCTCCCCTTCTTGACCCCTAGGTTTAAGTCTGTTCAGGCTAATGGGTATCTGCCATGTGTATAACCATAAAACTATTATATACTTACATCCTGACAAAAGCTGAAATTCCGTGTTGGAATTTTGTGAAAAATACTCACCTCTGACGCGCCCATAACATGAAATCAGTTCCAGCAGTAACATCACAAAGACTTGCCAAGCCACGTAGGCAGCTAAGACGTAAACCACATCACATGAAGCATCAGGCTTCGCCAGCTGGACCCCAAAGAAAATTGTAATAACTGGTAAAGATAAAAAGACATCTTCAAGATTTATTATTACAAATACCACTGCAAGCAAATATTACTGTGTTGGAGTGATGGCATGGTATCAGGGTTGGCAAACCGGAGCTAGCCATAAACATGCTTTGCCTCTCCAATGTTGCTGTCAGTAAAAGACTCGGCCTGGCTGATGGAGCATTCTCACTTCAGTATGATGACTTGTTCCAGCATCTTCATTGCTCTGGCTGTTAACAATATCTTGCTCCCAGATCCACAGGGACAAAAAAAAAACAACAAAAAACTACCATTACTGGACAGTAACAGAGATGGCATGACCAGTGCTGGTTCATGTAATACACACAGTATTTCTGAAGACTGACTTTTGTGGTGCTATAGCCTGGCCAATGAGGTAGTTAATGATGTATTCCCCAATGGCAGTGAAGCCTTGCTGAAAAGTCTGCATTAGTAGGTTCAGTGAGAAAGAAGTAATAAAAACCTTTATAACTTTTAATGAAGTGGTTTTCAAGTTCTTAAATATTTATCAGCCACTGAATGCTTCTAGTTCATTGCTACAGTAATCTCCTATTAAAACAACAAACATTCATAATAAATAAGCAGTTAAATTATAGCAGATTTCAACAGTTAAATTATAGCAGATTTCAGGTTATCTCCTTTATAGCATTTAGGTTCATTTTCATGTTTTCAATCTTTTTATTCACTCTTAAAGTCTGTAACTTTGTTTTCTTCAGAAAAAAAAAAAACAAAAAACTTAGCTTTGGCTTGGATAAATGCTCTGTCTGTCTGTCTGGTCTGTCTGTCTGTCTATCTGTCAGTCTGTCTGTCTGGTCTGGTCTAGTTGTCTGTCTGGTCTGTCTGTCTGTCTGTTAAGATTATTAGTCCACAACTAGAAAATGAATGTTGTCACACTGAACAATGATCACATTTTTAAAACATTTTTTTTACATAAATAATGTTTTGGAACAGCATTCTGACACAATCTAGCAGACAAAAGCCCTACTTAATTTTTCTTTCTTTTTTTTTTTTTTTGTAAAGAAAGAAAATTAAAGAAACGTTATTGAATTCAATTTATGGTTTACAACCCATATAAGATTTGTGAAGTTATAAAACAATGGTTTAAATAAGGCCTAAGGTCAAGTCAGGAAAAAAAGTTATTCATCCCTGTGTTAGTGCCCTCCGGTTTGATTAGGACTGATATGATGAAACACTTCTAGCTCTTTCTCTTAAGTCAGAAACCAATACAGCACTGATATCATGTTACAGTCTATTATTCTGCTTGATGAAACTTCAGTACATGAAACTAAGTGAATAATTGCAAAACTGACACAGCCTATGGTACTTACCACCTAAGATATGAGCTGTGGAACCAACGAACCAGTGGGCCCAATTGAAAATAGGACGCCTTGGTGTGTCAGGGTGAGGACGAAATATTGCCATTATGGGCTGTGGATGGACGATGCTTGGAAGTCTCAGACACACATACTTTTTGCTGGTACCAATATTTATACAATGGACAATGCTTAGAAGTCTCAGACACACATACTTTTTGCTGGTACCAATATTTATACAATGGACAATGCTTAGAAGTCTCAGACACACATACTTTTTGCTGGTACCAATATTTATACAATGGACAATGCTTAGAAGTCTCAGACACACATACTTTTTGCTGGTACCAATATTTATACAATGGACAATGCTTAGAAGTCTCAGACACACATACTTTTTGCTGGTACCAATATTTATACAATGGACAATGCTTAGAAGTCTCAGACACACATACTTTTTGCTGGTACCAATATTTATACAATCACTGCACTGAATGATTATCTTCATGCTCACTATTGCTTATTTTTTTATTTTATCACAAAGACCAGTGTCCCAAATTTTAAAAAAAAAAAAAACATCATCAAATTCATTATATCAGTTTTTTAAAAACAAATACCATGAAATTTATCGCATCAGTTTGCTGAACATAATATCAAAAAGAAACAGTGTCATATTTTGTTCACTAAGGAAGTTTGTTGTTGTTGTTGTTTTCTTCTTTAATGTCAGTGCCAAACTAAGACCAGCCATCGTCATACACATGACATGATAATGTCTTATCTCCTTTAGGTGAACTCTTTTACTGCAATCTGCAGATTTTCTACCTCAGACTTCTGAAAATCAAGAGAGTGGGTTATAACCCAGCTCATGTGTGCTCAAGTGTTGTAAAAAAAAAATATGGTACCTGACACTAGTACTATGAAAACTGCCTTTTAAAAAAAAAAAAGGATATTTTAATGCAGGAAGAAGCACGTCAGAGGACACAAAAAAACAAAACAAAACAGGTAGCTAACATTAGTACTATGAAAACTACCTAAAAAAAACCCCCAGGATATCTGAATGCAAGAAGAAGCAAATCAGAACAACTCATTTTGTTAAGGGAGAAACAGGATATTGTTAGCAGGTCCTATAAGAGTGAGGTCTAGCTGGTGTCTTGCTCCAGGGCCTGGAGTTTTCCTGTTTAAAAGATGAGCCCAGGGTGGTTGAAAAAAAATTGGGGAGGGGGGAGAGCAAGTTTAGTACCAGCTTACAAAATTTCTCTCTGGGGATGTGGGGAGGTGTGGCTGGTTGTCAAAGACAGACCCATTTCACTTGTGTATGCAAGCCAAAACAAGTGCAAAAAATTTTTTTTTGTTGGCCTCAGACTCCTACTACAAGTACCCACCTCAGATTCTGTACAATATGAATTAAAAGCAGTGCTTACTATAAAGCATCACCATGTACTCACATTTAAGACTGTCAGTGCTGTAACAATCACACCAATAATTGGATGAGATTTAAGATGCATTTCTGCTTCACTGAGCTGAAATTCAGTCAAGGTTAGAAAATGTTGTTAACATTTTGTAGCTGAATAACCTTTCCATAGAGTTAAATAAAAATCATATTTACATTTCATCTGACATCAATTTTGATAGCTTACATCTAGTGAAGCCATATTTTAATCAAGCAACATAAAACAAGACACCCACTTACATAAACTGCATTTCAGAAGCTCAAGTAAAACTGTGGAGACTTACACACTTACCTCACTCCATCCCCGCACTTCAATGAAAATGATGATAAACCCAGCCACAGTGGCAATGAGCACAAGAATCATACACGTCCTATGAATCTATTGAAACAACAAGAAAATAGCTGAAAACAGTAATGATGGAGGTAAGCATGTATTAAAGTTATAACATTGTTACAATTTATGATGGCTGCCTACAGAAGAATGAAAACAGGATGATTTTGATAGTAATTCATTCTAACAAGGTAACTAAAATAATGTAATCTATGTTACTGATAATGTACATAAAATAGAATGACCATATATGTTACAGATAATCTAATTAAAATAGTGTGATCATGCATGCTGCTGAAAGTTTAACTCACATATAATGTATACTCTACTGATAATCACCAAAAAATGGTCCTACTGATGATGAGAAATAGCCACAGGTGGCAACATCTGCAGTGATATTTGTTCTAACAGTGATAATGAATATGAACAGAACTATAATATAACATGAAGTTTTCAGCACTGTGACAGATGTCTTCAGTGTTTATTTCTTTCAAATCAACAATAAAATTCAGTGAATGAATGATCTTTATTTTAAAAGGATGAAGAATTGGGCATGCAGGCCCATCTTATATTCTGCCCTTTATCACTCAATTTTCCTCTGTGAACAATTGTGTTAAGAACACACTTATCTTAACATAGTCTTTGTGAGACAGGGAACATATACCTGTTTGCTTAAAGACTCTGACCTACTTCTGTATCCCAGAAATATGTAGCAATCAACACTAACTGTAACTGTTATTTTTGTAAAATGTAATGTCAGGTTGGTGGATGGATGGGGACATGGAGATCGCTGGTGGGGATGAAGAAAGTCTGGTGTGAAAGCAATGAATCCAGGACGCGACAACCCTATGGTTCTTTGCAGACTAGGTAGGGAATGGATATCGCTGAGGCACTAATCGGATTCCTCATCCCAAAGTCGGAGTGTCTCTGTGGAACTGTCTCAAGGCCATCTGGCCAGCTAGCATTGCACATTGGATCTGATGTGGAGAAGGGGCTTAAGTTACAGCCACCAGAGGCTGGAAAACAAAGTTTTGGCCAGGCCATCTTACACCACTGTCTTCATGGCAGTCCGAGCAAGACCACAGTCTGCCCTAGCAAGGAAAGGTGCTGAAGTTGGAGATATCCAGCCAAAAGGTGCATCACAAAAATCAGGGTACCACACATCATTGCCAATGAAATGCCACCAATCACTCCATCTTTCATGCTTCCCACATACTCTGTTTAATAAGGTATACAAAACTGCATATATATATATATATCAGAATGCAAGATGAAACTGTGTGAAATATAAGTATACCGATTACATGAAAAAAATATGTGTAAGAATTCAAAATGAAAATATTACATTTACAAATACAGAATAATGAAAAGAGGTAACTGACCTAACAATATAATGTGTACACACACATGTACATACACACACACAAATACATTTTCATTGGAGCTCTTCTGACACTCCACTCATGCATATTTACTACAATGTGGAACCATTTGGAAGATCTTGACTTTGCAGATGATGTGGCACTTCTGGCACACAGCCACATACAAATGCAAGAGAAACTTCAGATCTTAAGCAAGAATTCAGCTAAACTGGGACTATATATTAACAGACACAAAAGAAAGATAATTAAAAGTAATAGTGCAAGCAACAGCCTCATGGTAATTGAGGGAGAGCCAATTGAGGAAGTAGAGTATTTCACATATTTAGGCAGCATAGTGGATAAATACGAGGGAATGGAAAAAGATGTTAAAGCCAGAATAACCAAGGCCAGGACAAAATTTATCCAACTTAACAAAATATGGTCATCTAAGAATATCAAAACAAGAACCAAACTTAGGCTTTTCAATACAAACATAAAGACTGTCCTACTATATGGTTCAGAGACATGGGTTATGACCAAGACAATACAACAGAGAATACAAACATTAATGAACTACTGCTTGAGGAGGATTTTAAATATTAAATGGCAGGACAAGATCAGGAATGAGGATGTCTGGGAAAAGGCAGGACAAGAACCTATGAACCTACAAACTATGTCTAGGAAGTGGAGGTGGATTGGCCACACTCTGAGGAAGCCTGACACCAGCATAGAAAGACAGGCACTGACATGGAATCCTCAAGGAAATAGAAAACGAGGAAGACCTAGACTTACTTGGAGATGAAAAATCATGACAGTGCTCAGAGACATGGAAGGAAGCAGAGAATAACTTCAAGAACAGGGATGACTGGAGAGCCTTTCTTTATCCGTGGCCTATGCTCTCAAGGGAGTGCAAGGTGATGATGATATTTACTAAGATAATTTCTTACAAGATACAAGATCTAACAAATTATGTTTAGAACTATGATCTTTTAGAACAGAACTCGGCGGCCAGTGAGTCGTGGTATGAGATGCTGAAAGAGCTATCAGATGAAATATGCAGACATTTTCATGCCAAAACGATGACATTAATGAAGTGTCCAAAAAAGGAAGTAAAGAGAGCTAATTTTTTTGTTTAATATAAGAAAGGATTCTTCTTCTTCAATATCCCTGGAACTGTCAGCTGGTGTTATTTGCAGCCGATGCCATGAAGATGTTGAGGCACAGCATCGTGTCGGTTTGGGAGCAGTTTTTGGCAGCTAGTTTTTCAGTCATAGGGTGCAACTAAAAAGCAGGGGGTGTGCAATGCTTTTTTAGTAGACTCCACCACTATGAAGACCATGGTGATCCCTGCCCCACTAGCCAGGCTAGGTCTGTTTCTGGGGGTACCAAGAGAGAGAAGTGGGACAGGGTCTTGGTCAGTTATTGTTCCCCAACCAAAACGCTGGCATGTATGGGTTGGTGATTGCCAAAATGAACAGTGCCTTCGCCCCCCACAAGAAAAGATCATGAGACCTGAAGATCTGTGTGTTTTAATATATGTCCTCATGAATTTAAGTAATTTTTATTAATTTAAATAATTTTTTTTCCATTCAAGTCCATATTCAGTGAAACCATCAAACTGAAATAAAATGATTTTAAAGATTTACCTGGAACCAAACTTTTTGAGAAAATAGCAGTTTTTTCCACACTGGCTTGTAATACCTGGCAGCTACAATACCCACACTAGAAAGCAATATCCATGCTCCAACCATGAGGCTGCCTGTTTGGAATATTGGAAGCAGAGTATATTATGGTCACTCACTGCAATGCTATGAACATAGGTAATTCTTTCATTTCCAGTTTATGTTTTTTTCCCCCATATATATGCCATCTTGGTTTATCTGTTTGAGAAAATACTTCAACAAAGCTTAAATCCTTCACTCGAAAACAACAAGGTAGATAGTTGCTGGTAAATCTTGCACATGTATGTGAATCAATGCTCAGAGAGTGATATTTATGCAAAGTTTATAAAATGAAAAGTAGCACATTTCTAAGACAACCCATATTTTAAAATTATAGAGTAATTTCCTTCCTGTTTCTTTCTACCAAAAATTCTCATGAAAAGTTATTCTAGCAGAGCACAGAATTTAACTCAGGAATGAAAGAGTTAAAGCTTTTAAACATAAAGTTGTACCTAACTTTTTATCTACCATGGGCTGCCGAAAGGAGTTTTTAAATACTAAAAATACAATAACTACAGTCACTTTGTTCTGCAGGTGGGAGTTTATCCTTTTCAGATTGGTTTAAATGTTAAAAAATAGGCATTATGTCATTTTGTGGTGAAACAAGGTGACTCACTTATAACAAAAATGCATGATTGATTTTGATCTGAATTCTAAAACTCACCATGTGCCTTGACAAGTGGAGACTCTGGACTCTCACCCACTGAATCAATGATATCAGCGACCTTGTATGATGCACTTGAGATAAAGCGATTAGTTCGACCATGGTACGTTAAACTGACATCATCATTTGGTGCTGGAGAAGGCAAGAAAATGACAGAAAATGACTAGGAAATAGGACTTGAAATTCTCCCCTGAGAACAGCCATGTTAAGAACACACTTATCTTAACACGGTCTTTGTGAGACAGGGAACATAGATCTGTTTGTTTGAAAACTCTGACCTACTTCTGTAGTCCAGAAACCTGTAGTAATCAACACTACTTATAACTGTTATTTTTTAAAACTGTAATGTCAGGTTGGTGGACGAATGGGGACAAGGAGATCGCTGGCAGGGATGAGGAAAATCTGGTGTGAAACCAATGAATCCAGGACATGACAACCCTATGGGTCTTTACAACAATGGCTATCAGAATGATGTAAACAAAACAGAGCCAGCAGGCTATAGGTGGTGGGGAATGGATATTGCTGAGGCACTCATTGGATTCCTCATCCCAAAGTTGGAGTGTCTCTGTGGAACTGTCTCAAAGCTGTCTGGCCAGCCAGCATTGCACATTGGATCTGACGTGGAGAAGGGGGTTAAGTACAGCCACCAGAAGCTGGAAAACAAAGTTTTGGCCAGGCCAGCATATACTACTGTCTTCATGGCAGTCCGAACAAGACCACAGTCTGCCCTAGCAAGGAAAAGTGCTGAAGTTGGAGGTACCCAGCCAAAAGGTACATAGTAAAAATCAGGATACCACACATCATCGCCAGTGCAGTATGAGAAAGAAGAAGACTAGCTCCCCAATGTCTCAAATCTTGCTCCTTACTTAGAAATGCCAATAAACTAAGAATTTTTCATACTTAAGATCTGACAGTTTTGTGCAGTCCATCCTTCTGTTCATCCACTCACTCATCCACTTCTTTGGATGGTAAATGACAAATGGCTAAAGCATCATTTTCTTTGAGTCTTGAGACAACTTTCAGGACAGCAAACAAATTCTCTCCATTTTCATAGTGTGCAGACAGCTTATGTTTAGTCCCCTAGCTACGCTTCATGCTTTTCATCTCGGCTTCTGCAGTTCTCCACCAATTTGTTTTCAGTCAGCCTCTCCTTCAGGTGTCCATCATATGGCTGTTTAAAAAACAGAACATGCTGAGGCCTTTCCATGGCACATCTCTAATCAATTTTCAGTTTAAGAAAAACATTTCATAATATTCTACTGTGTAACTTCTGATGAGGTCCAATAAATCTGATTGCACAAATAAGTCCATGGAATATTTTTGTTATAGAAAGTGCCTCTAAAGATAGAAAATATTTGCATGTAAGCTGAGGCACACTGGAAGACATCATACACATTGTTGTTAGTACAGGAAGAAAAAAATAGAATGTCCTGTTTAAAAAACAAAAAAACCAGTCCCATGAATATGAGACTACCCAGAGGTCACAATTAGTGAACACAAAAGAAAGGTTATAATAATGAATTACTGTTATGTCAATTAAACAAGATTATATTACTTACACACACTAGCTTGGCCTCTAGCAAATATCAGTGTCCACAGTTTATGTATGAGAATGTTTTATTACTTACATACGCTAGCCTGGCCTCTAGCAAATAACAGTGTCCATGGTTTGGATATATCAACACGTACTCCATCAGCTGAGGCTGTTTTTAAGCGCCTGAATGTGCATGACAGAACACCATCTGCATTTGTGTGGTTGTCAAGTGTCACATTCTGAAACAACACATTAAAAAAAAAGGGTTTTTTTTGTTTGTTCAAAAATGGACACTTGGGTAGTGAAATGGTGAGTGTAGTCATTTTTCATATGAAGGTCAGTGATTTCAACTTGGCTAGAGATGCCCAGTCTAAGTTAGCTATAGAAATGAGTACCTGTATCCTAATGGAGCTAGAGCAGGAAAGGCAGTCAGGTGTAGTACTGACTATATCACTCCTTAATATGCTACAGTTAAGGAAATATAGACACTAATAATATTCCTTTTGTTCCTCAATGACATGACACAGGAATTTTTTTTTTTACTTTCTTTTTGTGATGTTATAAGAGCAATGACAAAAAAACAAATCTATAAAGAATGGAAGTGGTGAAAAGAAAGTATGGATAACCAAAGTGGTAGAAAGAAATCATAGACAAAAACAAAAGTACTCTACAACTATAAAGTGTAAAATGAATCAGCTAAGAGGAACAGTGATATACAGTATAAACATAACAAGAAGCAGGCAATATTTAACCCAAGAAATTTATATTAATTAAAATAGAAGAGAAAAAAGTGAAGAGAAAAAAAAAACAATATATAAAAATTCACAGAATTTAGATACACAACAAAAACAATGCCCAGTGAAAATCTGATAAGGAAGATAATGAACAGCAAAAGAAACTGATGAAAAAAAAAAAGTGTCCAATCTTTATATAAAATCCATACATGTTGGCAATATGGTCAGCCATATAAAACAAGGCATCATCCATCAAAGGGTGTAAGAAAAAATATGCAAAGATAAAATTAACTCTTCATTTGAGTTAACAAGAACACCTACGTTATCCATGACCAAGGATGGGGTTGCCCCTATGTTCTGGCCATTAAAAAGCACCACAGATCCATTATCTTTTGAAGCACAGCCTGTGATACTGTCACCTCCCTACAGAAATCATAAAATAAAATGGTGGATGCTAAATAACTGAACCAAAACAAAAGTGCAGCACAATATAAATGTAGTAATGAAATTCATTATCAAGAAAAAAAATATCAGTAATACATGATAAATAACACACAAAAATAAAATCTTTAATTTATTCTTTGGCTGGACATTGATAAAAACTGGCTTCACAGCTTCATCATTCTTTTGTCACATTTAACGAAACAGTAGCAGATATCCCAGTTATCAAGATAATAATGCTCTGTAAAAATTCATGATGTATGAGGAAAAACTGGAAGAAATGGAAAGTTTTGAATATCTTGGATCACTACTAACTAATAATGGAGATACAATGAGGGAAATTAAAAGGAGGACATCTATTGCTCTTCAGAAAGTAAAACAAATAAAGAATCTGTGGAGAGTAGCAGATAGAACTACAAAAATAAGATTTTTAAGGGCATGCATCTTTCCCATTGCAACATATGCCTTTGAGAGGTGGACACTTAACAAAACAGCTGAGAAACACATAAATGCCTTTGAATGTAAATGCTACAGAAGAGTTCTCCAAATATCGTGGACACAAAAAAGAACAAATATATCTATATTACAAGAGCTTAATATTGAAGAAGGTTGGCTAGTAAAGAGAATTAAAGAGATAAAACTTAAATATTTTGGACACATTAAACGTCATGATAATTTAGAGAAGACTGTATTGGAAGGATACATAATGGGAAAAAGAAAGAGAGGAAGACCAAAACAACGATGGCTGCAAGACATCATTGACGATCTGCAATTGGATGCAGCAGAGGCAGGCCATCTTGCTCACAACCAAGAGGCTTACAGGAGTACTGTTAGGAAGGCAAAGTTCCACAAGGGACATGCAAATGAATGAATGAATGAATGAACACTAATGATCCCTGCACAGTCTACTGAATGAATATTTAAAATCCGTGAACATGTTACTCTAGATTCTTCCTGTAATTGTGAACATATGCTTTTTGCTGCCAACATCACAATAGTCTGTAAGACACAAGATGGGATTGAGCTGCAGTGGATTTGTCTAAATTTTTCAAGCTGATCCAAAAAGCCAAATTTAAATACCAGGGATCAACAATAACAGTTGATGAAAGATGTATCACAGAAATTTAAAGAATATGCCAGTCAAAATTAGCATTTCAGAAACTGAAAATGATCTTGTGCAATAAGTCATTGTCACTTAATGCAGTAAAGAAAGTAATACAGTGCTATATTGAATCTATTTTGCTATAGGGATGTGAATCATGGACTACTGGCAGGCAAATGAGTAAAACAACAGAGTTATGGTTCCTGAGAAGAATGCTGAGGATCCCTTGGACAGACAAGATAACTAATGAGCAGTGTTTGAGACAAGCTAATGATAAATGCAGTAGAATAACAAATATAAGGAAAAAAGGCAGTCATCATTCTTGGGGCATGTGATGAGAAGAGGGAAACTGGAAAACATCATAACAATGGCCAAAACTGAAGGCAAGAGAGGCAGAGAATGACTGGTTGAACATATTTAGAAGAACTAAATTGTGGCATGGAAAGAAATCAGCAAACAGAGTTACTCAGAAATGTCAATGATTGAAAATTTTGGAGGAGTATGACTGTCCATGGCACATGATGATGATCCAAAAAAAAAAAAAGCAGGCTGTTCTACCAAAAGAATTATCCAATTAACCAGACTGATAGAACACAGCAGCCTGTTCTTAGAAGCAGCATGAAGAGTAGAGGAAGGATCTAGCCTTGATATTAAATATGCTATTCCTCTGTATAATCATATTTGCATCCTTTTAGCAAATTATGATTAGATCATACAAAATGAGAATATTACAAGTTAATTTATTCATATTGATGTGCCACATCTTGTCATATATAAATGGAAGAACCAAAAAAAAAAAAGAAATAATGAATGACATTTCTTGGACATGTCAGAAGAGGACTGAAGTTGGAGAACCTAGTAATGACCGGAAAATTCAAGGGAAAAAGGCAGAGAGACTGACTGACTGATTGATTGATCTTTATTTCCAAAGGGTTAAGAATTGGGCACACAGGCCCGTCTGACATTCTGCCCTTCATCATACAACTTTCACTCTGTTCCAGACACTCCACAAATATGCTGCTCATATAACCAACACAACTAACATTGGAAAGCTGCAAGACATAAAAATAAAATATAACGTTTAAAAATTGAAAGGCCAAGAGAAAAATATCTCAGCAGACTGACAAAGAGGCATGGGGGAAAGAAAAGCATCTGAATTAATCGGAAATACCAAGGACTGCATTAGATGGAGAAGCATAATCACCAGTGCTATATGACACACCATACAATAACAAACGTATGAGAAAAGAACACTTATTTCTAAATAATTTACCATTTAGTACTGCACAACTGAACTCATGTCAAGAATAAGAAAGGAAAAAGCTGCTTTTCATGACATGAAGAAATTACTAACAGGTAAGAAAATGTTCTTAACTTTCATGAACTACTGCTTGAGTGAGCAGGATTTTAAATATTAAATGGCAGGACAAGATCAGGAACGAGGAGATCTGGGAAAGGGCAGGACAAGAACCTATGAACCCACAAATCATGTCTAGGAAGTAAAAGTGGTTTGGCCACACTCTGAGGAAACCCGACACCAACATAGCAAGACAGGCACTGACATGAAATCCTCAAGGAAATAGAAAATGAGGAAGACCTAGACTTACTTGGAGAAGAGAAATTATGAGTGCTCAGAGACAAGGGATGCAACATGGAAGGAATCAATCAATCAAGTGCCGTGCTGTGTGGAGTAGGGATCATTTCTCTCCACAATTAATTCTCTGTCTTTAGACTTGATTATGATATCCACCAGCGACTTTCTTCATAACCACACTGACAGCCCATCCAGTAACTTCTCTCTCTGTTTTCCTATGTTTCTTCTTACATGGAAGGAAGCAGATAATAATTCCAAGAACAGGAATGACTGGATAAATAGCCTTTATATGTGGCCTATGCTCTCAAGTGTGAAAAATAATGATGATGATTATGAAGAGAATGTTCTTAAAAATGAGGAAAAAGTGTTTCACTGTACCAAATATACCCAGTGTTATGGTACTCTCAGCTTGTAAAACTTGAACAGTAAAAAAACCCCAAATAAAACATAAATTGGATGGAACAAAGATTTGGTTTTGGAAGAAATACAACAAACAGCCTGAACAGTCATAAAAACAAAAGAAGAAATTAAATGAGATAATGCAGAACATTGGATCTAATTAAAACCATAAGGAAAGACTATCAAAACTCTCTGGACATATCAAGAGTAGAAAGAAGTTAGAAAAATCTGATTATCACTGGAAAACTCAAAGGAAAAATGTGAGGGAGGCCAAGACAAACACATCTGAATAGGTTGGTCAGGTGGCACAGGTAGAGGAAGGCAACTGAATTAACTGAAAACATCAAGGAATGTGCAGAATGGAGAGGCATGATTACCAGTCTTGAAGCATAACATGTATTAGTCAACCATTACCATTTTGTTATCATCTGAGAAGCCCAAAACCACATAGGCTCCTGTAATGAAAGCTACTTCAGTGGTCAGTGTGTAGACACCAAAGTCTCCTTCATCCCTCCATGAAACGATGTAACTGCATGATGTACCTTGACAGTTGGAGAAACAACCTTTGGTAACACCACAAGCTGGGTCTTTGATGACCTGAAACAGCATGGAAGGATGACAAAAACAAATTATATAATGTCAGAGACTAACTTTTCATGTCATGATCTTACTAACTGTAACCCATCAAAAATTATAGGAAAAGAAATGAAAATAAGATTTTTACTTAAAACTATGCAAGCTTCATTGAGCCAAACTAAATAACAAAACTGTCCTTCTCTGTACATGAATTTGCAACCTTCTGTTCATTGCCCACATACTTTACCACTGTACCAAGTGCTTCACATGACTTTTGGTACATACAAGAAAGTAATAACAGAAAGTGTATGAAGAAAACTTGAATTATTTAAAACAGCATCAAAAGAAAAAAAAAACTGAATTTACAATCAGAAATGACTACAGCACCTGCTGCTCAGCAAAGGTTACTTAACATGCAGATTATACACTTATATGATGAACAAAAATACTGTACTGGTACATACATAGAAACTAAATGAGTCAAGAAGCAGAGGTTCTCAGCATACTCCATTACCATGGGGGAAAGTCCTAATCTGTAAGCCATGCTCAGTGAGGACCACATAAGAAATGGTACCGGACCTTGATTACATTTAGATCTTTGCTATGAACATAGATCTGCACCATTTCCTCAGGTACTGTCATATCTGCTCCCTTAATGCTTTGGCTGACTAGCTTATACAAACAATTTCAAGCAGTCGAAATAAATAAATTATGGAACATGATGTAAGAAAAAGATTTGGCAATACCTTCATATTTGTTGCTGCAGGCATGCTAGTGGTGGCCTCTGAAGAACTGCTACCACCAGCAGAACACCTGGTATCTAAAGTTGCTGGTGTGACCACATCAATAGGATTAATTTGTGTGCTCATGTTGGCATCTAGCAAAACATCTGATATCACATCCACCCAGTATATACTAAACTCCACTACAAATGTTGCCCTTGAAAAAACAAAGGAAATGAAAAGCACATTATGTTATTTTGAAAGGTGTTATTAGCTCTTCTGCCCGTAGAACATGAAGGCTAATGACAATGATGGGTAACTGTCATGTTCTTGCTCATGCTCTAGGGCCTAAACAAGAAAATAGAAACAGTGCCCTCCCCATAAGTTTCAATATCAAGCTCCACCACAATGAAGATAACATCAGCTGCCTGAAATTCAGCATCTGGTCAGCCTAGATAGTAGTCTGCTACTAAACCTGCCTTTCAGTGAATTTTTTCATGTCCAGAAACATCTGAATGTCCCAGGTACAAAATTTAAAGTGATTTAACAAATCATTCACTTGATACAGGTCATTGATACAGGTCTTCCCTCCATATTCAGCCACTTTTAACTTTTTTTTTTTTTTTTTAGCATATTCATTGAGCTGCTCAAAATGTAGGCATGGGTGTTATTTTGTCAGCTGAAGCTCAACTCTCTAACCCAAGGTTGATGTCACAGAATGTTCACTCAAATTCTTTCCATGTCATCTCTTGTCTTTGTTAATTTGGTACTTCATTCTCTTCCACGTGACCTTTTTAAATCTTACTACAGCCAGAGATGGAATGACCACTAAGAGGTACCTAGGCTAAACTTAGCAAGGGCCCCTGCTCCCTCCGACCTATACCATTCATGTCCTAATAAAAGGTTAAAAAAAGGCTGTATTTGCAAAGCCTGATTTCCCTCACATCAGTCCCCTACCCTTCACAGGCCCTTAGGTTTAAGTTTGTTCAGTCTTAATAGACAGTCTGCCATGGCTACAGCCTTTCCTAGGTCAACATAAGAAACATTTCCTTGTGCTAATCAAGAGTTATAGTAGAGTGTTAAGTCTGATCTTGTTATCTTCCTGACTTCCTATTCTGTTATTCCATGTTTCAAAGCTTCATCTTTGCAATCTTGTTATACTCACTTCAGCCTTTCTTTTAACTTTCTATCCAGTCTAGTTAAGAATTTCAAAACATTCTCCATAAATTCTCCATCAATGGTCTTGGATGGTACTTTGTAATTAACTAAGCAGTTGCCATCCAGTATGCCTTGTGGTATACTACACAGAATATAAACACAGTCTCTCCACTTCCCATGGTCTGTAGCCAGACTCTGTTTGATGCCACAGATATGCTGAATGCTACCTATTTGGCTTCAGTTGTTTGCTATAAGTTCGTCTTTGATCAGCCTCTTGTCCTCTTTCCTTCTCAAAACACTTTGATGGTGATTCACACTGCCAGTCTGTAGAGTGTTATAGTTCACGCGGATCTCTTAATGTAGGGGGAAAAACCCACAATGTCGGAAAAAATATGCATAATGTTTCATAGTGTGCCACCTGGAAAAAAAATGTGTCTGTGGTAAAGTACTGTTTATGGCATGAGTGATAATTTTGCAGTTACAGAGAAGCCATCAATAAATTTTTTATTATTCTTTTTTTTTCTTCTTAAACAAGGCTGACAATTAATTTGCTTCACCTGAAAACAATGTGCCCTTGTGCTGCTGGTGGTGGATTCCAAGTGAAAGTAAGAGATGTTTTAATGCTGTTATCAGAATGGGCTAGCGCAGTGTCCTGAAAAACAACATGTTCTGATTTTTAAATTCTTTCAAATAAGCATTAAACATTATAAGTATTAAAATGATGCATGCACATGATGCTGATCATACACCCTCAGTAATGAAGAGCTATGGTAGAAAACAAAACAATCCAAGTGAAAGAAATGATAATGAAAAGACACTGGGGATGGATAAGACATACAATACGAAAGCCTACCACAAACATAACCAGACAAGCTCTCACCTGGAACCCCCAGAGAGAGAGGAAAGAAGGAAGATCTAGAAACACCTGGCAAAGGATTCTGGACGCAGAGATAAAAAATATTGACTACACCTGGAGATGGACAGAAGAAACAGCCCAGAACAGAAATAAATGGAGAGCCCTTGTTGATGGCCCATGCCCCAGCCAGGAGCAAAGAAGGCGTTCAAGAAATGATCATATAACCAACATCCTGAAAGAACTATCCTGTTGATCTCCAGGATATGCCCCCCAAGACAACACCTCAAAGAGGGTAAAAAGGAACTCCTGTAACAGGCAGATAATGGAAAGATACAAAGAAAGAAATTCCAGACAAAAAATTCAACATTCATCATGCCAGTGTCAGAAATGGCGAAAGCACTTGCTAAATTAGAAAATGGCAGTTTCTCACAGATGAACCTGGGTCATCTTAGTAGTGAATTAACAGAAAAGATTATTAAGACATCATCAGATTACAAGTGACAAAAATGGAGACAGTTAATTTCTGAGTCTGATTTGACATTTAATGACAGCAGCCAAGAACATAGTCAATACTGATTTGACACTGAAGATGGATAAGACATACACTGCAGAAGCCAACCACAAACATAACATGGCAAGTTCTCACCTGGAATCCCCAGGGAAAGAGGACAGAAGAAAGACCTAGATACGCCATTTTCAAATAGTGAATTAGTCCATTTTAAAACAAATTTTCTTTTCATTCATCTGCCTTCAACTTGATTATAGTCTCACATAAATGGGACTGATTTTTCAGTGAATATCCTGTTTTGCTAAATGCACTGACAGTGCTCTCTAGTGTGCTTCACCTTGCAATCAGATAGTCCCCATTTCCAGAAGCATTTTTCCAAACAAAGGGCACCAAGAACCCATTACTTTCTCACAATGACACTGACTAGGCCACAAATCTATAACTCACAAGAAGCTAGTTCAGTTACTGACTGCCCTGCTCATGTACTCCTGGATAACCATTCTCAACCACACACACATTTTACACACAGGAGCAGATGTTTACAAGCTGTGATGGGGACAAAACTAAACAATATTACACAATTAAAGTGATACAGCATGGGATATTACTATAAGCAGGACTATACATATTATATCAGTGACAGAACACTGAAATAGGTGAGAAGCTGAAGATAAAGAAAACAAACGAATTTTTAAAAAAAACAATCATGAGGGTCCTGTTTCCTATTTCGCACTGGGGTCAACCAGGGATTTCCCTAGAAAAACAAAAAGCAGCAAGGACAGGTGTTGGTATCCATACCTCGAATGATGTAATGGCCTGGGTATGTGAAGGCACTAACACTTCACACCCCTACAGCATGCAAATTTAACATAACATTGTCCAACCTAACAGTTCAAATGAATCTTTCAATGGAACATAAAAATAAATGGAATGGAATATACAAAGGAGCTAAATTATAAGTACTTATTGCTTTGATGAAATAAATGGATTTAAAAAATGTCTGAGTTGTATATATTTTTCATACATGTTAGCAATGAACCTCGCTGCACGTGTTAAATAGGTTTAGTTTTAAAATAGTAGCTAGTAGGCGGCAGCAGTTGCTTACCCCTGAACAGGTCCTTCTAGTGCCAGTAGAAGCATCAAACTGCCCCACAGTCTCCGTTTGGTTTCGATTTTTCTCAGCTCGTCTAGCCTGGAGCATGAAGCCTTTAAACCCAGTTCCAGTGCATGAACTTAAGGTAACTGAAACAAGGAGAAATATGAATAACGGGTTCAGCTAATTTCATGATGCAAGTGCTTTCACATTTATCAGGCATTTTTTTTTTTAGTCACTGTCTCATAAAACTGCGCTCAAGGGGTGAAGACTGTCCGATTAGGCAATCAGCGAACTATAGCTGGCAAGCTAGCGTCAGGGTTAGCGAGCTATAGCTGTCCAAGACCCTGCCCCACCTCTCCGTTCGTACCCCTAGTAACAGGCATAGCCTGGCTAACGGGGCAGGAATCGCCATAGTCCCTGTGGTGGTGGAGTCTGCTAAAGAAGAAATGCACACTCCCTGCTTTTTGGCTGTACCCTGGGACTGAAAAAGTGGCACCCATAACCCGCTCCCACGCCGATTCGATGCTCTACCTCAACATATCTACAGCATCGGCTGCAAAGAACACCAGCTCTCAGTTACAAGGCGATAACACACGACAAGACAAGACAAGACAAAACAAGAAACTGCGCTTGTGTCTCACGCCGGGGTCAGTGGTTCAAGGCCGTCCCAGTCACCAAGGTGTCCTTCTGACACTGGGAAAGTAAAGGTGGGTCAGGCATCATGCTGACCTCATCACCAAATCTGTGCCGACAGGTCATGTTAATATGTGCACCACTAACATTATAGCTTCTAGGTGTCGCCATGACACGAGAGCTACTCCCCCCCCACCCAAAAAAAAAAAAATCCAGCAACAAATTCTTCCCCCGTTATGACCTGAGATCTCATAAGAAGATTCAAGCCCTCGAAGCAATGCTGGGCTAACATAAGCCAACCTGCTATTGGAATTACTAGTGCGCTGACAGGTCAAGGAAAATATGGAACACTAACACCATATCCCTATATGCCTGTAAGTTGTTCATTGGCTCCGAGGAATAGATCAAAGTAGACAGCCGAGGAAGAAGTATTTGTTAAAATTCAGCCATCACTTACCAGAAACTGGCGAGCCTGGGCTATAAGACGTCGGGCTGAAAGTGATCTTGTACTGGGAAGGCGTAGTCTGTGCTTGCGCGCCATGGCCGGGAGTAAGCGAGGAGCAAGATGAAGTTATTCCCTCGCCATTGGGGTAGCCTCTCACCTGAACTACTACATTCACAAGAACACTGCTTGCCAAGACTAGGAGCTGTATGTGCGAAGACATAATTCTGCAGAAAGAAAAGAACAGTATTCAAAATTTAATTTAGTCTCCATTTTTTTTTTTTTTCATTTCGTTCCTTGAGTTTTCAGATGCGATCTGTAACCAGGGTGTTCGCTCTTAAATTTTTGTGTAGTTAGTCCGCTCCAACATCTGAAAGCTCTGAAGAAGATTTACAGCTATTTTACAATGACATAGAGACAGCACTAAAACACACAAAGTCACATGAAGTTACCATAGTCATGGGAGATTTTAATGCCAAAGTTGGTAAGGGAAGAACTTCAGACATCGTTGGTGACTGGACTGGGGGAGAGGAATGACAGAGGTTATAAATTAATTGAATGGGCAAGAATACACAGCATGATTGTAGGAAACACCTGGTTTAAACAACATCCTCGAAGACTGGCAACGTGGTGCAGTTCAGACAAAAAGACTTTTAATCAGATAGACTACATATTAATCAACAAACGATTCCGCAGTGCATTACTGACAACAAAAACCATGCCAGGAGCTGACTGCAATAGTGACCATGATCCACTCTGTGGAAAAGTTAGAATAAAACTAAAGAAAGCAGGCAGAAAAGTGAGAAACATCAAACTGAATACAGAACTTCTTAAAAATGGCCAAGAACTGCGAGAACAATACAAAGTTATAACAAATAGATACAATGCAATAGCAAAGATAAATAGTATAGATGAACAATGGGAAATGTTAAGAGATTCTATCCACCAAACTGTTAAGGAGATAATACCACCAAAAAAAAAGAAGCCCCTAAAAATAAATGGATGACAGACGACATCTTAGGACTGATGGACAAGAGGAGGAGGAGTAAAAATAACGAGAACAAATATAACAAGATAAATAAAGAAATAAGACGCAAATGCAGAGAAGCAAAAGAAGTGTGGTTAAATGAGCAGTGCAGACAGATAGAGGACGCTCATAATAAAGACAGCAAAAACATGCACAAACGAATTAATGAACTCACAGGCAGGAAAACAAAATATACCACAGGATGCCTGAAATCGAAAGAAGGTAAAATGTTAATGGGAAAAGAAGACATTGTGGACAGGTGGACAGAGTATATCGGTGAGCTATATGGAGGAGAAAAACCAGAATTAACACCAGATACTGAAAACTGTGAGGGACCACCAATACTTGAAGATGAAATCATAGATGCCATCAAACACATGAAGAAAGGAAAAGCGACTGGGCCTGATAATATAACAATAGAAGAAATAGAGACACTAGAGGAGACAGGAATAAAAATAATAACCAAGTTACTGAATGACATTTACAACAGTGGTTATATTCCCAGTGACCTGATTAAATCCACGTTTATAGCACTACCAAAGAAACCAGGTGCAAAGGAATGTGACGACCACCGGACTATCAGCCTCTCATGTCACATAACGAAGCTACTTTTCAGAATCATTATGAGAAGAACAAGGAAAAAGATAAAAATGGAAATAGCAGATGAACAGTTTGGATTTGTTGAAGGAAAGGGAACACACAATGCCATTTATGCTTTACGAACACTAACAGAAAGAGCTTTAGAAGTACAGAAAGATCTCTACTTATGCTTCACTGATTACACCAAGGAATTTGACAAGGTGAAACATAATGAAATTATTAAAATGCTTGAAGACATCAATATAGACAGCAAAGACCTGAGGATTGTAAAACATCTATACTGGCAGCAAGAAGCAGCAGTTCGAGTTGAAAATAGAATTGGAAAATATCAACCTATAAAAAAAGGGGTGCGACAAGGATGTGTACTATCTCCAGACCTTTTTTCTCTGTATAGCGAGAATATTCTAAGAACAATCATCACAGAACCAGGCATAAAAATTGGAGGATACAATATTAACAACCTTCGGTATGCTGACGACACAGTACTGATAGCAGAGAACCAACAAGACCTGCAAAATCTCTTGGATAAAGTCGCCAAAGAAAGTGAACAGAAAGGCCTTACTTTGAACATCAAAAAGACAGAGACTATGGTTATATCTAAGAAACAGAATCCACCAGCATGCAGTATTAAATTAAACGGAACTGTTCTAAAGCAGGTGCAGAAATTCAAATACCTTGGAGCAGTAATAACTTCAGATGGGAAATGCAGAACAGAAATTAGGAACAGAATAGGCCAAGCAAAGACTGCATTTCAGAGAATGAGAAACATATTGACCAACACATCCTTATCAATGAATGTTAGAAAACGAGTCCTAAAATGCTATATTGAACCTATCTTGTTATATGGAAGTGAATCATGGACAATAGGCAAGTCTGCACAAAAATCATTGGAAGCAGCAGAAATGTGGTTTATTAGAAGAATGTTGCGAATCCCCTGGACAGCAAAAATAACTAATGAAGAATGTAGGAGAAGAGCTGGAGAGACAAAAAAACCTTGTCAAAAAGATAAGAGAGAGACAATGTACTTTCATAGGACATGCAATGAGAAGAGGGGGCATTGAAAATATTATAACAACAGGAAAAATAGAAGGAAGAAGATCAAGAGGAAGACCAAGAGAAATGATACTGGACAGTCTGACGGGATGGTGTGAGAGGAGATCACCAACTGAGCTGATGGCATGCATGAAGGATCGCGTACTCTGGAGAAGCATAATAGCCAACGCCAGTCGGCACGGCACATGATGATGATGATGATGTAGTTAGTCCCCTTTAAAGCCAAACAAAACTTACGGATCCTGTATTTAAAAAAAAATTATCTGAATTCGCTCCCTCTCACTAACTAACTAACTAACTAACTAACTAACTAACTAACTAACTAACTAACTAAAACAACACCACACACACACACGCACGCACGCACACACACAAACTGATGTTTAAAAAAGATTTTGTATATACACATATCACATATGTACTTACACACATACATGCATGCACATACCTTTATACCCCCTTTCCCTTCTTTCCCCGTCATTTTTTAACAATTTGAGCATGGTACAATATTTGTTTCTAATGAATCCATTAACCAATCCAAAGCAGGCTGTCACGATGAAAAAATTCCCACCCACCCACAAAATCACTAGAATTCACTTAAAACATCATCGGGTAATCCGCAATCCTTCCCGTGCCGTTAAACGTCACATAGGACCCGCATAGTAGTTCGCCAAGATGTCCTGTCTTGGGCGAGTTTTTCAATCTCATCAAGGGATGTTATGCCCACTGAATTGGCTTCTCTTAACAATGTCCTCTTTAGAGTTTCACGCGGTCGACCTCTTTTTCTTCGGCCTGTTGTGTTTCACTTGATAGCTTGTTTGGTGATTCTCTGATTGTTTCTTCTCATCAAATGACCGACATATATCCATCTTCTTTTTCTCATCAACCATGAGACAGGTTGTTGTTTGCTCATCTGTCTGATCTCTGCGTTGTTCATCGGGTAATGAATAATAATAATAATAATAATAATAATAATAAAATCTCTCTGTCCGACTTTCTAAGAGTATCTCATTTTTTTGCGCGCGTATTTATCTGTTGCTTTGTAATCTCTGTTGTCGTTGACAAAAGCTTGTCTTGTCTCCTTCCTCATATACCTTTCTATGTTGAGGTGATAAATAGGGGTCTTGATAGGGCTTGGCGATTTGTTGATATTTAATGCTTCTGTAATTTCCTCTCTCCATATCCTGTTTGGGCGGCCTCTTCCTCTGTTACCTACAAATCTTAGTGTGAATGCTGTCTGGTGGTTAGCATGGCCAAAACCATTTGACTTGCTGTTTCTGGATATAGTGTAATACTGGTGTTTCTCTAACCTTTAGCCTGATGGTGTCATTTCTTATTTAGTCTCTTCTCGTCAAATTTAGTATTCTCTTTAAACATCTCATTTCTGGCTTGGTGATTTTTCTTTTGTTCTTGGCTGTTAGTGCCCATGTTTGACATTAATAACATAGAGTTGGGAGGGAAAATATGTTACACAGTGTCATTTTTGTTTCATTTGTGACGTATTTGTTTTTCAGTAAAGGAGTTATTTGTCCAATGACCTGATTAGCTTTATTACATATGCGCTCGATCTCAACGTCAGTTTTCCCTGAGGATGATATTATGCTACCTCTCTCTCTCTCTCTCTCTCTGAACCTTAAGTGCCCAGGGCACATGGGGCTTCCGCAAGGGTTTTCCACAAATGCCTATCCTTCGCCTTTTTTTCTGCTCTTGCCCAGGTGAGCCCTCTATTGCTCAACATCCTTTATGCTACTTAGGTATTTGAAATGTTTCATTTGTTTCAAGGCCTGGTTGTCTAGGAAGATCTTCGTTTGGATTTCTTCTCTCGCTACGGTCACGATTTCTGTTTTTTTTTTTTCAGCACTGATCTTTATGTTGTGGCTTTTACATGCCCTTGGTAAATTATCCATGTTCTGCTGTAGGTCTTTTTCTGATTTGGCTATAAGTGCTTGATCGTCAACAAAAACACAAAAAGCATTTTGACGAAATACTGGATTGCAATTATTTTCATTCTTATATGTTAATTTTATTATCTCCTATAGCCATTTCTCACCCAATTTTTCATCTTCCAATCATTTTGTGCAACTGAAGCATACAACATTGTTTAGCTCTTCTCCACTAGCGCAAATTTTATTGCATTCATCACCACACTTATCTTGCAAATTCAAAGAAATAATTTTAAAATTCGGTACTGTGTAGAGCAATTTAATGTACAAAGACATCGAAACTTTTACAATATGGCGAAAGAATTTTTGAACGAGGGAATAATTACTCCGTTGAACATAAAAAGACCTGGGAAAAGTGCAGGTTCGCTTGTGTTCGCTGAATAGTAGATGTCGCATGGAAAATTAAAGGATTTTCTGACGTCACTGAAGGAGCCGAGTCGAGCTATGACGATCGATAATCCACTGTTTCTTAACACAGGAAGATTCTGATGGGCTATAATGTACGCTTAGGCAGGAAATTACGACATATACAATCACCATAATATCAATCAATCAATCAATCAAGTGCCGTGTCGCGTGGCGTAGGCGATCATTTCTCTCCACAATTCCCTGTCTTTAGAATTGATTATGAGATCCGCCGGTGACTTTCTTCCTAGCCACACTGACAGTCCGTACTCTCTCTCTCTCTCTCTCTCTCTCTCTCTCTCTCTCTCTCTCTCTCTCTCTCTCTCTCTCTCTATTCCTTTTGTCTCTTCTTCCCTCAATTTTTCCAGTTGCCACAGTGTGTTCCAATTTTCCTCTTCTCAGAAAATGTCCTGCAAATCTCGCTTGTCTGCGTCCGATCTTTGCTGTAATTTGCCTTTTAACTCCAGCCTCTCTTAAGACTTCTTCGTTGGTTTTCTTAGCTGTCCATGGAGCCTTCAACATCCTTCTTATGAACCACATTTCCATGGCCTCCATTTCTCGATGTACTCTCTTATTCATGGACCATGCTTCACATCCATAAAGCAAAATTGGCTCGATGTAACATTTAAGCACTTGGAATCTTGTTTCCATTGATATGGATCTGTTGCACAAGATGTTTCTCATTTTCTGGAATGCTGACTTGGCCTGAGCACGTCTGCTTTTTATTTCGTTGTGACATTTCCCATTAGCTGTTATAATTGTTCCTAAGTACTTGAATCTATCAACTTGTTTCAGATATGTGCCATCGATGGTAATGCTACATTTTGGTGGTATTCTTTTCTTTGAGATGACCATCACTTCAGTCTTCTTTTTATTCAGGCTGAGACCTTTACTTTTACTTTCACGAACCACGACGTCCAGAAGAGCCTGTAGCTCCCTTTCACTTTTAACAACCAGAACTGTGTCGTTACTGTCATAATATAGGAATATTTCTTTTTATAAATAGGAAACAACGAGGCTTTCGTACGATAAAGTAAGAGAACACAGTTTTGTAAGATTAGACCTCGAAAAAATCGTAGTGCGACGTGAGAGAAAGAAAAATCACAAGAGAAATACCTGGGATTCGAACACGGACTCCGGTAGGACGAATAGCCGTCTAGCCACATGAGAACAGCGTACTAACTGGGCTACTAGCAACTCCGAGGTGCTAGTAGAGGAGTTAGTTAGTACGCTGTTCTCTCAGAAACTGTGTTCTTTTACTTTTCCTTAATATGCTGTTTTACTGCCATAATATACTGTATTCTTACATCCGTTAAACGTCGCATAGGGATAGCATAGTTGTTTGCCAAGTTTGCCTGTTTTCGGCGAGTTTTTCAACCTCATCAAGGGATATTATGCCCACTAAACTGGCTTCTCTTAACAATGTCCACTTTAGAGGTTCACGCGGTCGATCTCTTTTTTTTCGACCTGTTGTGCTCCATTTGATAGCTTGTTTTGGTATTCTCTGATTGTTCCTTCGCATCACATGGCCTACATATGTCCATTTCTTTTTCTGATCACCCATGAGATAGGTTGTTGTTTGCTCATCTGTCTTATCTCTGTGTTGTTCTTAAATTCATTCCACTTTATACCATGTATTTTCCCTAGGCATTTGTTTTCAAAAGAGTCTAATTTCTTGTCTGTTTCTTTAGTTAATTTCCAGTTTTCGCATGCATAAATGAGGGTGGATATCACATTTGAATTGAATAATCTTAACTTGGTTTTTGTGCTTATAACTTTTGAATTCCATATGTTCTCAAGATTTTTGAAGGACAATGTTGCTTTTGCAATTCGAATTCTAACTTCCTTCCTGGTGTCACCATCCTGGTTTATGTAGCTGCCAAGGTATGAAAATCGGTGTACTTCATCAACAGCTGTACCTTCTACGTACATTTTTCCTTCTTGAATAATGAGAAATTTCATTATTTTTGTTTTGTCTTTGTTAATTTCAAGACCTATTTTGCTAGCCAAGGAAGACAGGGAATCTGTTTTTTTCCTGCATCGATTTCACATTGTCACTGATAAGAGTTATGTCATCTGCAAAATCAAGATCTTCTATTTTGGTCCCACATACCCAATCAATGCTGGTTTTACCTGTACAGCATCTTTTCATTATAAAGTATATGGCAATTCCAAAAGCAATGGAGATAATATACATTCTTGTTTCACGCCTGTTTCAATTTGAAACCATTCGCTCATTTCTTCTTCTGTCTTGACTGCACAAACATATCCACTGTATAGATCTCTAATGATGGTGACAATTTTAGATGGTATTCCATATAGTCATAAAATTATCCACAGTGAATCTCTGCGTATGCTATCAAATGCCTTTTTATAGTCTATAAAGTCCAGGATTAATGGTTTTTGCATTTCAATATGTTCTTCAAGTATTATTCTCAGAGTATAGATCTAGTCGAGACAGCTTCTCCTTTTTCGAAATCCTGCCTGTTGTTCTTTCATTGCAGTATCAACTACATCATTCATTCTATTGAAGGGACCTTTTCTTTTTTCCAGATTTTATTAAACATTCTCTGTAGTTGGCTCATGTTGTCACTGTTAATAGCTTTTAACATTTCGACTGTTATTTCACCTTCACCTGCAGCTTTGTTGTTAGACATTAAATTAAATTCACTGCTTTTTCAATTTCATTCAGTGTAACTTCATCTAAGTTGACGACAACTAAATATACTGTATTACATTTTAAAAATAACGATTAGTGAAATGAAGAACATTGGCTCTGTAAATCAGTGAGAGTAGGGCGTATTTATTTCTCGCGCATCATCATCATCATCATCGTCATCATCACACGCCACGCCGGACGGTGTGGGCGGTCAAACTCCTCCACAAATCTCGGTCCTTGACATTCCTGAGTTTACTCTGTTACCGATTATTTTCCATTTCACAGTGTCACGCCTTCCAACATCTGCTCCCTCTTTACAAGATGTTGGTGAGAGTGCATTGAAATATCTAAGCAATACACTTGGGGACCAACATCTGCACCATGAAAGTTGTTACACTCCGCTACATCTCCATTTCGTTAATTGATATACACTGTGTAACTATAGCAACCCAGGAAAACAACCTCTGCATATCAATACATGAACCTGACCAGTACGTAAGTAACATCTGAACACTAGCACCACAGTTAGGACATTCACCATGAATCAAAAGAGTACAGGATTCAACAGTTGCCAAAAGTCAACAACGTTTAATGGTTAATTCCTATTTGTGAATGAGTGTTGTAGACAGGAGTGACTGTAAAACTAATGAGACAAATACAATGGGAACAGAACGGTCTGGGCGATTAACATCGCCATGGGACCCGTACACAACATACAAGATTAAAGTATGCTACTTCATATTATCAAAAACTCCAACATACCTTCTACACGAATCCACACCACGCCCAAAAGGACGAATCAACTTACACTACATAGTCACTCTAACACACGTTTTTGTCCCCAAAAAGGACAAGCAAGCAAAAAAAAAACTACATTATGAGATCAAAACCATCATCGCAAACATCACAGAACAACTCTAACATACGTTTTTCCCCCTAAAAAGGACAAAATCCAATTACAAAACTACATACTAACAATTTATCCTAAAAAGGACAATCTACCAAAAAACTTACATTGTAAAACACCCATCTTAACGAACCTTCCAGAGCAAAACTATCGCACAAGCTGTCTCTAACTTTCAACTGTTCCATTCTTCTTGCTGGACCTAACTGGGGTTTTTTTTTCGTCTGCTCCTTTCTACGTCTTTTCCAATTCGTTCATAGTGCGCACCAACACGTGCGAACTTTACATAACTTATTTCGCCTGGTGCGCAAGCCTATAAGTTAACCAAAGTACCTCTCTACAGGGGAGACTATTCTATTTCCCTTATCGAAACCAATTACCTATCCTATTCTGTTACTCCTCGGTCGTCTTTTGCATCTCCTGCCTTCAATTTTGTGAACTGTTTTCTAGTTTCTCTCTCTTCATCACTGCCCAAGGAATGATGGTTGTGTCTACGCATGACTATTCTAGGATTCTTAAATCGCTAGATCATCTTACAACGTACCACATTAGACTGAATTTGCATAAAGCTGTATCATTATTATTATTATTTTTAATTTCCTTTAGGCCATGAACTCAGAGATGGCAGAGCTGCATTATGACTCAGTGCTTTACGAGTGTCAACAAGGATCAACAAAGAAGTCTCGTTCTCAATGTGTCAGACCAGACCAGAGGTACTTATTTTTTATATCCTTCCAGTCATAGTTCGCCATGTTTTTCTGTTTTTGGCGAGTTTTTCAACCTCATCAAAGGATCTTATGTCCACTAATTTAGCTTCTTTCAACAATGTTCTCTTCAGAGTTTCTCGTAGTCGATCTCCTTCTTTTTTCCTTTTGTGTCCCCTTTTGACAACTAGAGGTACCTTAATTAACTCTTTTCATCTTTCTTTCATTATTCATATTATTATCAACGGTATTATAATTTTTTTTCGCCTCTCACTGAAGCTTGGGTGTCAAGCCACGTTGAGGTCGAAAGTCCAAAAAATCAATGGCTTGTGGCAACTGGTTGTTTCTAGATCCTGTTTGGATCATAACACACATGTTCCTACAGTTGAGGTATGTAGTTTACAAAGTTTTTCATTTTTCTATTCTTTCTTTATTTCTTTTTTTTTCCCCAGTTGCTTTTTTCTCCTTCATGTCTCATCAATTTTCTTTTTACTCCACAGTCTGTGTCAGTCTGACCTGAAAGAAGCAGGCCCATGATGATCCAAGAAGTGAAGATCCTATTGGGATGCCCTTCTGTGACAGTCACTGACATCAGAGACACCGTATTAAGGCAACAGAGTGTGCATTTGCTGTCCAAAGATGTGCATAATTATGTAGGCCAGGCAGAAACCTACACTGATTGTATCTGATTAGATAGCAGTTCTGCACTTGCTGTCTTCAATAACAGCCAGAAGTAGTAGGTTAGAAGTTTCTAAAAACATTTTATTTATCTCGCAAACCAGACTAAAAGCATGTGCATCTTTTTAAATGAATATCCGGAAGTTTTGGTCTTGGATGTGTGAAGTTTTATAACAAATGTCTAGCAGTTATCACCTGTTACCACTTCTGTCTGTTATAGTTGTGGATGGACATGACGGAGGACAAACTGTCTTGCATGCTTTTCTAAGCAGTGGGATTCAAACAGTCCTCGTACAAGTTTTAAGTTTTCTCAAAAGTTCTTACAGTTTTGAGAAATCCTCTCTTTTTTTTAATAGATAAGGATTTTCGGAGATTGAAGCCATCTTTGGCGTATTCCCATACGCAAAGGTTATGCTCTGTGCATTTCATGTGTCAACAGCCATTCAAAAGGCATTATCCAAAAGAAGTTTAAAAAGAACTCTGATGGAAATCATTGGCAGTTTGTTTGGCACCATGAAGGACACAGAGTGTGCCAATGAGTACGAAGTGCTCAAAGGATGCATCAAGGAAACTGCACCAGCAGATGTGATTCAATATTTGAAATCCAGCTAGTGGAACAAACCTGAACTGTGGGCCGTTCATATTCAGTTAGATACTGTACAACTGCACGTGACTACAACAAACCATTGTTAGTCATATCACTCAAAATAAAATGTTAAAAATCACCGAATTACGAACAGATGCCAAGGAATAAGGTAATACAGTTTCTGGTGAAATATGACGGGCAGTCTCATAGAATAAGCGTTACCAACAGCTTGATTCAGGCATCATATAAGCGTTATCAACAGCTTGATTCAGGCATCATACAAGCGTTATTAACAGCTTGATTCAGGCATCATACAAGCGTTATTAACAGCTTGATTCAGGCATCATACAAGCGTTATTAACAGCTTGATTCAGCCATCATACAAGCGTTATTAACAGCTTGATTCAGCCATCATACAAGCGTTATCAACAGCTTGACTCGGCCATCATACAAGAGTTATTAACAGCTTGATTTAGCCATCATACAAGTGTTATCAACAGCTTGATTCAGGCATCATACAAGAGTTATTAACAACTTGATTCACCCACCATACAAGCGCTGTCAACAGCTTGATTCCGGCAAACAGCAGACATTATAACACTGAATTAAATAATCCAGTTGCAACAAAATCAAATCTGATATGACATGTTCTGCAGCACAGCACGTTATAAAATAACAACTGGCCGTTTATAAATTTATATTCTCTGTTATACCGGGGATGAAATCGCCTGCCCGGTGAGACAGTCATCCACCCATAGCTGATATGCTGGCGTCAGGGTTAGCGAAAAAAAAATGCCAAAGATTTGGGTTTATACAGTGATGGCGCTAGGACTTTTCGAAATCTGTACACTTGTACACTGTCCTTCACCCTTCATGAAGCAATTTCCGAAATGCCAATTTTCTCAAAACCACATCCTGTACCTTATACTTTTTAAATATAAAATTAAACACATTCTACAAAAACCATCCGGAATTACACGTTCGGGTGAGACTTTTCTTACCTTGTTTGATATGAGATTTGGCTATTTACAAAATGCTCACATGCTGTACCAAAGCCAAAACTGGCTAATTCCCTTTCGTGCAATTTGAGCATCATCAGTCTACTGGCCCCATTAATGTCCAACCGATTTCGCTGGTTTGTTTTTCACTAGGGTTTTGATAATATAAACCGGTCACAGTAGCCGACGACCTCCAAAGGTTTCGGTTTTTCTCGTTTTTTTTTTTCCTCTGTAATGTACCGGTAATTGCCGGTTAACGCGATCACTAATTTATACCCGTCAATTCATTGAGAGCACAACGTTTTCTTACATTTTCTCACATTATCAACTTTCACTTACCTTATCATGGGATTTCAGACATATAAATGAACATTTGTTCAAGTTTTGAACGCCATGTTTACATGTGTATCAATTACATGCAGCATAAAATTGTAACATTTAAACAGAGGGAAAAAACTGGTACGTTCTAAGAGGCCTTACAAGAGAAAGAAAGAAAGAGAGAGAGAGAGAGAGAGAAGAAGAGAGGGATGAAGAGAGATAGGGAGGAACAGAGAGAGGGAGAAAGAGAAAAAGAAAGAAAGACAGACGGATAAAGAGAACGAATGAACATTCTTTATTTTCAAAGGGTTAAGAATTGGTTATTCTGCCTTTCAAGGGCGAGAGAGAGAGAGAGAGAGAGAGAGAGAAGGAGAAAGGGAGACACAGAGAGAGAGAGAGAGAGAGAGAAGGAGAAAGGGAGACACAGAGAGAGAGAGACAGAGAGAGCTGGGGTGTTTTTCTCTCCTCTTTTGTTGTTAGAGGCAAAATTCAGAATGACACTACAACTTTCCGAGTTTGTATTAGGGAACCCGATAGTAACTGACTCCGGGGCCCAACCTGACCCTCCATGGCCCTGCATACTAAACACAATCCACGTATTTATCTTTCAAGTACTGACAAAAAGTTACTATAATATAAATAGCAGACTTTTACATTAACATCTTGGTTCTGAAATGCGTGCTAAAGAACTACTTTATATCAAAGTAAGAGAGTACATTTTTGTAGGATTAGACCTCGGGAAAAAAAAACGCAGACAAAGCACTTTAGTGAGACGTGAGATAAAGAAAAATCACAAGAAAATTACCTGGGATTTGAACCACGGACTTCTGTAAGACAAGCAGCCGTGTAGCCACAAGAGAACAGCGTACTAACGAACTGCGCTATCTCGCACTACTATGTTCTCTTACTTTACCGTACGAAAGCCTCACTGTTTCCTATTTATAAAAAAAAATGTTCCTGAAACTATACTTTATATCAGAGAGTAACTCTAGATAGTGCTTGGGATCTTAGTCTATCCAGGGTCACAAACTTCGCTTTTTTTTTTTTTCACAGTCACCGTTTACGTGGTTGCCTCAGCTCACTATAGTTCTTCTTCGTCATCGTTGTCGTTCGCCTTCAAAAGGCCGCCCGTTGCGTTGTGTCGCAGTTACGCTCCTCTCGTCCTAGCACATCGGTCTTAGCCTCGGCGCATTTTTTAAGGACCGGGTTCACCTTTCCGCTGTTATTCCTGTTCACGTGACTACTGTCTGTATCCAGGGACAGAAGCTGGGGATAGAACAGGGTCTTGGCTGGCTATAGTTCGCCAAACTTGACGCAAGCAGTTAAAGATGGGGTCGCTGACAGCTATCTCATTCAGCGTGAGTCGTGCGTCTACTCCCCCCCCCCTCCCACCATGCCTACAGTACATAGAGAAACAAAGAATCAAGTGGTGTGGCCACTTAAAGAGAATGATACAAAATGCAGCCAACCGCGAGGGCCTTCAAACAAATAAATGCAGGAAACAGATCAGGAAGAAAACCTCGGAAACGATGGACAGATGGAGTTATAGAACTACGGCACGAACATCGCCCAGGCCAGTCATGTGGCCCAAAGATGTCAACTGCATCTTTCCTCGACACCTCACAGTACAAGAGGAATATAAAGTAAAGAAAAGTAAGCGTCAACATTTCTATCAAACTTCGTTTTGTTACGAGAGATTTAATGAAATCTGATAGGAGGCTGATTCACAGATTCAAAAGAGGTGCATGGGACGATGTGTCTACAGATATTGCTGACTAATACTTTCTGAAAGATGAGACTGATGTGCCCAGGGCAGCACAAAATCTGTACAAGTCAGTAACGATAGCACAGTTGATAAACAGACATGAACAAAGTAATCCTACCTTGCTGGTGAAATTCGCATTCTGACGTACGAGCAACATTTTTAAAAAAGCAAAAACAAACATCAGATCAGTAATATAGTTGACTGTGTGAATTAGTAAATAAACCATTTATAGTGTTTAATGACGCTAATTAGTTAAGGAGTGTTGTGATTATGTGAGCAAGGTTAATTTGTGTTTACAATAAGTACCTGGATGTTGTGCCTTTAGGATAAGTGGATTAGTAAAAACGTAGGTGATTAAACAAGGGAAAAAATACTTAGGTGAGTAAACATGGGAAAAAAAGCACTTAGGTGAATAAACAAGGGAAAAACTAAAGTGTAACTGCTCAGTTGCGATCCTCTGGAGGCCAGAAATGCAGAAAGTTCTGCAATCAGTACCTTATACAAAAACTAAGTCTCCCCGCGAATATACGTACCCGGATGTCACCACATGTGTTGGCTACCTAAATTTAGATCATACTCTACGCCTGGAGGTTGGCTACATATATTCAAGGACGGCCCTAAGAACTTTGCTTCTCTCTGCAGCGGCATATCTTGTTGCCTAGCCCAAATCTCAAATTAACATTTAATATTTTAAATCCGGTTTTGTTAAGACACCTTCGCCATGCCTGAAATTTTAAATAGCATTAGTAACAAGTTATAACTTAATTAAAAACATAACATAAATAATGAAGTTTATTACACAAAGAAAAACAATTAAAAGAAACGAATATAAGTATATATCAACATCATAATGCTAATCACACATAAAACGAAGAGATTATAAACCACAAACAGCGATTTGTATGTTTTAGTTTGTGAGCCACACATTTTCACGTTATTTGCACTTCTGTTGTTTCAAGTAAATATCAAGCGTTTCAAAAGAAAGTTTCATTGTTTTCCTTTTTCGCAAAATCGGAAAGGGCTCAGTACAGTTCAGTTTTTTCCACAGATTTCATGCTCGGCTGAAGTTAAAGCAAGTCTGCCCAATCAATTTTCGGCCTTTGTTGACCGTAAATAAGGTTAGTAGCAATATTAACTTCATTTAAAAAGTGCCATATAACAAGACAACATAAAAATGTTAAATCTCCGTCTTTAAAGGTGTTTCATGCCTTGCTTATTTTGTCCTCTGGCTTGTCATCAGCAGTTCCTACCAAATCATCATACAATTCGTCTATGAAAATATCTTCAAAGGAAAGGCGGCTTTGGTTCTAGATTCCCGGCGGGTGATAGTGGCTTGAGCGTTTGAGGTGTGAAATGTTTTTATAAGGGGTCCCCAATTCAGTGTCGACGCTGAGAAAAACACACACAATTTCTGAACTGTTTCAGAAAATAAAACTTCTTCTCTGAATGAGACTGCGGCATCAGTGACAACTATTGTGAGAGAATGAGAACAAGGGATTTTAGGGGGGGGGAAAAAATCTCTAATGCATTGCTGAATGTTTTCCCTGCATGTCTGATCTGTTGCCGTACCAATAGCCACGCATGTCTGCTATTGGAATGTTCATGTCTGACAATATTCTAAGAATTCTTTCAGTTAACGCTGTCCCTACAGTAGCTTCTACGGGAATGAAATCAAGAAAATGCCCATGAATATTTCTATCACTTGGATCTGTGGTAACAAATCTTGCAAACTGTAACCGTTCAATATGATTCAAATCTGGAGTACAGTCTGTAAACTATGCCACAATATTTAGCTTTCTGTTCCATACAAACTATTTCCTTTTTTTAAACGGCCTCAGAGAAGAGAGAAATCAATTCATTTTGAATCCTTTTTCCAAGATAATGTTGGGCCGATCAAAGAGTAAGAAGAGAAAATCTCTCTCTCTGAACCTTAAATGCCCAGGGCACATGGGGCTTCCGCAAGGATTTTCCACAAATGCCTGTCCTTTCCCTTTTTTCTGCTCTTGCCCAGGTGAGCCCTCTATTGCTCAACATCCTTTCTGTTGTTCTTCTCCATGTCTCTTTTGGTCTACTCTTACTTCTGTTCCCCTGTGGTGTCCATCTTAGTGCTATTTTTGGTAGTGAGTTGTCAGTCATTCGGAGCACATGTCCCAACTATCGCCAGCGTCTTTCCTCAATAATTGCTGTCAGTGGCTTCATCTGCATTTCTGCCAACAAGATGTTATTTCTTATGGTGTTTGGTCAAAATATTTTTCTAATTCTTCGTAAACATTTAATCTGGAAAGAATTCAACTTGTTTTCTATGGTTTTGGTGATTTTCCAGCTTTCACTTCCATAGAGTAGTACACTTAGAACATTACTCTTAAATATCCTGATTTTCGTATTGATGCTTAGTTTTTTAGATTTCCATATAGTCTGCAGCACTGCAAAAGCCTGGTTTGCTCTAGTTAATCTGCTGTTGATGTCCTCTACGCTGTCTCCATTTTCTACTACTCTACTGCCAAGATATACAAATTCGTTGACCTCCTCCACTAACTTGCTAAAAGAGTAAGCATAGTCAGTAATAAATGAAAATGTGGTTTAAAAAATTATTTTCATATTTTCATTTTTGCTTTCCCATTTCATCTCACGTTTTCCATTATTTCGGCCCCCTATCCTCTCCTAGAACTTGCCGTCCCGCGAAAATGTACGTGTCGCACTATCGGCAGAGCCGGCCAGAAAAGACCACACCAAACCAAATCTTTAAAACTGCAACTGAGGAAAAGTCGGATATAGAGTTAGTGCCCGTCATTATATAGGCTAGTTTTTTTTTTTTAGTATCAGGCCTGGATGCTAGTACTTCATCATTTCATGTAATAGCCAGGTACCTATTTCTACAGCTGGCTAACTGATGCGTCTCTAAGAAAATAACCTCGTAGTTTCCTATTTATAAAAAATTGTTCCTTAAAACTATACCTGAAACTAACTTCATGTAATAAGTATTCGTTCGTTTGTTATTGTTGTTCAAGTTTGCACCAGACATGGCAGGAGACCGTGTGTATGTTTGTCTAGTTGGTACCTGCTAGAGAGAATGAATCTAAGCTACGGAATTTCTGTGTGTCACGACCTCGTTTCTTTCCGGGTGTCACGATCTCTCATGTCTGCTGAGCACTTACTAAAGACTATGTCAACAAAACACCTTTTTTGGGGTGCTAGTTGGCTAAGTCGACAGTACGCTGTTCTCTCGTGGCTAGACGGCTGCTCGTCCTACCGGAGTCCGTGTTCGAATCCCAGGTAATTCTCTTGTGATTTTTCTTTCTCTCACGTCTCACTAAAGTGCTTTGTCTACGATTTTTTCAAGGTTTAATCCTACAATATTTGTTCTCTTACTTTAAGAAAATAAATGTGCCTGAAATCACGGACTCCGGTAGAGAGCAATCATTTTTATTTTATTTTTGTAAGAAACTAACAAGGCACTGTCAACTAGGCTAACCTGCAACCCTGGGTGCTCATGTCCTCCTCTGGCTTGACAGCTGCTCCTCCATTCGGCGTGAGTCCAGGACTTCGATGCACAATCTTTCTCTTCTTATTTTTCATTCGTTCGTGTCTGAAGTGCTTTTTCTATGATTTTATCGAGGCAAATCTTACATACTTTGCTAAAACTATTTACTCTCAGCAATCCTGGGTGTTTCTAACTTCCTAAAATTGTATGAAAGCCACCAGAAGGAAATAATGTGTTATTCAGATCACAGGAAGAAAGACTTGAAACCCGAGCCCCAAAGTTAACACATGTATCCCCCCTCCCCTGGTATTGTTGGTCACGCGCTTTCATGTCGTTGGCACGAATAATTTGAAAAAAAAATCTTTTCTAGGATATCTGTGACAGAAAAAACTGGTTCATGACCGAGTCTAGACACTGCGTGTCAGTGTCAATATAATTATGAAACATCCTGCAGAGCTTTAGCACCAACGCACCCATTTACATCCGCACACCCACAAACAAGCACCCACACACAATGAAGAGTTACTGCATAACTCTAGCTCATTTATGTTTAATTTGCTTCTATGTTTTGTTTATATGTTTTTAAAATGTCTTTCTCTTCATAATCTCTTTCTTTTCATATCTGAAACGTTAATTTACTGTAACAGTCTAAACCGCCCGACTGGCCACACTACCACAATGCTTACGTTAGCAGTGACGTCATAGATGATGACGCGATACACTGAGATCTGTTACTAACATGTAAAGATTTATTTGTTTGAAATAAATAATAGAATTTTACTGCTTCTGTCAAGATTTCCACTTTGTCATAAAAAAACTAATCCAATTTAACTAGTACACCTGAAGCTTCACAAAGTAGCTGTTTATTCAAAAGTATTGATACACTTTTACAAGTAATAGAAATCTCTGGAATCATTTCACATTCGCTTGCGGTTTTACTCCTCGCCATGTCAAGAGGAGGGTTATTCAGGGAACTACGGAGGATATGAATTCTTTCACTCCCGAATTACTTTCCAGGCCAGAGAGATGGTGAAATGAAGTTGTCCAGAATTTAAAAATATGGTCTGGGTTAGAGATGTGCTACTTTTTACATTTTTATTTTAATCTTTGCCCGAATATCGCTTTGAGCAATGATTTACGTCGATAGACGACATCTACTAAAACTACCAGTGTTGTTTGGAAGTGAAAGAGTTATTTTTCTGTAACAACGAAGTGTTTGAAGAAATCTTCAAAAAGTTCGCAAATATTAAATGTAAAAAATTAAGTTCATAGTAAGACACAACAGGTAAAAAAGTTCTGTCAAAAATAGAATCATATTCATTCACTCGTTTGCATGCCCCTTGCGGAACTTTGCCTCCCTAACAGCTCTCCTGTAGGCCTCTCGGTTGTGAGCAAGATGGCCTGCTGCTGATGCATCCAAATGCAGATCATCAACGATGTCTTGCAGCCATCTTCGCCTTGGTCTTCCTCTCTTTCTTTTTCCCATTATGTACCCTTCCAAGATTGTCTTCTCTAGGTTATCATGACGTTTAATGTGCCCAAAATATTTAAGTTTTCTCTCTTTAATCCTCTTTACTAGCCAGCCTTCTTCAATATTAAGTTCTTGTAGTATGGAAATATTTGTTCTTTTTTGTGTCCATGATATTTGAAGAACTCTTCTGCAGCATTCACATTCAAAGGCATTTATGTGTTTCTCAGCTGTTTTGTTAAGTGTCCAGGTCTCACAGGCATATGCTGCGATGGGAAAGATGCATGCCCTTAAAAATCTTATTTTTGTAGTTCTGTTTGTTCCTCTCTACAGATTCTTTAGTTCTTCTTCTTCTTCTTCGTTCGCATTGTCTGTCTGTATCTGCAGTCCTGTCTCTTGGATAAATTTCACTGTTTTTTGTAACTCATGCATGGAACCGTAGAGCTTATCTTCTTTAGTGGTTTCACTGGGCCAGTAATTATTTCTCAGTGTCTCGTAGTTGATGCAGTTCTGGAGGATATCTTCTTCTTCTTCTTCTTCGTTCACTTCTACCACCAAAAACCGCACTGTGAACCTACTGAATTCACGCATGTGGTCCTCGTTAGGTCCCGTGGTCCCCTGTGTGGTCCAAAATAGACCACACGAGTTCTACGAAAGGACCACAAGGGGTTCAGAGTATCACAGTGCTTTAGCCTGTATTCTTGGTGGGTCTCGGAAGCGGGATTGCGTGACACCGTGGTTTTCATTGCACCAGTTTGGTCTAGGGTTGGACTTTCTCACCGGAAGACCTCGACGTGTTTGGAATATCAGTGCATCCCCGCTGGGTGAGAGGCGTTAGCCCACCCAGGCCAGAGTTGGACTTTCTCACCGGAAAACCTCGACGTGTTTTGAGATACCCGTGTATCACCGCCGGGTGAGAGGTGGTTGCCCATCCAGTCCAGGGTTGGACTTTCTCACCGGAAAACCTCAGCGTGATTAGGATACGCAGACATCCCCGCCGGGTGAGAGGTGGTTGCCTATCTAGACTTCCCTGGTCCAGTGTCTCCGACTTCAGCATTTTGCGGTCGTGGCCGCTACCCTTCCTAGTTGTGACCAGGATGGAGCTTTTGTACAGGAGGACGAATCCTCGCCACTATTGACTTCTACCCCTGGGTTAAGCCGGTTTAGGCATTTCCCAGTATGGGCGTGTTTGGGACGGGACCTACCTCTAGGGCAGAGGTACTGTGACATTCATAGCCTTCAAGATTCACCCCTGGTATGAGCCAGTTTAGGCAAAATTCACCAGTATGGGTGTTTATCAGGCGTTACCGACCTCTAGAGCGGAGGTGGCATGACATGTCTAGCCATGGAGTTCCACCCCTGGTGTGTGCCGGTTTAGGCATATTTCACCAGTGTAGGTGTATTTCGGACGTGGGCGGCCTCTAGAGCAGAGGTGCCGTGGTATAGCTCTCGTAGCGATACTACTGGACATATCAGGTTAAACTTCACTTTCCACCTCCTTTTCCCATCGGCGCCGCACAGCAACCTTTATTTCCGCATTTACTTCCTTAACCGGGAGGAGCTTCACTCCACGCGCGGCATTTGAAGAGTCAAGCCAGCAGTGACTTAACTTCTGGGACAAGCCGGTTCATGCATTTCACCCGATATGACTGCACTAAGGACGTGGCCGACCTCCAGACCAGAGGTGCCGTGATTTGACTGTTTGCTTCGCTTTATCCTTTCAACCACCTTTTCCGCAGTGATGCTGCGCGGCAACCTCATTTGCAAATTTCTTCATTGGCCGGGAAGAGCACCGCTCCACGCACGGCAGCTGAAGATCTCGCCAACAGCGGCAGATGAGCTACCAAACGTGACACTCATCTACCCTAAGTAACTGGTTTTCAGGCGCCAGATATTCGCCCTCGCCCCTTCTCCTGTCAGTTTAAACAGTTCTGCCACGGGAAGGCCAGGAGCTGGACTTGACTGCCAGAGGCTGTTTGTGGCGCGTTTGCAGTCCTTAGAACCTCTGGAGGATATGTTCCACAGTTTGGGGCACCTGGGCACATGTACATAGATTAGTAGTACCAACCTTAAACTTTGTATACATATGACTTCGGAGTCGGCTGTGTCCTGTTCGGAGACGGAAGATGGTGACTTGTTCCTTTCTGTTTAGCATGTGATAGTCATCATGTGGTGGTGTTTGTGGCTTCCTGTAGGTTTTTATTATGCTTTTCTTCTGATTATAGGTGATTGGTATGTCTGGTTGCTCCATTTCAGTGCCCTCTTTGGCCAGATGGTCAGCTTTCTCATTGCCTGGTATCCCACAGTGGGAGGGAATCCATTGCAAAGTGACTCCATGTTGTAAGCCAGTTTTTGACAAGGCATCTTTAAGGTCTGGTAGTTTGTTGCACTGAAGAGCTTCTAATACTGATCTTGCATCTGTGAGAATTACTACAGGACATGTATCAATTCTGGAGTCTGATAGTTTTTCAACTGCAGCAATAATTGAGCTAACTTCTGCATCAAAGTTGTTGCAGTATTTACCAGTGGGTATGGAAATCTTGTCAATGGTGTTGGTTGGATATTCAATATATGCTCCTGCCCCTCCATTCTTTATGGCATTATGTGCAGATCCATCTGTATACACATGTATCCAGGTGTCACATGGATATTTGTCATCTAGAACACTAAGTGTGGCTGTTGATCTTACAAGACTGCTCTGCATCTCACCATTCTGCACACCTTTCACTTCAGTCTGAATAGTTATTTGTGTATAATCTGCTTCTTTCCATGGTGTATGCTCTGGTACAGATGATAATAGAGCGACTACAGTTGGAAGGTCAGGTATCAGCTTACGCATACGCTTGGCCTGATGAATGAAGCTGCTTCTTTTAAGCCGTCCTAATGCCAAGTTATTGAATCTCTCCTTCGGGGGATGGCTTATAGAGCTAAGGAATTTTTCTCCCATGGTCATGACCTCTTTAGTTGTTTTACTCTCCGAAGAGAGATAGATGTCCTCCTTTTAATTTCCCTCATTATATCTCCATTATTAGTTAGTAGTGATCCAAGATATCCAAAAGTCTCCGCTTCTTCAAGTTTTTCCTCATTGATACATATATCAGCTGCTTTGTTTGTTTTGTCAGTTGTTATCAATTTAGTTTTATTCGCATTAATATAGAGGTTTTACTCTTCGCTATTCTTACGGACTGACATAATTAGTTTTCCATTCCTTTTTGTGTTGTGGACAGTAATACTGTGTCATCAGCATATCTAATCTCTGGTATTTCATAACCGCCAATTGTTATGGCATCGTAATATTCTTTGCCTACATCTTTTCTTCTTCTTCTTCTTCTTCTTCTTCTTCGTTCGCTTCTACCACCAAAACCGTACTGTGATCCTACTGAATTTACGCCTGTGGTCCTCGTTAGGTCCCGTGGTCTCCTGTGTGGTCCCCGAAAGGGAGATCCACGAGAGGACCACAAGGGGTTCAGAGTATCACAGGGGTATTCTTGGTGGGTCTCAGAAGTGGGATTGCGTGACACCGTGGTTTTCATTGCACCAGTTTAGTCTAGAGTTGGACTTTCTCACCGGAAGACCTCGACGTGTTTAGGATATCAGTGCATCCCTGCTGGGTGAGAGGCGTTAGCCCACCCAGGCCAGAGTTGGACCTTCTCACCGGAAAACCTCGTCGTGTTTTGAGATACCCGTGTATCACCGCCGAGTGAGAGGTGGTTGCCCATCCAGTCCAGAGTTGGACTTTCTCACAGGAAAACCTCAGCGTGATTAGGATACGCATACATCCCCGCCGGGTGAGAGGTGGTTGCCTATCTAGACTTCCCTGTTCCAGTGTCTCCGACTTCAGCATTTTGCGGTCGTGGCCGCTACCATTCCTAGTTGTGACCAGGATGGAGCTTTTGTACAGGAGGACGAATCCTCGCCACTAGTGACTTCCACCCCTGGGTTGAGCCGGTTTAGGCATATTATCCCAGTATGGGCGTGTTTGGGACGTGATCGACCTCTACAGCAGAGGTACTGTGACATGCATAGCCTTCAAGATTCACCCCTGGTGTTAGCCGGTTTAGGCAAAATTCACCAGTATGGGTGTATATCAGGCGTTACCGACCTCTAGAGCGGAGGTGGCATGACATGTCTAGCCATCAAGTTCCACCCCTGGTGTGTGCCGGTTTAGGCATATTTCACCAGTGTAGGTGTATTTCGGACGTGGGCGGCCTCTAGAGCAGAGGTGCCGTGGTATGTATAGCTCTCGTAGCGATACTACTGGACATACCGATTAAACTTCACTTTATCCTTTCCACCACCTTTCCTATCGGCACCGCACAGCAACCTTTATTTCTTTTCCACATTTCTTCCTTGACCGGGAGGAGCTTCACTCCACGCGCGGCATTTGAAGAATCTCGCCAGCAGTGTCTTAGCCTATGGGACAAGCCGGTTCATGCATTTCACCCGATATGACTGCACTCAGGACTTGGCCGACCTCCAGACCAGAGGTGCCTTGATTAGACTGTTTGCTTCTCTTTATCCTTTCTACCACCTTTTCCGCAGTGATGCTGCGCGGCAACCTCATTTGCACCTTTCTTCACTGGCCGGAAGGAGCACCGTTCCACGCACGGCAACTGAAAAATCTCGCCAACAGCGGCAGATGAGCTACCAAACGTGCCACTCATCTACCCTAAGTATCTGGTTTTCAGGCGCCAGATATTCGCCCTCGCCCCTTCTCCTGTCAGTTTAAACAGTTCTGCCACGGGAAGTCCAGGAGCTGGACTTGACTGCCAGAGGCTGTTTGAGACGCATTTACAGTCCTTAGAACCACATCTTTTCTAACATTCCTCATTATATTTTCAGTATACAAGTTAAATAAGTAAGGCGACAATATGACGGATCCCTTGATTTATGTCAAACCAAGTTGTTGTTTCACCATTTATTCTTACTTCTGCTTGTTGATCTAGATACAGCAGTGATGTTAATTGTATCAAATGTGTTGGAAATCCCATTTTTTCTATTATTTCTCAAAGTTTCTGGTGTTGTACACAAACAAATGCCTTTGAGTAGTCTATAAAGGATAAATATAGATTGACATTAAACTCTCTGCATTTCTCTATTATTAATCTTATACTGAATATATGATCTCTTGATCCTCTTCCTTGCCTGAAACCAGCTTGGACCATAATGACTTCTTCTTCTATTTTCTTAGAAGTCTACCCATCATGATTTTTAACAGAATTTTACTGGCATGAATAATCAGGGCAACAGTTCTGTAGTTTGTGCATAATTTCAGGTTACCTTTTTTTTTTGGCAGTGGTATGAATACAGTTCTTTTCCATTCTTTTGGCCAAATACCTGAATGCCATATCTTTTTACATAGTGCATGATAGATTGTTGCACATTCCTTTCTTCCTGCTTTAATAAATTCAGCTGTTATCTCATCACATCCTGGTGATTTACCATTTTTCAGATTCTTTATTGCCCATAAAACTTCTTGTATTGTCGGTTCGGGTTCTTTCGCCTCCAATAATAATTCACACTGTTGATTTCTGCTTTCATAGTCGGTTGTTTCATACATTCCTCTGCAATATTCCTTCCATCTTTCTAGAATTTCCTCTGTCTCTGTCGAGGTATTCCCCATCTTGTCACAAATTACATTTAGCTTAGTTGTGACATTTTTCGTCAATGTCTCCATTTCTTTAAACATTTCACTATCTCTTCCATTATTCTGATGTCTTTATATTCTTTCACAACATTCTTGTATGTATTGTTTTTTTTTTTTTGTTGTTGCCTTTTCTTATGTTTCTTCGTACTTCTTTTGTTAAAGATTTATATTCATCTTTGTTGTTTGTCACTTTCCATTGCGTCTTCATTTCTCTACGTTGTTTTATCAGTTCTAGTGTGCCTGCTATAATCCATCCATTCTTTTGTGTTTTCTTTACTGGAACATGTCTTTAGCTGTTGTTATTAAGATATCTCTGGCCTGTGTAGCCAAATCATCTGGTGTCATCTCCTCCTGTACATCCATCAGGATTTTGAAAATGTTCTTCACTTCTATACCTCCGCTGTTGGCGAGATCTTCAGCTGTCGTGCGTGAAGCGGTGCTCCTCCCGGCCAATGAAGAAATTTGCAAATGAGGTTGCCGCGCAGCATCACTGCGGAAAAGGTGGTAGAAAGGATAAAGAGAAGCAAACAGTCAAATCACGGCACCTCTGGTCTGGAGGTCGGCCACGTCCTGAGTGCAGTCATATTGGGTGAAATGCATGAACCGTCTTGTCCCAGAGGTTAAGACACTGCTGGCGAGTCTCTTCAAATGCCGCGCGTGGAGTGAAACTCCTCCCGGTTAAGGAAGTGAATGCAGAAAAGAAATAAAAGTTGCTGTGCGGAGCCGATGGAAAAAGGTGGTGGAAAGTGAAGTCTAACCGGTATGTCCAGTAGTATCGCTACGAGAGCTATACCACGGCACCTCTGCTCTAGAGGCCGCCCACGTCCGAAATACACCTACACTGGTGAAATATGCCTAAATCGGCACACACCAGGGGTGGAACTTGATGGCTAGACATGTCATGCCACCTCCGCTCTAGAGGTCGGTAACGCCTGATAAACACCCATACTGGTGAATTTTGCCTAAACCGGCTCATACCAGGGGTGAATCTTGAAGGCTATGCATGTCACAGTACCTCTGCTGTAGAGGTCGGTCCCGTCCCAAACACGCCCATACTGGGATAATGCCTAAACCGGCTCAACCCAGGGGTAGAAGTCACTAGCGGCGAGGATTCGTCCTCCTGGACAAAAGCTCAATCCTGGTCACAACTAGGAATGGTAGCGGCCACGACCGCAAAATGCTGAAGTCGGAGACACTGGACCAGGGAAGTCTAGATAGGCAACCACCTCTCACCCGGCGGGGATGTTTGCGTATCCTAATCACGCTGAGGTTTTCCGGTGAGAAAGTCCAACTCTGGACTGGATGGGCAACCACCTCTCACTCGGCGGTGATACACGGGTATCTCAAAACACGTCGAGGTTTTCCGGTGAGAAAGTCCAACTCTGGCCTGGGTGGGCTACCGCCTCTCACCCAGCGGGGATGCACTGATATCCTAAACACGTCGAGGTCTTCCGGTGAGAAAGTCCAACCCTAGACTAAACTGGTGCAATGAAAACCACGGTGTCACGCAATCCCGCTTCCGAGACCCACCAAGAATACAGGCTAAAGCACTGTGATACTCTGAACCCCTTGTGGTCCTCTCGTGGATCTCGTGTGGTCTACTTTGTCCACGGGACCTAACGAGGACCACAGGCGTGAATTCAGTAGGTTCACAGTGCGGTTTTTGGTGGTAGAAGTGAACGAAGAAGAAGAAGAAGACTTCTATACCTTATTGTTCTGGTATTTTTGTAAGATCAAAGCGGAGTGGTCTTGATCCTGTAACTGTCTTTTTTATCTTTATCTTCTTGTCTGCTATTAATAGCTAATTGTCCGTGTTACAATCAGCACCTGGTAAAGTTTATGCTGATGTTATACTTGATCTCCACCTTCTTTGCACTAAAAAGTAATCTGTTTGATTCTTGGTTTTCCCATCAGGTGATGTCCATGTGTAAAGTCTTCTTGTATGTTGTTTAAAAAGTGTGTTAGCAATCATTAGCTCATTTTCCATGTAAAAAGCCATTAGAATGTCACCTGCCTCATTTCTATGCCCTATGATAATTTTCCCTACAACATGTCCTTCATCTTCTGCTCTTTCTGTACCAATCTTTGCATAGAATCATAACTTAATTAAAAAGTAAAACAACACAATTAAAAAAAAACAATAAAAAGGTGACATTAACAAAAGACTGCATATTAAGTACTGCCTTGATAATTAGGGTCTTGAAAGTCGAGTGATACGAGAATACGGTTAGCGTGACATTCACATAATATGCACAAAATATACATATATATATATATACGACGAAGAGAGCAGCGGGTAACATTGACTAAGAAAAGAAAGGATTATATTTTGAAGTTACGAATATTACATTTATTAACTTAACACAATATTATATACGTTATATGTTATTTTTTCCACTCTCTTTGACATGCAAGACAGCACAGTTCGATCTAACAATTACCTTTTATAGATACAGCTGTGATGTAAAGAGGACTGGATTTGCTTTCAGTGCATACAGTATATATCTAGGATATGCTATGTAGCTGTTTACTAGGCCGACAAGATCTTGTCTGTCCTTTCATTTTCTTCTGTATTTCTTACTTTATTTTTCTGTTTCTTTTTTAAACCCCAAAACTCCATGAGAAGGTGTAGGCAAGGAAACTGGTGAAGAGAGCGAAACATCAACAAAACTCCATGAGAAAATATAGGCAAGGAAACTGGTGAAGAGAGCGAAACAACAACAAAACTCCATGAGAAAATATAGGCAAGGAAACTGGTGAAGAGAGCGAAACAACAACAAAACTCCACGAGAAAGTGTAGGCAAAGAAACTGTTGAAGAGAGCGAAACAACAACAAAACTCCATGAGAAAATATAGGCAAGGAAACTGTTGAAGAGAGTGAAACAACAACAAAACTCCATGAGAAAGTGTAGGCAAGGAAACTGTTGAAGAGAGCGAAAAAACAACAAAACTCCATGAGAAAGTGTAGGCGAAGAAACTGTTGAAGAGAGCGAAACAACAACAAAACTCTATGAGAAAATGTAGGCAAGGAAACTGTTGAAGAGAGCGAAACAACAACAAAACTCCATGAGAAAGTGTAGGCAAGGAAATTGTTGAAGAGAGCGAAACAACGACAAAAACGTAAACAAAACTCAATGAGAAAGTGTAGGCAAGGAAGCTGTTGAAGAGAGAGAAACAACAATAAAAACAACAACAAAACTCCCCAGACCAGAGTCTCCCGAAGGAATTTTTTAAGACAATGCAAGATTTTCTTCAACCCCCCTCCCCCCTCCAAATTTTTTAAAATTCTGTTTTTCTGCTTCGGGCCCTGAAGTGTGGCGCCAACTGGACCCCCTCATCATTTTGGGTCTTGTCTAAATCATCAGAAAAGTACCACCCCCACCCCCACCCCCACGGCAAGAGTTTTCGGTCTTTTAAGCTTCTGACACTCTCAGCGTTGGGTTGGGGGGGGGGGGATCTCTGGGTCATGACTCCAAAAAGTCTGTGAAGTGTTGCGTATAAAAGAATGTAAATGATTAGGAATAAGAAAGTCCGAGATATTCAGACATACCTTGTATTTTTAGCAACGAATGTTTGATTCATACTTTATCTGGTATGTGATAATATCTGTTCCCCTCCCCCCCCCCCCACCCCCAACCTTACACTTGCGTGTGTGAAAACCGTGTTTCTTTCGTGCTCTGTAGACAATGTACTTGTATGTGAAATGTCAAGGACAAGTCTTGGGGGTTTGGGGGGGGTGGGGGTGGGAGGGGGAGGTCTAAGCCCATCCCAGTGACAGTAAATTAGTCATCTTGATGAGCAATCAACGTTATATGCACACACAAAAAATGTTGAACAAAAATACAAATAAATGTACGTAGATACGTGAACCCAGGACCCGTGAGAAAGTGTCAGAAATATGACCGACGTCAGATGAAATGTGACATTATTTGTTTCATGTTACTCTTTGTTTTTTTCTCTTTTCTTTTCGGTTGCTTTCGGAATTATGCGTACTTGAGTGTTCCAAACCAACACACAAAATCTCAGTCTCTCTCTCTCTCTCTCCTCTCTCTCTCTCACTCACTCTCTCTCTCTCTCTCACTCACTCACTCACTCACTCACTCACTCACTCTCTCTCTCTCTCTCTCACTCACTCTCTCTCTCTCACTCACTCACTCACTCACTCACTCACTCTCTCTCTCTCTCACAGAAAATAACTTTTATAAACTTCTTAATACTACTACTGCTAATAATAAACAACAACAACAACATTAACAATAAAAAATAATAAGAAACAACTTGCATGACGCAAAGGCACAGTAGACAGAAAAAAAAAACCTTTCGAAGTCAGTCCAGTTTACTGTGTGCTGGATCTTCACTTTTTTTTTTTTTTGGTCATGGGACCCCCCCCCCCCCCCTTTTTTTTCGGCTTGTGAGCATCTGATGACGTCCTTTCCTATCTGAGAATATATGTGAACCACCTTTCCTATCTGAGAATATATGTGAACCCCCTTTCCTATCTGAGAATATATGTGAACTCCCTTTCCTATCTGAGAATATATGTGAACTCCCTTTCCTATCTGAGAATATATGTGAACTCCCTTTCCTATCTGAGAATATATGTGAACTCCCTTTCCTATCTGAGAATATATGTGAACACCCTTTCCTATCTGAGAATATATGTGAACTCCCTTTCCTATCTGAGAATATATGTGAACTCCCTTTCCTATCTGAGAATATATGTGAACTCCCTTTCCGGCCTGAGAACATCTGTGGGCCCCTTTTCTGGCCTGAAAACATCTGTGGACCCTCTTTCCATCCTGAGAACATCTGTGGGCCCCTTTTCCGGCCTGAGAACATCTGTGGACCTCCTTTCCAGCCTGAGAACATCTGTGGACCCTCCTTCCGGCCTGAGAACATCTGTGGGCCCCTTTTCCGGCCTGAGAACATCTATAGACCCCCTTTCTGGCCTGAGAACATCTGTGGGCCACTTTTCCGGCCTGAGAACATCTGTGGACCCTCTTTCCGGCCTGAGAACATCCGTGGATTTTTAAAAAAATCGATCTAATCCATTTACTGGTCTGTGGATCCCAAAAATCCTCTGGTGGACCACTTGCGAATCCATGGATTTCCAGTTTAAGAACTACTGATAAATGACTTCTCTCAGATCAGATTCCTATTTCGTCTTTTTCCTGCACTCTACAGTCTTGTCCGGAAAGTTGTTTGTCATATGTCTCTGCATGTACTCTCTCTCTCTGTCTCTCTCTCTCTCTCTCTCCCCTCCCCCAGTCTTTTTTTATTATGCCAGATTGATTTGCTTCTGCCACAAGCGCTCAATCTTCCAGAATTCTTAGAAGTTTATATTAATGTAACGATACTTTGTCTTGATCAGATGGCAGGTAACGTGTCTGATATTGACCTTTATGTTAGTGGTTTTCAAACTGTGAAGGGTTGGGTGAATGAAAGAATGATCTTTACTTTAAAAGCGTGAGCAATTGGTCGTGCAGTCCCGTCTTACATTCTGCCCTTTATCACTCCGTCTTTCATTCTTCCCACACACTCGATTTAATAAGGTATACAAAGTTACATGAATACACACACACGCTTGCACACACACACACACACAAGAATGCAAGATGAAATTATGTGAAATATCTCTTTCTCTCTCAGAATGTAAGACGGGCCTGCGTGCCCAATTCTTTAAACTTGAAAAATAAAGATTATTCATTCATTCATTATTCATTCTCTCTCTCTCTCTCTCTCTCTCTCTCTCTCTCTCTGAACCTTAAGTGCCCAGGACACATGGGGCTTCCGCAAGGGTTTTCCACAAATGCCTGTCCTTCGCCTTTTTTTCTGCTCTTGCCCAGGTGAGCCCTCTATTGCTCAACATCCTTTCTGTTGTTCTTCTCCATGTCTCTTTTGGTCTACCCTTACTTCTGTTCCCCTGTGGTGTCCACCTTAGTGTTATTTTTGGTAGTGAGTTGTCAGTCATTCGGAGCACATGTCCCAACCATCGCCAGCGTCTTTCCTCAATAATTGTTGACAGTGGCTTCATCTGCATTTCTGCCAGTAAGATGTTATTTCTTATGGTGTTTGGTCAAAATATTTTTCTAATTCTTCGTAAACATTTAGTCTGGAAAGAATTCAACTTGTTTTCTATGGTTTTGGTGATTTTCCAGCATTCACTTCCATAGAGTAGTATACTTAGAACATTACTCTTAAATATCCTGATTTTCATATTTATGTTTAGTTTTTTTTATTTCCATATAGTCTGCAGCATTGCAAAAGCCTGGTTTGCTCTAGTAAGTCTGCTGTTGATGTCCTCTATGCTGTCTCCATTTTGTACTACTCTGCTGCCAAGGTATACAAATTCGTTGACCTCCTCCAGTAACTTGCTATCTACTCTGAGTACATTTCTGTTGTTCATATTTTGCTTCATTAACTTTGTCTTTCCTACGTTGATCTTTAGTCCTATGTTGTTTGCATTCTGAGTCAGCTTGTTTATTTTCTCTTGCATATCTTTGTGACTGCTTGATAACAGACAAATGTCGTCCGCAAAGTCAAGGTCCTCCAGCACTGTGTCAAGGGTCCATTGTAATCCTCTGCGTTTGTCTGATGTTGCCTCCTTCATTAGCCAGTCTACTGCCAAGATAAATAATGTTGGTGATAGTACCCATCCCTGTTTCACTCCTGTTTGTACCCTAAAGCTGCTGGAGGTATGTTCTCCACAGATAACTTTGCACTGAAAACCCTCATATAGGGCTTTGATTACATTTACTATCTTATGGGGGAGGCCATGCCATCTTAGGATTTTCCACAGTGCATCTCTATTGACACTGTCAAAGGCTTTCTCAAAATCTATGAATAATGCATATAGTGTGCTATGCCACTCATTTGCCTGTTCTAATATTTGTTTAAGTACAAATATGTGGTCTATGCGTGATCTTCCTTTCCTAAATCCTGCCTGCTCTTTCCGAAGTTTTTCCTCAAGTGTTGGTACAATTCTGTTGATGATTATTCTGCAAAATACTTTACTGGTGAGTGGCAGTAGGGTAATGCCTCTCCAGTTCCCGCAATCTCTGAGGTCACCCTTCTTTGGTAGTTTTACTATAAGCCCAGTTTTCCACTCCTCTGGGGCTTTTTCTAGATCCCAAATTTGTTGTATTATCCGGCAAAGTTGTTTTGGTGTTTCTGTTTCTTCTGCTTTTAACATTTCAGCAGTCACTTCATCTTCACCTGGTGCCCTGTCTGATTTTAGCTTCTTTATCGCCTCCTTTACTTCACTTATTGTTATTGGTCCTGTATTGATGTTTAGTTCCGTTTTTGCTTCAGGTATGTCTATTGTTTGTGCTGCTTGTGTTCTGTTTAGTAGGGTGTTAAAGTGTTCCCTCCATCTTTCAATTTTTTCTCTTTCTCAACTGACCAGTTGTCCATTTTGTGTCCTTACTGCACTTTCACATCTTGTGTTGAAGTTACCTGTCATCTGCTTTTTGATTTTATATATGGTTTTCATGTCATTTTATGTGAAATATAAGTATACCGATTACACGAAAAAAATTATCTAAGAATGCAAGATGAAAATATTACATTCACAAATATAGGATAATGAACTACATAAGAGGTAACTAATCTAACAAGATAGCACACACACACATCTACATATACACACAACTACATTTTCAATGGAGTTCTTCTGATATTCCACTCTCGTATATTTACTAAGATAATTTCTAACAAGTTATAAAATTTAACAAATTTTGTTTGGAACTGTGTTCTTTTATAACCGAGCTCAGTGGCTGGCGAGTCAGGCTATGAGAGGCTATTAGATATTCTATGGAGGCATATAGTTACAAGGCAGCAAATATTGAAAAAGGCTTGAGTTAAAGGATGAAGTATTACTAACAGATTTTAGACGGCAGGAGAGGGAGCTCCAGAACTGCACCGCAAAATATGCAAGGCTTTTCTTGTACAGATCTAGCCTGGGTTTAGGAAGAAGACAGTTTCTTAAACGTTGGATATGTTTAATGGTGGATGTAAACAATGGTATCTGATATCTTGTGTTGATGAAACAATGCACCGATATTTTATAACATGTACTGTAAGGATATTTTAGAATGGTGAACATGTAACATGTAATGTAACGAACAGCTTATTCCCACTGTATCATATGCAATGAAACAATATCTCACGCTGATCAGACTTTATGTAATATAACTATATCTTATACTGAACGACTGACCGGGTAACTGGTGTCTGTTGTTGGATTAAGGCAGAGAGCGACCCAACTAAACCTGGGGGAAAAACTTCAAATCCGTAATGATCAATTTAATTATATTACCAGAGGTTAAGACACTGCTGGCGAGACTCTTCGAATGCCGCGCGTGGAGTGAAGCTCCTCCCAGTCAAGGAAGAAAATGCGGAAAAGAAATAAAGGCTGCTGTGCGGAGCCGATGGGAAAAGGTGGTAGAAAGGATAAAGTGAAGTTTAATCGGTATGTCCAGTAGTATCGCTGCGAGAGCTACACGTACCACGGCGCCTCTGCTCTAGAGGCCGGCCACGTCCGAAATACACCTACACTGGTGAAATATGCCTAAACCGGCACACACCAGGGGTGGAACTTGATGGCTAGGCATGTCATGCCACCTCCGCTCTAGAGGTCGGTCACGCCTGATATACACTCATACTGGTGAATTTTGCCTAAACCGGCTAACACCAGGGGTGAATCTTGAAGGCTATGCATGTCACAGTACCTCTGCTCTAGAAGTCGGTCACGTCCCAAACACGCCCATACTGGGATAATATGCCTAAACCGGCCCAACCCAGGGGTGGAAGTCACTAGTGGCGAGGATTCATCCTCCTGGACAAAAGCTCCATCCTGGTCACAACTAGGAAGGGTAGCGGCCAAGACCGCAAAATGCTGAAGTCGGAGACACTGGACCAGGGCAGTCTAGATAGGCAACCACCTCTCACCCGGCGGGGATGTTTGCGTATCCTAATCGCGCTGAGGTTTTCCGGTGAGAAAGTCCAACTCTGGACTGGATGGGCAACCACCTCTCACCCGGCGGTGATACACGGGTATCTCAAAACACGTCGAGGTTTTCCGGTGAGAAAGTCCAACTCTGGTCTGGGTGGGCTACCGCCTCTCACCCAGCAGGGATGCACTGATATCCTAAACACGCCGAGGTCTTCCGGTGAGAAAGTCCAACCCTAGACTAAACTGGTGCAACGAAAACCACGGTGTCACGCAATCCCGCTTCAGAGACCCGCCAAGAATACAGGCTAAAGCCCTGTGATACTCTGAACCCCTTGTGGTCCTCTCGTGGATCTCGTGTGGTCCTTTCGGGGACCACACAGGAGACCACCGGACCTAACGAGGACCACAGGCGTAAATTCAGTAGGATCACAGTGCGGTTTTGGTGGTAGAAGCGAACGAAGAAGAAGAAGTAGAAGAAAAGAATTATATTACAAATTAATTACGAACAAAGTATGCGTAATTTTTAACATATACATTTAAGTAGTTAACACAGTGCATGTAGCTGAGCATAAGTTGGTGACGTATTCCACAAAAGCAATTCACATAACGTACAACTTCAGCCACCGTCACACTAGATCCGGACACAGAGAACATAAATCAGCAGGTTAAAAAATGTGCGAAATTGTAGTCGAGCGTGATTCGTCACGCTCTCAAAGTCCGTTTTTGATGTCTGTTGTACATGAGAAAGATGGCAGACTGTCCAAGCGTGACCGTATTTGACAGATTTATTTTCCTGCGATGTTTTCCTTCCCGTTTTTCTTATTTTCTTGTGGAAAAAAAGGGGGGGGGGACTTTACATTATATAAATGTAATGCTTGTTGCTTTATATAGCCATTATTCTTTACCTTGGTTTAGCTGTAATGAAAAAAAACATGTTTTTCGCTGTTGTGAAAGCAACTACTTCCACTGTTATTTTGTTATTTTAAAAATCTATTATTTACACGTTTAAATGGTATGAATATCACAGTAAAGAATGGATGAATCATAGTTTGTGAGAAACTATTCGTAACATTCATGAACAAACAATTTTTCATGCAGGGCGTTGAAATTATTTATGCAAAAACATCCGCCTTCTCTCGTGAACTCGATGTTTCTTAAGCTTATGTCCGGTTCTTAGTTTTGATACACTTAATTCAGTAGTACCAGGGCACTGTTCAAGAGTAATAAGAAGAACGAACGAAGAAGAAGAAGACTAAAAGAAGACAAATAATAGCATAGGACATCGTTATAATTACGTAGTTTTATTTAAATCAACAATAGCAGTGTTGACATAACTCTTAGTAAAAGAAGATGAGACTTAAAATAACATAGGATATCGTAAAAAAAACCCAACCTACATGCAGTTTTATATAAATCAGCAATAGCAATGTTGATATAATCCTTGGTAGAAACAAAGACAGGAAGTCGACACTTATGGGTGGCTCCGCACTGAAGTGTTCGTGTTGCCCTTGTAGTCCAAAATAAGCAGCGGGGCAAAAGAGATCACTCATGTTAAAAAAAAAAAAACGCCACAGTCAACCACAGACATAAGTGAAATAACAGAGTGACAAGATAATGTTAGGACAGGTCGTTCAGTAAGTTTCACTAGTGTGGCATAGTGTAACAAGAAAATAAAAACATTACTAACAGTTGTGTGTTATGAAAGAAACTAAAAACATTACTAACAGTTGTGTGTTATGAAAGAAAATAAAAACATTACTAACAGTTGTGTGTTATGAAAGAAAATAAAAACATTACTAACAGTTGTGTGTTATGAAAGAAAATAAAAACATTACTAACAGTTGTGTGTTATGAAAGAAAATAAAAACATTACTAACAGTTGTGTGTTATGAAAGAAACTAAAAACATTACTAACAGTTGTGTGTTATGAAAGAAACTAAAAACATTACTAACAGTTGTGTGTTATGAAAGAAACTAAAAACATTACTAACAGTTGTGTGTTATGAAAGAAAATAAAAAATATTACTAACAGTTGTGTGTTATGAACGAAAATAAAAACATTACTAACAATTGTGTAGTATGAAAGTAAAAGTAGCCTCATGCTTCCTCTACAAATACAGACTTATTTAATTATTGCACACGGCACTGTTTGTTGCTTTAAAAAAAAGGCGCAGTATGAGAGGCCCGTCTGTGACATTCTATTTGAGGTCATGGAGAGTCACCACATGCTTGTGAGACGTAGCTGCTAGGGCCCATGAAACCATAGCTGGCCAAGACCCTGTCGTACCTCTCCATTTGTGCTTCCAATAACAGGTCAAAGGGGTTAGGGATCGCAGCAGTTTCTGTGACGATGCAGTCTGTCTTGAAGAGATGCGCCTTTTGTTTTATTTTGTTAGCTTCAGTTCCGATCTGCAAACCATCATTTTAATCTGCTCCTCGTCTGTTATTATGTGTGTGCTTCAGTATCTTCATCGCATCGGCTGCAAAGAACATCTTTCCGGCAGTTCTAAGGGAACAAGAACAAGTAACGACATACTGGCAGTTATCTGCTTCCTATGAATTTCATCTCCCACAAACCATTAAAAAATAAGAGAGAGAGAGAGAGACAAGGACTTTCACAGGACATGCAATGAGAAGAGGGGGCATTGAAAATATTATAACAACAGGAAAAATAGAGGGAAGAAGATCAAGAGGAAGACCAAGAGAAATGATACTGGACAGTTTGATGGGATGGTGTGAGAAGAGATCACCAACTGAGCTGATGACCTGCATGAAGGATCGTGTACTTTGGAGAAGCATAATAGCCAGCGCCATTCGGCACTACACCTGATGATGATGATGATGATGATGATGATGATGATGATGATGATGTGAATAATGTAAATAGTTTTTAAAAACGGGACACTCAAGCGGGGGTGGCGTGTGAGTAAAGTTAAATTTAAATTTTAACCCAAAATTTTTATCGGTAGACTTGGTTTATAACTTTACTTACAAATGTGCCACTTATATTTCTCCACAGAATGAATGTTCTTCAAAATACCAACATTTCCACTAAGATAATTTTTAAAATTTGGGTATTTTCAGATATATGGTCATCGAAAATTAGAATACGGGACAAGTTTAGACACGGGTTATAAAATAGGGGATCAAAGTAATACAATAACCGAGATGAATTCTTAAAATGCAGGGCTGTCCCGAATAATGTGGGACAGTTGATCACTTTCAGTATAAATATAAATGAGCTGCGAGATATAATGATATGATTCAGTTGTTGTTTTTTTTTTAAATTATTATTTCTTTTTTAATTTTGCACATTTTAAAAAGGAATAATAATCCATTATTCAATACCTGCTATAAAATATTTGTGATTTGAGTTATAACTGTTTATTATTCTGTTCAATTGTTTAACTATGGCGGCATAGTTTGCTCAGAGTTTAAATATGATTGTCTGTTCAGATTTCATAATGGTTGTGTTTGAGTTCAGTTTGCAAATGTGTTTGTACATAGCAGGTATAGGAATTCCTTCGTGTTATGCATCGCAATGAATGCAGTATTAGAGAACACGCTGTGGTTATTTATAGGACAAACAGAATGAGAGATGGAGAGTGATATAGGGAAAAATACTGGATAAACAGAATGAAAGAGAGGGAAACATACTGGACAAACAGAATGGGAGAGATGGGAAAAAAATACTTGAGAAACAGAAAGAAAGAGATGGAAAAATACTGGACAAACAGAATGAGAGAGACGGAGAGTGATAGAAGGAAAAATACTGGATAAACAGAATGAGAGATATGGAAAAATATTGAACAAACAGAATGAGAGATGGAGAGTGATAAAGGAAAAAAACTGGACAAACAATGAGAGAGAGAGAGAGAGAGAGTAAAAATACTGGACAAACAGAATGAGAGAGATGGAAAAATACTCCACAAACAGAATGAGAGAGAGAGAGAGAGAGAGAGAGAGAGGAAAAATACTGGACAAACAGAATGAGAGAGATGGAAAAATACTGGACAAACAGAATGAGAGAGATGGGAAAATACTGGACGAACAGAATGAGAGAAAGAGGAAAAATACTCCACAAACAGAATAAGAGACGGAGAGTGACAGAGGGAAAAATACTGGACAAACAGAATGAGAGGAAAAAATACTGGACAAACAGAATGAGAGAAAGAGGAAAAATACTCCACAAACAGAATGAGAGATGGAGAGGGATAGAGGGGAAAATGCTGGACAAACAGAATAAGAGATTGATAGAGAGGAAGATACTGGACAAACAGAATGAGAGACGGAGAATGACAGAGGGAAAAATACTGGACAAACAGAATGAGAGATGGAGAGTGATAGAGAGAAAATATTAGACAAACAGAATGAGAGATGGAGGAAAAATACTGCACAAATAGAATGAGAGATGGAGAGTGGTAGAGGGAAAATACTGGACAAACTGAATGAGAGATAGAAAAATGCTGGACAAACAGAATGAGAGATGGAGAATGACAGAGGGAAAATACTGGCTTTACAGGCCACTCCTCGTGCAAATTAAGATTGATACTAAGATAAGGCTGACACAGTCAGCGCTGACAACAGTGGCGAGTTAGTCATGCGTTTGCTCAATACTGGCCCAGGACCTTGGAACGGGGAAATAGAGAGGCAAACTGTCATACACTCCACGTGATTGCTGTCATATTTATATCCTAACGACTGGATCGTGAACGGTAAAGATCATTATCTATTTCCTGAAACGGTTCACATTATGTGAGGCAGGGCTGTGGAGTCGAGTCATAAGTAGTTTTGGGAAGGTCGACAGTTAAGTCCCTGGTCGCGGGTCCAATGTTGCATAGCATCATAAACCACGTAACCCCAGTCACGTGTCTGTTTCAGGATACTACTCTGTGGTAGTGCAAGGAAACTAAAAAACCGGGTTTTCAGGAACTAAAAACGGTAAAGTTCACCTACCATGAACCGAGTCAAAGCCCAACATTCGCGAGACGGAATTTTACGTAAAAATCATACTATCTGTTAATATACTGACAGCCGCATGTGTGAACTATACTCTGGTACATCCCGTCTTGCAGGATGTTTATTTTTTGACACAGTTGGGTCGTGTACCATTTTTTAACAATTGGATTGTCGGAAGCTTACTGTACACAGTATATAACCCGATGACTTTAATTATTTCGCTATAAGCTGTGCTCAGTCAGTCAGTCAATCATTTGCATGTCCCTTGTGGAACTTTGTCCCTCTAACAGCTCTCCTGTAGGCATCTCCGTTGTAAGCAAAATGCCCTGCTGCTGATGCATCAGTTTGCATATTATCAACAATGTCTTGCAGCCATCTTCGCCTTGCTCTTCCTCTCTTTTTCCCATTATATACCCTTCCAAGACGGTCTTCTATAAATCATCATGACGTTTAATGTGTCTAAAATATTTAAGTTTTCTCTCTTTAATCCTCTTTACTAGCCAGGCTTCTACAATATTAAGTTCTTGTAATATGGATATATTTGTTCTTTTTTGTGTCCATGATATTTGAAGAACTCTTCTGTAGCATTTACATTCAAGGGCATTTATGCGTTTGTTATAATGCACTCACAAAGTGACCGAGTGTAAGAACTAGAGACAATGGATATATTTATGTAACAACGATGAAATAAGAATATTATAAGAATAATATAATAATAACAATAATAATGGACGGAATATTTGAGCCAGCACTAAATATTTTTTTTCTTAAATAATAGAACAGGCAAAGAAGAAGAGCAAAGTAGCACTAGTGCTCCCATGCTCCAGTCAAAGTGAAATTGTTATAATAAGATTAAGAAGGATTGTATGTATTTCCATGATAGTTTTTTTTAAAGTAAGCTACTTCGTTGTAGGGTTAGGGTTAGGGAAATATGGGCATTAACACCATATCCCTACCTGCCTCTAAGGCATGACAGGATTATCGTTACCTTTTTTTTTTTTACTTTACTTCGTTGTAGGGATATTATAAAGTTTTTTTTTTTTAAGTAAGCTACTTCGTTGTAGGGATATTATAACAGAAAAAAGAGCATGAGAAAAACAGAAAAGTGGTGCATGTGTTGTAACTGTTGCAATATGGGGAACGCAGAACAAAAGCAGTAGGGAACGTAATACTGTCAAAGGGAGGGATAATTAGCTTTTACGCATCGGTGGTGGCAATAGTGGTGACAGCAGCTGTTTTAGGAATACTGAACCTGATACATTATAAATAGATCTGGGAGAAATAAAGGTAACGGTGATGGTAGTAACCACAGCATAGCAATAGCAAGGTGTAGTATCACATGAAGAATGCATGGAAGGATAATAGCGATATAGTACTACTACAGTTTGTTAGTAGTAGTAGTAGTAGTAATAGTAGTAGTAGTAGTAGTAGTAGTAGTAGTAGCCGTAATAGTAGCAGCAGTACAGGTGGTACCGGGAGAAATATCTATACGTAACCGTACTTTCGTGGCAACATGCAGATAAATCGACGGGCTGGTGGGCTTAGTATGATAAATAGTACTCGGTGTAATTCTACCGTTGGAAGCAATTAATGGTTGACAGGAAGATTAATCAAACCACTTGGGGATTTAGTGTGTGAAACAGTAATATAGAACTCTTGATGGTCGCAGAAGCAACCCTACTGTTACTGGTGGAAGAAATTAAAGGTTGGAGTGATTGTGATGAGATAACTGTTATCAGAAGTCAGGATCTGTCATATCTGAGGAATCATGGTGGTGGGTGGTGTATGTAACACACACACACACACCACACACACACACTCTCTCTCTCACTCTCACTCTCTCTCACTCTCTTTCTCACTCTCTCTCACTCTCTTTCTCACTCTCTCTCACTCTCTCTCACTCTCTCATTCTCACTCTCTCTCTCATTCTCACTCACTCTCTCTCACTCTCTCTTACTCTCTCTCACACTCTCTCTCACTCTCTCTCTCATTCTCACTCACTCTCTCTCACTCTCTCTTACTCTCTCTCTCACTCTCTCTCTCACTCACTCTCTCTCACTCTCTCTCTCACTCACTCTCTCTCACTCTCTCACTCACTCTCACTCACTCTCACTCACTCACTCCCTCTCTCACTCACTCTCTCTCACTCTCTTTCTCACTTTCACTCTCTCTCACTCACTCTCTCTCACTCACTCTCTCTCTCACTCTCTTTCTCACTTTCACTCTCTCTCACTCTCTCACTCACTCTCTCTCACTCTCTTTCTCACTTTCACTCTCTCTCACTCTCACTCACTCTCTCTCACTCTCTCACTCACTCTCTCTCACTCTCTTTCTCACTTTCACTCTCTCTCACTCTCTCACTCACTCTCTCTCACTCTCTCACTCACTCTCACTCTCTCACTCACTCTCACTCTCTCACTCCCTCTCTCACTCACTCTCTCTCTCACTTTCACTCTCTCTCACTCTCTCTCAAGGTTCCTGCAGACAGGCTTAAGATATCATGTCCTTCCATAACCCTCCACCCCTTGTGCATCTTAACAGGCTTGTCACTGAGCATTCCCCGTGCCAAGACGCCAAAACCATCAAACATATTTTTTCTCTGTCTACCTCTGTCTCTCCTATGCTGCCATTAGTGTGAGGGTCCCAGATGAGTATTTCGCACTGAACATCTATGTCAAACGTGAGGCCTCAGATCAAAGAAAACACAGGAGTTTATTGGTTGTCAGTGTTGATGCCACATAATGAAACATGCTGCATCAAAATCTCACATTCTTTGGATGTTCTAAGTATCCACTACTTCTCGTACACGTAGTATTGCCCCCTTCATTAGTTCGCTTTAATCAAATGCACCAGATGCAGGCTTTACAGTCTAACGCTACTTCTGATAAAAGAAAAATCATACAACTGATGCTCAATACGGCTCGTGGCATCGAGAACTGACCGCCGCCATCTTGGTTCCAACCTAACCCTGATGTAAGATTCTGCAAACCTGTCTCAAGAACATCGTTGGCCGACGTCACTTTGGATAATGAACGTTAAAGTACTCGGTGTCACTAGCCTTCTTAGATAATGAACGTTAAAGTACTCAGTGTCACTAGCCTTCTTAGATAATTAACGTTATAATACTCGTTGTCACTGGTTTCTTAGATAATTAACGTTAAAGTACTAAGTGCCACTAGCCTTCTTTGATAATTAGCAATAATGCAACATTTCACAGGTCAGACATCATTTAGCCGAACAAACATAAAACTGCTGTGGCCGTTTGCGCTCTCTCTCTCTCACTCACTCACTCTCTCTCTCTCTCTCTCTCACACACACACACACACACACACCTTATGCCATCATTCCCGTCATTATCCCAATTTAAATATGTCACTCAGCTCTCAACCAATTCTTCCTCTTACATTATGAGCTCTAGCCCCGCCTCCTCTCCAAATATGCCCCATAAATCTGGATTGTCTGATCTTTATTATAATTTTACTTGTTTCTTGTGCCTCTTTCAGAACTTCCTTATTCGATTTTCTCGCTGTCCATGTTACCTTCAGCATTCTTCTTAAGAGCCAGATTTCAGCTTATTCCAGCCTTCTTTGTATCTCTTTACTGACCGCATCAGTAGAACGGCCTGGTTCAGTGTAACACTGTAGCACTCTCTTCGTGACTCTCATAGTAACTAGTGTCAACTATCTCTAATTGCAGAAGTCAGCTGTGAATATTTTAATAAGCAGCAGCACACCAAAATAGGTACCCTGCTACCAAGTGGATTAGCCTCTCTGGACAAAACGAGAATCAGTAGCTGTACTTATTGTTCCAGTATTCATTCATTCATTTGCATGTCCCTTGCGGAAATTTGCCTCGCTAACAGCACTCCTGTAGGCCTCTCGGTTGTGAGCAAGACGGCCTTCTGCTGATGCATCCATTTGCAGATCATCTACGATGTCTCGCAACCATCTTCGCCTTGGTCTTCTTCTCTTTCTTTTTCACATTACGTACCTTTACAAGACGGTCTTCTCTAGACTATCATGACGTTTAATGTGTCCAAAATATTTAAGTTTTCTCTCTTTAATCCTCTCTACTAGCCAGTATAGTTCCAGTATCTTACATCTTACATCCTTTCCGTGCCGTTAAACGGCATAGTTGTTTGTCAAGTGTTCCTGTTCTCGGCGAGTCTTTCAACCTCATCAAAGAATTTTATGCCCACGAAACTTGCTTCTCTTAACAATTTCCTCTTTAGAGTTTCACGCAGTCGACCTCTTTTTCTTCGACCTGTTGTGCTCCACTTGACAGCTTGTTTTGGTATTCTCTGATTGTTTCTTCTCATCACATGGCCTACATATGTCCATCTTCTTTTTCTGATCACCCAAGAGACAGATTGTTGCTTTCTCATCTGTCTTATCTTTGCGCTGTTCTTGAATTCGTTCCACTTTATACCAAGTATTTTCCTGAGGTATTTGTTTTCAAAAGAGTCTAATTTTTTAAATTCCAGTATAGGGAACATAAAACGGTTTAGAACGATGTCACTCTTTATGGCAAAGTGAATGTCCATGTTCGTATAGTCTCGGACTTATGGAAAGTCAATACTGGTTGTTTCTTGTCCAGCTGAGAGTTTCTGTTCTCGTGATTTGAGAGAAGAACTGGGGGAAGCCTTGCGAGAGAGCAGACGTGTTAGTGATTCGTCTAGGGTCTTTGGATTTGTAACGTTGTTAGGATGTAAGAAGAGAGTCTGGTTGTCCTTTTTTATGACACAGATAAGAGATTGTTAGATGAGTTGTTGTGTAGAGTTTGTTCGGTTGGATGAATTCTCGATGTGAGATTTGTATGTCATTGGGGGGGGGGGGGGGGAATTTCCTGTGGTGAAGTCAAATTCGTCGGAATGCTTTGTATATTATAGTATTGTTGATTTATAATGTCGTGCACTGATATTTCATCTTCTCTCATTCACCAGGATTCTACCCTCATTGTTTCTCATATTAAATTTGTTGAAGGATTTGGTAACTGCTGACTTTCACTGTTGTGTACATCAACCTTTTAGTGCTATTGATTGATTAGAATTCTGAACCCCTGTGACTGTTCGGGGTTATTCATATTACCTCCATTTTGCTGTTTTCATTACCTACGTTGAATGATGTTACTATGTGCATAACAAAGTAACGTTGCTGTCAAATATGTTACTTATGTTGCTGTATCACCTACAGTTAGTTAGTTTGTGCATTCACTGCACAATGCCACTGATCACACTCTGTTTTATTGCATTCTCTTGTTAAATATATATATATATATATATATATATATATATATATATATATATATATATATATATATATATATAATTTAATAATTAAAGGAAATATTAAGAATATCAATAAATGTGAGTAAAAGAGTATTCTTATCTTATCTTATATCTTATATCCTTCCCGTGCCGTTAGACGTCACATAGGGCTCGCAAAGTAGTTCGCCAATTTTTCCTGTCTTCGGCGAGTCTTTCAACCTCATCAAAGGATTTTATGCCTGTTAACTTGGCCTCTCTTAATAATGTTCTCTTCAGAGTTTCACGCGGTCTGCCCCTTTTTCTTCGGCCAGTTGTGTTCCACTTGATAGCTTGTTTTGGGATTCTCTGCTCATTTCTTCTCATCAAGTGGCCAACATATGTCCATCTCATTTTCCTGATCACCCGTGAGACTGGTTGTTGTTCAGTCATCTGTCTTATCTCTGCATTGTTCTTGAATTCATTCCACTTGATGCCGAGTATTTTCCTTAGGCATTTGTTTTCAAAAGAGTCTAATTTCTTTTCTATTTCTTTAGTTGTTTTCCAGCTTTCGCATGCATAAATGAGGGTGGATATTACATTTGAATTGAATAGTCTTAACTTGGTTTTTGTGCTTATAACTTTTGAATTCCATATGTTCTCAAGATTCTTGAAGATTGATGCTGCTTTTGCAATTCTGATCCTAACTTCCTTTCTAGTGTCACCATCCTGGTCTATGTAGCTGCCAAGGTATGCAAATTGATTGACTTCTTCAATATCTGTCCCTTCTATGTGTATTTTTCCATTTTGATTGATGGGAATTTTCATTATTTTTGTTTTGTCCTTGTTAATTTCAAGTCCTATTTTGCTAGCCAGTGAAGATAGGCTATCTGTTTTTTCTTGCATGGAATTCACATTATTACTGATAAGAGTTATGTCATCAGCAAAATCAAGATCTTCTAGTTGGGTCCCATGTACCCAGTCAATACCTGTGTTACCTGTGCAGCATTTTGTCATTATGAAGTCTATTGTAATCCCAAAAAGTAAAGGAGACAGTATACATCCTTGTTTCACGCCTGTTTCAATCTGGAACCATTCACTCATCCCTTCTTCTGTCTTGACTGCACAACCATATCCATTGTATAAGTCCTTAATGATGTTGACAATTTTAGATGGTATTCCATATAGACATAAAATTCTCCATAATGAATCTCTGTGTATGCTATCAAATGCCTTCTTAAAATCTATGAAATTCAGTATTAATGGTTTCTGCTTTTCAATATGTTCTTCAAGTATTATTCTGAGAGTAAAGATCTGGTCGAGACAGCTTCTCCCTTTTCGAAATCCTGCTTGTTCTTCTCTCATTGCAGTATCCACTATATCTTTGAGTCTATTCAAAATGACCTTGCAAAATACTTTTGACACAACTGATATTAAGGTTACTCCTCTCCAGTTGTTACAGTCACTAAGGTTGCCCTTTTTTGGTATTTTCACAATGATTCCCTTCTTCCAATAGAAGGGACCTTTTCTTCTTTCCAAATCTTGTTAAACATTCTCTGTAGTTGTCTCATGTTGTCACTATTGATAGCTTTTAGCATCTCGGCTGTTATTTCATCTTCACCTGCAGCTTTGTTGTTAGCCATTAAATTCACTGCTGTTTCAATTTCATGCAATTCAATTTCATCTAGATTGACATTTAGTTGTGGGGCTGGTAAGTCAGTTTCAAGGTTTAACAATTCTTTTGGGTGTGGTCGATTGAGTATTTCTTGGAAGTGTTCAGCCCATCTTTGCTTTTGGTCTTATTTGATGTTAATAGTGTTCCAGTTTTGCTAAGGATTGGTCTTTCTTTAGATGTAATAGTACCTGTTAGCCTCTTTTGTATGTTATATAAAGTTTTGCTGTCTCCTGTTTTTGCTGCTTTTTCTGCCTCTTTCGCCATATTGCCTATGTATTCTCTTTTATCCCTTCTAGCTGAACTTTTTACTTTCTTGTCTATGTCTTTGTATTTTGCTTTTGCCGAATCTCTTTCATGATCTGCTTTTGCATTCAACATGTTTAATTTGACTGCTCGTCTTTCATGTATATACTTCCATGTTTTATCTGATATCCATGCTTTTCTATTTGGTTTTTCCAATCCAGCGCTTACTTTTGCTGCTGTGATTATGGCTGTGCTGTAAGAATTCCATAACTCATCTATACCTATCTCCTCAACTTCACTGGGTGTTTTGGAATGATTGGCAAGTTCCTGATTGAAATTAATGTTAGTATTTTCTTCTTGTAGGCTGTGGATGTTTATCTTTCTGTGTACTGATTTCTTGTGTTGACTTTTCAATTTTAGTTTTATTTTCCCTATGCACAGGTTGTGATCACTGTTGACATCTGCACCCCTATAAGCCCTTACATCCATGAGAGATGTTCTGTATTGCTTTCTAATACAAAAATGGTCTATCTGGTTTCTAGTTCTATCATCTGGAGATATCCATGTTGTTTTATGTATCTCTTTGTGTGGGAATATTGTGCCTCCAAATATATAAAAGCCAATATTAGTATGGTTGGGAAACTTGAACAGTTAACATATGATAAAGAAACTAGAAGCAAAAGAGGTGTGGTTTTGGAGAAAACTGCAACAAATACCCTGGAAAAGCAGGGAAAAAAATAGGCGAAAAGGTCCTCAGAGAATTTCAGGACGGTAAAAAAAAATAGTTAAAATTATAAGAAAACAAAGTCAGTATTTCTTGCATGTACTAGAGAACGTGATAGCTACCTGCGGATGGAAGCGGAAGAAAGTGCCTTTTTAGGATACTATTTCAGAAAGAAGATAGTTGTTGCGGGCTCTGCCGAACAGCTTCTCTAGTAGCTGGTTCTATTAATGTTGAATGTGCGTAATCAGCCGTAAATAATATCTGTGTTGTAAGGACTGGTAAAAGCAGTGCTGTGATATAATTAAAATATTAGTTTCTTAATGTTAATTATTGTTAACTATAATGTTAACTATAATGTTAACTAAGGCCGAGCAAAGACTGTATTTCAGAGAATAAGAAACATATTATGCAACACATCTTTATCAATGAATGTTAGGAAACGAGTTATAAAATGCTATATTGAACCTATCTTGTTATATGGAAGTGAATCATAGGCAGGTCTGCACATACAAAAAATCATTGGAAGCAGCAGAAATGCGGTTTATTAGAAGAATGGTGTGAATCCCCTGGACAGCAAAAATAACTAGTGGAGAATGTATGAGAAAAGCTAGAAAGATAAACACACAAATCTTGTAAAAAAAAAAAAGAGAGAGAGAGAGAGAGAGAGAGAGAGAGAGAGAGAGAGAGAGAATGTACTTTCAAAGAACACGCAATGAGAAGAAGGGGCATTGAAAATATTATAACAGGAAAAATAGAGGGAAGAACTGCCGGGAGAAGACCAAGAGAAATGATACTGGACAGTGACGTGATGGTGTGAGAGGAGATCACTAACTGAGCTAATGGCACTGAATGAAGGATCTGGTACTCTGGAGAAGCATACTAGCCAACGCCAGTCGGCACGACACCTGATGATGATGATGAATGTTAACTTCCTCTGATGATCTGAAGGAGTTGTGTTGTTGCTCCGCTTTTTACAGTAGAGAGTTTCCTGCATACAGTGGATAGAGACGGACCCAATAAGCAGGGGGGGGGGGGGTTCCAGTCCGTGCAGTGCCTATTATCCTATTATTGGTCATTAAAAGAGCTATTAGTGGGGATGGCAGTATGTATCCAATTTTCTGTCGCAGCAGAACTCAGATAAGTTTTTGTGTGCCCGTGTGTGAGCAATCTCTTTATTTTGTCTTCTCTTTGTTTTGCTGAAATGCTGAGTTGTTTTTCATAACCGTTTCACTGTTCTTGTCTCGTACTGTTATTTCACACACACACACACACACACACACACACACACACACACACACACATATATATGCATGTATGTATGTAAGATATATACCGTACACATTCGGCTGAATCTACTCTACTAGATATGAACACGTAATAAGAGAGTAAATAGGTTACAAACACGTAGGAACTTTTTAAAAGTATTTTAGACAGCTAAAATGACTAACGGGGATGTGTGATGAAAACCATTGCAAACAGAATCCAGTTACAGTAGAAGAAAAATGAACGTGAAAGAAAGTGACCGCAAAACTTTATAACAACGGGAGGAAAATATTTGAAAAAAGAGATAGAAGAAGAAGAATGAGTCGGTATTATGGACTGTCTGATGCACAGAACAGTTTTACCAACCATGCTGGTGATGAAACATGGCCTTCTATCGGCATTGCACCTGATGATGACGACCGTTTATTTTTATTTTAGCAGATATCACATTCAAACGTTAATAAATATTAAACTGTTATTAACCATAGTAACTATGAAATGAGGTTCCTACCTGAAAAAAACAACGTAAGGCTGAATCAAGTAAAACGTCCACAGATTTAAACCTCAAACCTCCTCTTTTCGCCGAAGTAAAAACTTTCAGTAATAGGAAAATCCGGTTTACCAAAATCTTTATAGGCTACAATGAAACGGGAGCCTCGTGTTGAGACATTATGTTACAGCCCGTAACTTGGGTCCTGACAACACGACAAGTATTTCTGCATTTGTTTGGACTGTGTCGTGTACAAAGTGGGCGCGGGGGGAAACAGCAGACACAAGTCTCGTTTGAATGCCGCCTTGAACAACAGTTCGCAAACTGTGCACGGAGGAAAGAACGAGGTCTTTCTCACGAGCAGATATGGTAGGGAAGGGGCTACAAGAGAGTAATGTAAGAAAGAAATTTGTGAGGGAAAGGGAAATGTGACCATGTTAAACATGTACTGGCATGTTGTGATGAACAGACGCGACATAACAAGAGCGTAATTGCAGCTCTAGTTCATCCCATCACAGAATAAAATGAGCAGTATGATTTCTGGATCTATTCTAAAGCAGATGTAGAAATTCAAATACCTTGGAGCAGTAATAACTTCAGATGGGAAGTGCAGAACAGAAATTAGGAACAGAATAGGCCAAGCAAAGACTGCATTTCAGAGAATGAGAAACATATGCAACACAATGAATGTTAGAAAACTAGTCCTATATATTGAACCTATCTTGTTATATGGAAGTGAATCATAGGCAGGTCTGCATAAAAATCATTGGAAGCAGCAGAAATGTGGTTTATTAGAAGAATGATGTGAATTCCCTGGACAACAAAAATAACTAATGAAGAGTGTATGAGAAGAGCTGGAGAGACCAAAAAATCTTGTCCAAAAAATAAGAGAGAGACAATGTACTTTCATAGGACATGCAATGAGAAGAGGGGGCATTGAAAATATTATAACAACAGGAAAAATAGAAGGAAGAAGATCAAGAGGAAGACTAAGAGAAATGAAAGAGGGAATATAGAGGGGAATCAAGCCATACGTAAATCAGACAAGAATTCATGAATGTTGCCTCTCCTTGCTGTACCTTGCCGACCCACCCAATTCTCATATTAACATTTAATATTTCAAAACCAATTATGTTAAACAAGCTTTAACATGTCCAGCCATTAATTTTAAGTGAAATTAACAACAAGTTATATATTAATTTAAAAAATCCTAAAATAAACTCTAAATGTATTTTCATCATCATTATCGTCATGATAAAGACGATATGTGAAATCGCTAGCTGTAACAAACACTAGTGAAACTAATATTTGAAAGATTACTGCAACTCGTTTAAGTGAAATTTGCTTTTGCAGTTTTGTCTAGATATTCCAACTATAAAATGTAGAAATACTTTTTTTTCAATTATATTCCAGTTGTTTTACAACAGTAAGAGTACAACTGTACAAGTGAAATTAAGAAGTATACATTTAATGTTAAAACAGGCGCTATGATGAATAAAACTCGCGGAATTATAAAAACATTGACCGTTTAGTTACCTTTTTCATCGCCTAATTTCTTTTTTTTTTCTTTTAAGTTAGAAATTAAAGTAGTTACTGGTTATAGGTTCTATGTTTTAATATCGCTGATTTTCTTTTCCTAAGAAAAATGATGAGAATACCACTGACAGTCAAGAAAACAAATGAAGAGGTTCTAATGGAAGCTGGGCAAAAGAGAAATTATGACAAAATTCAGAACACGACAGTCCAGATTTGTAGGACATATTTCAAGAGAAGGCAAACTGGAACACTTAGTGACAACAGGAAAACTTGAGGGGAAAAAGGAACGGAGGAAGACAGCGAAACAAGATACTTGACAGACTAAACGAGAGGCACATCGCACAGTCGAAAACACATCTTATAGAAAGAAAGAGCAAAGGAAAGATGACTGTGGAAATCAGTGACGACCAACGCCTGACTGGCAAGGACCAGACAGAGAGAGAGAGAGAGAGAGAGAGAGAGAGAGAGAGAGATTTTCTTTTCATAAATATTCTGTCGACGAACTGTTACTGTTTGAACAAATTTAACATAAACTGTCGAAAACAGGTTTTTAGTTTTGTGGTTAAGAGAACCGTAGCGTAATTTAGTTTTTCTTATTTCGTAAACTTTCTACTTTGTTTCTATTTGTTGGTAATAATAACATTTGACGCACAGGACTTCTTATATCTTATATCCTTCCCGTGCTGTTAAACGTCACATAGGGCTCGCAAAGTAGTTCGCCAATTTTTCCTGTCTTCGGCGAGTCTTTCAACCTCATCAAAGGATTTTACGCCTGTCAATTTGGCCTCTCTTAATAATGTCCTCTTCAGAGTTTCACGCGGTCTGCCTCTTTTTTGTCACATGTTTGGGGCCGACGAATGAGCAAAGGACTGAGAATACCGATTAATACAGGTACAAGTGATATCACTGTTCATGAGCATTTTCTTGATTTCTTTCTTGTAGAAGCCATAAAACACCGACAGAAGGGATAAAATGCAAGCTGATATTACCCAGATTTTTTTCAGCACGTCTGTGTTTTCAATACCAACAGCTCTTCTTCTTCGTTCGCTTCTACCATCAAGACAGCACTGTGATCCTACTGAATTTACGCCTGTGGTCCTTGTTAAGTCCCGTGGTCTCCTAGGACCACACGAGATCCCCGGGAGGACCACACGAGGTTCAGTGTATCGCAGGGCTTTAGCCTGTATTCTTGGCGGGTCTCTGAAGCGGGATTGCGTGACACCGAGGTTTTCGTTGCACCAGTTTAGTCTAGGGTTGGACTTTCTCACCGGAAGACCTCGACGTGTTTAGGATATCAGTGCATCCCCGCTGGGTGAGAGGCGGTAGCCCACTCAGACCAGAGTTGGACTTTCTCACCGGAAAACCTCGACGTGTTTTGAGATACCTGTGTATCGCCGCCGGGTGAGAGGTGGTTGCCCATCCAGTCCAGAGTTGGACTTTCTCACCGGAAAACCTCACCGTGATTAGTATACGCAAACATTCCCGCCGGGTGAGAGGTGGTTGCCTATCTAGACTGCCCTGGTCCAGTCTCCAACTTCAGCATTTTGTGGTCGTGGCCGCTACCCTTCCTAGTTGTGACCAGGATGGAGCTTTTGTCCAGGAAGACGAATCCTCGCCACTAGTGACTTCCACTCCTGGGTTGAGCCAGTTTAGGCATATTATCCCAGTATGGGCGTGTTTGGGACGTGACCGACTTCTAGAGCAGAGGTACCGTGACATGCATAGCCTTCAAGTTTCACTCCCTGTTATGAGCCGGTTTAGGCATATTTCACCAGTATGGGTGTGTATATCGGGCGTGACCGACCTCTAGAGCGGAGGTGGCGTGACATGCCTGGCCATCAAGCTTCATTCCTGGTGTATGCCGGTTTAGGCATATTTCACCAGTGTAGGTGCGTTTCGGACGTGGCCGACCTCTAGAGCAGAGGCGCCGTGGTATGTGTAGCTCTCGCAGCGATACTACTGGACATACCGATTAAGCTTCACTTTATCCTTTCCTTCACCTTTTCACATCGGTGCCGCACAGCAACCCTTACTTCTTTTCCGCATTTTCTTCCTTGACCGGGAGGAGCTTCACTCCACGCGCGGCATCCGAAGAGTCTCGCCAGCAGTGTCTTAACCTTTGGGTTAAGCCGGTTCAGCCATTTCATCCGATATGAGTACGCTTTGGACGTGGCCGACCTCAACACCAGAGGTGCCGTGATTTGACTGTTCGCTTCGCTTTATCCTTTTTACCACCTTTTCCGCAGTGGTGCCGTGCGGCAACCTCATTTGCGCCTTTCTTCATTGGGCGGGAGAAGCACCGCTCCACGCACGGCAGCTGAAGAATCTCGCCAGCAGCGAATACCAACAGCAAAACTGAACACACTTTATCAGCTTTAACAAATCTTACAAACAGTAAGTTCATTATGATTTACATCTGGGATACAGTCTGCAGCTAACAATTCGTTTTGAATCCTTTTCCCAAGATAATGTTGGGCCGATCCGCGAGTAAGCGCGATCAATAAATAAATTATAATGAGTTTTTAAAACACAGTTTTATTTCTTCATTATGTTGATTTATACAGTTCATTCCACTTTTCTCATTTGTCCCCCCTCCCCCAAAACCACTTTTTTTCCAAACAAAACCGAGCACACATACACACACAACTTGTAAATGGACGTGTTGCACTGTGGGTTGACCCAGCCCGGATAGCAGAAGGTGGGCAGAACATGCCGATGTGACTTGGTGGCTCTTACTAAGTTTATCCTAGGGGGCCAGGATGATGTTTAATCCGTTGCTGTTCTGAAGGCAGATAAATTCAGTGCACATTTCAGAACTGTTGTTGTTGGGCAGTATCTCTTCAAAACAGTACAGTTAAATTTCTCAGCAGCTGCTGCCGTGTTGAAGATTGTGTAGTGTATCAGAACAAATAGTGAGTTTTGTCATTTTCGAAGTAAGAAGTTGGCATTCCATCATGCCGTGGGTTGGTTTATATCTCCGTCTATATCCTCCCAGTAACAGGGCTAGCCTGGCTAACGGGGCAGGGATCGCCATAGTCACCATGGGGGTGGAGTCTGCCTAAGAAGTATTGCACACGCCCCCATTTTTAAGCTCGAGTCAAGGACTGAAAAAAATAGCTGCCTCAACCGGTTCCCAAACCCCCACGATCAACATCCTCACTGCTTCTGCTGCAAAGAACACAGCTTGCAATTCCAGAAAGACTGAAGGATAAGACTCAAAGCTTATTTAATTTAGGAGGAAACTCTGTGAAAGAAGAATCATACAGTTTAAACTAGAATATGCATGCATTTTGGGTCAAAATAGTTTTTAAAAGGCTATAAGCAAGACTCTATCGTTGGGGTAAGTTAGGCAACCACAGGACTTCTGGGTGCTCAGTTCAACAGATGGTTTTCAAGTGTCATAATTGTTTTTCTTTTCTTTTCTTTTTTTAACACAAGAATTGGTAAAAATATAAAAAAATTCTCGCCATGAAGCATGAAATGATTTTTAATTTATACATCATCATTATCATCAGGTGCCGTGCCGACTGGCGTTGGTTTTATGCTTCTCCAGAGTACACGATCCTTCATGCAGGCCATTACTCAGTTGGTGATCTCCTCTCACACCATCTCGTCAGACTATCCAATATCATTTCTCTTGGTCTTCCCCTGGCTCTTCTTCCCTCTATTTTTCATGTTGTTATAATATTTTTAATGTCCCCTCTTCTCATTGTATGTCCTTTGAAAGTACATTGACTCTCTTATTTTTTTTTTTTTGACAAGATTTTTTTCTATCTCCAGCTCTTCTCAAACATTATCTATTAGTTATTTTTGCTGTCCAGGGAATTCCCAACATTTTTCTAATAAACCATATTTCTGCTGCTTCCAATGATTTTTGTGCACACCTGCCTATTGTCCATGATTCACTTCCATATAACAAGATAGGTTCAATATAGCATTTTAGGACTCGTTTTCTAACATTCACTGATAAGAATGTGTTGCATAATATATTTCTCATTCTCTGAAATGCAGTCTTCGCTTGCCTATTCTGTTCCTAATTTTTGTTCTGCATTTCTCACCTGAAGTTATTACTACTCCAAGTTATTTAAATTTCTGCACCTGCTTTAGAATAGTTACATTTAATTTTATACCGCATTAGTTTATACAGTGAAGTTAATAACTGAAGTTTGTGGGTGGGTATGGGAGAAGGAGGTGCTGCTGAAGTTGGCAGAATGTAGACTAAAGTCTGTGTTTTATGCCGGGACAGTAGTTTAACTTCAGTCACTAGTTCATCCAGACCTCTATGCGTCTACCTGCTTACAAGTCTGAAAAGCCATTTTTTTTTCCTTTCCTTTCTTTGTTTTAAAGTTTCTAGTAGTCTTTATTGTGTCCGATGCCACGTGAAAGATTAAGATTTGAATCATTCCATTATGATTAATGTTTAAAAAAAACTGTAAAGGTAAAATCTTCATTCTCCTCTTCTTTATCGGTTCATAATAATAAGAATATTTAAGAAGATGACACACCATGCACACTATTCTATATAGAATGTAGCATAAGCTGTTGATATTTTCACCCGGAGCCTCCAGGGAATGAGAGAAACAAGAAAGATATAGAAATACCATAGATGCCTTGGATAGAGGGATGTACGACCTTGACTGGAGCGTCATCGTCCACGTGATTTGGTAGTCGGTTTCAGGGAGTGGGGGAGGGAGATATATATTGAAACATTGGCTTGCATCAGATTAGATAGGGGGAATGTGGCTGGCGATGAGGTGTCTTCGTTGTGCTTGTATTATTGTGCGTGTTTAGTATATTCTGCCAAGCCCACTTCATGTGGTATAGGTTATATAATTGTGAATTAATCTGTGATGTAGTGTTCTTGTAATTACTTATCGATATGGAAATTCTGTGTTTGATTTCAGTGTGATTTGTCGGTATATTGGATGGGCATCACGTATGATTCGTTTATTATGTTTTTCATGTAGACTGATTGTGTGCTGCATCAATACAGTTATATGGAGGTGTTTCATGGTAGCTACGGGGGGGGGGGTGTAAGTGCCATTGCACATTAGATTCATAGTGTAGGATACGTGTAGGGCCTAGAGAGCCCTGGACCTCGGGTCCATCAGGTTTTCACTGTGCAACATGAGAAGTCATTATCATATGATACTGTGCTTAATAACCTTGGTTTGCATTGACACTGTTCACCAATTGTTTTTATTTCATTGAAGATTGCTTGAAGTGCTTTGCTTGCATTGATCTTGTTCATCCAATTGTTTTTCTTTCATTGAAGATTGCTTGAAGTGCTTTGCTTGCATTGATCTTGTTCATCTAATTGTTTTTATTTCATTGAAGATTGCTTGAAGTGCTTTGCTTGCATTGATCTTGTTCACCCAATTGTTTTTCTTTCATTGAAGATTGCTTGAAGTGCTTTGCTTGCATTGATCTTGTTCATCCAATTGTTTTTCTTTCATTGAAGATTGCTTGAAGTGCTTTGCTTGCATTGATCTTGTTCATCCAATTGTTTTTCTTTCATTGAAGATTGCTTGAAGTGCTTTGTTTGCATTGATCTTGTACATCTAATTGTTTTTCGTTCATTGAAGATTGCTTGAAGTGCTTTGCTTGCATTGATCTTGTTCATCCAATTGTTTTTCTTTCATTGAAGATTGCTTGAAGTACTTTGCTTGCATTGATCTTGTTCATCTAATTGTTTTTCATTCATTGAAGATTGCTTGAAGTATTTTGCATTGCATTGATCTTGTTCATCCAACTGTTCATCCATTATGATGACACGTGTCTTGATGTCATGCTGATGTCAGTGTCAGTTGTGTGTGCTGTTGTGGTGAATAGTAAGATTAAAAATGCTGTGTCTTGTCATTTCAGACTTGGTGATTTGTACTGCATGCCACTATACTGTTGTGTTGATTGAATGGTTGAGGATTAGGTAAAATTAGCATACAATATACCAAGGAGGGGGAGAACCTAGGCTGGAGGTCATGATGGGGGAGCTAGATTGGCCTCGAAGATGGTAGTACATTGCCAAGGATTGTTGGTCTGTACTGTCTTGAGAAAATATTCCTCCCACTAATTATAAATACAAACATGCACCAAACACGTTTTACAACCAGGCGAAAAAGTCTTGAAGCAGGGAACAAGAACATCGACTACACCTGGAGACGGATAGGAGAAACAGCTCTGGACAGAAATAAATGGAGAGCCCTTGTTGATGGTCAGTGCCGCAGACAAAGTTAAAGAAGACATGGTGGAAGAAGTTAGTATGTTAATTTATAAAAATCAGTATGACTCTTTTAAGAATCTCTCATATAACTACTAATATCAAAACCTCAACAGAATTTTCAGTTTAAAGAAGTTCACCACAAAAAAAAATGCAATTTTGTGTTGTAATTTGGATGTGCCATTTTTATTTTGTTTCTCTGTCCACAAAAGAAGTTTCTTAAATGAAGTTTTCATGCTTTTTAAAAATATTATTTATTTATTTATTTGTTTATTTATCCAAGAATTCTCATGAAATGATCTGTGAAACCTGTTTGGGGGTGGGGGTGGGGAAGGAGAACAAGTAATGAATTGAGAAGTCAGAAAAGAAAAAAACAGACAGAAGTCATGAATTGATAAGTCATTTTCATGAAATAAACTGATAATTCTATAAACCAGATTAATCTTGCTGTAGATATGAAAATTAAAAATTATAACTGTCAATTTCACATTACATTTGTGATTTTTGTAAGTAACTGTTTAGCAGACATGTAAAAAAAAAACAAAACACAAAAACATAACACAACAACCATCATTATATGGGCATGAGTAACAGAACTGAGTTTAGATGAGGTGCCTAAAGGTGATGAATGGTTACAGGCACAAGACGGACCTCAGATAACAAAGGGCCGCCAATATAGAGACTGGGCACAGATTCAGGATCTCATCCAGTATCACTGTGGGTCTTCTGACATGGTAATATATACAGATGGCTCAGTGATTCAGAACAGCAGAAGTGATTGGGGTTTTGTTATCTACCCCAATGGAAGAGTAGTGGCACAGAGTTCAGGAGCATTTGAAGTCACCACATCAAATATGCAAACGGAAATTGTGGCTGTGTCGGCAGCAATGGAATGGACAGCTGTCCATGGTGTAGTTCATGACATCATTGTGATGGATTCACAGAGTATCCTTTGTAAGATTGAGCAAAAAATTGCTTCAAAAAGAATGGGTTCATCTGTTAAGTCAGTCAACTGTGATGACCCTAATGTGACTTTATTGCCTAGGGTATGTGGGATTACATGGCAATGAAGTGGCAGGCAGACTTGCTGGACAGGCTAAAATATATGTCAGGCCGAGAATGGACAAGAACAACATTGCTAAAGCCATATCTGTTAGACTGCGGGAAAATGAGCGGGAATGGAAGAACAATGTAATTTTGAAGTGATTGCTGGAGCTGTGGACAAATTATGGGTGCTGGTTGGAAATCTGAACTGTGTGGCAGAAAATGGGACAAATGGCAATTTGTTGTCAAGACCTGTTGTTTGGTGTGCTCAGTAGCCACACTACACTCTCTGTGCAGGCTGATGTGCTACTTAAAAAGTTCACTCTTTTTTTTTTTAATACACCTCATATGTAACAAATTTAACTGTTATTTTAATCTGTTTTAAAACAAGTTTCTAAGTTCTGTGGAACTTCATAGACATGTGGTTATTAGCAAAGATGAACAAGATAGGAAAACAATGAAATAGTGTCAGTTTTTAGAAAATGTTAGCAGACAGTGTGGGAGAATCAATAATGAACTGAATTATCACATGAAGGTAGTAGGATCAATTCCTGCTATTGCTGCCCCAAGCTGAGCTGAATACTAAAATAGGTACCTAGCAAAATGTGTTTGGGAAAAATTGCCTCTGACATTGGCAGATATGAACCTACAAGATGATGGTACACCTAAATGCACAGTAATACGTCAGTGCATGAAGGACACCAACGTATGTTCATTCCAACATGAGGTACGTTCAAATAGGACTTTGTCTGAGAAGGAAGTGAGTCAAGAAAACTGAAAACCTGGAAATTATTCTTTAAGGAATAAAATAAAAGAAAAGAATAAAAAGATAAAAATATAACTGGCTTTCAAATAATTGAATTATTACAAACATTTTTTCTAAATAAGCAGTTCAAAGAGCTAAAAAAAAAACCAAAGAAACATATGTATTATAAAATCTTATGACATTTCAAACACATTTGCTCACTTGATACTAACCTTTTCATGCCCATATACCTCTTTATGTTCAATAATATTTGTTTTGTTGCGTTTCAGCACAGTTAAAAGCACTTAATCATTTCACTTTTTAACTAACTTCTGATGACACATCAAAATAAATTTCTCCTGTAGATAAAACACCACACTCCAAGAAATATTAAATGTCATTAAAAAAAAAAACTAAGAATAATGAATATTTCCTTACATTATTTCACTTCTATAATTTGAAAACTGTTTGGTTCAATAAACCAGCATGATCATATACATAAGATGTCACAATATTTGTCCTGGTGTGGCTAAACAAGAGAACCAATTATTTATCATCTTTCTCTAATTTCACTGAATTAGTATGAAACTATAATGCAAATGCTACAGTATGTCTTGCTTATTTTTGTTAAAATGTATGGAAAGGTCTAGAAGTCTTGATTTTCAAATTAATTAAAAGTTGTCGCAATAAAACAGTAAAACAAATCCAACAATTTTCTGGAATTCTGTCATCAGAAATACAACATGCATATTGAGTGATGTCCAGATCTTTTGAATTACAGATAAATAAAAATTAGCATATACAGTTTTTTTGCATAGTTACTGCAAAACTATGATGAAGCCATTCACTTATGCACCGCCTAGTCCATCATCAGTTTGTCACTTCCAAGAGCTAGGAGGATGATCAGTACAACAGCAAATAAAGCCACAATGGCACAGTGGATCACAAGTAGCATGCGCTTCACCAGAATAGTCTGTAAGTGAGAATATATATAGATATACAAATCTTCATCATTTATAATGAAGCTATATATTAACAGCAGTATAGTCAAATTATGAACTCATCCTGTCAGTAACTACAAGCCAGAGTTATCAGGAAGTGAGCACTTTTTGTGGTTTTTTTTTTCTTTTTTAAAAACATAATTTTTGTAAGCGATAAACAAGGAAGAAGATAAAACCACTGTTTACTCACTGGTGAACTTTCCACAACAGCATCTTGCTTTGTGTTATTGTCACACAGCTCATACACTTCACTTCTGTCTGTAAAATGTAAGCATTTTCAAATCAGTCCTCAGAAACTTGATTAGTTCCAAAGAGTGACAATATAATGTTCTGCAAATAAAAACTCATCCATTTACTAAACTATGAACAATAATATTAAAGAAATTCACTAACCAATGAAAACATTAGAAATGGCGACACTGTTATTTATATAAATGATTAAGCAGCACGTGGCATGGGGGCGAAGATGAACTCAAGCTGAATGAGAAAGTGGGCAGTGGGCCATAGCTGACTGCTTGTGACAGGGTTGGTGAACGATAGCTGGCCAAGACCCTATTCTACCTCCTAATGGTACCCCTGACAGCAGTCTGGCCAAGTGAATAAGAGATTACAGACGAACCTGGCTCTTAAAGTGCATCAAGCTCAAACCAGGTGTGTCAGACTCATAGCCACTTAATCTCAACACAATGCAGCCACAACCCTTTCAAGGACAAATGAAGAAGAAGTACACAGCAATAGGCTTGTTGGGCCTTCATATGGTCAAAGAAGCCAGTGATGCATTTGTTGCAACAACAAATATCCTCACAATAGAAACTACAGCTGTAACAAAACCTGTGAGTCACCTAGAGTCACAACAGTACATACAAGCATGTATTTTGAATGACTCATTGAACATGTTAAGGAAAAGTGAAGTTGACTCTATAAGATGAAATGGCTTGAATTCCTGCAGCTGATATAGATCTAACAAATGATCCTCAATTTTGTATCAGGTTATACAAGTTTTAGATGAAATAAAAGGGCAGATCAACTGGCTGCTTCAGCAAAGATGCAGGAAAGTCAGAGATATTCATAAATGCTGTAAGACTGACTGGTTGAACTTTATTTGTAAAGGGTGATTATTTCAGCACACAGGTCTGTATGACATTTTGCCTCTTATTGTATGTAGAGTATTTGACTCAACATAATTTCACTGATATCAGTGAATCTACACCCCTGACAAAAATGAAGGAGGTAGGGGTGAAACTTGAAGCCAAAAAATATGAATGCCATAATAAAGACACCAGAAGAATAGTCAGTCAACATAGAATGGGTGTTATCACACACTGCACTCTCATATCATTGCAGAGAAGATTGAAGCATTATGTTTATGTCCATAGTGCAAAGATGATGATCATTTCTAACTTCTGTAGATGTTGAAATGTTAGCAGGATTATAATAACTGTACTCAGGAAACAGGTACTCTGATTTTAAACTGAAAAGCTTCAAAATGAGGGTTTACTTTCAGTTAACTATAACTTGTACTGAGGTCTGACTTCTTATTACTCAACTTTCTCTTCTCATTACTGAAAAAAAAGCTTATATAGACATGAGTCTAACAATTTTTCCACATAATTGGAGTGGTTTATATAAGTTTTCAGAGGGCTGACAATGTGATATGCTGCACTAATAAAGATAATTCCCACTTTCTTATTCATTTCTATGACATCATGTTGTCAGTTTTAATATTTGCCAGGAATTTTATTTTCAAAAGAATCTCAAGACTGTCATTCATTTTTCTTCTTTTATCTGCCATAATTAACAATGGCCTCAGTTGGTATAGTTCAGACAGTTGTTACTATTTATCAGGTTAGTTTCTTGTGTCACATATCTATTTCAGTTCCTTGATTAATGCCCTGGTTTGGTACTAATGGAAAAGTCATTACATAAACAATCTATTTAACAACTGTTTTCATAAACTGTCAAATTAATAAGTGAGCAAATGAGACAACCTAAGAGGTAATTTTATAGCTTATACGAGGCATCGCAGATAATCAGAATCCTCTCTTTCTAAATCCTGTTAAATAGATTAAATACATGCTAAGAATCTTTTTTTATGGAGAAATAAAAAAAAATGTTGGTTTGTGTTGTTAACATACATCATCGACAAAAACATCATCAACAGAATCCTTGCAATGCAAATTACATCATCAACAGAATCCTTGCAATGCAAATTACATCATCAACAGAATCCTTACACTGTAAATTAACAATTCCATAACTACCTCTGCATATAACTTACTTCTATTTGCAAAAGAAAATTTTCATTGACAAATTAAATAAACTTCAAGATTTGAACCGGCAGCCAACAACAAAAAAAAACTTTCAGAATTAAATTAATTTGATCAGTTTAATTTTTTTAAAATAATGTCCAAAATCTAGTTTGAACAGACAGTTATTTTTTTAGTCTGTAAAATGAACTGCCTAACACAAAAAAATATGTTTTCCATCCTAACATAATATGGTGTACATATGTCTCCAGCATGCAAACAAATCTACAGTCACTGTAAAACTTTAAATAGCCATGAAAGGCAACTTAAGCATTACATATGACAGGGACAAGATTTACTTATAGTAAAACACTATTTTAGGTCACCTGTTCTCCTCTCTTCCTTGTTTACCTATTGTCTGTTTTAAAAGAGTCAAAATAAAATATTTCACCATTGTTGTGGCACTATATATATATATATATATGTGTGTGTGAAGCTTGATCCTACCAAATTTTATGTACCGTGTACAACATTCATTTATTTTTAGCAAAAATTATGTACATTAAAAATTAAAAACAATGTTCCCTAGATTCTACAAGTGAAATCTTTTCTAACCTATCTTCCGTCCAAGATATGAAAGAACCTCCAGCAGAAGTTCCACGAAAATTTGCCAAGCTGCGTAGGCAGCAAGGATGTAAACCAGGTAGTATGGAACATTTGCTTTTGCCAGAAGAACGCCAAAGAAAATGTTTACCACTGTTAATGAGAGAAAAGAAATAAATGCAATATTAAACTTCAGGAACAATCAATGAAGAGTTATTTTGTAAAATGTACTTGCATATCAGAAAGTCTTTTACTACAATACTAAAATCTAAAATATTAGATATTGATTCATGATGGGTTGATTTTGTTGATAACAATATTCTGTTTTTACATATGAAAAAATAAATGTGTCTTAAAATGATGTAAAATTTGTGTTAATTTTAATCTGCAAAAGGTTTTTACCTGAAAATTCTATAGAATTATTATTTAATCAAAATCATTTATAGTTAAATGTAAAATGTGTTTCTAGGCCTACGTACATGTTAGTACGACAGTCAGTTCAAAATTATTTTTTTTCATCCACTGTTTTCAGGCAGTGGTCTTAGTAAGTTCACTATATTTCCTTGATAAGTGTGATCATGTGACTAAACAAGGTTGCATTAGAAACTTCATATTTTTCTTTATCTCTTTGAAGCTGTGAATTTATAGTCTTTGCGCCAGTGCCTTGTCTTCCATATGCTAAACATTGTGCAAGTTAGCTAATTGGCGTGTCTGCATCATGAAATGAATCCTAAGGCTTGCTTCTTAGTATAACTACACCATCACTGGAATTAAACTCTACAAATTTTCTCAAAATGAATGCCAATATTTTAAGTCATTTATTATAAAATTTTTTAAAAATTACAGAAAAGCAGTTTTAAAAAGTAAATGATTTTTAAAAAAATATCAGCACCTCCAAAACATAATCTTAAGCGAGGCCTTCTTTCATCTCTCAAGTTCAGGTGGATCTAAAGCAGGAAAATATCAGATGCTAAGTCTTAACTCTTTTCCTGCCTGAGGGAAAAACGCGGACATTCCCTTCTGTGCCAGACAAAAAGCGCGGGTCTTGATATGTATAGGGGATAATTTTTAACTAATTATTTTTCATGTTAAAAGTATGCATATTATGCCTCTGAAAATAGCTATAAATGTAAGAAGATTTCATAAATGAAGAGTTTTTTTTTTTAGGAAAAATGGTGTAGTGTGATGATTTTAACTGATAATTGTGTTTACTGCCTGTCATATAGGTCTAGGACTGACATCGATTGACCGGCAATGTGTAGATCGACTTTGTCGTTTTATCCGATCTCGTCTTGTGATTATGTTGCATGTTCACTTTAAAATAATACCTGAAATAGCCTGCTAACTACTTCTCCAGTCCATCTAATGGTCTAAATCTACTTGGGGTACATTCACAAACAGTGATCTAGTCGTAGGGGGACATGTTTGCCTTCAAAGTCACATAAAAATTGATTTTTTTCAATCAAAACACTGTATTTTGACCCCCGTTGTTATGATGCTTCAAAATGGTGACAAAGGTCACTAGACATGCATACTAAACTGTTTACAATCAAAAGTTACACCGGGTTTCGAATGAAATGAAGCTAGGGTCCCTATTGGGACCTTAGCAAAAACTTGACAAAGCGCCAGCACAGGAAGAGTTAATCTTGCTAAGCAATTTCTCTAATGATGTAATACATCACTTTATTTGTGTTTGCCTGCTTTAAATTTAGGAATATTCTCTACATAAGTAGGTCTGGTATTCACCTGAATATTCTGGTTTGTTTTTTGGGGTTTTTTTTTTAGCACTATTGGTATATTCTTTTCTGGCATGCTTGCTGCTTGCTTTGCAGACACATATTCATTTTCTGAGGTAGTTCCTAACACAAGAATGTCTACCCTTTTATTTTACAGCTAGATTTGAATGCTCTTCCTCAATGGTAAAAATGAAATGTGCATCTGCAGTGTTACTTATACGTGTAGACTGAATTTTTAATAATGGAGAACATAACTTTGTCAGACAAAAATATTAAGTCTAGAGATACATTCTCTCTACTGCCAAACCCACCTGCAAGAATGTGAGCAGAAGTTCCAACAAAAAAGTGAGCCCAGTTAAAAATAGGTCGCTTGGATGATTCTGGATGAGGTCGAAAAATAGCCATAAGTGGCTGGACATGGTATTAAAAAAGGAAAAAAAAAGTAACATTGTTAAATGAACAAAATGGAAATAGAAAGTCTATGTACAGACAATTTTTACCTAGTTGAAAGCTTTACCCAGCTAAAAAATATATATATATAAATATAAGTGCCGTGCGGCATAGGTGATAATTTCTCTCCACAACAGAGCGGAACAACAACACAACTCCTTCAGATCATCAGAGGAAGTACCCCCCCCCCCTCAGACAAGTGTTTCAGCCCTTTAAACTCCTGACACTCTAAGGGGGGTGGGCCCCTCTGGGTTATGACTCCCAGAGGTCTTGTGAGTTGTTTTTTTTTTTTTTCCCGGTTCCGGGATTGAACCCATGATCTTCCAGTTGCCACTGCACTTTTTTTTAAAGTGCATCTTTAGCGATTTAGATAAGGAGGACTGGTATTGGTTGTGGCAAATGAAATTACTTATGTTCCCAATGCTTGTTTCACATACTCCACAGCCAGCATGAGGCCTTTTCCGCTGTTTCTGAAAGGCTTCTCAATGCCTTTGCTCTTACTTGTCCCTTTATGCCCAGTTGCTTACATAGGTCATATGCTGATGTTGCTACGAATCCTCTTGCTCCTACTTCTACAGCTATCACTTTTGCCCTGATTCCTGCCCCTGCCTCAGTTGCTTGACCAGATCATTGTACTTCTCCAATTTTATATATATATAAAATAAGAACATGTAATATTTCAGTTTTTACCATCTTTTGACAAAAATAATTAAGAGAAACATGGAAGATAGAAAAAAAAAACTACAGCTCCTTAAATTTCTCTCTCCCTTGGTTTGTCTTTATTAATTGTGTCTGTCAGACGAAGCTGAAAATTTCTGCATTACGTTATTGTTTTTAGTTACTAAATAAGGCTTGTTCCTACCTTTTTTTTTTTTTTTAACAGCTGAGATCTATTTACCATATTCTGTCACTGCAGAGCCAAACTCTAAATTTATCATTTCTGTAGAAATTTGCACTACCATTTTGATCACCGTTCTCTTGAATTCAGTTTCTTTGTTAGAAATTTTTGTTAATGTAGGAAAAGAACTCATTGCATTTTGTTTCTGTTGCACACTCTTACTGTCCACTTTTGTTATGCATGATGCATGTAAGCAAGGACAAACATCTTTCTGTAATTCTCACAGATTAAATTATCTCTTGGTTTTTTGAAGGCACTCTTAACCCCTTTCTAATTATTGGCAAAAACCATCTAGAGAATACATATCCTTTATAACTTTATCTGACCATTTATATCTTACGAGAGGAAGTCACTAAGTAACTCGCAAATTGAAATATTTTATCAGTGGCAGTTATCAGGTAGTATTTAAATATATCCTTAGATAGTACCATCATCCAACTTTATAACAGCTGTATGTAGGGGGCGCTGGGAGTTACATGCGCATGCGCAAAGCAATAACAAAATGGGTACCCAACTGTTAGTGTATACCAAAGAAGAACAGAGAAGTGTAGTGTGCTTTTTGTGGGCTAAATGAAATTCATTTGAGGACATTCATAAGGAAATGATTACAGTTTATGCTGAAAAGTGTTTATCACGTAAAGCGGTCTATAACTGGGTAAAAGAATTTTCTTAGGGACGCACCGAAATTGTTGACAAAGTCCAACTTAGCTGTCCTGTTATGCTGACAGTGTTCTGGGATTATCAAGGAGTGTTGTTAACCAAGATCCAGAAGTATGGTGACAATGTGAATTCTGTATTGTACTGAGAAGTTCTGTCGATGCTACGGGATGCAATTCGAAGAAAATGTCCTGGTCTGCTGACTAGAGGTGTGCTTCTCCTTCATGACAAATCTAGACCACATACGGCTCGGTTAACCCAAGAGAAAATTAGGCAGTTGGATTGGGAAGTTCTTGAACATCCACCCTATAGTCCTGACTTAGCTCCAAGTGATTTTCACCTGTTTGGTCCATTGAAAAACCACCTTGGCGGGAGAAAATTCTCAAGCGATGAAGGAAGTGGAAACAGAAGTAAAAAAATGGTTCAGAAATCGGACTCCTGATTTTTACGCCATGGGTATTGTATAACTGATTACACGATGGGACAAATTATCAATGTTTGTGGCGATTACATTGAGAAATAGGGGAATAATGTAGGTTCAAAAATTAAAAGTTTTCAAATTACTGTCGCATTTGTGAGTTACTTAGTGACTTCCCCTCATATTTGTGCGTTTCTAGTACTTTGTAATATGAAGTTTATGAATAGAGATTTAATACATGAACTATAACTAACCTGAATTAATTTATTACAATACACTATTTATAACAAAATTTTTGTTTTTATTTAAAAAAAGGGATTGCTTATCCAAGAAAATGTTGCACAGAATTATACTGCCAGAGTTGGCATGTCTAAGAAATATTGTCAAAATTTGGTAAGCTTTAGATGACAAGCTGGAAATGGTACTGTGGAATTTCCAATAAAATGCCTTTATACTAAGTGACAGTGTAAATGATTCTATTTGCCATATGTATGTGAAACAGTAATATAGGACTTGATGTTTACCGAGGCAATCCTACTGTTACTGGTGGAAGATATTAAAATACTTACATTCAGAACAGTCAGTATCATTACAATAATACCAATTATAGGATGACCAACAAGAAAATATCTGCTCTCTGCAATCTGAAACAAAAAAAAAACCATTAAACCTTTCTTTTCATCCTGCATGGTAAGAATTATGCAATGCAATGTCACAATTTTTTTTTCATTATGCAAGTGTGTCACAGATAATTTCATTCTTAATCACTCTGTGTCATGCCCAATGGGAGGACTGGCAGTAATAGATCTCCAGCTTTTTCTGTCCTTTTTTTCTGTTCTGAAGATGCACCTGGCCAAGCTGATTTTTTTCATATCTCTCGATGTTGTTCAACCATTTATATCCTTATCACCTCCTTGCTCTTTATTTTCAACTTCATTGCTGAGTACGATCTTCATTACTGTATTATGCTTCTGTTTGTGGCAAAAAGTGATGAAGCTTACAAATAAGTCTAAAGTTGCCTATGGATGAGAAGGCATTTGATCTATCTTTGTGTTTCCAACATTGGCAAAGCATTTTCTCTTACAAACTGGCATGAAAAACAGATATTACTGTGGCCAGCACTGAAAAATATTGGTAGTCAGCCAGAATGAAGCTGATTTAGAAAAATAAAGCACACAGCAACATCCAAAAATGTCTAAAATAATTTAAATGTTTTCAAATGAAAAAAACCATACTACTTGATAAAGTTTTAAAAAAAAAACACTCTTGCAAAGAAATATGTATTTCAGCTAAGATACTGCAATGCTAGATCAATGATGGAACAAAACAATCAAACTGAACTCTGTTGCAGCAAATGATAGAACTGTTTTAGCAAATAAGTGTTGAAGTTTGAGAAATGGTCACGACCAATATATTCTCTAAGGTTTTGTGGTTTGTGCAAATAAAAGGGATGGTGACTACAGTAAAACTGGTTCAAATAAAGAATGTTTGTGCAGCAAAATTTTCAACTGGTGTGCAAAAATGTTTTAAAAAATGTTGTGTGCAAATGTACATCATAACATCAAATTAAGAAAATATTGCTTTAAAATTCTCGTTAAAACTACTTAAGCATTGTAGCAGTGGAGCCACACACACACAAAAAATCATACAGTGCGCAAAATTTTATATGCTACAAAAAAAAAAAAGTTTTCCAGTTATTACTCTATGACATAATAGAGCTGGAGAAAAATATGATAGTTCTTTATAAGTTTGTTTTCCTGATTTCTTTGGATTTAAAGGGAACACTGGTCATGACCACTGAGAAAACAAAGAAGTTTTTATTTGCTTGCAAACCATCATTTGGCAACCTGTTAGTATTACTGTGTGAAATAACTGTGACTGTAACTGTTGTAAAACTGGTACTAGTGGAGAAGAGTTAGATGGAGGTGCGTGATGCAGTTTTACAAAAAATTTACCAACTTTCCCTGTTTTCGGTGAGCTTGTCAACCTCATCAAGGGATTTTATGCCTGCTAAATTGGCCTCTCTTAACAATGTCCTTTTTAGAGTTTCTGGTGGTCAACCTATGCTTCTTAATACAGATCTTAAAAAAAGTTACAAAGAAATAAATCAGGACTTACATTACTGTAACCATCCACCTCAATGAAGATGATAATGAATCCTGCTGCTGTAGCACAAAACACAAGAACCATACATGCTCTGTGAACCTGATAATAATATAATCACTGATTAGAACACTGATGATATGATAAAAACATGAATACATTCAAGAAACTGAAAAAACAATCAATGTGCATCCTTGACTATCAAATATGATGGCGGAAATGGTACACTGAGTCTGTCTTTATCTAGTGAAATTAACTGTGAACAGTAAACAGAGCAATACTAAGATAACTAAAGGCAACAGAGACTGCTTTCTATGGTGACTACGAAGAGGCCCTCTGTTACCGCAAATATAGCTTTTTGAAGAATGTCTAACACAAGCCAATGAAAAAAACTTCAGAAGACAAGCATACGTTCAGCATTCATTGGTTTACCATAAGAAAAGGAAAGTGATAGACAGATGGGAATGGAGGCAAAGGAAACCCGATGAAAAAGATATTTATCTGACATGTTAAAACATCGCAAAGGCAGAGGAAAATGCCAGTGATTGGGATCTGTAAAAGAAGCACAATTCTATATACCTATCAAGGCACCCAATGACGATGAATGAATGAATGAATGAAAGTAGTTTATACATTTAGCATGTTATGTTATCTGATGGGCAGTGATGTATTAGTTCTGTTTGTAAACTGTGTAATAGAGTCATATATCAGAAATCACAGCTAAAGTAGAATCAGGCCATGTGTATCAGGAGATGGGTACTATAAGTAGGAAGGTAGTAGGGGACCCTTACTAAATTTAGCTTAGGGGACTGGGTGGTGGTTTAACCCATCAGTGTGTTGTTGCTGTAAGATTTCCATAGTGACTCAAAACTAGAGAGAATTTCGAAGTGCATGAAAGACAACATGGGAAACAGAAAGGGAGATTTAACACCAAACCGGATGAGAGTTTTCATATGTACATTATGTGTCTCTGGCACAATGAGGATTGATAACGATACTGTTTTAACTGTTTAATGGGGAAGTGTGCAATGATAAATTTTAGTTAACTACTTTTGGAAACACTAGCTTCTCATGAGAAAGGCTGGTGGTTTGGATCTGGCTGGAGGCATCTGGGTCATGGGGATGTAGAAATGGTTCCCTGGCTCACTTCTTGCAGCTGGGGAAGTAAAAGTGGCCAGGTATGATGCCACATCATCCTCTAGTGTGCTCAAGAAGAACATGAATGCTAACACCATATCCCCTCGGTGCCTTTATGGCATGACAGAGCTACCTTTACCTTTATTTTTTTTTAACTTTTTTTTTGGAAGATTTTTCTTTTTAGTGGATCTATGATCACTGCTTACCTGAAACCACGCTTTTTCAGAAAACACCATGCGTTTCCACACTGGCTTATAATACCTGGCCACAACAATCCCTATACTAGCCAAGAAAATCCAAGCTGCAATCATGAGGCTGCCTGGTTTGACAAAGGTTAGAAGCTTTTAAAAATGGCACCAACGCATGTTAAACAAAGCCTGATAACATCTCTAATTATTTTCCTGACATTACAATATTCACTTGTAATTCTGCAGCTGAGGATAAAGATGGCTGTGTCATGCTGCAAGGATGATGACAGCCATACCACATCTTACATCCTTCCCGTGCCGTTACACGTCACATAGGGCTTGCATAGTTGATTGCCAAGTTTTCCTGTTCTCTGTGAGCCTTTCAACGTCATCAAGGTATTTTATGCCTATTAAACTGTTTTCTCTTAACAATGTCCACTTTAGAGTTTCACACGGTGGACCTCTTTTTCTTCGGCCTGTTGTGCTTCACTTGATAGCTTGTTTTAGTATTCTCCGATTGTTTCTTCTCATCACATGGCCTACATATGTCCATCTACTTTTTCTGATCACCCATGAGAAAGGTTGTTGTTTGGTCATCTGTCTTATTTCTGCATTGTTCTTGAATTCGTTCCACTTTATACCGAGTATTTTCCTTAGGTATTTGTTTTCAAAAGAGTCTAATTTCTTATCTGTTTCTTTAGTTGATTTCCAGCTTTTGCATGCATAAATGAGGGTGAATATCACATTTGAATTGAATAATCTTAACTTGGTTTTTGTGCATATAACTTTTGAATTTCATATGTTCTCAAGATTTTTGAAGGACAATGCTGCTTTTGCAATTCTAATTCTAACTTCCCTCCTGGTGTCGCCATCTTGGTCTGTGTAGCTGCCAAGGTATGCAAATTGGTTTACTTCATCAACAACTGTTCCTTCTACATATATTTTTTCTTCTTGATTAATGAGAAGTTTCATTATTTTTGTTTTGTCTTTGTTAATTTCAAGACCTATTTTGCTAGCCAAGGAAGACAGGGAATCTGTTTTTTCCTGCATCGATTTCACTCTGTCACTGATAAGAGTTATGTCATTAGCAAAATCAATATCTTCTATTTGGGTCCCATGTACCCAATCAATGCCAGTTTTACCTGTACAGCATCTTTTCATTAAAAAGTCTATGAAAAGATAGCAAAAACCATAGTATATACCACTTGGCAAACTTCTGACAGGATTGAGGCTCAAGGTAAACCAAAACTGAGATACAGGTGCATCTGTAAGTCATTCATGAGAAGTTTTTCCATCAGCAAAGAGAACCACAAATTATTGGTAAAAGACTGAGCCAGCATTAGAATGACTGTGCAAAGGTGCAAAGCAACTTGAAAATGAAACAAAGGCCAAATTTAAGACAAAAGGGTGCAAAGAGACCAGACTTTATGACAAAAATATTAGTTGTTTCTTGTTTGGAAAATGGCTTCATTACAGTCTGAACATTCCTATATCTGCCTGGCCCATTCCCCTCTCCCCCTCTGTTCAAGTTACCATCTCAGAGTGGGTGTCAAGGCTCTGAAAGCTGAAGAAGAAGAAGAATTGATATGTTTCTTGTTTGGGAGGAGGGTGGAGCTTCCTAAAAAACTTGTCTATTGAAACTGCCCAGGAATGAGAGAAAACCATTGTGACACAGTTGTCCTCAGATATGATGCCTGCGTTACATTACAAATATTTCCCATAGCATCAACTGGCAGGAGTTTGAAATTCACAATTTCAGATTTTACAACTCTGAATGCAGCATAAGAAATAGTCACACAATATTCATTGCTTTCTATATTGAAAGAAAAAAAAAGATCTATTTAAGTGCCTGTGCCATCATAGATTTCCTAGAACTCTGCCCAGGCAGCAACCATCTGACAAGAAAGGTTAAAAAAATGTAAAATCCTTGTTTCCATGCTATTAAGTCATACTGGGGATATGGTGTTAGGCCTGTATTTCCATGACCTTCAGCCCATGAAAGTGTGATGTGGTCAGTATCACCCCTGGGCGCATTTACCTTCTCTGATACCAATTTTTAGAGGCCAGGTGGACCCCAGGACCTTTCTGGTGTGTACCAGGAAAAAAACCCATCATCTGGCCTCTTTTTGCAATTTTTAACTTGTATAACACTACGTAGGGATGTTCTGTCCCACTATTTAGAGACCAGGGGGAATTATTTGCTGAAATATTCACCAAAACAGTATATATACATATCCTCTCTCTCATACACATGCACACATACTCCAAAACCTAAGGCAAATGTTTAAGCTCATGTCCATGCAGTCCCCTTCTTCCCTTGTTTATGTTACTGTGGTCAATTATAGAATCTGTCATGAGAATAGCTTTCCAGAAAAATGATGTGAGACAAGTTTGATATCAGCTAACATTTACTGCTTCAAATCTTTTTCTACAACAAAAATGCCCTTGCTATTCTTGCAAAATAGAATAGAGGATAAATAGATCTTTTTTTTTTCTTTCAATATAGAAAGCAATGAGTGTCATGTGACTATTTCTTATGCTGCATTCAAAGTTGTAAAATCTGAAATTGTGAATTTCAAACTCCTGCCAGGTGATGCTATAGGAAATATTTGTAACGCGGGCATCATATCCGAGGACAACTGTGTCACAATGGTTTTCTCTCATTCCTGGGCAGTTTCAATAGACAAGTTTTTTAAGAAGCTCCACCCTCCTCCCAAACAAGAAACATATCAATTCTTCTTCTTCTTCTTTCCAAGCCATTGTGGCTCATTGCTGCAGATAAAGTTCACCTCCATTCCTCTCTGTTCCTAATCTTCTCTCTCTAGTTGGTGACATCAATTTCTTTTATATCCTCTTCTATGTTGTCTTTCCATCTCAGTCTTGGTCTACCCATTGGCCTTGTTTCCCTTATCTCTTGTGCATACATAATTTTCATTTGTTCTCTTCCACTTGAAACATCAATAAATGCAAAAATTTACCATCACAACAGTCTGTCAGCCCATAGCTCTTCTTGGATGTTGGCCAATTATTACTTGTTAGTGCATGAAAACTTTTTTTTTCTAGATACTGCACAAAAGCTGACATGCTCTATTAGCAAATAAAGACATGCCCGACTGATTCCTAGTATTTAACCACCATCTCATGTATATATTCTTTTCCAGTCATATTTCTCCTCATATTCTCTGCACATGTGTTCAGGTCAAACTATCATCATCATCATCATCATCATCATCATCATCATGTGCTTGCCTGGAGATATTGGAACCATGTCTCTCTACAATCTTTCAAGTTATTAATCAGTTTTGTTGTTGTGTCTCTCCCATGCCATTTTGTCAAGCCATCTAAGATTTTTTTCTTTTGATCTACTTTTCTCTTTCCTACCTCCAGTTTTTCCTGTTGTCATATTTTCTATCACTCCTCATCAAACTATACCAACTCAAAATATCCTATACAAATGATTATGCTTAAAACATAGAAATCCAGAACACATGTTTAAAAACCCATGCAGATCTATACCTCAAGACCTGACTGAGGGGGACTGGACCTGCAGCAGTAGCTACTAGGCTGTCACCAAAAAAATAACGAAAAAAATGCAGACGTAGACCTGATGAGATGACCCCCCCCCCAAAAAAAAAAAACCGCACACACCCAGATCTAGCATGACCAAAAGTTGAAAGTTGAAGAAAAAAAAGAATGTATAATGGCTCTGATCAGTTTCAGAGCTCAAATATAACATAAGCATCTTCTAAAACACTTCAGTTTTGTAACAAACTCTTCCTTTTTCTGCATAATTTCCCACAAAAGCTGGAATAAAGCTCACCATGAGCTTTAACAAGGGGATATTCAGTCTTTTGTGACCCCAGGTCTATCAGGTCATCAACACTCAGCTGTTTCTGTGATATATAAAAGTCTTGTCCATGGAAATATATACTGGGCTTTCCTTCCTCACCTGTGAGAAATAGTAATTTCACATAAGCATAAGATAAGTCAGTGTTTCTTAAATTTTTGTGAGCAGCTATACACATATGCAGCATCCATACTATTCTTTGCTTAAGGAAACTTTTAAAATATTAAAATGAATCGCATACATGAAGCAAAGCAGCTAGGAAAGTTAAAATCTTTGAGTGATCATTAAAATAAGAAAATAAAGAAAACAATTTTATTTATTTCAAACATAAATTAATAGCTTAATCTTCCTCTTCTTCTTCTTCTTCTTCATTCGCTTCTACCACCAAGACCACCCCGTGATCCTACTGAATTTATGCCTGTGGTCCACGTTAAGTCTTATTGTCCCCCCAAAGGGGACACACGGGATCCCCGAGAGGATCACATGGAGTTCAGAGTACTGCAGGGCTTGAGCCTGTATTCTTGGTGGGTCCCGGAAGCAGGACTGCATGACACCGTGGTTTTCATTGCACCAGTTTAGTCTAGAGTTGGACTTTCTCACCAGAAGACCTCGGCGTGTTTTGGATATCAGTATATCCCGGCTGGGTGAGAGGTGGTAGCCCACCCAGGCCAGAGTTGGACTTTCTCACCAGAAAACCTCAAAATGTTTTAAGATACCCATGTATCATCGCCGGGTGAGAGGTGGTTGCCCATCCAGTCCACTTTCTCACCGGAAAACCTCAGCGCGATTAGGATATGCATACATACCCGCCAGGTGAGAGGCGGTTGCCCATCTAGACTGCCCTGGTCCAGTGTCTCCGACTTCAGCATTTTGTGGTCGTGGCCGCTACCCTTCCTAGTTGTGACCAGGATGGAGCTTTTGTCCAGGAGGATGAATCCTCGCCACTAATGACTTCCACCCCCGGGTTGAGCCGGTTTAGGCACATTATCCCAGTATGGGCGTGTTTGAGACGTGACCGACCTCTAGAGCAGAGGTGCTGTGCCATGCGTAGCCTTCAAGTTTCACCCTTGGAGTGAGCCGGTTTAGGCATATTTCACCAGTATGGGTGTATATCAGGCTTGACCGACCTCTAGAGCGGAAGTGGCATGACATGCCTAGCCAGCAAGTTTCACCCCTGGTGTATGCCGGTTTAGGCATATTTCACCAGTATAGGTGTATTTCGGACGTGGCCGGCCTCTAGAGCAGAGGTGCCGTGGTATGTTAGCTCTCGCAGCGATACTACTGGACATACCGATTAAACTTCACTTTATCCTTTCCTTCACCTTTTCACATCGACGCCACACAGCAACCCTACCCTGATTGCTTTTCCGCATTTTCCTCCTTGGCCGGGAGGAGCTTCACTCCACATGCGCCATCTGAAGAGTCTCGCCAGCAGCAGTAGATGAGCTACCAAACGTGCCACTCATCTACCCTAAGTGTCTGGTTTTCAGGCGCCAGATATTCGCCTTCGCCCCTTCTCCTGTCAGTTTAAACAGTTCTGCCACGAGAAGGCCAGGAGCTGGACTTGACTGCCAAAGGCTGTTTGAGATGCACGCCGTTGGAGTGGAGATTGAATTCTCCACCCCACCTCCAGCAATAACAGTTCTTAGAACCAATAGCTTAATCTAATAAACACATTTTCTTACAAAGTAAGAAAATACAATAGCAGCTTACCAACTCCAGTATTCTCTCAAACTTTCATGAGATGGATATGTATAATGAAGTGACGTAGATATGAATTGCAAATTAATCTTCTTTTTTTTTTTTTTTAAATCAGCCATTGATCTCTCTTTTGCTTCTTTCTCTTTTCAAAACACCTCTTTAGATTCTTCCAAAATCCCCAGTGGGACAAATGGTAACTGCACAAGTTGGCTTTAACAATTTTTATCCTAAATAATAAATCATACAACAGTCAGTTCACAATCAAGACATTACTTACTAATACTGCCACGTCCTTTGGCAAATAAAAGTGTCCATGCTCTACTAATGTTCACATGTCTATGTGTTGTTCCAGCAGCAATTGGTCGCACAAATGTGCAGGAAAGTAAACCATCTTCATTTTTATGTTCTGTGATGTTTATTTCCTGATTAAAATAAACAATGACATTTCATTTCACTACACATTCTCTGCATCTGTGTTTTTGCTGAATTAATATTAAAAATTATAAATGAAATGATTAAAAAAAATAGACCTCATAGCTGCAAGGTTGTCTGTGTTTGTTTTTTTTTTTTTTTTCAGTAGACAAGCTTTGGAAATCTGTTAATTTTCCCTTTATTTTCTATACAATTCTGTGATGAATTTAATCTTAATTCTGATAATCTTAAATGCAAAAAATGATGATACCACAAATATAATTTACTATAGGCAGTATAGTTTTGTGCTTGTAAACTATTACTGAGATTTTTTTGTTGTTGATGTGTCACTCTGTAAATACAAACTTAAATTTACTGCCGCCAGTGCTGTAGTAAGATACAAGAACTGAGTTAAATAAGGAGTGATCTGCAGTGATTTTCTTTAATTCTAAGACTGATCAGTGAATATTGGTAGAAAAAAAAGAGGGAAAATCATGTGGAATTTAGTCCCATAAATAAAGAGAATGAGTGAAAGAAAATAGTTACATACTGGATCATCATACAAATCTGGAGCAGCATGACTTTGTTCCAGGCACTGAAAGCAACAACATGACCACTTCCATTAGACACACATCCCATGACATCATCATTTCCCTGGAACAGTTCCATCAAATATTCAAAAAAAATTTTTTTGGGAATGTTCATAAAATAGATGATACATACAAAATTTAAGAAATAAGTAATACATAAGGAAACATAAGATAGACGAGCAACTCTCATCCTTTTTACCCCAGTGCAAGCCATGAAATATGAATTAATTTCCAGGTCTCAGAAAACTACTCTATAAATATTATTATATCTACAGCTCATTGATAATTTTATCTGTAAAATGTACATGAAATGATCCTGTAATGATTATAAATTCTCTCATAAGACTGGTAAAGGGGCTGCTAGCATTGTGAGGCATGGAATTTTTTTTTTTTTTAATGTAGCAGAGAAAGTATTTTTTTAAAACTGTGACCTTTTGCGGAACAAAGGAATTCAACCACCCTGGTTGCCATGCAAGTCCCACCCAAATATCCAGACTGAACCTGTTATTAGGAGCATCAAATGGGAGACAGGGTCTTGGCCAGCTTTGGTTCTTTGGTCCTGATAACCTTGCAGTCACTCTGTCACAATCAGTGCTGCTCTTGGTTTCAATCTCGTGTGTATGGGACCTTGCTTGAGCTGAAAGCTTGCAATAAGAAACAAAAGTTTTACTTTAATAAACAAAATACAATTTGGAAATAATCAGTTACCATCTGGTTGTCACTTGAGAATCCCATAGCTATCCATGCTTCGGGATTCTTGGCAACACCAGCTGTCAAGGTATAAACAGCATCACTTCCATTCTTATACCAAGAGATGATGAAAGAGCAAGTTGTACCCTGGCAGTCAGAGAAACATCCGATGGCCATGCCACATCCACTTACTTTTGAAACTGTACCAGTCTAAAGAATCAGTTGCAACATGAGTTAATATTATTAAAAGGCACACAAAGTTAATGATAATAGTGATTCTAGTTCACTTGAAAATGACACTGAAGTTGGTAAATAAGTTCAAAGTTCAAAATTCAGACTCCAGCTTCACTGAATTTGGGACAGTCTCATATATGCTTCGATGCATGCTGCAGCATCCATTCAAGAGTATGTTTGCTAATAGTTCCTGTCAAATGTTGGTTGTTTACGATGCGTTTTCTGCCACACAGTTCAGATTTCCTGCCAGCACCTTTAATATGTCCTAGCTCCAGCAGTCTCCTCACAGCTACATTGTTCTTCCATTCCCACTCTTCATTTTCCTGCAGTCTGTCCAGTACAGCCTTAGCAATGTCCCCCTTGTCGACTGTCAATCTGCCATTTATTTTAGCCTATCCAGCAAGTCTGTCTGCCACATCATTGCTATGTTCTCCTGCATGCACTGCACAGTGAAGCCAGTTTAGGTTTGTCACAGATGACTGGCTTAACTACTGAACCCATTCTTTGCAAAAAAAATTCTTCTCAATCTTATGAAGCATACTCTGTGAATCTGTCACAATGACACCATAACCACATCATGAGAAACTAACCACTCCATTGCTGCTGACACAGCCTCAATTTCCATTCCCTGCTTGATGTGCTGACTTCAAAGGCTCCTGAACCCTATGCCACAACTCTTCCATTTTGGTAGGCAACAAAACCCCAACCACTTCTGCTGTTCTGAGTCACTGAGCCATCTGTATATATTACCGTGTCGGAAGACCCACAGTGATGCTGGATGAGATCTTGAACCCAAAGTTTGACTGCTCCATGTGCCCAGTCTTGACATTCATGACCCTTCTGTATAATAACTTTTGTTAGCTGAGGTCAGTCCTGTGCTCATAACCAGTCATCACCTTTAGGCACTTCATCTAGATTGCAAACTGACTTTATTGTATACTCTGCCTCAGTCATCCAAGATCTGCCCCATGTGTCTTCCCTTTATCAACCCCAACTCCTTATTGAGATCCTTCATGCCAGCAACCCTGATGTATGCCTTTACCTGAGCATACTTGTATTTAGATGGCAGATGTTTACTGTTTATGGAAGATGTCAAAGTTCAATTTATTAATCAGCTTCTCTCTAAACTGATTCTTCAAATATTTCATTGGAAAATCGGTCACATTAACAGACTTGAGTTGCTCTTGATTGTATTTTTTTTTCACTTCCAGTGCCATCTGGTCTAATGCTATGTACAGCCATTTGCAAATGTCTCTACTGCGGAAGTCATTTTTTTTATTAAATAACTGGACTTTCATTATTCAGTCCTGATGTGAGCATAGATTTTAACTTTTCAAGAGCTCAAACAGTTTACTCAGTTTCAATGATTTACCATTTGAATCGATCATCAATACGGTCCATCTCCTGAGTAAGAATGGCTGTGGAAAGTCTCCAAATCTTTTTTAGCTTGGTCTCTTTATCTTGAATATTCATTTGCTAAGTCTGCTTTCTGTGTGCAGGATATCTGAACTTAGTATTTAATACTTAAAACAAAAACACTAACAATCAGCATTCTCATATTTAATAATAATAATAAAAGCACAGACAATCAACATTCTTACATTTAATACTAATAACAAAACTATTAACAATCAGCATTCTCTCAGTGTTCTAAGGCAGATTTCATCTGAGCACTTACACAGTCAAATTCAGGCGCAACCCAAGGTATAGGTATTTTTGCTATACCTTTCAGTGACCCATGGGTTCTAAGGACTGCAAACGCGCCTCAAACAGCCTCTGGCAGTCAAGTCCAGCTCCTGGCCTTCCCGTGGCAGAACTGTTTAAACTGACAGGAGAAGGGACGAGGGCGAATATCTGGCACCTGAAAACCAGTTACTTAGGGTAGATGAGTGGCACGTTTGGTAGCTTATCTGCCGCTGTTGGCGAGATTTTCAGCTGCCGTGCGTGGAGCAGTGCTCCTCCCGGCCAATGAAGAAATTTGCAAATGAGGTTGCCGCGCAGCATCACTGCGGAAAAGGTGGTAGAAAGGATTAAGCGAAACAAACAGTCAAATCACGGCACCTCTGGTCTGGAGGTCGGCCACGTCCTGAGTGCAGTCATATCGGGTGAAATGCATGAACCGGCTTGTCCCAGAGGTTAAGACACTGCTGGCGAGACTCTTCAAATGCCGCGCGTGGAGTGAAGCTCCTCCTGGTCAAGGAAGAATGCGGAAAAGAAATAAAGGTTGCTGTGTGGCGCCGATGGGAAAAGGTGGTGGAAAGTGAAGTTTAACCGGTATGTCCAGTAGTATCGCTACGAGAGCTATACCACGGCACCTCTGCTCTAGAGGCCAGCCACGTCCGAAATACACCTACACTGGTGAAATATGCCTAAACCGGCACACACCAGGGGTGGAACTTGATGGCTAGACATGTCATGCCACCTCCGCTCTAGAGGTCGGTAACGCCTGATATACACCCATACTGGGGAATTTTGCCTAAACCGGCTCATACCAGGGGTGAATCTTGAAGGCTATGCATGTCACAGTACCTCTGCTCTAGAGGTCGGTCTCGTCCCAAACACGCCCATACTGGGATAATGCCTAAACCGGCTCAACCCAGGGGTAGAAGTCACTAGTGGCGAGGATTCGTCCTCCTGGACAAAAGCTCCATCCTGGTCACAACTAGGAAGGGTAGCGGCCACGACCGCAAAATGCTGAAGTCGGAGACACTGGATCAGGGAAGTCTATATAGGCAACCACCTCTCACCCGGCGGGGATGTTTGCGTATCCTAATCACGCTGAGGTTTTCCGGTGAGAAAGTCCACCTCTGGCCTGGGTGGGCTACCGCCTCTCACCCAGCGGGGATGCACTGATATCCTAAACACGTCGAGGTCTTCCGGTGAGAAAGTCCAACCCTAGACTAAACTGGTGCAATGAAAACCACGGTGTCACGCAATCCCGCTTCCGAGACCCACCAAGAATACAGGCTAAAGCCCTGTGATACTCTGAACTCCTTGTGGTCCTCTTGTGGATCTCGTATGGTCTTTTCGGGGACCACAGGACCTAACGAGGACCACAGGCGTGAATTCAGTAGGATCACAGTGCGGTTTTTGGTGGTAGAAGTGAACGAAGAAGAAGAAGAAGAAGAAGTGACCCATGAATAAATTCTCTTATTTAAAAAATGCTGCTAAACTCCAGTTGAGTTTACCAGGTTTAACATTTATCAGGATTATAAACAAAATAAACTGAACTTACAGTTGGTGTAGGTGAAGGCACTGTAGAAGGATCTGGTTCTGCTGCAACAAACACACATTACATGCATTTTCAAAATAGCATAAGAATTTGTTCTGTCATATCTAGGCATTTACAGAAATGAAGTGATATATTTTAAGTGAGGATATTCTGTAATAAAACTTTAGCCAGACTGGAGATAACACTCACTATTGTCAGAGGCACTGAAATCAGTGTTGGTGCAGATCTTGTCATCAGTGTCCCCAAACTAATGTTGGCATAGCTCTTGTAATCAGTCCCAGAGAAGTATTAGTAAAATGTCTGCAAACCAGTGCTGGTACATCTTACATATCACGTCCTTCCTGTGCTGTTAAACATCACAGAGGGCTTGCATGGTAGTTTGCCAAGTTTTCCTGTTTTTGATGAGCTTTTCAACCTCATCAAGGGATGTTATGCCCACTAATCTGGCCTCTCTTAACAAATGTCCTCTTTAGAATTTCATGTGGTCAACCTCTTTTTGTGGTTGGCCTGTTGTGTTCCACTTGATAGTTTGTTTTGAGATTGTCTGATTGTTTCTTATCATCACATGACTGACATATATCCATCTCCTTTTTCTGATCACCCGGGAGACAGGTTGTTGCTTGTTCATCTGCCTTTTCTCTGCATTGTTCTTTAGCTCATTCTACAGTGATGGTATATATCCTGTTATAAATTCCCTCAAACTAGTATTGGTATATATCCTGTGATCAATGTCCACAAACTAGCGCAGGTATAAATTTCTGATCAATGCCCACAAACTAGTGTTAGTACAGATCCTACCATGAATGCCCATGAACTAGTGTTCGTACATATCCTGTAATCAATGTCCACAAACTAGCGCAGGTATAAATTTTTGATCAATGTCCACAAACTAGTATTGGTATATATCCTGTGATCAATGTCCACAAACTAGCGCAGGTATAAATTTCTGATCAATGCCCACAAACTAGTGTTAGTACAGATCCTACCATGAATGCCCATGAACTAGTGTTCGTACATATCCTGTAATCAATGTCCACAAACTAGCGCAGGTATAAATTTTTGATCAATGTCCACAAACTAGTATTGGTATATATCCTGTGATCAATGTCCACAAACTAGCGCAGGTATAAATTTCTGATCAATGCCCACAAACTAGTGTTAGTACAGATCCTACCATGAATGCCCATGAACTAGTGTTCGTACATATCCTGTAATCAATGTCCACAAACTAGCGCAGGTATAAATTTTTGATCAATGTCCACAAACTAGTATTGGTATATATCCTGTGATCAATGTCCACAAACTAGCGCAGGTATAAATTTCTGATCAATGCCCACAAACTAGTGTTAGTACAGATCCTACCATGAATGCCCATGAACTAGTGTTCGTATATATCCTGTAATCAATGTCCACAAACTAGCGCAGGTATAAATTTTTGATCAATGTCCACAAACTAGTGTTAATATGGATCCTGCCATGAATGCCCACAAACTAGTGTTGGTATATATCCTGTGATCAATATCCACAAACTAGCACAGGTATAAATTTGTGATCAATGCCCACAAACTAGTGTTAGTACATATCCTGTGATCAGTGTCCACAAACTAGCGCAGGTATAAATTTTTGATCGATGTCCACAAACTAGTGTTAATATGGATCCTGCCATGAATGCCCACAAACTAGTGTTGGTATATATCCTGTGATCAATGTCCACTAACTAGCAAAGGTATAAATTTGTGATCAATGCCTACAAACTAGTGTTGGTATATATCCTCTTCTTCTTATTTTTCTTCTGCATTTGAGGTTGTTGGTCACTTCAGATCCTGATCCCTGTTGACATGGCAAAGCCTGCAGTCCTCTCAAGATCCTGATAGGAGCCCCAAAGCTTTTACCCCAAGCTTGTGTCCGCTGGCCATGTCTCACACCTCAGGTCTGCATGATTTGGGCACTCCTGTAGGATATGTTCTGAAGTCTGGACTCCACTGCCACATGGACACTCATCTGTGTGAGACATTTTGAGTCAATGCAGATGGCTCAGTAGTCTGCAGTGGCCTGTCCTTAGGCAAAAGAGGATGGTTTGCTGATGTCTTTATAGTTGGTGTATTGCATCTAGTTCATTGTTGCATTTCAGTTTCTTTTTTCCATTCAGATCTGCACTGGTTATGGATTATGGTTTTTGCCTCTATGTAGTTTACTGAATAATTGGTTTGATCGTGATTGCTGCCAGCTTTGGATAGGCTGTCAGCTATTTCATTGCCAGCTATTCCACAGTGGGATGGTACCCATTGTAGGGCCACGGTTGTTGACAGTGTAGGTGCTTCAGTTCTGTTGTGATTTCCTGTATGTTTGCCTGTTGTTTCTTTGTTGTTTTTAGAGATTTCAGAAGTGCCCTGCAGTCTGTGAAGAAGGCTATATATTCTGTGAACAATGTCCATGAACTAGTGTTGGTATATGTCCTGTGATCAATGTCCACAAACTAGTGTTAGTATGGATCCTGCCATGAATGCCTGCAAACTAGTGTTGATGTACAGTAGATCTTGTCATGAATTCCTACAAACTAATGTTAATATAGAGCTTAATTTTACAAAATAGTGTTAGTATGGATCCTGCCATCGATGCCTGCAACCAGGTGTTAGTATAGAACCTGTCATCCAGAGCCTAGACTAGTTTTGATACAGATCCTCAGCTACCTCCATGCAGTATTCGTGATAACAGGCTCTTGTGATGCTAAAACACAGCAAAGAAGTACAGATTTTCCTATCAAGCCGTACATACTTAGAAACCATCTTATCAAGGTCTACACAGGGATATTTTAAAAAGTCAAACCTCTCCACACTCTACTCCACAAAATGCTCCCATTTTACACATTCTGCATAATGGCTTCAGCCACTAAGAATTTCTAGCTTACAAAACAATGAGATCTCCAATAACAATTTTGCATAACTTTGAATCCAGCCAGAGACACAACAGTCATCTGGATGCAGAAATGGATATTTGGCTCCTGAAGCTGGAAAAGTAAAGATGGCAAGATGTGATGCTGATCACATGACTTTCTAGCATCAAGGAAAATATGGGTATTAACGGTATATCCCCTATGTGTCTCAGTGGCATAATAGGGCTACCTTTACTCTATTATATTTTAATTATACATAATTTAACAATACACTTAGGAAGTAAGCTAACACAAGCAAATACTGTCAGAACCACATTTTTAAAAAATTAATTACAAAAAGAAAGAAATAATTCATTTGGGTTCTCTATTAATTCATATTTTAAGTTACCTTTCAGAAATTTCACACAGCAAACAAAATATGAGGCAAATGATAAGTAACAAATGAGTTTTTAAAAAAAAAACTTGCAGATGGAGGAATAAATAAACTGGATTTTTTCAAAAGGTACTCATTTCGTTTTTAAAAAATGGATAAGATAAAAAGCAAGATACTCTATATCCATTTCCTTTTCAAATGACTATGATAAATTCTTAACTAAATTTACTTACAAAAAGTACAACATTAAACAATGGCCTGTCATTTCAGTTTAGAAAGTAAGTTTTTGTTCAACAAAATAATGATTTCACATCAGTTTGTTTCAGACACAAAGGATTAATTTGTACTTGAGATTATTTACTTACGTGTTTGAGATGATGCTGTAAATTTTGTATTTGAAGCCTGCTTATTTTGTTCATGGTAGCTAAGGTTAGCTGTATGAATAAAAAAATTAAAAGCAGATTCTATTAAAAAAAAGACTAAAATGCTGTTTGTTGCTATGAATAGCAGTAAGGACACAAAATGGACAACTGGTCAGTGGAGAAAGAGAAAAAATTGAAAGATGGAGGGAACACTTTAACACCCTACTAAACAGAACACAAGCAGCACAAACAATAGACATACCTGAAGCAAAAATGGAACTAAACATCAATACAGGACTAATAACAATAAATGAAGTAAAGGAGGCGATAAAGAAGCTAAAATCAGGCAGGGCACCAGGTGAAGATGAAGTGACTGCTGAGATGTTGAAAGCAGAAGAAACAAAAACACCAAAACAACTTTGTCGGATATTACAACAAATTTGGGATCTAGAAAAAGCCCCAGAGTAGTGGAAAACTGGGATTATAGTAAAACTACCAAAGAAGGGTGACCTCAGAGATTGCGGGAACTAGAGAGGCATTACCCTACTGCCACTCACCAGTAAAGTATTTTGCAGAATAATCATCAACAGAATTGTACCAACACTTGAGGAAAAACTTCGGAAAGAGCAGGCAGGATTTAGAAAAGGAAGATCATGCATAGGCCACATATTTGTACTTAAACAAATATTAGAGCAGGCAAATGAGTGGCATAGCACAACATATGCATTGTTCATAGATTTTGAGAAAGCCTTTGACAATGTCAACAGAGATGCACTGTGCAAAATCCTAAGATGGCATGGCCTCCCCCATAAAATAGTTAATGTAATCAAAGCCCTATACGAGGATTTTCAGTGCAAAGTTATCTGTGGAGAACATACCTCCAGCAGCTTTAGGGTACAAACAGGAGTGAAACAGGGATGTGTACTATCACCAACATTATTTATCTTGGCACTAGACTGGTTAATGAAGGAGGCAACATCAGACAAACGCAGAGGATTACATTGGACCCTTGACACAGTGCTGGAGGACCTTGACTTTGCGGACGACATTTGTCTATTATCAAGCAGTCACAAAGATATGCAAGAGAAAATAAACAAGCTACCTCAGAATGCAAATAACATAGGACTAAAGATCAACATAGGTAAGACAAAGTTAATGAAACAAAATGTGAACAACAGAAATATACTCAGAGTAGATAACAAGTTAGTGGAGGAGGTCAATGAATTTGTATACCTTGGCAGCAGAGTAGTAGAAAATGGAGACAGCACAGAGGACATCAACAGCAGACTTACTAGAGCAAACCAGGCTTTTGCAATGCTGCAGACTATATGGAAATCAAAAAAACTAAGCATAAATATGAAAATCAGGATATTTAAAAGTAATGTTCTAAGTGTACTACTCTATGGAAGTGAATGCTGGAAAATCACCAAAACCATAGAAAACAAGTTAAATTCTTTCCAGACTAAATGTCTAAAAAGAATTAGAAAAATATTTTGGCCAAACACCATAAGAAATAACATCTTATTAGCAGAAATGCAGATGAAACCACTGACAACAATTATTGAGGAAAGACGCTGGCGATGGTTGGGACATTTGCTCCGAATGACTGACAACTCACTACCAAAAATAGCACTAAGATGGACACCACAGGGGAACAGAAGTAAGGGTAGACCAAAAGAGACAAGGAGAAGAACAACAGAAAGGATGCTGAGCAATAGAGGGCTCACCTGGGCAAGAGCAGAAAAAAAGGTGAAGGACAGGCATTTGTGGAAAACCCTTGCGGAAGCCCCATGTGCCCTGGGTACTTAAGGTTCGGAGAGAGAGAGAGAGAGAGAGTTTAAAAAAAAAACTTGCAGATGGAGGAATAAATAAACTGGATTTTTTCAAAAGGTACTCATTTCGTTTTTAAAAAATGGATAAGATAAAAAGCAAGATACTCTATATCCATTTCCTTTTCAAATGACTATGATAAATTCTTAACTAAATTTACTTACAAAAAGTACAACATTAAACAATGGCCTGTCATTTCAGTTTAGAAAGTAAGTTTTTGTTCAACAAAATAATGATTTCACATCAGTTTGTTTCAGAAACAAAGGATTAATTTGTACTTGAGATTATTTACTTACATGTTTGAGACAATGCTGTAAATTTTGTATTTGAAGCCAGCTTATTTTGTTCATGGTAGCTAAGCTTATCTTCTTATATCTTATATCCTTCCCGTGCCGTTAAACGTCACATAGGGCTCGCAAAGTTCGCCAATTTTTCCTGTCTTCGGCGAGTCTTTCAACCTCATCAAAGGATTTTATGCCTGTTAACTTGACTGTATGAATAAAAAAAATTAAAAGCAGATTCTATTAAAAAAAAGACTAAAATGCTGTTTGTTGCTACAAATAGTTAGCAGAGTCTATTTAACAGTACATTTTTTCTTTCTTCACCGGTCACTATTCCATCCATACGGGACTGATTTTAGCATAAACAATACTGCCTCTTAATGCACAAACTGTCATATGTGCACTAAACAGAGTGGCTTTTCTAGCAAGAAGTAAATATGATTGTTCTTTAGAAAAAGCATGAATACTGGGGCCAATACCACATACTGTACCTCATTTGAACATTTTACTATGTATAAGCCTTATGTTCCCAACTTGGTTATACATCAAGCATTGTCTTGTATGGCATAGGATTCACTAAAAGCCGATGTAAAATGAAATTTAAATAAAACTATAAGAAGAAGATGATCAGCACTTATGCACAAGTAACGAGAAAGGAAGGGCTCATAAAAGCAGAAAAAAATAGTTCTAGAAAAAAAATCTCCTAGTTGATCTCTTTCATTACCACTTTTTTTCTTGTCCATCACCTTTTCCTTTCCATGCTCCACCTGTAACTTTAATCCTTCACCCTTGTTCCAGTCAATAAATCAATTCATCAATCTATTCTACCCATCTCTACCTTTTCAATCCTCCTTTAAATACTCCCTCACTTCATCTCTTTCTTTCCTGAGTTTACACATAACTCATATAAAAATAATACAACACATGTTGTACTTGAATTTTACTGGGTTTTTTTTTTAATAAACTGCTTACAGTCTATAAGTGCTCCTTTTGCAAACAGTATATACCATGGCTGATACAGATCAAATCTCTCTATGGTGGTTCCAGCTGCTTTCAAGCGATCGAATGTGCAAGTGAATATACCATCTCTGAATGAGCTGTTTTTCAAGGCTATACCCTGTTGAGATAATTTTTTTTTAAAAACAACAATACAGCTTTCTGTATGCTTAATGTAAAAGAGTAATAACTAACAGACATAACATTCCATACATCAGAACTGTGGGAGAAAAGATGACTGTTACAGCATAATGACATTGTTGACTGTGGCTGTGAACCACAAATGATTTTCTGACAAGCATGATACGCCTCATCAAACTTAGGCTTTTCAATACAAACATAAAGACTGTCCTGCTGTATGGTTCGGAGACATGGGTTATGACCAGGACAATACAACAGAGGATACAAACATTCATGAACTATTGCTTGAGGAGGATTTTAAACATTAAATGGAAGGACAAGATCAGGAATGAGGAGGTCTGGGAAAGGGCAGGACAAGAAACTATGAACCTACAAAACATGTCTAGGAAATGGAAGTGGACTGGCCACTCTGAGAAAACCTGACACCAACAACCAGCATAGCAAGACAGGAAGTGACATGGAATCCTCAAGGAAATAGAAAACAAGGAAGACCTAGATTTACTTGGAGAAGAGAAATTATGACAGTGCTCAGAGAAAATGGATACACACGAGAGGAAGTAGAGAATAACTCCAAGAATAGGGATGACTAAAGAGCCTTTATCTGTGATCTATGCTCTCAAGGGAGTAAAAGGCGATGGTGATGATAATGATAATGATGATGATACACCTCATATAAAATGAACATTAGGTTTAATAACAAGGATACAAATATGTCATTAAATATGTCATTCTATTTACAGTGTGGTGAAATATTTTTAAAAAGTAATCTTAAGAAGGAAAGAAACAAATTATTATAATATGTGAGTGGAAATTGCTGAAACTGTGTCACATATATATTTGACAATGAAAGGAAATGAATGAAATGTGCTTGAACAAAATATATCCTCAGAAAAACAGTTATAATGTTGCCTTCATGACTACTTCCAAAAGATGCAGTTTGTCATCGGGGCCTGTAAATCATAGCTGGTCAAGACACTGTTCCACCTCTAATTGGTACAAGTGATAACAGGCTGTTGTAGGATCACAGCCTAACAAAAAGGATAAGGACTGATGCTTCTCAACAACAGTGGAGCCAACAGGGAAGTCTTCTTTTGAATTCTGTTCTGAAAGCTAAATAAAGCCACAGTGAACCAAAGCCACAATAGTATAATACCTATGCCTTTATATTAGCTGCCAAAAGCTATGTCTTATAGATACAAAGAACACCTTGGCTAGAAAATCACTTCAGAACACCAGTGGAATTACCCGTTTCATAGAAATGGTAAAATATTTCATGTCATTTCAGGCCTCTCTCTCTCTCTCTCTCTCTCACCATTCCAATCTTAGGATCACTGCTGGAAATATAGTCTGTCTTCTATATCTCTGTTCCCAGCTTTCTCTCTCCATTTGTTTACTCCAAGTTCTCTTAGGCATTTTTTTTCACAATGTCTCTACATCTTTGCTTTGGTTTTTCCCTTAGTCTTGTCCCTTCCTACATCTTGTATACATCCAAGTTTGATCCCATGCCTCTCTTCCATTCTTTCTACATGACCCACTCATTATAATCTGCTAACTTTTGTAGTAGAGGTGACTAGTGGCTCTTTGTGCAAACTTTGGACTTCTCTGTTGGTTATGACTCTCTAGACTCAGTCAATCTCTCTCGGATACTTAAAGGTAAATATGATTCAAAAAGTGAAAAGCATATAAAGTAAATTCAGGTTAAACCACATTCATGCACATTTATTACTCTTTTAGCATAAATTATTACCTTACTCATAACAGGGGTAATTTGATCTGGAATATTAATTAACCATAAACTGATGAGCACAAGGACATGAATGTGACATTCATGTGGCAATATTATGGATGATGTCTTTAAACTATGTAATGGACAAAAGAAATGTAAACCAATGGCCTGTTTTTGGGAGCATAGAAGAGAAGAAGGATAGTATCTAAGCCAGCTTTAACAGTCAAATGAGACTAATGTCCTGCATGTATGTATGCTATGGTGCCATGCAGGTGCAGTGGTTAGTGCACTCAGCTGCTGATCAGAATGTCTCTGGTTTGATTCTGCACTCAGGTGGAATTTCTGGGACCAATTGGCACCAGGGTTAATCTGGTCTTTTAAAAAAAATGGGCACTGGGGTTTCCCTAGGAAAACAAAGGCAGAGAGGACAGGTGTTAGCATCTTACCTCAAATGCTGTAGTAGCCTAGAAATGTGAAGGCACTAGCACTTTACACCCCTATGTCATGCAAATGCCACAGAACATAGATTTAGATGCACACAAGTACTTGAATAGGCAAGATGAGAGGAGAGACTGTTCAATATTTAGCAAGTTAAATTACTTCCTTCTGTAGTCTATCTGGTTGTTGATGTATTTTATTTTTTGCATTGAAGATGGACACATTCCCACTGCTGTAAGTGCATCCAGTCACACTATCATTACCCTGTGGAATAAATAATGTTGGCCAATTACTTTGTTCAAATTTACATGGGAAAACAAACTGACCTAAAGTATCTTACAAGTATCTGTTTACTACTAACTGCAATGGTGAAGTAGCACATGTAGTAGTAGTAGCAGCAACAGCAGCAGCAGCAGCAGCAGCAGTAGTAGTAGTAGTAGTATAGTAGTAGTAGTAGTAGTAGTAGTAGCAGCAGCAACAGTAGTTTTAGTAGTAGAAGCGGTAGCTATGGTAGTATCAACTGCAGTGATAGGACGAAGAGTGGGCATTCATATAGTAGTAATATTAATAGAACTAACTTCAGCTGAGTAAAAAAAAAACTAAAATTTGTAGTACTAGAAGCAGTAATATAAGCAGAAGCAGCAGAATAGTAGATGTAGCAACTAGTATTAGTTATAGTATTATAGTTGTAGTGTTAGTATTAGCAGTGGTGGTAGTAGGAACTGTAGAGCAATGGTAGCAATGATAACAGCTGCAGTAGTAAGTATTAGCAGTGGTAGTAGTAGTAGGAACTGTAAAGCAATGGTAGCAATGATAACAGCTGCAGTAGTAAGTATTAGCAGTGGTAGTAGTAGGAACTGTAGAGCAATGGTAGCAATGATAACAGCTGCAGTATATACTCTGTATATTGTGGGAGGTCAGCATCAAGTCATAGCATTTACTCTGTATATTGTGGGAGTAAGTGATAGAATCCTAACAATCAGACTTAAGGGCATTCCTAGAAATGTAACAGTCATCCAGGTATATGCACCTACATCAGCAGCAGAAGAAGATGAAGTAGAACATTTTTATAACACACTGCAGACGACAATGGACCAGGTACGGAAAAATGATATTATATTTATAATGGGTGATTTTAATGCAAAAATTGGTACAGAAAGAGCAGAAGATGAAGGACATGTTGTAGGGAAATTTAGCATAGGACACAGAAATGCGGCAGGTGACAATCTAATGGCGTTTTGTATGGAAAATGAGCTAATGATCGCTAACACACTTTTTAAACAACATCCAAGAAGACTTTACACATGGACATCACCTGATGGGAAAACCAGGAATCAAAAAGATTACATTTTAGTGCAGAGAAGGTGGAGGTCCAGCATAACATCAGCAAAAACTTTGCCAGGTGCTTATTGTGACACGGACCATGAGTTATTAATAGCAGACATGAAGATAAAGATAAAAAGATAGTTATGGGATCAAGACCACTCCGCTTTGACCTTACAAATATACCAGAACAATACGGTATAGAAGTGAAGAACCGTTTCGAAATCCTGATGGCTGTACAGGAAGAGATGACACCAGATGAATTGGCTACGCAGGCCAAAGATATCTTAGTAACAACAGCTAAAGACATGGTTCCAGTAAAGAAAACACAAAAGAATGGATGGATCACAGCAGGTACACTAGAACTGATAAAACAATGTAGAGAAATGAAGACACAGTGGAGAGTGACAAACAACAACAAAGATAAATATAAAACTTTAACAAAAGAAGTACGAAGAAACATAAGAAAAGACAAAAAACAATACATACAAGATTGTTGTGAAAGAATAGAAGAACATCAGAAGTGTGGAAGAGATAGTGAAATGTTTAAAGAAATGAAGACATTGACGAGAAATGTCACACCTAAGCTAAATGTAATTTGTGATGAGATGGGGAATACCCTGACAGAGACAGAGGATATTCTAGAAAGATGGAAGGAATATTGCAGAGGAATGTATGAAACAACCGACTGTGGAAGCAGAAATCAACAGTGTGAATTATTATTGCAGGAGAAAGAACCCGAGCCGACAATGGAAGAAGTTTTATGGGCAATAAAGAATCTGAAAAATGGTAAATCACCAGGATGTGATGAGATAACCGCTGAATTTATTAAAGCAGGAGGAAAGGAATGTGCAACAATCTATCATGCACTATGTAAAAAGATATGGCATTCAGGTATTTGGCCAAAAGAATGGAAAAGAACTGTATTCATTCCACTGCCAAAAAAGGGTAACCTGAAATTATGCACCAACTACAGAACTGTTGCCCTGATTAGTCATGCCAGTAAAATTCTGTTAAAAATCATAATGGGTAGACTTCGAAAGAAAATAGAAGAAGAAGTCAATATGGTCCAAGCTGGCTTCAGGCAAGGAAGAGGATCAAGAGATCATATATTCAATCTAAGATTAATAATAGAGAAATGCAGGGAGTTTAATGTGAATCTATATTTATCCTTTATAGACTACTCAAAGGCATTTGATTGTGTACAACACCAGAAACTTTGGGAAATAATGGAAAAAATGGGATTTCCAACACATTTGATACAATTAACATCACTGCTGTATTTAGACCAACAAGCAGCAGTAAGAATAAATGGTGAAACAACAAGTTGGTTTGACATAAAACAAGGGGTCCGTCAGGGGTGCATATTGTCACCCTACTTATTTAACTTGTATACTGAAAATATAATGAGGAATGTTAGAGAAGATGTAGACAAAGAATATTACGATGCCATAACATTGGAGGTTATGAAATACCAGAGATTAGATATGCTGATGACACAGTATTGCTGTCCACAACACAAGAAGGAATGGAAAACTGATTATGTCATTCCGCAAGAACAGCGAAGAGCAGAACCTCTATCTTAATGCAAAGAAAACTAAAGTGATGACAACTGATAAAACAAACAAGGCAACTGAAATATGTATCAATGAGGAAAAACTGGAAGAAGTGGAGAGTTTTGAATATCTTGGATCACTACTAACTAATAATGGAGATACAATGAGGGAAATTAAAAGGAGGACATCTATTGCTCTTCAGAAAGTAAAACAAATAAAGAATCTGTGGAGAGGAGCAGACAGAACCACAAAAATAAGATTTTTAAGGGCATGCATCTTTCCCATCGCAACATATGCCTGTGAGACCTGGACACTTAACAAAACAGCTGAGAAGCACATAAATGCCTTTGAATGTAAATGCTATAGAAGAGTTTTCCAAATATCGTGGACACAAAAACGAACAAATATATCTATACTGCAAGAGCTTAATATTGATGAAGGCTGGCTAGTAAAGAGGATTAAAGAGAGAAAACTTAAATATTTTGGCCACATTAAACGTCATGATAATTTAGAGAAGACCATATTGGAGGGATACATAATGGGAAAAAGAAAGAGAGGAAGACCGAAACGAAGATGGCTGCAAGACATCGTTGATGATCTGGAAATGGATGCAGCAGCAGCAGGCCATCTTGCTCACAACCGAGAGGCCTACAGGAGTGCTGTGTGGGAGGCAAAGTTCCGCAAGGGACATGCAAAGGAATGAATGAATGAATGATTGTGGGAGGTCTGCCATCAAGTCATAGCATTCATCATAATTTGTTTTTCTACATGAAATATGTTCCCATTTCATCTCTATAATGATGTGTAGCTGGCTTATAACATTATCTATAGACAATATTAACTTATTTTCTAATGCAACAGAAGATGGTTTAAGTGTTGTATATGCTCTTCATTAGCATTTAGCAGCATACAGAACTACTGACTCTCTTCTGACAGTAGAACTGAAAACTGTTTTATTTTTCATGAACTTGACATAATCCCATTAAAAAAAAAAACAGATTTTTCTATGAGTATCTCTTTTAGTGTATACTCTCAGCTCTGCTGTACTCTCAAGCACTGTGTTTTCAGACTGGACATTTCTCTACTTTCAGGGACAGTTTCTTAAAACACTTGTGTCATGTTTTAACAGCTCATTTAACTGAAGCTCTAAAATAAGGAGTTTTCAACCCACTACCTCCATGTGATATAATTATAAAACCTTTAAATGGTATGTAACATCTATATTTATGTACCCGACTTTATATTTAGGCATTTAAATATAATCCACACATATTTAGGCATTCAGATATAATCCACACATATTTAGGCATTCAGATATAATCCACATATATTTAGGCATTCAGATATAATCCACACATATTTAGGCATTCAGATATAATCCACACATATTTAGGCATTCAGATATAATCCACACACCTTGGACAGCTAGAAAAAAGAAGTCTCAGAGAAGGTGAAGAGCAATGAAAGCTAGCTAAAACTTATTTGGAAAAGACACATTTCTTTGGATATACCTTGAGAAGGCTGAAGTTAATGTGACTGGAAAAAACTCGTGGAGAGAAGACTGCATATCCTTCCTGTGCCTTTAAACATCACATAGGGCTTTCTTAGTAGTTCATCAAGTTTTCCTGTTTTTGGGGAGCTTTTCAGTCTCGTCAAGGGATTTTATGTCTATTAATCTGGCCTCTCTTAACAATGTCCTCTTTAGAGTTTCATGGAGAAAAGAGAAGAGGCCAAAATAACACCCCAAAAAAATAAAGTGTACTGAATAGATTAAGCAGAGAAAGGGAAGCCAAGTGAACTGACCAGAAACAGAAAGGAATGCAAAAAAGTGAAGAAGCATGATAGTTAATGGTCACTGTTGCTGCACATAATGAAAGAATGAAAAATAATGCTACTACACGGCTTCCAGCCTATACCATCTCACCTTTTCCTTTGGCTATTATTCTGTTCATTCTTTTATAAATGCACATAATGTGATCATGGTAACCTCTAGTATTGTAAGGAGTTGTAATGTGTGGCCTGTTATATATAACAAAGCTATGAAACAAAAATCCCACTTCTCTCTTCATATGCTACAGAATTAAGAACGAATAAAGAGTGTGTATTAATTAGAGCAAAGGCAGCTTATTACAATAGTACCATCTCATAGCATAAATAGAATTACACGATATTCAATGACTAGACAATAGGGCATTAGCTAAACAGCTGCCACACACTCGAATCTTTATTTGACCTAATACAACAAAATAATCTATGTATTTATTTAACATTAGCAGCTGTATATTTTCAGACAGCAGGGCAACGTGCGTATCTATTGTCTACAATGCTTCTATAAAGAAAGAAAGAAATGTCTGCTATTTTTTTTCGTCAACCTACCATCATTCTGTCATCAGAAAATCCAATAGCCGTCCAGAAACTTGTCCCATTGTTTGTAGAAGTCAGGGTATAAGTCACGGAGTCGCCGGCATCCACCCATGAGACCAGAAACGTACAGCTAGATCCCGTGCAGTTGTAAAAGCAGCCCTTGTTTGTGTTACACGATGGGTCCTTGGTGAGTAATGTACAAATTAATGAAGAAGGTAGTAAAACTGTAAGCATTATGTGTATTTTATACGTGGTGTCAAGCGCACCAATAACGCTGTCATGAGTGAAATGAAATGAAATCAAATTTGAGACGAAGTTTTGTCTGGGTGTTGTCTACTTCTCCGTGCTGCACAAATCTGATCGCACTGCTCATGGGGAGATAACCACAGCTCCAGTGAAATCACGTGCAGTGATCCATGATTGGTTACTGACCACGGTTAAATTGAGGGTAAGTGTGTAAAGTGTGTAATTCTGTTCCCAGAGATCTCTTCACGTAGTCGTTGAAGAAAGGAGTAGTGGAATTCCAACATAAACATTTTTTTTTCATCATGCCAAGACTGAACGAACATCAGCGAGAAATAGCTGTTTGGGTGTTAATTACTGGATCAACAGTAGCAGCAGTATCTCAACATTTTAATGTTCACAGAAACACAATATCACGCCTTCAAAGTCGTTTTAACCAAAATGGTTCCGTTGCTGACCGCCATAGAAGCGGTAGTCCACGAGTTACCACCCTTGCACAAGACCGCTATATCCATCTCATCTCTCTCTCTCTCTCTCTCTCTCTCTCTCTCTCTCTCTCTCTATCTATCTATCTCTCTCTCTCTCTCTGAACCTTAAGTGCCCAGGGCACATGGGGCTTCCGCAAGGGTTTTCCACAAATGCCTGTCCTTCGCCTTTTTTTCTGCTCTTGCCCAGGTGAGCCCTCTATTGCTCAACATCCTTTCTGTTGTTCTTCTCCATGTCTCTTTTGGTCTACCCTTACTTCTGTTCCCCTGTGGTGTACATCTTAGTGCTATTTTTGGTAGTGAGTTGTCAGTCATTCGGAGCACATGTCCCAACCATCGCCAGAGTCTTTCCTCAATAATTGTTGTCAGTGGTTTCATCTGCATTTCTGCTAGTAAGATGTTATTTCTTATGGTGTTTGGCCAAAATATTTTTCTAATTCTTCGTAAACATTTAGTCTGGAAAGAATTCAACTTGTTTTCTATTGTTTTGGTGATTTTCCAGCATTCACTTCCATAGAGTAGTACACTTAGAACATTACTCTTAAATATCCTGATTTTCATATTTATGCTTAGTTTTTTTTTATTTCCATATATTCTGCAGCATTGCAAAAGCCTGGTTTGCTCTAGTAAGTCTGTTGTTGATGTCCTCTGTGCTGTCTCCATTTTCTGCTACTCTGCTGCCAAGGTATACAAATTCATTGACCTCCTCCACTAACTTGCTATCTACTCTCAGTACATTTCTGTTGTTCACATTTTGCTTCATTAACTTTGTCTTTCCTACGTTGATCTTTAGTCCTATGTTGTTTGCATTCTGAGTTAGCTTGTTTGTTTTATCTTGCATATCTTTGTGACTGCTTGTTAATAGACAAATGTCGTCCGCAAAGTCAAGGTCCTCCAGCACTGTGTCAAGGGTCCATTGTAATCCTCTGCGTTTGTCTGATGTTGCCTCCTTCATTAACCAGTCTACTGCCAAGATAAATAATGTTGGTGATAGCACACATCCCTGTTTCACTCCTGTTTGTACCCTAAAGCTGCTGGAGGTATGTTCTCCACAGATAACTTTGCACTGAAAACCCTCATATAGGGCTTTGATTACATTAACTATTTTATGTTTTATGGGGTAGGCCATGCCATTTTAGGATTTTCCACAGTGCATCTCTGTTGACATTGTCAAAGGCTTTCTCAAAATCTATGAATAATGCATATGTTGTGCTATGCCACTCATTTGCCTGTTCTAATATTTGTCTAAGTACAAATATGTGGTCTATGCATGATCTTCCTTTCCTAAATCCTGCCTGCTCTTTCCGAAGTTTTTCCTCAAGTGTTGGTACAATCCTGTTGATGATTATTCTGCAAAATACTTTACTGGTGAGTGGCAGTAGGGTAATGCCTCTCCAGTTCCCGCAATCTCTGAGGTCACCCTTCTTTGGTAGTTTTACTATAAGCCCAGTTTTCCACTCCTCTGGGGCTTTTTCTAGATCCCAAATTTGTTGTAATATCCGGCAAAGTTGTTTTGGTGTTTCTGTTTCTTCTGCTTTCAACATCTCAGAAGTCACTTCATCTTCACCTGGTGCCCTGTCTGATTTTAGCTTCTTTATCGCCTCCTTTACTTCACTTATTGTTATATCCACCTCACGCACCTTCATAACAGGTTTCTCCAGCCAACATGGACTGCCAGCAACATTCCAGGTTTAAGACGTGTTTCGGGCAGGACAGTGCGGAACAGACTCAGAGAGGTAAATCTCTTACTTCATAGGCCTGCAGTTAGACCAGTACTGACATTTCGCCACAGACAATCCCGCTTGACCTGGGTCAGGCACCACGTGGCATGGCCCTATCATCAATGGAGACGGATTCAACTCACTGATGAGTCCAGATTCTGTCTGCAAGACCATGATGGGCGTGCTTTAGTGTAGAGGCGAAGAAGAGAACAATTTGCGAATACCAATGTCCTATAGTTGTATAGGAGGAGATGAGGCAGTGTAATGGTTTGGGGAGGAATTTCCTATGCTGGCCGAATAAACCTAGACTTCCTCAATGGCAACCTTACAGGTTTACGATATAGGGACGAAATCATTACACGCCAAGTAATGCCTTTTCTGGATATTAATGGACAAGGCATGATACTGCAGCAGGATAACGCTCGTCCACATGTCGCTTGTGTGGTCAGGGGCCATTTTCAACAGCATCATGGCCAGCAGTTTCACTGGACCTGTCACATATCGAAAACATTTGGGATGAACTGGACCGCAGGTTGCGAGACGACACAATCGTCCTGGAAACTGCCAAGAATTAGCCCAAGCATTGCAAGAAGAATGGAATAACATGTCTCAACAATTGATACAGCGTGTCATTGGTTCGATGACAAGGCGGTGTCAAGCAGTGATACCTGCCCGAGGAGGACACACGCGATACTGAAATCGTGATTTTCTTTTCTTGGGGTGGTGAGCCACATTATGTGAGTTTTTTTTTCACTTTTTGTGACATGTGACTGCCTGAAAGTTATCATTTTATCTGCTATTGGATAATCAAACATAATGTGTGCCAAATTTCAATTCAATCATCACCTGAGCACGTTCATTGTGCTTTTTAAAGCATTGAACACTTATTTTTTTCCGTGAGATAGATTTTTTTTTTGTTTGTTTGTCTGTCAAGATGCTTTTTGGGAAGGTAAATTCTGGCGTTTATGGAAAACGCCAAGAATCTTCTCATAACCGATACTACCAATATCTGAAATAATCTGCAGCTAAGGGGTGAAAAAAAAAGTTATTCTTTTTGTTTAAAATGGAAAGGATAAAATTCAGGGAAATCCATAGGAATTTTTCCTCCCCGTGCCGTAGGATACGTTTCCGTCACACCCGATTCTCAAATTACATAACATTTAATATTTTAAAACCGAGTATGTTAAGTGAGCTATAACATGTCTGGCCATTAATTTTAAACAGCATGAACAACAATTCATAAATTAATTGGGAAAAAAATCATAGATAAATTATAAATTTATTATCATCATTGTCATCGTCACCAACGTTATCGTCTTCACCAAGCATCGTGATAACTTACCTTGGTAAAAGTGAGAGAATACACATTACAAGTAAAATATAAGAGGTATACATTGATGTTAACGTAAGCGCTATGATAAGTACAACTGACAGCGTTCCAAATTGTTAATTACCTGTTTCATCGTATAAATTCATTTTGCTTTTGAGGTAGAAGCTTATGCGGTTATTGTTTACAGGTACTATATTTTAATATCGCTGATTTTCTTTTCATAAACGATTCTGTAGACTCTTTTTCTTCTTCTTCGTTCGCATATTCTGTAGACAAATTGTTACTACTGGCACAATTTTGACATACAATTTCTTCTTCTTCTTCTTCGTTCGCTTCTATCACCAAAACCGCTCCGTGATCCTACTGGATTTACTCATGTGGTTCCAGATAGGTCCCGTGGTCCCCGAAAGGACCACATGAGATCCCTGACAGGACCACAAGAGGTTCAGAGTATCGCAGAGCTTGGGCCTGTATTCTCGGTGGGTCGCAGAAGCGGGATTGCGTGACACCGTGGTTTTCGTTGCACCAGTTTAATCTAAAGTTGGGCTCTCTCACCATCCAGTCCAGCGTTGGACTTTCTCACCGGAAAACCTCTGCGTGGTTAGGACATGCATACATCCCCGTCAGGTGAGAGGTGGTTGCCTATCTAGACTGCACTGGTCCAGTGTCTCCGACTTCAGCATTTTGTGGTCGTGGCTGCTACCCTTCCTAGTTGTGACCAGGACGGAGCTTTTGTCCAGGAGGACGAATCCTCGCCACTAGTAAGTTTCACCCTGGGTTATGCCGGTTTAGGCGTATTTCACCAGTATTGGTGTATATCGGACGTGGCCGGCCTATAGACAGAGATGCCGTGATATGAGTAGTTCTCACCGCGAGACTATTGGACATACAGATTAAACTTCACTTTGTCCTTTCCATTACCTTTTCACATCGACGCCACCCGGCAACCCTAATCGCATTTTTCGCATTTTCTTCATTGGCCGGGAAGAGTTTTACTCCACTCGCGGCAGCGGAAAAATCTCGCCAGCAGTGTTTTAGTTTAACCTCTGGGTTAAGCCGGTTTAGGCAATCTGCCCCAGTATGGGTGATTATAGAACGTGGCCGGCCTCTAGAGCAGAGGTGCCGTGATTTGAGTAGCCCTGACCTCGAGACTACTGGTTACTTCACTTAATCCTTTCCTTCACCTTTCCAACAACGGTGCTGCGCAGAAACCCTAATCGCACTTTTCTACATTGGCCGGGAGGAGTTTCACCCCACGCACGGCAGCTGAAGAATCTCGCCAACAGCGGGCATAAGTATCAAACCCTGGCGGTTTTTCGTTGTCGGTTTTTAAAAATGCAAAATTTACTTTTTCGTATTTCATAAAGTTTTTGCTTTGTTCGTGGGAACATTCTGCAGTAAAGAACTGAGAGTACAGATTAGAGCTGACAAAGTGTTTCAGTGTTGTTGTTGATTATGAAAGATAATATATACTAAAGAAAATATGGGCGTCATCAAATTAGCCTGAGTTGTATTTATTTATTTATTTTTAATAACTCGTATTTTTTACCCTCCGCTTTAGACTTTTTAAACGTGCTTTAGTCAAGAGATACTAATTTGAGCGATAGCCTGCATTTACTGAGAGCCCTGCATGTGTTGTGTGGTGCGTGATGTGTCTCAACCTCCATCTTTAGAGACTCCCCTCCCCCATCACAATAGGGTTGTATCGGGTACCCATTTCAACAGCCGAGTCGGCTGGAGGGCGTCGATAGATGCTCCCAAAGTCTTCTCCGGGTGTGAAGACAAGGTCATTATCGTCTAGTCTACTCGCTGTCCCACTATAGATCCATCACTCTGAATATGAGACTGGCTACAAACAGAAAGCACCAACGTTCGTGTTCTTTCAGCGCCGAAATACAATCCACGGCCCACCGTGATAGAGTCAATGGCCCACAGTGATACCATCTATGGCCCACCGAGATACAATCCATCGCCCACCGAGATACAATCCACAGCCCACCGTGATACAATCCACGGCCCACCGTGGTACAATCCATGGCTCACAGTGATACAATACATGGCCCACTGTGATGAACAAATGAGGGTTTTTTTAAATAAATGTGATACTTCTGAGCACTCCATTAATTAGATAGAAAAAGAAAGTGGTGAAGAAGGGATGGGTGGGGGCGGATTAAGGATTATTGTCTTCCTGATCAAAAAGTCTTTTCTCGGCTCTAAGCCAGCAGTACATGATGATGATGGTGAATGATGATGATGATGATGATGACGATGACGATGACGACGACGACGACGACGAATGTTAGAAAAGAAAGCCTGAAAGCGATTATTATTATTATTTGTAACAAAAACTTACCAGTGGAATTTGAGACAGGACATGGGTAACGCTTACGAGAATCAAGGCGAGCGTTAGAACAATCTTCATCTGATCCGTCATCGTCTCCTTAAGTGTTATTAATAACGAAAATCATAATTAAATATATTAGCAAATTAAAAGTGTTACTATTTACACATTATAACCGGAACGCCAGTTTGGTTTTGTCTTACCTATTTCCTTCCCTGCTTATCTTTCAAGGTCACTGGGACAGACTTCTTGACAGAGCATGGCTCAGTCAGTCAGATTTGCATGTCCCTTGTGGAACTTTGCCTCCCTAACAGCTCTCCTGTAGTCATTTCAGTTGTAAGCAAGATGGCCTGCTGCTGATGCATTTATTTGCAGATCATCAACAATGTCTTGCATCCATCTTCGTCTCGGTCTTCCTCTCTTTCTTTTTCCCAGTATGTACCCTTCCAAGACGGTCTTCTCTAAATTATCATGACGTTTAATATGTCCAAAATATTTAAGTTTTCGCTCTTTAATCCTCTTTACTAGCCAGCCTTCTTCTATATTAAGTTCTTGTAGTTTGGATATATATTTGTTCTTTTTTGTGCCAATGATATTTGAAACTCTTCTGTAGCATTTCATTCAAAGGCATTTATGTGTTTCTCAGCTGTTTTGTTAAGTGCCCACGTCTCACAGGCATATGCTGATATGGGAAAGATGCATGCTGTTAAAAATATTATTTTTGTAGTTCTGTCTGTTCCTCTCCACAGATTCTTTAGTTGTTTTACTTTTTGAAGAATGATAGATGTCCTCCGTTTAATTTCCATCATTGTATCTCATTATTAATTAGTAGTGATTCAAGATATTCAAAACTCTTCACCTCTTCCCATGTGTATTCATTGATACATGTTTCAACTGCCTTATTTAGCATGGCTATTTGCATCATATAAGGAGATATTTATGGTTTCTCTTATTCCCTCATCTCATATCCTGCATGGACGGCCTTTTCCCTCTTTTCCATTTATTATCATCGTGACTTCCTTTTTGCTTGATATTTGCCACGTACAATGTGCATTGCTTTGCAGTTACCAGACTTGATTTTAACGCATCCAGTGCGTGTATTTTGTGTGATGAGCCCGTGTTACGTAAGATGGGGATGAATTAGGCAATCAGGTGTAGGAATAATAAAAGATTTTGATGGTGGTAATAATAATTGTCTGTGATTTATAATGTTGTCTATATTGTTCTGATTTGTTATGGTGTAGTTGAAAGGTGATTATACAACTACACATCGACATATTACACAAATGAAAAGAAACAGAAGGAATTCTTCTTCAAATAATCATATGTTTACATTGTTATCAACAGAAATCTTTAAAACAATGTCCTTCAATAATCTGAATCCTACAAAAATAGATCAACGATAAATCAATGGAGATCAATAAAACAATCTTACACATGTACGAGTATGTCAGTTTGATTTGCAACAAAAATCGTTCTCTGCTTAAAATCTCAAAATAATCATACTTGAAGGATTAAGGTTCTGACCGTAATCATAAACTAACTAATTAGCATATATTGTATGCAAACATGCTCTTACCTAGAACACAGTAATACAGTAATGCTCGTTGCTAAACATGAACATCTTATATAGAATAATTATGTTAATATAGAATTCTGATTATTCAGTGTCTATTTCTATTTATCTGAATCATACCTAAGTGAGATCAGGCCTGGTCAGAAGAGTAAAGCACAGAATGGACACAGGTTACACGCATCCACATCACAAAAGTATAAACCGATTATTAACTTACATATACATGGCTTTCCACCGACAATAAACATCTATTTCACGATTGCACGACAAATGACCTTTCCCCCGACCCGCTGGTCCTTACGTGTCCAGCGTACAAAACGCGACCTGGTGAAATTCTATCCTGTTTTCTTTATATACTGGGTCCGCGAACTGGACTCACTCTGAATTGCGCACTCTGGAGCTGCCCAATTGATGACCCATTATTTCTACGCTAGGGTTGCCAACCAACCTAGGTAACTATTCCCTTACACACGAACCCATAGCTGATATGCTAGCGTCAGGGTTAGCGAACCACAGCTGATCAAGACCCTGTCCCACCTCTCCGTTTGTACCCACAGTAACAGACCTAGCCTGGCTAACGGGGCAGGGATTGCCATAGTCACCACGGTGTGGAGTCTGCTAAAGAAGCATTGCATACCCCCTACTTTTTAGCTGTACTCCGGGACTGAAAAAATAGCCACCATAACCCGCTCCCACGCCGATACGATGTTGTGCCTCAACACCTTCACAGCATCGGCAGCAGAGAACACCAGCTCCCAGTTACAGGGAGAAAGTACAAGTTACGTACGATAACTCTCACCTCCTGACTATTCAAGACACAAGTGCTGAATATTTATATTTATTTGTAATGTTTGCCAGTACTTACCATTTTTAAAAAAGATGCAGTGTATGCAGCAAGAAAACAAACAATAACAGTTACCAGTACGAAAAATATCCACCGTTGTAGGTCTAATGTAATGTAAAAGTAAATAAAACTGTTAATTTAAAGCAAATACTCAGGCACACGGATCGATTCTGATGTTAAACGTACCATGCAAATCAACCATAGAAATTGTAACATAAAGGGGGAAAAAAGGGTATGTGTAATGAATATGTATCGCTGAATATAAAGAAACAAAGCTTTATATATTTGTATTCTCCGCTGTGAAGGTCTGTGTTAGGCAATGAACACGCCAATACTAGCAAAGTGCGTGAGCATAAACGTAAATGGCGGTAATTTACTAGCAACGCGCTAATTAATTTTGGAGAAAATGTCATACACCGGAGGGACTACACGCTGTGCTCAGCTGGGCTTTTTTTTATTGTTTTAATCCACGTAGAAACTAATAACGTTGCTTCAATGTCTGGCTTTGTGTTGTCAGAAATCAAGACTAACTTTAATGCAGTTTAATTAAGCAACCTAGCATCGACTGTCCCCAGCATTAGTTTCGGAGTTTTACGTGAAGTACGCTAAATTTTTCCCACAAGTTCTGTATGAGATTTAACATTAAAAATCATTTCCTTATGATTTACAGTTGGACACAGACTCTGAATTTACTGATGTTACCCTAAATGCCCCGAAGTTACAAATGACTCAGAATGCTAATAGACTTATCGGTTAGCAAATCAGAAGTCACGCAGCTTAATTAATCAGAGGCAGACTCGTTTTAAGTCTACACTCATTCTGAATTAACAAGTAAACATTTGGTGAAATGGTTTCTGTAGCTTTCAACCGTTTCCTATAAATTTTTGTAAAACGGGAAAACATTCTTTTTAAACGAAAGTCAGTTAATCTATAGTTTTATCTGCATCTTTTCTTTTACTTTCGCATTTTCCGTATATTCTAAATTACGATACGAGACAAAACATGACATTCAACTGCAGTGTAATTCAACTGATAACTAACATGAAATTGGGCATACGGGAAAATGATAGGAACAAGTTTTACTCCGGTAACAGGCCAACTATGAGCAATATTTCGGCCGGAAACCTTCTCAGACCCTGGCTTTGTGAAATATACAGCATAGATTATGTTACGCTGCTACTTAATATGGATACATTATTTTTTAGTACATACAAGTTAGAAAATGTGTTTTTTTTTAAATGGTGCCACTTTTTTTATTACGATTCGAAAAAAAAAGTTATGAATAAATTTGTAACATCTGACAGGAAAGAGTTATGCGACAGAAGACTGGTTGCTGGTCAACAAAAATGCGACTGAAATAGAGATGCACTAACTTTAGTTTCTTACAATTATTATTAGTAGTAGTATTTTAATAGACGATCTTGAACATAATTCAGCAGAAACTAAATCTTTAAAAATAGAAAGGGGCATAAACGAAACAAATAAAAACCACACCAAATGAGGAAATACACGCCTACTGCCTGCAGCACGCATTTACGACTCATCGCTGCAAAGTTAAAAAATACAAATTAAATAACGATTGTTGTTGCAATGTCATACGAATGTTGCAAGTATATAAACCATAAGCAAGGCTTACTCTCCCCTTCAAATACAGTCATTAAAAAAAACAACAACAACAACAAATGAGTTGCAGACATTGCCGACTGATAAAAAGTACAACAGCAAGGAAGTTACAATCAATAATATCACTCTAAAACTCAAAGGGTAAAAAGGAAGAAAGAAAAGAGAAAGAACGAGAAGAAAAAAAAAAAGAAATATCTTAACCGGCTAAGTGACACATGAAAAGAAAGATAGTAAATCTGATTAGAAATCCAAAAGACCACATTAAAAAAAACAAAACGGAAAATTATCGGCAACGCCCATGATCACAGCAACTGGTAAATGGATAATGTGAAAGAAGGCAGTAAAAATGCTTCAGTCGAACCCCTTGAGCTGTACAGTGTTTTGTTTCGTTTTATTTTACTACAAAACTTGCTCAAACGTCTCTAGAAAGCCTACTTTATCACAAGGGTTGCTTTTTATCCAGCCTGCGTGACTGAACAAGTGCGATAATAATTTGCAGTTAAAGATGACCTTTTGTCTGGTTAACCGCACGATATGGGAGGGGAAAAAACATAACAAAATGAACACCGCCAATCTTTTGACCAAATGCAGGTCTTGCTCGAGGAGCAGAATAGAATTTGGGGCCGGGGGGAGAGAGGTTGATGGCAGTGGTCCGCAAGACCACAAATGATCTGCAACGCATTATCAGGTGGTCCGCGGCTGTGTTATCAGTTTGGTATTAAGTGCTACATATTGAATTAATGCAATGAAGGGCACCTGCTTTGCAATATTGCACATAAGCTGGTTGTAAGCAACATATATACGTATTTATAAAAGTGGTCTTTGGATGAATATTTATATTAAACAGTGGGGAAGTGAGAACTAGAAAAATCACTGAAAATAACAGCTTATTTAAATCATAGCGGATTATAAACATTTTTCTCCATCATTTCCGATTTATGATATTTTCAACTTACGATGGGCTTATCGGAATGTCCCCCAAACCTCCATTTGTCATAAGCGCGTCCGTAGTATATTGTTACTTTTTCGTCATAGAAGACCGTTCTGAAGCAGACAGGAGTCAGCTGTTGTGAGTTTTGCAATACATCTCTACTGGCTGACTCTGTCGATGCTGGATTTGCATACTTGCCACTAATAGCATGCAATGTTTGCGTTACAAAGCCCAGTTTCTTTACACTTGCATCCTCTGACAAGTTTTTTTTTTTTTGGGGGGGGGGGGGAGGGTTGCGTTTCCATAATTTATTTTCAAATTTGGTCCTCATTTCCTCCTCAGATGATTATGATCAGTCAGTCAGTCATTTGCATGTCCCTTGCGGAACTTTGCCTTGTAGTATGAATATATTTGTTCTCTTTTTTTTTACCCAATGACATTTGAAGAACTCTTCTGTAGCGTTTATGTGTTTCTCTGCTGTTTTGTTAAGCTTCCAGGTCTCACTGGCGTATGTTGCGATGGGAAAGATGCATGCCCTTAACAATTTTTTGTGTGTAGTTCTGTCTGTTCCTCTCCACAGCTTATCTGGTTGTTTTACTATCTGAACAGCCATAGATGTCCTCCTTTTAATTTCCCTCACTGTATCTCTATTATTAGTTAGTAATGATCCAAGATATTCAAATCTCTCCACCTCTTCCAGTTTTTCCTCACTGCTACATATTTCAGTTGCATTATTTCTTTTGTCAGTTGTCATCAATTTAGTTTTCTTCGCATTAAGATAGAGGTTTTGTTTATTTTGTTGACAACCAAGTTAATATCAACGTTAACAGTGATGGATCAGCAGATGTCTGCTCTGCTCAAACTGATAAGAGATAACAAGTCATCAAGACCAAATCAACATCACAAGAGCGGTTATCATGGCCGTTGATGATCTCGGAGCTGAATAAAAATCAATAGTTTCTTAAATACAATTTATTACACAGGGCATATATCAAGCGATCTATAGAAATCTGTTTTATTTGCAACGCGAAAGAAAGCTAGAACAATGGAATGTAACCAAAGCATCGCAATCAGCCCGGTGAAGCGTATCACAAAAAAAAAAAAGGAAAAAGATGCTGCTAAGGCCAGCGTCAACACTACAGATGTCAGAATATAAAGCCAGTCAGTCATTTGCGTGTCCCTTGTGAAACTTTGCCTCCTTAACAGCTCTCCTGTAGGCCTCTCGGTTGTAAGCAAGATGGCCTGCTGCTGATGCTTCCATTCGCAGATCATCAACGATGTTTTGCAGTATTCTTCGCCTTGGTCTTCCTCTCTAAGAATATAAGGCACAGTGTGCAAAAACTTATAATAAAGAGTAGGAAAGGCAAGAGCAGTTTTTTTATGACTCGCGGAAGATACTAATAAATAAGGGAATATATTAAAAGAAATGGGTGAAAAGTTCTAAGTACTAAGAAATGCCACTATTGCTTTATGCTATTGACACTAAAGCAATAAATAAAGAAATTGGAAGCAACAGAGATGTGGTTTTGGAGAAAGACGGAACAAATACTCCGGACAGAAAAATATGAAAGACGTGTAGGACAAAACGCGAAACATCGAAAACTACTTAAAATAATGCTGAAAATATCATCAAAATTCTTCTGGGACGTCATGAGAATATAAAAATTGGAAAACTTAATTTAACGTTAATAAGGGACTGTAACATTTATATAACTAACACCAAACTCAAACAAGTGACTACGAGGGATATTTACAGAGGATGGAAAAATATACAGAAAAATCGAATATAGAATTCATAAGGCAAACAAAAAACAACTAAAGAAATAGAAAAGAAATTAGACTCTTTTGAAAACAAATGCCTAAGGAAAATACTCGGCATCAAGTGGAATGAATTCAAGAACAATGCAGAGATAAGACAGATGACTGAACAACAACCAGTCTCACGGGTGATCAGGAAAAGGAGATGGACATATGTTGGCCACTTGATGAGAAGAAATGAGCAGAGAATCCCAAAACAAGCTATCAAGTGGAACACAACAGGCCGAAGAAAATGAGGCAGACCGCGTGAAACTCTGAAGAGAACATTATTAAGAGAGGCCAAGTTAACAGGCATAAAATCCTTTGATGAGGTTGAAAGACTCGCCGAAGACAGGAAAAATTGGCGAACTACTTTGCGAGCCCTATGTGACGTCTAACGGCACGGGAAGGATATAAGATATAAGATAAGAAGGCAAACAGTGTTAGGGTGGAAAAATAGACAGAGAAATCGAATGTAGCATTCATAAAGCTAAAAGTGTTATATATCTACTTGCACCAATCCTAAAACATCCAAATATCTCAATGGACACAAAAAAACCCCCAAACTCTTTCAAACAACATTCATCCTGCTTCTGTGCTATCACTGCCAAACATGGACACTCACCAGATACCTTGACAGAAAGATAACATCATGTGAGATGAAATGCTTAAGAAAAATGGTAAACAAGACAAAACGGGATTAAGTGTGAAATGAAATAACCCGGCCGATACAACATCTGTCAAGGACTATATTGAAAATCGGAGAGTTAAGAGGTTCGGCCATTTGATGCGCATGAATCCCCAGAACAAGCAGCGGGGCGTGCATACACCTGGAAAACATCTGGATATAGGGCGCTAGGACGACCAAGGAGAAAAGTGGATAGATGGGGGTTGAAAGACACAGTGAGGAAACATCTGGATATAGGGCGCTAGGACGAGCAAGGAGAAAAGTGGATAGATGGGGGTTGAAAGACACAATGAGGAAACATCTGGATATAGGGCGCTAGGACGACCAAGGAGAAAAGTGGATAGATGGGGGTTGAAAGACACAGTGAGGAAACATCTGGATATAGGGCGCTAGGACGAGCAAGGAGAAAAGTGGATAGATGAAGGTGAAGGACACAGTGAGGAAACATAACGTGGAAGCTACGCAGCCCTCTCACCTTGCTCTGGACCGATGTCTGAAACTGTCTGCGATGATAATGACGTAAGAAGAAGAAGAAGAAGGGAAACTTAATAGTCATGGAAAACGTATTGGGGGAGGGGGGAGGAGGAAAAGGAGGACAGGAGGGAAAAAAATATGTGAAAGTGCTGAAAAGATGTCACTTTAAAACAGTGTTTCTCAAGCTTTTATGCGTCATGCACGTTTTTCACCACATGCCAGAAAGTTATTTACCGCTTTCCGGCACAGCATATAAATCAGTCAGTCAACGACCTTTATATACAAGCTACTCTGGTAGTAGTGATGGGGTGGGGATGGGGATGGGGAAGAACTGAATATATGTCACCCCGACCTATTATTTGTCCCACAAACCTACAGCCACCTCATTTTCTAAAAATAACCCCCTGACAAATAGGCTGTATTGTAGGAGCATACACGCAACCCCCAGGTTTTGATGAAGATTATAGATAACTGCAGCCTCGCTAGGAAGGCATCGTTCCGTCTTCTTGTATGTTTCTCGGAACGTAAGGGAAATAATCTCAATCACTGTCGCTTATCAACATTATCGTTTCAGCAGAAGAACAGACTATTTGGTTCCATAACAAATCGATCAGTCCTCTGTCAATAGGTTCTGTAACAAACCATTTGGTCCTGTAACAAACTTTTTTTCGATCTTATAGCAAATCAGTGGGTTCCGTAGCAAACCATCTGGGGCTTTAACAGACCGCCTGTTCTCTAGCAAATCACTGTGTTCTATAGCAGACTATTTGGTCCCATAACAAACCGCTCGGTCCTCTGGCAAATCACTGGGTCTTGTAGCAAACTATCTGGTCCTATAACAAATCGCTCGGTCCTCTGGCAAATTCTCTTTACTAGTTATTATTACAATGTTTCCGTGTGCCCTGTCGAAAACCACTTGGTCTCATAACAAACCGCTCGGTCCTCTAGCAAATAACTGTGTCCTGTAGCAAATTATCTGGTCCTATAACAAACCGCTTGGTCCTTTAGTAAATCACTGTGTTTTATAGCAAACTATTTGGTCCCATAACAAACCACTCGATCCTCTGACAGATCACTGTGTCCCGTAGCAAACTATTTGGTCCCATAACAAACCGCTCGGTCCTCTAGCAATCACTAGGTCCTATGGCAAACCATCTGGGACTATAACAGAGCGCCTGTCCTCTAGCAAATCACAGGGTCCTATAGCAAACCATGTGGTCATATAACAAACCGCTCGGTCATCTAGCAAATCATTGTGTTCTATAGTAAAACCATTTCGTCCCATAACAAACTGCTCGGTTCTCTGGCAAATCACTGTGTCCTGTAACAAACCATTTGGTCATATAACAAACCGCTCGATCCTCTAGCAAATTAACGGGTCCTGTAGAAAAACCATTTGGTCCCATAACAAACAGCTCGGTCCTCTAGCAAATCATTGGGTCCCCCGGCAAACCATCTGGGACTATAACAGACTGCCTGTCCTGTTACAAATTACTGGGTCCCGTAGCAAACCATTTGGTCCAGTGACAAACCGTTCCGTCCAGTAGCAAGCTGCGCAGTACATAGCTTGATCTCAGGGTAAACAATTTGATTCTATCGTAAACTGCTAGGTCCAGAGCAGACTACTTGGTCCAACATCACACCTCTCCGATCCATAGAAAACTACAATGTCCGACAATTAAGTAATGAGACTGATTTTATTATGGCCAAGACAAAAATTCCATCTATGAAACAAAGCATGGAATCCAAAGAAGCAACCTTCATCTATGATCTGGCAACTTTTAATCGCCGCCCGATAACTATACGACAAGCAAGCCGCCATTTTGTTGACATAGTTAGAGGTGCATTGTTACGTAATCAGCATAGAGCAAAAAGCTTTCATTAAATTCTGTTTAAAACTCGGGAAAAGTGGCCTTGAGACAGTTGAAGTGATGCGACAAGTTTATGGGTATAATTGTTTATCTCGTGCACAGATATTCAGGTAGTATTCACGATTCAAAAGTGGTTTTGAAACAATTACAAATGCAGTTAGACATGGACGCCCAATTTCTGTTCGTAATGAAGAACTCACTGCAAAAGTCAGAGAACGGATACAAGAAGATCGTTCTTTGACTGTGAGGATGATGGCAGATGAATTTGATGTTAACCGAGAGACCATTCGTAAAATTTTAGAGGAAGATTTGGGCAAGAAAAAAGTTCTTTGCCGGTTTGTACCATATTCGTTGTCTGATGACCAAAAACATCATCGTGTTGAGTATGAAAAGATTTCATCAAAACATATCGCAGAATTAAACATTTCTTAAGTTTGATTGTTGCAGAGGATGAAATATGGATTTTCCGCCATGATCCCATAACTAAACGCCAAAGTGTTCAGTGGAAGTCATCATCATCACCAAAAGGCAAAAAAATTCGTCTTCAAAAGTAGAAAGTGAAGACAATTTTGACGTGCTTCTACGACAACAAAGGAGTTACTCACAAAGAATTTATTCCAGAGGGACAGACTGTCACTGCGAAAGTTTATTTAAGTATTTTGAAACGCCTATTGAAAAGGATTCTCCGAGTCCGACCCGAGTATTCAACACCTATCAGTTTTTTTTCATTCTTCGTGATAATGCATCTGCTCACCGGGCGATAGTTGGACAGAAATTTTTTGGCACAAAAACAAGAGTGTGTTCTCAACCATCCACCTGATTTCCAAGATATGTCTACCTGCGATTATTTTCTATTCCCAAAATTAAAGTTACCATTGAAAGTACGCTTCTTTGGCGATACTGATGACATTCAAAGGGCCGTAACATCGAGTTTAAAGGTCATACCAACAGAAAAACTGCAGAGGCCGTTCCAATGTTTGTCAGATCGTGCCACTCGCTGTATCAATGCACAAGGGGCTTACTTTGAATAATATACAGGTTATATCTTCAACTGTTATTTTTTTTAAAAATGGAGTTAGTCTCATTACTTAATTGTCGGACCTTGTACATGATCCAAGACCTCTCCGACCCATAGCAAACTACTGGTCAGACACCAAACCTCTCTCACCCATAGCAAACTGCTTGGTCGAACAGCAAACCTTTCCGACTTGCAGCTAAACTGCTCAGTATATGAGAAACCGCTCAGTCTCATAGCATTCAAAACAACAGCAGAGAATTGTGGGAAAGGGGGTGGGGGGAACCAGGAACAGCTGCTGATTTGAAAAGCTGATGGATTGTTTGGTTGTATATTTAAACTTCCTGTTTACGTATAAGACAGTCACTATCCCCCGATACACGAGACAACACACAGGACCGGTGCTAGGTTATTTTGTGCTCTAGGCAGAACTAAAATTATCTGGACCCCTCAAAAATGTCCATAGACTGAGCAGCCCTAATGCTGGCACATGGCCTAATTCATTCATTCATTTGCAAGTCCCTTGCGAAACTTTGCCTCCCTAACAGCACTCCTGTAGGCGTCTCAGTTGTAAGCAAGATGGCCTGCTGCTGATGCATCCATTTGCAGATCATCAACGGTGTCTTGCAGCCATCTTGGCCTTGGTCTTCCTTTCTTTCTTTTTCCCATTATGTACCCTTCCAAGACGGTTTTCTCTAGATTATCATGACGTTTAATGTGTCCAAAATATTTCAGTTTTCTCTCTTTAATCCTCTTTACTAGCCAGTCTGAATACACACATTAATAAAAACACGTATATTATAAACATCAAAGCTACAAAACAACGATGGTGGAAATAAGTTAACATGTAGCAAATACGGCTTACTGTGTCGGCAAGAATGTATTGATTTTAATGCACGCAGGCGTGAGTCACTAGCTGTATTAACACGCGTGTTATTTTCTCTCGCGCAGCCGACTAGTAAGCGACTACATTATAACATGCATATCCTGACACCCGCTCCTGTGACTAGAGTTTTTAGCACAACCTTTTTTTTTTAATAAAAGGTTTGCCATCTGGTGGTGGTGTACAATGTAAGAGTCCTCTTTCGCATCACCATCATCATCATCATTATCATCATCATCATTGCCCGTCATTCCTTTGGGAGTGTAAGTCATTGATAAAGGCTCTGCTGAATTAAAAAGAAAAAGATTTGTGCAAAATTTTCATGGACGACTTCCATTCCCTGCTGTAATTATTTTTTAAAGGGGGCGGGGGTGGGCTGCAGTTTTACGTGTTTGTCTATCGTCTAAGAAGCAAAACATTATCCATCGTCTAAGAAGCAAAACATTATCTATCGTCTAAGAAACAAAACATTATCCATCGTCTAAGAAGCAAAACATTATCTATCATCTAAGAAGCAAAACATTATCTATCATCTAAGAAACAAAACATTATCCATCGTCTAAGAAACAAAACATTATCTATCGTCTAAGAAACAAAACATTATCCATCGTCTAAGAAGCAAAACATTATCTATCGTCTAAGAAGCAAAACATTATCTATCGTCTAAGAAGCAAAACCTTATCTATCGTCTAAGAAGCAAAACATTATCTATCGTCTAAGAAGCAAAACATTATCTATCGTCTAAGAAGCAAAACATTATCTATCGTCTAAGAAGCAAAACATTATCCATCGTCTAAGAAGCAAAACATTATCCATCGTCTAAGAAGCAAAACATTATCTATCGTCTAAGAAGCAAAACATTATCTATCGTCTAAGAAACAAAACATTATCCATCGTCTAAGAAGCAAAACATTATCTATCGTCTAAGAAGCAAAACATTATCTATCATCTAAGAAGCAAAACATTATCTATCATCTAAGAAGCAAAACATTATCTATCATCTAAGAAGCAAAACCTTTGACCAGGTAAATGCATAGTTATATGGGGAAATATACCTTTGGGAGAGCACGCAGACTACGAAAAAGCTTGAAGCTAGTGTAGCCAGCCAGCAGCGACGGGTCTGCCTCTGATCTTTGCTGTAATCTGCCTTTTAACTCCAGGCTCTCTTAAGACTTCTTCGTTGGTTTTCTTAGCTGTCCAAGTACCCAAATCATCCTTCCATGGCCTCCATTTCTCTGTGTACTCTCTTGTTAATGGACCATGTTTCACATCCATAAAACAAAATTGGCTCGATGTAACATTTAAGCACCCGGAATCTTGTTTCCATTGGTTGAAGAAAGCAGTTACAGCGCCAGACTGTTATAACTACACATTCCTGTACATACGGTCATGCATATTTTCTGTGATGTGTATTATGATAATGATAAAGTTTTGAAAGAAAGAAATAACGTTTTATTATGTATCTTTAATTGTAAGTCATTTTTATGCGTCAGAGCTGGAAGTTATAAATCTGAACTGAGAGATTATATTTAAAAGACAGACATTATCAGGAGGATTATGGAAAATTCCGAAGTTTTCAAATTGTTTTGTTTCGTGCCTTTTATTTTTCGCCGTTCAATTTTAGAATATAACTATATAAACATACACTTTGTCAGAGTCGCTGGTATTAAACACCATTTAATCAGTGACGGATTAATCACCACCCAAGTCTCTAGGCTTGGTTTAGTAAGCTCCCATGCCCCTCTAACCTATATCGTCCACCTCCCTCTATAGAGAAGATTTCCTTCCGGTTGTAATCTCTACTGTTGCTATGTGACTGTTACACATACCACCCACAGTTCCTATACCACAGGGTATAACGTGCAGCAATAATAGTTATAAATGATTGTCACATTAAATAATGATCTGTGTCTGCAGTGTTTTTTCCCTTGATGCCAGATCCGTTGATCTTCCAGGTCTCTATACTTAAATCTTGTCTTGTCTTGTCTCCTTCCTCATATACCTTTCAGTGTTGGGGGTACAAATAGACGTGTTGATAGGGCTCGACTATTTGCTTTATACAGTGCGTTCGGAAAATAACTGTGCACTAACCCAGCATCGATCCCGGTATCGTAGTGGTATCTTAATGACTGCGGCAGGTAGATGTGGCTAGATATGGCACATTAAGATATCACTACGATACCGGAATCGATACTGGGTTAGTCCACAGTTACTTATGGAACACCCTGTATAATGGGATGTTTAATGCTTCTGTAATTTCCTCTCTCCATTTCCTGCTTGAGCAGCCTCTTCCTCTGATACCTACAAATCTTAGTGTGAATGTATGCTCGTTAAGTAATAAACCTGTACCTACTTTTTTCCTAGTTTATACATTTTGGTATCACAGCTTTACTGCAGTGGCTCCGTGTAGTTATATACTCATACACCAATTATTGTGTGTTACATAGTGTGAATGTTGTCTGTGATATACTGTCTGGTGGTAACCGTGTAACATGGCCAAATAATTTGACTTGCTGTTTCTGGATATAGTGTAATACTGGTGTTACTCCAACCTTTACCCTGATGGTGTCATTTCTTATTTGGCCTCTTCTTGTCACATTTAGAATTCTCCTTAAACATCTCATTTCTGTCGTGATGATTTTTCTTTTGTTCTTGGCTGTTAGTGTCCATGTTTGGCATTGATAGCATAGAGTTCGGAGGAAAATTATGTTGTACAGTAGTCAGTTTTCCCTGAGGATGATACTCTGCTACCTAGGTATTTGAAATGTTTCACTTATTTCAAGGGCTGGTTGTCTAGGAAGATCTTTGTTTTTGGATTTCTTCTCTGTCTATGCTTGTGATTTCTGTTTTTTCAACACTGATCTTCATGTTGTGGTTTTCACATGTTCAGCTGTAGGACTTTTTCTGATGTGGCTATTAGTGCTTGATCGACAGAAAAAAAAACAGGAATTCGTTTATGGTCCTCCTATTGGGTGTGTCTTCTGGAAGGTGCTGTGAGTTTATGGGCATTCTTTCTGGAGCTGGGCTGAGCTTTGTCGTGGAGTTTTTACTATGTAGGTTAGGTTATTTGCAGATGCTGTCAATGAATGTTATGAAAAGTAAGGGAGATAGTACTCAGCCTTAAATCTGCTTAGTCTAATGTCTAACTCGCAGCTAGATTTGAGTCGTATATTTCCGTGGCTTCTGTTTTGCCACAGCTGGGACTCCTCTCCGCACAGGAAAGACAAAACAAAGTATGAGGAAAGCTTGGGTACTGAGAGGAAGCTGTGCAGTGCTGAACTTTGAATGAAATTCTAGGAGCTGCGTTCTGTTAAGCAGAAATGTTAAATAATACAAAAAAGACAAAGTCAAGCCTTTAATGTCGGTTAATTTATAATCTAGGTCTTGAAATCAAGATAGAAATTAAAAACAAAAACAAAAAAGTAGCCTCATCATACTTTGAGGTTTTCTATATTCACAGTAAACTAAAAAGAATATATAGAAAACATAGCCCTGTTGCAGTAATGTTGGGGTAACCATGCTAATCATCGGTGAGAAAAAAGAAACAAAGATAAAGACCTAGTAAGATTATATATATATTGATGAGTGGTTCGTGGCAAGAGCTATGACTACGCCCTTCGCGTTAAATTTTAGTGGCAGAACAGCCTTTAAAGCCTGTGGTGCTTTTGCCGCAACAGTTAGTAGTCCCAAGTTGGAGAAGTTGGATGTGAGTGATGCTCTGACCTGGCTAAAGACAAGAATACAGCCCAGCTTGTGTTCTGAGTGACTAGTGAACATGATAAGATAAATTCAAGCCAGCTCTGATAGTGGCGCCAATCTTTGCAGCTGAAATAGATCCATCATTTGACCTTGATTTTTTTTTTATACCAGGCTATGTAGGCGTTAAAGGAAATAAAGGAGTAGATTATTTGGCTGGTTTCACTTAAGGAAAGAAGGACAAGAAATCGATAGAACAGACATTATCGAGACAATAAATGAAACTGACAGAGCAAAATAATATTAATAATAATAATAATGCGTCACATCCTTGACAGGATTAAAGGAAGCAGGTGTGAAACTAAAACATGAGCGGTTTGTTGCAGGCCAGTAGAGCAGTCATTTAACATAGGGCGCGTATTTTTGTTTATTAATTTTTTTTTTAGACGACGAAAACAACAGGCCGTGACCCGGTGGTACTGCAAACCGGGTCCACCCGTAACGAAATATGGACCATACGCCGCCATTCAATGTGCAGGGCATACCTCGGGCATCTCGTTTAGTTTTTAAAAAATAATGACGCTTTTGTCATAACCAAAGAGCATGTTGACCAGGGTACCTGCCAAGAGGATACTTTGACCTCAGCCACTTTGATCTTAGCAAAAAGGCCTGATTTTTTTTTTTTAATTTTATTGCCCGCATGGGCTCGCTAGATAATTTTACCTGATCTTAGCCAAAAGGGTACGCTGATGGAAATATTAAAGATGATTGAAATACCAACTTTAGAAAAATGCCCAGAATGCAAAGATAGTAGTTCTTTCTAACTTCTAGCTTCAGTTAAAAAGAAAGAAATATATGTAGCTCTGAAAATACATAAATATGTGATTGTGTAAATCAGAGTTGAACACATAATTTAAACTACACAGAAAGACACAATGTAATAATTTTTCTTCTGCTTACCAGTTCCGACGGTGTGAAAAGCACAAGTTTATTTGAAAATCGTGCGCAGGTGAATGTGAAGGGGGTTACCTTCTCCCATTTAGCCAAGTTGTGAACTGTGACTATCTCCCCTTTTTCGGAGATTTGTGTAGCCCAGGGGCGATTATACAATTGTTTTTTTAGCAGGGCGGGAAGTACTCGCAACGCAACACATAATGTTGTGTGCTTTGAAACAAAATCGCCCAATACAAAGCACTATAGACAATAATACAAGGTCACATGGATTTTTTAAACTGCATTTTTTTTTAAGTGGGTGACAAAGAATTTAATAACAAACAACTGAATATGAAACAAAGAACTAGCTTTGATAGAGGGAAGTATCATCATCGTGAGCTGAGCTGACTGATTCGAGCGATTATGTTTCCTTACAGATTTCAGCACTGGTTGATTACTTTTTTTTTTTTGTTGGTTTGGTCGAGCTTTTCTCCTCTGCTTTTTTTTTTTTCCTTCTTCAGTCTTATTATCTATGGTGTCTTGTCTTTCATATAATGCCCAATATCTCAACACATTTAGTAACAAAACGTGCTTTTTTTCCCAGTTGTCGATTGTCATTTGTGTTCGACTCTACAAAAGCTCCGAGGTTCCCTCCCCTTTCCACATTATTGTCATCTTACACAACCCCCCAGGACCACACCCTCCCCCTACTACACAAACCCCAAAATGTCTCCTCTCCACATTATTGTCACACTACATAAACCCTGAGGTTCTCTCCCCCCCCCCCATCTTACTTTCACACATCACAAACACTGATTCCCCCCCCCCCCCCAATCTACTTTCACACATCACAAACACTGATTCCCCCCACCCGCCAATCTTACTTTCACACATCACAAACACTGATCCCCCCCCCCCCCCGCCAATCTTACTTTCACACATCACAAACACTGATATCTCTTCCCCCCCCCCCCCCCCCCGCCAATCTTACTTTCACACATCACAAACACTGATTCCCCCCCCTCCCATCTTACTTTCACACATCACAAACACTGATATCTCTTCCCCCCCCCCCCCCGCCAATCTTACTTTCACACATCACAAACACTGATTCCCCCCCCCCCCCATCTTACTTTCACACATCACAAACACTGATTCCCCCCACCCGCCAATCTTACTTTCACAAACACTGATTCCCCCCCCCCCCCGCCAATCTTACTTTCACACATCACAACACTGATATCTCTTCCCCCCCCCCCCCCCGCCAATCTTACTTTCACACATCACAAACACTGATTCCCCCCACCCGCCAATCTTACTTTCACACATCACAAACACTGATTCCCCCCCCCGCCAATCTTACTTTCACACATCACACTCCTCAAACACTGATTCCCCCCCCCCCCGCCAATCTTACTTTCACACATCACAAACACTGATTCCCCCCACCCGCCAATCTTACTTTCACACATCACAAACACTGATTCCCCCCACCCGCCAATGTTACTTTCACACATCACAAACACTGATATCTCTTCCCCCCCCCCCCCCGCCAATCTTACTTTCACACATCACAAACACTGATTCTCTCCCACCCGCCAATCTTACTTTCACACATCACTCCTCAAACACTGATTCCCTCCCCCCAATCTTACTTTCACACATCACACTCCTCAACACTGATGTTCCCCCCCCCTATCTTATTTTCACACATCACACTCCTCAAACACTGATGTCCCCCCCCCCCAATCTTACTTTCACACATCACACTCCTCAAACACTGATGTCCCCCCCCCCCAATCTTACTTTCACACATCACACTCCTCAAACACTGATGTTCCCCCCCCCCCAATCTTACTTTCACACATCACACTCCTCAAACACTGATGTTCCCCCCCCCCCAATCTTACTTTCACACATCACACTCCTCAAACACTGATGTTCCCCCCCCCCCTATCTTATTTTCACACATCACACTCCTCAAACACTGATGTTCCCCCCCCCCCCAATCTTACTTTCACACATCACACTCCTCAAACACTGATGTTCCCCCCCCCCCAATCTTACTTTCACACATCACACTCCTCAAACACTGATGTTCCCCCCCCCCAATCTTACTTTCACACATCACACTCCTCAAACACTGATGTTCCCCCCCCCCCAATCTTATTTTCACACATCACACTCCTCAAACACTGATGTTCCCCCCCCCCCCAATCTTATTTTCACACATCACACTCCTCAAACACTGATTCCCCCCCCCCCCCATCTTATTTTCACACATCACACTCCTCAAACACTGATTCTCCCCCCCCCCCCCAATCTTACTTTCACACATCACACTCCTCAAACACTGATCCCCCCCCCCCCCATCTTATTTTCACACATCACTGTATTCAGATCTCGCAGTTTCTTACCCGCTGATGTCTCTATATTCAACGCTTCACTATTTCTTTTCCTCAACATATCACCTTTCTTAAACCTTTCCTTGTTTTCACACTGTACGCTAATAAAATCTGGAACTTTTCTCCGTTTTACTATCACACATTATCCTAGTCGAGATTTCCCTGCCTTGTTTTCACATTCCCAACCTGCTCATGGTTTCTCCAACCTCATTTTCACATTTTATCGAAAATCAAAATATCTACCTGTTTGTTGTAAAAGTAGATATAGCGCTCAAAAATTAAAATTCGCAGCCATAAACTGACAAAAACCATTAAAATTCCTGGGGGCGGCTAATCCCCATGGCGTTCTCTAGGGTCTAGATAACATCTCGTAGACGTGAAGTTCAACGTTGGCGACATGAGCCCAGCCCATGTTTTTATCAGCGCTATTTTATCCGGCATGTATTCCCAAATTCTGAACATGGCGTTTAAATCACTCAAGTTTTCCTGTTTGTCATGAATGAGAGATGTATTGTCTCCAGGTTATACGAGCATATATCTGTGTATATTGAGAGTGTTTGTCTTTAAATAGGTTATATTTTGGCTTTTCATTTATTCAGGTAGAAATTTTCTCATTTGAGGAGCAGCAGCGTTTTAGCACAGTGAAATGATTTAGCACAGCGTTGTTTGGGCAGCAGTCGAAACATAGTACACAAAGTATTATAGAGGCGAGAGAGAAAAAAAACTGGGACTCGAACCACGGACTCAGCACGGGCGAGTAGTTGCCTAGCTACAAGAAATAGCGTATTATCCACTCAACCATTTTACACCTTCAATAACAAGTGGTTGAATATCCGAGTCTTTAAGTTAATGTATTCTGTTGCTAACACCAGCTTAGTTATACTGCCTGTCGTTTCGCCATGTCATGTGAAATAAACGTTTATTGCAACATCCGTTGTTATAAACTCGCGGTAGATGTATTCTTCACGGATGGCAGTTTAATGGGAACAGGGATACCCAAAATAAATAAAAAGTACTAAAACCAGAGATAATGAACATTTATTAGGTTATCTCCCGTGGCTCTCTCTCTCTCTCTCTCTCTCTCTCTCTCTCTCTCTCTCTCTCTCTCTCTCTCTCTCTCTCTCTCTCTCTTTTTCAAACATGTAATATATCCTGCGTCACTTCTTAACAGTCCATGACTCACAGTCATAAAGTGGGATGTAGCATTTTTTTAGCTCTACTTTTGGTGTTCGGTGATAGAAAGCTTTTTAAATTTTTTTTTTGGCTTGCCACATTCTATTTGATGTCAGAGGCCCATTCTCCACCTGTTACACGACTGCTCAGATATGTAAAGCTCTTGTCTCAGCGTTGATCCTTGTACCGTAGCATTTTCCATCTGTTACTCCACTGCTCAGATATCTAAAGCTCTTGTCGCAGAGTTCGAGGTTGTTGGTCACTTCAGATCCTGATCCCTGTCAACATGACAAAGCCTGCAGTTCTATCCAGATCCTGATAGGACCTCCCAAAGCTTTTGCCCCAAGCTTGTGTTCTCTGGTCATGTCTCAAGTCTCAGGTCTGCATGGTTTGGGCAATCTTGTAGGGTATGTTCTGGAGTCTGGACTCCACTGTCACACGGACACTCGTCTGTGCGAAACATTTTGAGTCGATACAGGTGGCTTAGTAGTCTGCAGTGGCCTGTACTTAGGCGAAAGAGGATGGTTTGCTGATGTCTTTGTAGTTGGTGTATTGCATCTAGTTCACTGTTGCATTTCAGTTTCTTTTTCCATTCAGATCTGCACTTGTTACGGATTATGGTTTTCGCCTGTTGGTAGTTTACTGGATGATTGGTTTGATCTTGATTGCTGCCAGCTTTGGATAGGCAGTCAGCTACTTGATTGCCAGCTGTTCCACAGTGGGATGGTACTCACTGTAGGGTAACGGTTGTTGACAGTGTAAGGTGCTTCAGTTCTGTTGTGATTTCCTGTATGTTTGCCTGTTGGTTCTTTGTTGTTTTTAGAGATTTCAGAAGTGCCCTGCAGTCTGTGAAGAAGGCTATTTTGTGTGGTAGGTGCTGGTTTTTTGTTTTTTAAGTGTTCTGAGGGCTTCAAGGAGGGCTATTGTTTCTGCGCTGTAGTTGGAGGAAATCTTTCCCGTCGCGAAGGGCTTTTTGGTTTGTCTCCCATCTGTGTGTCTTATATAAACGCCCCCACCTATTCCATTTTTTACTGCTTTTTCTGTAGATCCATCTGTGTACACATGTGTCCATTCAGCTGTGTTGTATTTGCTGTCAATCAGCTCCTGGGTTAGTGTCTTCATCTGAAGTGTTGTTAGATAATCCTTTCTGTGTATGCCTGGTACCTCTGTGAGGACTGTTATCTTTTCACTCTCCTCCGCAATTTGGAGTGGTTCAGTTTCTTCATGAGAGGTAGGAAGGAGGTCTTTATAGTGTTGTTGCAGTTGTGTTGTCAGATGGTTAAAGCTAGTTCTTTTCAGTCTGTTTTTTGTGACTCCTGAATTCTTTTGTTCACAGGATGGGTTGTCAGGAGTATTAACTTTTGCTTGAGGATCATTAGTTTTTCTTTGCCCTGACCTCGAGAGGTTGAATTTGTGTGTATTTCTCCATCTCCGTGATGGGAGTGCTCTTCATTCCTCCCGTGATCAGCCGCAGGCCAGTGTTTTGCACTTTTGTTTAGGCCAGTGGTGTTTATGTTCGAGGCTGTGACCCAGGCTGTCACGCCATATTCAAGTGTTGGCCTTATGGTGCCTACATATGCTTTTTTAGTATGTTGCTTTTGGCTCCCCAGGTTGTGCCTAGCAGCTTTTTTACCACAGCTAACTTTTTAATTGCTTTGTTTTCTGTGTCCAGCAGGTGTGGCTTCCAGGTTAGCCTCTTGTCCAGTTTCACTCCAAGGTATGTTGACTGTTCTGTCTGTGTAAGCTGCTGCTCAGATATCTTAAGCTCTTGTCTCAGCGTTGTTCCTTGTACCTTAACATTTTCCATCTGTTACTCGACTTCTCAGTTATCTTAAGCTCTTGTCTCAGCGTTGTTCCTTGTACCTTAACATTTTCCATCTGTTACTCGACTTCTCAGTTATCTTAAGCTCTTGTCTCAGCGTTGTTCCTTGTACCTTAACATTTTCCATCTGTTACTCGACTTCTCAGTTATCTTAAGCTCTTGTCTCAGCGTTGTTCCTTGTACCTTAACATTTTCCATCTGTTACTCGACTTCTCAGTTATCTTAAGCTCTTGTCTCAGCGTTGTTCCTTGTACCTTAACATTGCGTTTGAGTGGGCTTTTTTTCTTTCCTGATATGACCGTTGGAGGTTATGAAATACCAGAGATTAGATATGCTGATGACACAGTGTTACTGTTCACAACACAAAAAGGAATGGAAAAACTAATTATGTCAGTCCGTAAGAATAGCGAAGAGCAGAACCTCTATCTTAATGCAAAGAAAACTAAATTGACGACAACTGACAAAACAAACAAGGCAGCTGAAATATATATCAATGAGGAAAAACTGGAAGAAGTGGAGAGTTTTGAATATCTTGGATCACTACTAACTAATAATGGAGATACAATGAGGGAAATTAAAAGGAGGACATCTATTGCTCTTCAGAAAGTAAAACAAATAAAGAATCTGTGGAGAGGAGCAGACAGAACTACGAAAAAGAGGAAGACCAAAACTAAGATGGCTGCAAGACATCGTTGACGATCTGCAAATGGATGCCGCAGCAGCAGGCCATCTTGCTCACAATCTAGAGGCCTACAGGAATGCTGTTTGGGAGGCAAAGTTCCGCAAGGGACATGCAAATGAATGAATGAATGAATGATATGACCATTGTTTCTGTTTTCTTGTTATTTAGGGCGAGTCCTTTCTTCTTCCATGCCAGTTAAAGATGACGCACAGGGAGTGTCCAACAAAAGCAAATGTTAGAACCTGATTAAATCCATAAGTAAACGACAGCCATCAATCACTGGACATATAATGAGAAAAAGAAGGCTTGAAAACACATAACAACATGGAATATAAATGGAAAGAGATGCAGAGGAAGAACAAGAGGGGGGGGGGAGGAATCACTGGCAGTCTAACGCGATGGCACACACACACACACACACACAAAACTCACCAATTGAGCTGATGGAAAATATCAAGGATCGAGATATGTAAAGAAGCGTGATCTAAAACGCCTGCCGGCATGGCACCTGATGATGATGATGATGTGTCAGTTCCTTCCACCCTCGTTACTATAGAAACATGTTATTTATATCCTCTTGCCGTAGCTTCAGGAAATTCAGTATAATATCCATACGGCTCCTGCTGAAAAAATCTTGATCTCTTACTATTATCTGCTCTCCCCCCAAGGACGGTGACGGTGACACCATCCAGTTCCCTAGGCTCACACGACTCCTCCGACCTGTACCGACCATTCCTTGATACATGGTCTGATTCCCGCCTAGCTTTGATCCCTACTATCACTTTGTATTATAGAGAAAACACAACTGATAAGTCACTGCTTATTTTGATCATTAGCACCAATAATAGTTATAAGAAAAAATAACTTGTAATAATATAATTTTTTTGTTGTTCCTTGACCCCAGATTCCTTGTTCTTCCTAGTCCCCAGTTGAGCATATTCAGTCAAATGCCAAAATGCCAGTCAAGGCCATTATTATCATGTAGAAATATTGTTTTCCCGAGATTGTTATTCTGAATAAGAGGAGTATGTTTACCTCAAATCAGAAGGAGGTTGGGTGGGGGTAGGGTGTGTGCGTGTATGTGAGAGAGAGAGAGAGAGAGAGAGAGAGAGAGAGAAAGAGAAAGAGAGAGACGATAACTAATTTGCATACTCTACTTACAACACAAATTAGAATAAATTGGTACAATCATAGATGCACCATGCGATGTTAACAAGACAGATTTAAATCTTTTATGGCGATTAACGAAGAAGGTTGGACCAAAAAAACAGAGTGACTTTACAGGGCGTGGTTAGTTAGGTGATGTTATTCATTTCCATGTGGTGGTGGAAAGAGAGACAGTGAATACTATCAGAAAAATCTACCTTCGAGCAGTATTCTTCGCGAGCTGACCGTCTTAAATTTAAAATTTTAATCGATGAACATTGATTAAGTTAGCGAGGGCAAATAATTTAGTGCCCACGCGCTGTTTAATCTTTACAGGACTCGCCTATCTTTCACGTGATTGTTTTATTCTTGTTTATCTTGATTCGTACAAAATAAATAAATAAATAAAATCCAGTCCTGGGGGATGTTGACTAAGTTCTAAGGTTGTTGGTCTCGCTGTAAATGCAAACTCAGGGAAGTTGGTCCCATGATCACGGAAACAGGCATCGGGTTAGATTGGGAGGAGGCTATAGTGACTTTAAAAACTTTTGTTGAGCGGACTTAAGACCTCATCTTTTCCCATCCCCGGTTTACGAGTTTTCACTCTTTTTCCGTTGTGTCAGATAATGAAACGTACAGGTCCTTTTCAGCTGTTCTATATCTCCATACAGAATTCGGTAACTGAGGAGTTCGGTGGTATCAGGTTCTTCCGAACGTTCTTCAGTGCACTGCAGTCCAGCAGATGGTGTTTAACAGTTTCTTCTTCTTGTCTGTTGCAGTACATGCAGTATGATGTATGGACAGCGGTCACTCTAAGTGCTTATTGAGGGTAATGTGTCCTGTTCTCAACCTGAAAATTATGCATTTGTCTCTACGAATGTTGATGTGGTCTACAGGGTTAAGCTTTGGCAGGTGTGTATGTAGGGATCTTCCAGTTGGATACTGGCCAAGCTGTCCATCCACTGCTGCTTGCAGTTGTTGTGTATAATGTGTTTAGCTGTTCTCATGTTGGTGGAGATGTGGGGCTGTGACATGGTGGCTCCACTCTTTGCCAGTCTGTCAGCACGTTCATTTCCTCTGATATCTATGTGCCTTGGTATCCACTGTAGGGTGGTCTTGATGTCATAGGAGGCGAGTTAGTTTATTGCACTGAGTATGTCAGTTGTAATGTGATCAGCTGATGGTATCCAGTTTTCAAGGGCCTGGAGAGCAGACTGGGAGTCTGAGAAAATAACAAGGTTTTTTTTGGATGAGAGGCACTGTTTTTGTCTTTGGTGGTGGTGGCTGCCAGGGCTGCTAATATTGCCTGCATCTCTGCATCATAATTGGATCAGCGAGATCCACAAGGAGCAGAAATGTGCCTTGTTGTCTTGTCTGGAAACATTATGAGTACCCCATATCCTGTATTGTCTGTTTCCTTGAATGCTGACCTATCATTGTATGCATGGATCCAGTGCTTGGGATAGGATTCTATGGTCTCCAGTGTACACAGCTTTAGGGTGTTGGGATCTGATGATTTGTTCACTAATTTGTTTTTGAGTCTGGTGTTAGTTTGAGGAAGTGTGTAGTTTGTGTTGGTGGGATGTCTGGTACTTTTGTAAGTTCTTTGTCTTCAGGGAGTTTGTGTCTTGTGTTTAAGTGTTCTGGACTTAAGAAGCAAGCAACCAGACAGAGTGCGCCGATAGTGCAACATATACATTTGCACGGGGCGGCAAGATCTGGGGGCGGCAAAAGTGGGAAAAGTGGGAAGAACTGAGAACAAAATAAAAATAAAATATTATTTAAAATGTCTTTTTATTCATTATTGACCACGCTTACTCCCAACATTATTTTAGGAAAATGAGTCGCAAGCACAGGTGGCCATTGTACGACAATAGATCAAATATGAAAGGAAAACATTCGGAAATTCAACAATGCGTTAGAGATCTAATAATAGACAGCTATTTTGTGAGCTGTGTAATGTTGCATATTATGGCAAATTCATCAGTACTGTTATATTTGTTGTCGAGTCAAATAAATAAAACAAAGTGTAAGACACTGGTGCTTGTTGTCACCTGCTGTTCTCATTATACATTGAAAACATCATTAGAATGTGAGAGGAATTATAATAGGAGGTCATAATACCAACAAGAGGAGAAAAGCGGGTGACATCGCTCTAATAGCAGAAAGTGATGGCAATTTACAGAGAGGTGTGTGAACAGGATTATTGAAGAGAGCAATAAACGAAGGTCTAGAACTAAACAGTAACAAGGCAGAAATAATGGTAATATCGAATAGAATAGACACGCCAACGTGCAACATCCTTTCAGATAGGAAGACACTGACACAAGTAAATAAATTCATTTACTTTGGAACAACAATAACAGCTGATGATTTAGTGCACAAATGAAATAAATCCCCGAATAGGTGAAGGGGGGGCAGCTTTTTGTGACATGAATAAGATATTAATAAGTAAGAAGATGTCCCTGATAGTGAAGAATAGTGTTACAGTGCTATATAGAGCCAACATTGTCATGTGGTTGTGAAACTTGGATGGTCAACAAAAAGATCACAAATAAACTGAAAGCAACAGGGATGTGGGTTTAGTGAAGGACGCACCAAATATCCTGGGCAGACAGAAAGGTTCTCAAAGAAGTTTCAGAACAACGAAAACTAGTTAGAATGATGTTTAAAAGAAAACTGTTAAAATTTCTTGGACATGTCATGAGAAGACAAGTTAAGGTGCTTGGTAATTACTGGGAAATCCAAGGGGGAAAAAGAAGAGGGGAAGGTCAAGAGAAAAATATCTCAGTGGACTGACCACGTGGCGTGGAAAAATCGAAGTATCTAAATTTATCGGAAACACATTGGACCTCACAAGACAGAGAAGCATGAACTTGCTTTCCAGCACGGCACACAAAACAAAAAGCTGCTACTAGATGGAGAAAATAAAGAAGAGACATTCACTCTTAAAGTAACTCAGCATATTAAAAAAAAAAAAACCAGAGACTTTGTTAGTTTTCCAGGAAGTCTTGTGGCAGAATGATTAGTGCAGTAGTCTCTCACGGTGAAGGTCAGGGATTCGAATGCGGCTGGGGGCTATAGAGTTAGGTGCATGACTTCTTTTTTTTAAGGAGACCATGCCTGATGAGGACTACATCACTCACCCTCTGATGCCTCCATGGCATGACAGGGTTACATGAGAGTCAATGGCAGCTGAGTCGTGTCGTATGACACACTCAGTCCATCCGACCATATTGTCGATGCATATTGTGTGATGAAAGTTTATAATTTACGAGGGGCAGTCACTAAATAACTCGCAAATTTAAATATTTTATCAGTGGCAGTTATCAGGTAGTATTTAAATATATCCTTAGATAGTACAATCATCCAACTTTATAATAGTTGTAAGTGGGGGGCGCTGGGAGTTACGTGCGCATGCGCAAAGCAATAACAAAATCGCTACCCAACTGTTAGTGTATACCAAAGAAGAACAGAGAAGTGTAGTGCAATGTTTGTGGGTTAAAGGACATTCATTTGAGGACATTCATAAGGAAATGATTACAGTTTATGCTGAAAAGTGTTTATCACGTAAAGCAGTCTATAACTGGGTAAAAGAATTTTCTTAGGTACGCACCGAAATTATTGACAAAGTCCAACTTGGCTGTCCTGTTCTGCTGGGAAGGTTATGCTGACAGTGTTCTTGGATTATCAAGGAGTGTTGTTAACCAAGTTCCAAAAGTATGGTGACAATGTGAATTCTGTATCGTACTGTGAAGTTCTGTCGATGCTGCGGGATGCAATTCGAAGAAAACGTCCTGATCTGCTGACTAGAGGTGTGCTTCTCCTTCATGACAATGCCAGACCACATACGGCTTGGCTAACCCAAGAGAAAATTAACCAATTGTGTTGGGAAGTTCTTGAACATCCACCCTATAGTCCTGACTTAGCTCCAAGTGATTTTCACTTGTTTGGTCCATTGAAAAACCACCTTGGCAGGAGAAGAGTCTTGAGTGACGAAAGGGTGAAAACAGGAGTAAAAAAATAGTTCAGAAATCGGACTCCAGATTTTTACGCCATAGGTATTGCATCACTGATTACACGATGGGACACATGTATCAATGTTGGTGGCGATTACGTTGAGAAATAGGGGGAAAATGTAGGTTGAAAAATTTTAAGTTTTCAAATTACTGTCGCATTTAGTTTTTTTTTCTTTAACAGGCATTTGCGAATTACTTAGTGACTTCCCCTCGTATATGTGTTGTGAATTATGTCTTCCTCGTAGTAAGAGGAGAAATTCTGTCAGATGCATGGTTATCATCACGAGCTGGATATGCGCATATTTAATTCCATCAAGGCCTTCATCCCCATGGATGGTAGATGCGTATGTGTCGAAATTGTGTTCTGGAATTTCATAATCTGGCCTCAGCAGCTGCGCTCAATGAGACGATCAACACAAAGAATTGTGGAAGTGGGGAGAGTGAGTGATTTTATTTCAGTGCATTAGCACACTGTGTAATATTATTTCAGTGCAAGGTAGCACATGATGGTGATGGGGCGTGTGTTTATAAGGAATTGATTCGTAGCAACAGTGGCTGCATATATTATTCAGCGCATTAGTACATGATGGTGATGAGGCATGTATTTATAAAGGGTGGATTTCATAGCAGCAGTGGCTGCATATGTTAATGAGCGCATAGGCACATATATTTGTTTTATGAGAGTGTATGCGTAGTTTATGAGGGCCAGCAGATCCCAGCCCAACATCAGGCGCGCGCGCGCGCACGCACACACACACACACATATCATCATCATCATCAGGTGCCGTGCCGACTGGCGTTGGCTATTATGCTTCTCCAGAGTACCCGATCCTTCATGCAGGCCATCAGTTCAGTTGGTGATCTCCTCTCACACCATCCCGTCAGACTATCCAGTATCATTTCTCTTGGTCTTCCTCTTGATCTTCTTCCTTCTATTTTTCCTGTTGTTATAATATTTTCAATGCCCCCTCTTCTCATTGCATGTCCTATGAAAGTACATTGTCTCTCTCTTATCTTTTTGACAAGGTTTTTCATCTCTCCAGCTCTTCTCATACATTCTTCATTAGTTATTTTTGCTGTCCAGGGGATTCGCAACATTCTTCTAATAAACCACATTTCTGCTGCTTCCAATGATTTTTGTGCAGACTTGCCTATTATCCATGATTCACTTCCATATAACAAGATAGGTTCAATATAGCATTTTAGGACTCGTTTTCTAACATTCATTGATAAAGATGTGTTAACTAATATGTTTTTCATTCTCTCAAATGCAGTCTTTGCTTGGCCTATTCTGTTCCTAATTTCTGTTCTGCATTTCCCATCTGAAGTTATTACTGCTCCAAAGTATTTGAATTTCTGCACCTGCTTTAGAATAGTTCCATTTAATTTAATACTGCATGCTGGTGGATTCTGTTTCTTAGATATAACCATAGTCTCTGTCTTGGAGGCATGTAGTCAACATCAAATAGATAATGGAAAAGTTTGTAGTTGTAGTTTATATTTTTTTATACAAGATGGGAGGGTATTCCAAGGATGAGCAGCAGAATAAGTAAAGCTTTTCTTGTAAAGGTCAAGTCTAGGTTTTGGAAGACTTATGTTATTCAAGCCTTGGCTGCACTTTGGGCTAAATTTATACAGGTTCCATAGATAAGGCGGAGCATTCTGTGAAAGAATTTGATGTACCAACTTTGGTTTGTTGAAGAGGAACCTGTTCTCAAGAGGCAGTATTTTGATACACTTGTGCTGGTTAGTTGTTTGTGCTTGATCTTTGTCGCTAATAAGCTTTACTGCTCACTTTTGAAGTGAGTAAACCTTCTTTGTTATTAACACTGAGAAACCATCCCAGATTGTTGAGCAATAGTCTAAATGTGTTTGTATATGTGATATGTAGTATGTCTTCTTTGTGTCTTGATTGATGAAGTGCTTAATTTTGGCCCACTGATATACTTTTTGCACTATGAGTTTTGTTAGACCTTGCACATGAGCGTTCCAGGTCAGATGTTGGTTAATAATAAGACCTAGTGTTTTGCGCTCACTAACATTTTCTGTGGTGTTTCCGTAGATGACTGAATGACTGACTCACACACACACACACACACACACAAACAATATTTAAATTTGCTAATTCCTTTACTTCGTTTAATGGATTGCCATATTCTTCAATTTTCTGTGCACAGATATAACAAATTTTGAAAGGACTAGTAATGAGTAAAGCATTCAGGAGAAGAAAAAAAAACAAAGCAACAAAACCTAAAAAAAAAATGAAGTCCTTTTTATGTGAAACAGTCAAATATACAACATTTTAAGGGTGATAAGGTTACATAACTCTTGTTATGATAAGGTTACATAACTCTTATCATGATAAGGCTACATAACTCTTGTCATGATAATGTTATATAACTCTTGTCATGATAAGGTTACATAACTCTTGTTATGATAAGGTTACACAACTCTTGTCACCAGCACTCTGCAGAGAGCATTAACATCTTGATCTGGAAAGCACCTGGTAAGCATTAACTTAACCATTAACACAGAAAATACTAACAAACACTGGGTAATCCTAGGACATGGAAACTTGCTTTCAATAAAAACTCATTACTTTTCTGCACTTACATAACACATATGCAGGCCTCTCATGTCATAAAGAGGCCGTCTCAAGGATAACTAACAAATAAATAATTAATAACTCTTCATTTAATGCACATAACAATGAGATGGCTTGATCCAATATGATCCTCTGTCAAAGATTTCAGAGATAAACTTGTCTGTTTCAGTCCTGTGTTCTTACATAATCCCCCCCCAAAAAAAAAATCCTCTCATGTTTTTTTTCAAAAAAACAAAATTTACTAATAATCACATAGGAGAAAAGATGATTTAGTAATAATCACATAGAAGAAAAGATAATTTAATAATAATCACATAGGAGAAAAGATGATTTACTTGGATTGGTCATCTTTTTATTTATTAGATTAACCTTTATAAATTTCACAAAGTAAACACAATATAATGATGAGTCAAAAAAAACAAAAAACTGTTAGATGGAACAAATAGTTCTGCTTCCATCCCATGATGCTCCAGTTAAGCCTCTATGTAAAAATAAACCCTTGGATCCACATGATTTGGGGGGAGGGGGGGAGGAGATTTGGTTAATACTAATCACATCACCCTCTGGTTTGCTGGCAGCTCAAGGACAATACTGACACTTAACACCATATTCCCCTGTATCAAGGATTTTTTTAACCTTTTTTTTTTCTTCCCTAATGACTGCAGACCTAGTATGGATTCTCCAATATCTCTACACTCACTTTTCCAGACTAACAAATTTATAATCATCGCTAGCCTTATAAGCTATCAGTGTGACAACTAATTATAATCATCACTAGCCTTATAGGCTATCAGTGTGATAAGAAATTTATAAACATCACTATCCTTATAAGCTACCAGCATGACAACGAATTTATAATCATTGCTAGCCTTATAAGCTACTAGCATTGGCGATGAATTTATAATCATCGCTAGCCTTATAAGCTACCAGCATTGGCAATGAATTTATAATCATCTCTAGCCTTATAAGCTACCAGTGTTGACAATGAATTTATAATCATCGCTAGCCTTATAAGCTACCAGTATTGACAATGAATTTATAATCATCTCTAGCCTTATAAGCTACCAGTGTTGACAATGAATTTATAATCATCTCTAGCCTTATAAGCTACCAGTGTTGACAATGAATTTATAATCATCTCTAGCCTTATAAGCTACCAGTGTTGACAATGAATTTATAATCATCTCTAGCCTTATAAGCTACCAGTGTTGACAATGAATTTATAATCATCTCTAGCCTTATAAGCTACCAGTGTCACAAAACAAAGTGCCAGTACCTTAGTTCTATTTTTAAAATAGACAACTAAGAACAGCTGAAAGAAAATCCTAATCTAACAACAAATCTACAAAAAAATTAAGAACTACGATTCCCATATCGCCCAGCATTTTATTTCCATGTCCTCAAGGGGTACAAATACCCCAAGTTAAGATCCCCTGCCCTCTATTTCTCCATAATAATGGAACACAAGTTTTTATAAATGAAATAAGACTGGCAAAAGAAGCTATAAACCAGATGGAGTTCACAGCAAATCATTGCTTTTTTTTTTTTTTAATGAATAAGCTAAGTCAAAGATAAAATAGAGATATACGAGATAAATGTTAATACATGATAAATGCTGAAGAAGATAGCAATATTGCTTTGATATGTTGAGAGAGGATGCCCTAGTGTAATGGAATGTGGTAAGCATGTATATACAAAAGATAGTACCAAGCAGCCTTTTATTTTGGGGGTGGTGGGGGAGGGGAGAAGAAATGACCCATGGAAGCCCTTTACAAAAAAAGTATACAAGATGTTTTGAGATATGAGACCAAGGTTAACTCTGCCAAACATGGTCCGAAGTCTGGCCGGAGATAACTGGACCTAAGTGAGCACTGTACTTTTTTTTTTGGTTTTTGTTGGTATATTTTGTTAAAAACTTTAAACCAGTCAGAATTGACATGACTGACAGACAGTCGTGTCAGCCTCAGTGCTGTACCCAGGAGAAAATGATTCAGGACATGCAGTGTGACAAGTAACAGCCAGTATAAACCTTGTGGCTCACTATCAGGTACTCAAATGAAAAACCTTCATATATTTCTAGTATTCTATATAGACTTGCCATACAGTCTCCTGGACTAATGTCCTGGATACTCCATCTTCCAATAACCTGCCAGGAGTTTTTTGTACATGCCACATTATATTCAAGTGTTTTCAGGCATCTCTGACACTAAATAAATGATTAATTTGATCATAAAAAACCTACTTTTTGTTAAAAACTATACTTGTTCAGTGTATCACACTTTCATGTGCTGAAGGTCATGAAAAATATGGCCCTAACATCATATTCCCCAATATGCTTTATTGCCATGGAAACAGGAATTTTACCTTTACCTTTTACCTTTACTTGTTCAGTGTCAGGATACCTCCTGATTCTGAAATGAAACTGTTTAAATTAGTAAGCAGTTAAACAACATAAATACCACTGTTTTACATTGATATACTTTGTCACAAACTGTTGTACTGAGAAACGTTTTGTCACAAACTACATTGTACTGAGATATGTTTTGTCACAGTGTGCTTTACTGAGATATGCCTTGCCACAAAGTATGTTTGCACTATGATATGTTTTGTCACAGAGTGTGCTGCAATGAGATATGTTTTGTCACAAAGTATGCTGCAATGAGATATGTTTTGTCACAAAGTGTGCTGCAATGAGATATGTTTTGTCACAAAGTGTGCAGCAATGAGATATGTTTTGTCACAAAGTGTGCTGCAATGTGATATGTTTTGTCACAAAGTGTGCTTTACTGAGATATGCCTTGCCACAAAGTGTGCTGCAATGAGATATGTTTTGTCATATATAACCTTATTTATTTTCTGGAATAGAACCAGCAAGAAAACACTAAAAACTTTTGTTATGTAAAATATCCTGCCTCCATATAAACAGCCTTTTCACAAGCAACAAAACAGCTCTGATTATGTTAATAGATTCAACAAAAAAAAAAAAATCAAATAATTCAAATGAAAGAAACAATTCTTCATCAAGCATTCACCCGCTGGGTCAGTTCAACATGTTTAGTCAAACAGAAACACTTGAAAACATTTTAAAAATGGTATAAGTGATTTTTTTGTTGTTGTTCTTCCACTCTCTCAGTCGAAGACTGTACATAAGGGACATAAACATAAAATTATCTGATTCTGACATGTACTAAAAATATCTTCCAACCATATCTCAGAGAACGATGAAAAGCATTAATGTACTAGGGTGTAAATCTCACTAGAACTACTCCTGAAATGGGAAGCTGCAGAACTAACATGGTGTTAAAGCCATATCATAATAATATTAATTCATAGCATGACACCTCATATAAGCACCAGAATCACTTACAAAATAAAAGTTCATTAAATCTTTGTGCAAAAATATAACCATGTAATAAATATGTGAATGCAATAATACGCACATACAAACTGTATGATTGATGCCAACCAGCAGTGCTGTAAAATGGTGACTGTGCTGGTGAAGAACGAGAAAGAAAAAAAAAAAGGGTACCTGGCAATCGGCGATACTGATGTAAGTCATCAACTGCGAAAGCATTAGCAGGATATCCTATTTTAAATAAGAAACGGTCACTGCTGACTTTATATCCTCCCACACAAATGGAGACATGGTGGGGGTGGGGTGGGGGGTGGGGGGGGGGTGGGTGCGGAAGGCAGGCTTCAGAAACATGATCCAAGAAAATCTTACGCAACAACCAGATCTGTCCATGAGGTCTGAATCAAATGAGGAAGCTACGGGGTTGTCATATGCACCTGGAGAAGACTACGGACTTCGTCCTGACAACAATGCTTCAGCTTTAGCATGTCTTGGTAATCCATCATCGTCATTATCATCAGGTGCCGTGCCGACAGGCATTGGCTATTGTCCTTCTCCAGAGTACACGATCCTTCATGCAGGCCATCGGCTCAGTTGGTGATCTCCTCTCACACCATCCTGTCAGACTGTCCAGTAACATTTCTCTCGGTCATCCTCTGGATCTTCTTCCTTCTATTTTTCCTGTTGTATTTCAATGCCACTTTTTCTCATTGCATGTCCTATGAAAGTACATTGTTTCTCTCTTATTTTTTTGTCTCTCCAGCTCTTATCATACATTCTTCATTAGTTATTTTTGTTGTCCAGGGAAATCACAACATTCTTCTAACAAACTTGGTAATCCAAGGTTTTTTTTTTTTTAAAATGAAGACAGTTACTGCACTAATCATTAAAAAAAAAAAAGTTTTTAATTTATCAAATTATAACTTCATCTCATTAATTGTTGATCATGTACCTTCAAGAAGACACTTCAACTTTATAAGATAACACTAATTCACTGGCCTATCAACAGAATATACTCCACTTCATTTAGCCATTATTGGTGTCCACATCATCAACACACAGTCTGAAATAACTTGGTTTTTGTGGCCATCCTGAAATATTCAGAAAATCCTGATCATCACTTTTTTTTCTTTTTTGGTCATAAAAAGTTAATCCTCAACTCATTTACTTGAAAATCTCAACTGTGAAAGCAAATCACAAAATTTTTAAACTGTCTACAAATTACGCAATTATTATTTAAGTTTTTTAAACCTATCCCTGAATGCATTAATTAGGATTTTTTTCAAAGAACAATAAAAGTTGCCATTTTGACAATCCAGTTAGCACTCCTATGGTCTGCTCCTGACCCATCTTGTATATAAATGACACAGCGTCTGTGAACACTTTGTAAAATGGTATCCTAAATTACCATGTAACTTTCTTTTAATCTCATGGCAAAAAATACAAAATAATAAAAGAAATATTTTTTTTAAAAGTCTGAAAAAAATACTTTTCACTATAAAACTCATATTGTTCTTGCACCTGGCAACATAACAGAGACCCTGAAACAAACGCAATGAGTTGAACAGGATGTCAGCCAAGAGAGGCTTACATCCTCGAATTCCCTGAGCAGTTTCAAGAAACAAGTCTCTCAGCCAGATTCAGAACTACGAGAAACGTGACTCAAGGTAATATAACAAAGAACATACTGCATGAAAATACTACAAACTCCTGGCCAAATCTGAATAACCACATACAAACAACACAGTCACCTTTTGTTCTATGTAGCACTCATAAGAGCAGCTAAGCCTCCAGATAGTAATATTGATCAGTACATTTTCTTTCTTCTGTGGCTTCACATTCTCTATAGTGCAAAGACATCCAGAAATTTTGGCTGGTGGGTTTTTTCCCTCACATTTCACAATTTAAACATAAATAAGTAATAAATATTTATATAAACTCTGAATGGAATGAAGAAAAATACACAACAATGGAAATAAATTAACAAATTTCAGAAGCAAAAACAATGGCAGAAAAAAAAACAATAAAAAACAAACTTCCAAAGTTTTTCCTAAAAACAAAATGGTTTCAATCTGAATGATAACAACATAGCTCCTGCTGAACATCAGAAATAAAATAACATAAATGAAACACTTTATATTAAAACAATTTTTGCCACGATAACAACTTTACAAATAATACACGATCTATTTTGCAAAATAATACATGATCAATTTTGCAAAAATAACTGGTGATCTGTTTTGCAAAAACGATATATGCTCTATTTCATTTTGATATATTAAAAGCAGTCAAAAGTTGACACATTACCAATTTTTCTGTAACACATTACACTGGCCAACACATATTTTGGTGCCTTAAATGTTAGACCTGTTTCTGGGTCTATCTGACCTGCTTATTCCAAAAATGGCACAAGTTTTTCCATATCAGCTCTAGTTTTTGAGATACAGAACATATATGCCATATACCACTCTTCACTCTGTTCGCCCATAACAAATCAGGCTATTTTAGCGTAGTGTTTAAATTACTATCTTTTAAAAATGAAGGAAACATATTAAAATTAAAAGAAAAGTGTACAACATGAAAATCTACTTATTTCATACCAAAATCACAAGTTAATGATACAAACTTTCCACTCAATCAACATACAAGAAGCTCCTTTTGTAAGACTTCCGAGAGTGGGTTCTGCCAGGACAATCCCGCATAAGATTCCAACAATAGTCTGCCATCATGTGTGCATTCCATCTTCCTTGGTTTCTGGCTTCCATTGTTTTTTTGTCTTGGTGAAATCTTTCACCTTCCTCTTCACTTAAGTCACCAAGGTGCTCTGGAAAGTGACTGTGCAGAAGATGAATTTTAACACTCACGTTACAGTCAACCCTGATGAAAAGAAAGAGTGTATCCTCTACTAATTGTCTGCCTTCTTGTTGCTAAGGAAGCTTTTTACAACAAGAACAAATGAAGACCAGACACATGATTCAATTTCATTCACTAATGCTATGAAATGTGGGTCATTTATAAGTTGTCTGATATGTGGATCACTGAAAATTCCTGCCTTTAGTTTTTCCATGGTAAATCCAGGTAACTTATGCACTATTTGGCAACAATGCATGAACTGTCTTTATTCAAAGCCTTTACAGATTGTTTCATCAGGCTTACTTTATATGTAGTGGTAGCAGTAAGATTCTATCTCATGCTACCAAAGGTTCATTGATTATATTTTGTCTTCCAACCACCATATATTCCCTTGGAAGCCAGTCTTTTCTTGCCCAAAGTTTATGTTTGGCTGTACCATCCCAAAGGCATAAAAAGCAAGGATACTTTGTGTAGCCACTTTGTTGAATAAGAAGAAATTAACCATCTTCAAGTCTACAAAAATCAACCATTGATATTCTTGGTAATTTATCATTTCCAAGACTAAAGAGATGGCCTTGTACTCTTCTTTCATCCTGATGGAATGACCGATTGGAACAGAACCATATTTGTTGCTGTTATTTAAAAGAACACACATTTCAAACTATGCTTTGAACTGTCAATGAAAAGACACCACTCACTTCGGTTATATTCTGAAAGATCAGTTTTCTTCATAAGGTTTCTGATGTCACTGCAAAATACTAAGTTGTCTTCAGTAAAGAATGGCAGCAAAAACTTTTCTCTCCTTCGATAAAATGTCATTTTCATTCCAGGCTAAAGTACATTCTTTTCCTTGAGTCTGGAGGCAAGCTATTCAGAAGACTCCTTGGTAAGATTTAAGTCCCTGATCAGATCACTCAATTCATTCTGATCAAAACAATCACTAAGTGAAGTTATTTGGAATTCAGTGTCACTGCCTCCACATTTTTTACCTTGTGCGATATCAGACATGCAAGACTTATCCTCTGAGAGCTGTGGCAGTTCAAGGAATGGTGGAACGGGTACAAAATCCGAGTGTGGAACAGGTGTCTTGGGTGAAGGTAGATCAGGGTAAGACAACTTGTCACAATTATTTCGATTGATGCCTATGATATTAACAATACAAAAATAAAAGCCATCGAAGTGGTTTTCAGTTCCATCCACACCACTGGGACTATAAATTTTAGGCAGCTTCTTTTTCCATTTGTCCACTGACACAAATGCTCCGTACAAGTTTTTCATACAATATGGGGAGCCCATGGCTTATTTTAATCTCAAAGCTTGACACCAAAATAACCTACATATGCTCTTTTTACAAACTCAGAAATAGGTTTTCTACTTGCTTTCAGTGTGTAGCCCCCGCAAATATAGCAAAATAAGTCGGGATGATTCAAGTAGCTCTGTCTTGAAGTAGCCATAACTTCTACGGTGTTCAATTTGGAAAAATGAAACAATATGAGTGGGAATATACACACCCTCCTATACGATCATAACTATTATGCAGCGCAACTGTTTTAAACAAATCAGGTTGAGAAACCTTTGAAATACAAATTTATGTAGTCTATGAAAACCATGATTTACCATCTTAATTTTTTGCACATAATTATAACAAAACAGATCAAAAGCGATTTTGTCATTTGAGCTATACATTTTTATGCCAGTGTGTAATATAGCAAAGGAAGCAGATGAAAAGCTGTGAAACAAAGGTCACTGTAAAAACAAAAAAATGTGGGTAAATTAAATACATAAATTTTCCTTCCAAATAAGACAGCTTGTCATGACATCTCAATTCTGCAGAAGAGATTTTTTAAAGAGCAGACTAACATTTTATAAATTCAACCATATCTAAGAAACTAGAGCTGATGTGGTCTATCCAATCCAATTTTCTGAATCAGTGCCCCAAATAATCCCAAGAACAGGCCTAAAAGCCAAGACACCAAGAAAAAAATTTTTTTTTGTTGGGCTGTGTTACAATTTGGTTTGTATCTCAGGAAGAAGAAAACCAGCAACATAAGCAAACTACAACATTCACAATAGAAATGAATGCCAAAACTGTAATACCAGCATACTACAACATTCACAACAGAAATGAAAGCCAAAACTGTTATACCAGCAAACTACAACATTCACAACAGAAATGAAAACCAAAACTGTAATACCACCAAACTATGGCATTCACATCAGAAATGAAAGCCAAAACTGTAATACCAGCAAACTACAACATTCAAAACAAAAATAAAGCTTTTTTTTTTCAAATATGGTACTAATTTCAAATGCAAATAACAAAAACAGAAAATGAATATGTTATATAAAGAAATTCAACAAATGACAATTGTTAAATGTAAATTTTATACAGCTTAAATAAAAATAAATCAGAATAAGGGGATAGTTAGCATAGTGGTTTGAGCACTAGTCTAGGAACCGAATGATCAGGGTTTGAATCCGCAGCGGAGAGGGATTTTTTTCTGACCAATACGGCCCCAGGGTTTACCCAGCCTCGGAAAACGGGTACCAGAGAAATCTGGAAGGTAACGCGGCCAGGCGTGATACTGACCACATCACACGTTCATGTGCCGAAGGTCATGGAAAATACGGGCCTAACACCATATTCTCCAATATGCCTTAATGACATGGAAACAGGAATTTTTTTTTTTTTTAATCAGAATAAAGTTCATATACAAAGCACAGGATAAGAATAAGAAAACAGAAAACTGAATAAGAAAACAGGAAGGACTTTTCAGAGATTTGAGGCCCATGAGGAGAATGCTGGGAATAATGTGGGATGGCAGATGAGAAATGTGAAAATCCAGCACCACATGACACAGAAGTGAGAATCAAACAAAGAAGATGAAGTTGGACTAGTCATGTTCTATGGACAGAGGACAAGAACAATGCATAAAAAAGGTTCTCACAAAGCAGATGAAGAGAGAGCTGACCTCTTCACTTTTCTTACAGAAATAAAATGTAGGGGACACAAGATATGGCATTCTTAGAGATTATCAAAACAGGCTCAGATGGAACGCTTGTCTCTGGCTTGCACACCTCAGGGAAAGACAAAGGATTATTGCTGTTGTTGTTGTCGTTGCTGCACATGTCGGACATACTGGACAAACATATGACATTTTAACACAAGTTCACTGGACAACACTTGATGTAGAAAGGTTGCTGTTGTTTGCCCACAAACATGTCAAAACTAATGGTTCATATTGCTCAGTGTTCAAAAGTCCTCTCGAATGACCACAATGGCAGTTTTCTGTACACTGCAACATCACAAAGTTAAGCACTCACCAACAAATTAATAATATGACCCATACCAAAATATTAAGAACATAGTTTTCTGACAAACCTGAACTGTCTGTAAAGTAAACACTATCTTAACATTAGTAGATATATTCTATGGTCTAATACATTTGTTTACAAATCAATAGACATGTTTTTTACAAATCAATAGACATGTTTTACATAATTGAATATATAAATTCTCTTTATACATGTATTTGATCAAGAAGCCATTTTTAAACTCTATATAATCATTAACTTCCTTTATATAGTTCTAAAACACACATACACATTTACATTGGATGCAGTCATTCATTCATTCATTCATTTGCATGTCCCTTGTGGAACTTTGCCTCCCTAACAGCACTCCTGTAGGCCTCTCGGTTGTGAGCAAGATGGCCTGCTGCTGATGCATCCATTTGCAGATCATCAACGATGTCTTGCAGCCAACTTCGCCTTGGTCTTCCTCTCTTTCTTTTTCCCATTATGTACCCTTCCAAGACGGTTTTCTCTAGATTATCATGACATTTAATGTGTCCAAAATATTTAAGTTTTCTCTCTTTAATCCTCTTTACTAGCCAGCCTTCTTCAATATTAAGCTCTTGTAGTATGGATATATTTGTTCTTTTTTGTGTCATGCAGTCGTGCCATTTAAATACATACATCTTATTAATCTGATAATGTCCTTTCAGCCCACAACATACAGTCAACATCAACATGGCACCTCTTCTGTTTGGAGGAATCCATGAGCCAAAGCTGGCATTATAAGATTAATCTCCCCCCAAAGAATTGCTGGGCTTTCCTCTTGTGTAGTGACCACAGCATCAGTCTTTTTGAATGAATCAATCAGCTCACTCAATACTCTGTTCTGCTGTCCTCACCAAACATTAATCTGACTTGGTGCTAGAGGCAAAGAATCATAAAATTAATATTTCAACAATAACATACAGCCACTTCATTTCAGTATAAAGCAGTCTACCAAAAAAACATCAGCCAAAAGCTAAGCAATTTGGAAAGAGCCAAGCAATTAAGCTAAGCAGCTTCAAGAACTGTGCACTTTATCTTCGCTTATTAATCAGCCCATAACTTAATGACTGCATCTGAAGTACAATCTTGTAAACACTTCATACAGATGAGCCCAGTACAAATAGCACTAGACTGATTTATATCTTGAACATGAATCTAAAACAGGTAATTTCTTATGCAAGCATCACAAATTAAAATTTATGCTGTACCTCAAGAAGACCTAACAGGTCAAAATACTGCATTGTCAGTTTTCATTTATCATCATAAAATCAGCAAACACCATGTAATATATATTTTAATGCCTTTCTGGCTGCCCAATGTTCTGTTCCTAAATCCCAATGAGGCAGTTTTTAAAGTTTGAAATTCCCCTGGGAACAACTGTGTTAAGAGCACACTTATCTTAACATAGTGTTTGTGAGACAGGGAACATAGATCTGTTTGCTTAAAAACTCTGACCTACCTCTGTAGCCCAGAAACTTGTAGCAATCAACACTAATTGTAATTGTAATTGTTATTTTTGCAAAATGTAATGTCAGGTTGGTGGATGGATGGGGACATGGAGATCTCTGGCGGGGATGAGGGAAGTCTGGTGTGAAACCAATGAATCCAGGACGTGACAAGCCTATGGGTCTTTACAACAATGGCTATCAGAATGATGTAAACAAAACAGAGCCAGTAGACTATAGGTGGCGGGGAATGGATATCGTTGAAGCACTCATCAGTTCCTCATCTCAGAGTCAGAGTGTCTTTGTGGAACTGTCTCAAACCATCTGACATGGAGAAGGGGCTTAAGTACAGCCACCAGAGGCTGGAAAACAAAGTTTTGGCCAGGCCAGCCACACTGTCTTCATGGCAGTCCGAGCAAGACCACAGTCTGCCCTAGCAAGGAAAGGTGCTGAAGTCGGAGTTACCCAGCCAAAAGGCGCATCGCAAAAATCAGGGTAACACGCATTATCGCTAATGAAATGTCTATATCTACAGTTTTCAAACATGGTGCTCGCCCTGTGAAGACTAACCAGGCAGGTGCAGTGCCGGGCCCCCTGCCTCGAAAGGGTCCACCCAATGCTACTGGAGGTCCTCTCAGTTTGTCTTGTGGAGTCAGGAGACATGAGAGTAGAGCTACTGGCCAAAAAATACAACAGAAGAAAACAGCCAAAAAGCAAGAACTTAAAATAATGCAGTGGAATGCTGAGGGTGTCAGCAGTGTTAGAGATGGCTATAGCAAAAAGGTTGAACTAGAGAACATACTTTTTGCAGAGCAGGTAAGTATATGCTGCATACAGGAGACACACCTAACCAAAGATGCCGCCTTTAAAATCAGAGGCTACCAGTGTTTTAGATCAGACCGACAGGACAGAAGAAAAGGAGGAGTACTCACACTTGTTAAGAATAACATCAGCGCATGTCAGGTGGGAGTGTACATGGAAGGAGCCGAATACCAGATGATCCATCTAAAAAGTAGTAATACAGATTTCCACCTCCTTAACTATTACTGTCCTAATGACCGCCCACTTGCTTTAGGAACAATCACACACAAAGAGAGACTGATGGTCTGTGGTGATTTTAACAGTCATTCCCAGAGCTGGGGCTATGACCACATAGACAAGAGAGGAGAGGAAGTTGAGAGCTGGCAGGATGATAATGGACTTCTCCTGATCAACCAGCCAATGGATGCCCCAACATTTTACTCAAGGGCTTGGCGTACAAAATCAACACCAGATCTGGCATTCCACTCTCCAGATCTGAAGTGGAACATTACACGTGAAGTTGGAAAACAACTTGGAGGTAGCGACCATCGACCAGTCTTCCTGACAATAGAAAATGAACTCCTTAACACCAGTAACCCTCTCCCCAGATGGAACTATAAAAAAAGCAAACTGGACAATGTACAGACATCGTACAGGTATCCTGGTGGGACAGCTGTCCATAGAAGGTAAGGATATTAACAGCATAGTGAAGGAATTCAATGCTTGTATCCTTCAGGCCGCTCGTGAAACCATTCCCAGAGGAGCTCGCAGGGACTATAAACCATACTGGTCTAGTGAGCTGGGAAAACTCCATGATGACGTGGAAGCAGCTCGAAAGCAAGCAGAAAATAGACCATGCCAAGAACACCACAATAATTACCAACATTCTAAGGCCAAATTTCAGAGAGCAAAGCTGCAAGCCAGACGGGAAAGTTGGAGAGAGAAAACAGAGTCCCTAAACTTTGAAAAGGATGGAAGGAAACTGTGGAAACTAATCAAACAGTTAAATGATGAGAGTACTGGAAGAAGTACAAAGATTACACTAATAGAGGATGGGAAAACTCTTACAGGTAAGCAGGTAGCAGATCACTTTGCTCGCATGTTTGCACAGGACTGCAACATTGATATCCATCCAGAGAAGGAGCGTACAGTGCGCATCGAGCCACAGAAAGAGGAGGAACAAGTCAGAAAAGTGGAGGTCATGGATGCACCAATCACACGCAGTGAGTTAGACCTAGCAGTTAGTAAACTGAAACCAAGGAAATCACCAGGACCAGATGGAGTGTCCAATGAAATGATCAAGAACCTGGGAATGGCAGCAATGGGAAAGCTGTTGGATATTTTCAATATGTGCTGGAGCACAGGTAAGTTACCTCAAATCTGGAAGGAAGCAAGCATGGTACCACTGCTAAAACCAGGGAAAAACAGTGATACTGCCTCCAGCTACAGGCCAATCAGTCTCACTAGCTGCCTATGCAAAACGATGGAACGCATCATTGACCTGAGGCTAAAATGGTACCTAGAAAGTGAAAACCTTCTCGTTCCACAACAAGCAGGATTTAGGCAGTACTACAGTACGGAAGATCAAGTGACCTATCTCTCTCAAGAGATTGAGGATGCATTCCAAGAGAAAAACCTTGTACTAGCAGCGTGGATAGACCTGAAGAAAGCCTTTGATAAAGTATGGAAAAAAGGTCTGTTGTGGAAACTAAGAAACTGCAATGTGAATGGAAGACTGTACAACTGGATAAAGTCCTATTTACACAATAGAAGAGCTAGAGTAGTAATGGATGGACACAAAAGCCAGAAAGTACTTCTGCGACACGGTGTACCACAAGGAGGAGTCCTTTCGCCTACACTATTCCTTGTATTCATTAATGACCTGGTCAAGGAACTTCCCTATGGAATCAAAGCAGCACTGTATGCAGATGATCTGGTCATGTGGTGTACAGATGAATATGCGACAGTTGCTACACAGAGACTCCAAAGAGCAGCAGACATCTTGACATCATGGACAAACAAATGGTGTGTAAGTATCAACACAGAGAAATCAAGCACCACTCTGTTCACCCTCTCATCTAAACAGAAAGCAGGTAAGATCTTTGTAAATGAAATACCCTTAAGGATGGACAACCAACCCACTTACTTAGGAGTGACTCTTGACTCAAAACTGACTTGGAAGCAACACATCAACAGTGCAGAAGCAAAAGCCAGAAGAAAACTAGCCATATTAAGAAAATTGAGTGGGACTACATGGGGAGCTAGTGAAAGAATCCTCAAGAACGTATATCAGCAAAGTATTCTACCACATTTAGAATATGGCTCAACATCTTGGTGCACAGCATCAAACACTACGCTGCATAATCTAGACAAGGTTCAAAATCAGTCACTACGGATTATCACAGGTGCCATGAGGTCCACACCAATAGTAGAAATGCAGAAAATAGTTGGTGTTCAAGCGCTAAAGGAACGTAGAGACACAAAGGTCATGACCATGGGAGAAAAATTCCTTAGCTCTGTAAGCCATCCCCTGAAGGAGAGATTCAATAACTTGGCATTAGGACGGCTTAAAAGAAGCAGCTTCATTCATCAGGCCAAGCGTATGCGTAAGCTGATACCTGACCTTCCAACTGTAGTCACTCCATTATCATCTGTACCAGAGCATACACCATGGAAAGAAGCAGATTATACACAAATAACTATTCAGACTGAAGTGAAAGGTGTGCAGAATGGTGAGATGCAGAGCAGTCTTGTAAGATCAACAGCCACACTTAGTGTTCTAGATGACAAATATCCATGTGACACCTGGATACGTGTGTATACAGATGGATCTGCACATAATGCCATAAAGAATGGTGGGGCAGGAGCATATATTGAATATCCAAACAACACCATTGACAAGATTTCCATACCCACTGGTAAATACTGCAACAACTTTGATGCAGAAGTTAGGGCAATTATTGCTGCAGTTGAAAAACTATCAGACTCCAGAATTGATACATGTCCTGTAGTAATTCTCACAGATGCAAGATCAGTACTGGAGGCTCTTCAGTGCAACAAACTACCAGACCTTAAGGATGCCTTGTCAAAAATTGGCTTACAACATGGAGTCACTTTGCAATGGATTCCCTCCCACTGTGGGATACCAGGCAATGAGAAAGCTGACCATCTGGCCAAAGAGGGCACTGAAATGGAGCAACCAGACATACCAGTCACCTATAATCAGAAGAAAAGCATGATAAAAACCTACAGGAAGCCACAAACACCACCACATGATGACTATCACATGCTAAACAGAAAGGAACAAGTCACCATCTTCCGTCTCCGAACAGGACACAGCCGACTCCGAAGTCATATGTATACAAAGTTTAAGGTTGGTACTACTAATCTATGTACATGTGCCCAGGTGCCCCAAACCGTGGAACATATCCTCCAGAACTGCATCAACTACGAGACACTGAGAAATAATTACTGGCCCAGTGAAACCACTAAAGAAGATAAGCTCTACGGTTCCATACATGAGTTACAAAAAACAGTGAAATTTATCCAAGAGACAGGACTGCAGATATAGACAGACAGTGCGAACGAAGAAGAAGAAGAAGAAGAAAGTTTGAAAATATCTAATAAAACAGTAGTTCCCAACCTTTTTTCATTCTGAGGAACTTTGAAGTCAATGATAATTCACTCCAGAAACACACACACTCAGTGTTAAATTAAAGCTTCATAATTTGTGCATTCTACATGATCCAGACTTGCTACACAGTCACACACATGGCCTTTCACAGGAGCCTCAAACCCCAGCTTGGGAAGCGTGCTCTTCTTCAAGAGAAGATTCCGCTCACATGTGCTGTGGTACATTTAAGACGAATACGAAACATAACCTGCTTCATAAATGAGGCATCTATAAAATGAGCAAGAAGTTTCCTGCCATGTACATGGTTTTTATGTTCAAAATGTTATATTATTCTTAACAGCATCAAGAACATAACTGACTTCCTTGAGAATATATGCCGGTAAAATGTGGCACACCAGACTGTACTTTACATGAAGACATTACTGTGTTGTGGGAAAATGAAAACTCATGAAAGGGACTTTTCTTTTTCCGCAGCTTTACACTTATCTTTCTGTCAGGTGTATAAACAGCTTTTTTTTTTAAACAAAATTAAAAATATGGTCATATGGTTCTGCTTTATAGTTAATAGTTTATAATACAAACTTAACCCACAAATGAAAGAAATGATGATAACATGACACTGGAGATGGACACTTCAAAAACCAACCAGGCAACCCTTCCCTGGAATCCCCCTAGGAAAAAGGAAACAGGGAAGACCTAGAAGCACCCAGCGAAGGAGTCTTGATGGAGAGATCAAACAAGACAGACTATACCTGGAGATGGACAGAAGAAACAGCCCAGGTAATGGCAGCCCTTGTTGATGCATTATGCCCCAGATAGAGGTAAGGAACCCATGGAAAGAAGAATGTAAATGTCCATAAATACTAAAAACAGGTATCGTATCATTTCCCAAAACAACATGGCAGCTGTTTTATTACAAAAATGTCTGTCTGTCCTTGGATGTGGTTCAGCATAATTTCAGTTAGTAGAAAAATAAAATAATACTAAAAGGTTTATAACAGAGACATTCACTTATACTGGAAATATAAACTAAAGTAATCATACAGCAGTAGATATGTATTTTTGGTATAGTAAAAATCATCACAACTATCATGTGCCATTACAGAAGGCATCAGTACCCAAGCATCTCCACTGAGCTCGATCCCTGATACTTTCCATTAGCTCAGTTTCTGACTTATTATCACAGAGTTGTGTTAGACAACTGTCCATGATCATCTCTCTTGGTTTTCCTTATTAACAAATTTCGTTATAACTTATATGTAGGGAAAAAAAAATAATGTTACTCAGGTTTTTTTTAATCAGTTAATATAACAAATTACATGTAAATTTTCACACAAAAGTCAGGATTGAAAGAAGATGCAAATTTAACATCTGAAAAAAAAAAATAAATAAATAAAAGAGGCACCAAAGGCTGTATATGGATATTCACTTTTTTAAGACGGAGAGTAGAGGTCTAAGACCTATTACCACAATTTTTGTTTAATTTGTCTATAATCAACTCATCACTAATTTTCATAAGAATTCCCTGTTTCCTTGACATACTAACAGCCTAATGGTGCACCTCACCTTGCAAGGAGTTATTTCCAACTTTTATCTGATGATGTTTTTGTGCAATATATCTCATCAAAATATAAATAAAATATACTGGCCTTATAACCTTCATGGAAATAACCACAGAAACAAAATGCTGATTAAGAATATATTTACCAGTCTGGAGATGTTGGCACTTAAAAACAAAACCTTATGTGACACTACAATCACTGCAAGTGCAGAAAAAAAATATCATATCCACTGCACATAAATAAACATTCATAAAAGCAGCAACCTATTTAGCAGTATCAAGCAAAGCAGACACTAAACCCAAGATTTGTTCTCATTCTTTTCATACACTGGTAAACTTTTTTTTATTACAGTATTCTCTAAACTAACACAGGAATCCGCAAAATAGAAACCTGTCTGTTCCCAGATCTCCTGGGTAACAGTGGAGTGGAGTGCTCTGAGGGCAAAAGATAGCACTCTAATGCTCATTTATATGTCTGGTAACCACTGCTGGTTATCATGAACTTGGTAAAATATCGTGCACTAAACATACCGTATTATTTTCTTGTCAAAGCTGGTTTCTGATACTGGAGATAGTCATACAATCCTTTATATTTACAACAGATACAACTATAGTTGCATTCTGGGAATTAAAATTTGTCTGTTATTCCTGGGTTAGAGAAGCTGAACTTTTTGCATACACAAAAAAAAAATGCTGCAGAGATCTTTCAGCAAGTTTTCCTGTAGTCTGAATATTTCAGCAATTCAAAATACTAGTTACAAATTGATGAATCACATATGAAGTATACTAATTCCAATGAAGCTCTAAGAAATCTCAGCGTGCGCTATTATCATGAAACTAAAGAAAAGCACATGAAGTGATGTGCTGCTGATACCCCCAAGAAGCAAAAGTCACTGCTGTTTATCTTCTCTTGTTTTCACTTCTGCGTCAGGTTTCAATGAGGTAAATTCATTCCTCTTAAAGTGGTCTAGATATATGTTGTGTATGTATATGAGCAAACCAACTCACCAGGCCACTGTGACCCTGGTGTTCTGCTTTTGTACAATTCAATGTCCTGGAACAGAAGTTTGTTTCAACAGCTTAGTCTTATCAGGTTATTAAAATGTGCATAAAATGTTAGCCAAGTTTACAGTAACAGCTATTATATGGTAAACTTGAAACATGGTCAATCAAATATTCAAACAATAGTCTCCTAAAATCTCAAGTAAATAAAAAACACATGTAATATCACACTAAACTAACCATTATATTTGTGTCAAGATATCAAGCTCCACAGATTGCTACACCTGAATCTGATGGATAATTACCGTATGGGATTGATCTGCTGATTCTCTGGAATTCTCATTCACACGCAGGGACCTTGAAGAAAATTCACTCTCAAGACGGGGCTGAGCAGTGCTGGGCACATCAAGACCCTCCTCAACAGTATTATGTTTTATACTTGGCCCAAAAGACTCAACTGCACCCCAAGAAAATGATTTCCTGTTCCACAATAACTGCCCAAAGTCTGTCAAGGACGCAATCTGGTGACACATCACAGAGGCAAAGTTAATATCCTGCAGTTGTGTAGCATCTCAAGAAACTCATGCATCAATGATCTTATACATCAGACTAGTGAGGAAGCCATACTGCTTTCACAAATCACCAAAGAAGGAAAGACAAAGGGTTGCTGAAATCTTTCAGCACATTAAACTTTTGACACTACAGCCATGTCCTTCTTCTTCTTCTTCGTACGCACACTGGCAATGATGTGTGGTACCCTGATTTTTGTGATGCACATTTTGGCTAGGCACCTCTGACTTCAGCACCTTTCCTTGCTAGGGCAGACTGTGGTCTTGCTCGGACCGCCATGAAGACAGTGGTGTAGGCTGTACTTAAGCCCCTTCTCCATTTCAGATCCAGCATGCAATGCTAACTGGCCAGATGGCTTTGAGACAGTTCCACAGAGATACTCTGACACTGGGATGAGGAATCTGATGAGTGCCTCAATGATATCCATTCCCCACCACCTATAGTCTGCTGGCTCTGTTTTGTTTACATCATTCTGATAACCATTGTTGTGAAGACCCATAGCCTTGTCATGTCCAGGATTCATTGGTTTCACATCAAATTTTCCTCATCCCTGCCAGCAATCTCAATCTCCCCATCCATCCACCAACTTGACATTACATTTGACAAAAATAACAATTACAATTAGCGTTGAGTGCTATAGGTTTCTGGGCTACAGAAGTAGGTCAGAGTTTTTAAGCAAACAGATCCATGTTCCCTGTCTCACAAAGACTATGTTAAGATAAGTGTGTTCTTAACACAGTTGATCCCAGGGGGCAGCCATGTCCAAAGGATGAGAAAGACTAATGGAATGCAAAAAAGAGAAGATCAAGACCAGATCAGATGGAGAATTTCTGTCTGTGTGTTGTGTCTCTCTGGACATGATGAGGACAGATGAAAGACTAATGCTTTAGGGCAGCAGTATGTTGCTACATCAACACCAGCAGACAGACAACTAAAAGAACAACCACATTATAATCTTGACCTTTCTGCTCTCTTCTCTCAATGTATTATCTCTAGACAACAGCAAAATAAACATCTGCCTGACAAGCAACTATTTACAATAAATGGTGACACTTCATTTGGTTCACGTGTAATTAAACCTACCTGGCAATATAGACGCCAGGACTTACCACAAAGATGCAGACACCAATTCCCAAAATGGCCCCTGAGAGTACATCACTCCAGTGGTGTTTGTAATCTGATATACGGCTCAGGCATGTATAAAACCCCATACAGAACAATATAAGCTGAGACAAAGGCTTCAGTAGAGCAATTGCTTGGAAAGAAACTCGTGCTTGCAAGTATAACTGTTGGATAAAAGAAAAAAATATAAGAACTAGTGGCTCATAACTATTTTTATGCCAGACTTTTTTTTATATAACAAATTTTTCTATATTTTCTAAAATATAAAATGTATGAAACATGTTTCAAAGTTTTTAAAAAACATCAGTTCTGCTGTCTGATAAAATTTTTTTACAACTTACCCAATAACAAACATCTGATGTGTGACAGGTAGGTTTTTAGATTAACCTTTACTTTATCCTTCCTCTTCTATATGAAGTGTTCAGGAGAGATGCAATTGGCATTTTGGGGCCAAATGGGTGGCCTCAGTGATGGTCATGCCATAATTAGCAAGTTTTTCTGTGACATCATCTACCCATCTCTTTGTGGGTCTTCCTCTTATCTGTGTCCTGTAGTTCTTTGGCTGAAGGCCCTCGCAAGCTGGTTGAGAGTGTGTCATTCTCATTAAGTGGCCTAACCACTTGGTTCTTTGCTTCTCTATGTGTTGTATAGTTCCTACCATCTGTCTTATGGTGTCACTTCTTAGCTTGTCAAACTTGGTGGCATTTGCAGCTTTTCTACAACATTCCATTTCACATGTAGTTATTTTATTATGCTGTTTCTTAGTTAAGTGCCCATGTCTGGCATTCGTAGTGCAGCTGAAATATGCTATTAATTTCTTTTCTCACAGTTTCAAGTGAGTTGCTGGAGTGTGTAAGCAGTGGGGATAGCCGGTTTGTAATAGCACTGGCTCTTTGTATTCTAACATCAGCATCTTTATCAAACTTCCAATCTTCTGGGAACATGCATCCTTCTTGAATTCTCTAAATTCTTTTACTTGTTGGATTTTGCTGTCTTCAGTATACAAGTTGCAACACAAAAGAGAAAAGATTGTACCAGTATCAAAGTATACTTGCTTTGCTGAACAAGCTGAAAAAAAATCAAATTCTATCTTTCCTTGGAATAGCCCTCGTCCGAGCTGACACAAAGCTGAACATGATGCTGCCAAAATTCATAACAATTCTGCAGGTCATTTTTTGAAAGGCCATTGTTTTTGCTTCCACATATTCTATTGACAGAGAAATGGGCCCCTCTGAGCACCAGCTTGATCTTTTGGAATAGACAGAAGTCACAGGGAGCCAGGTCTGGCAAATATGGTGGGTGCTCAAGCAGTGATGCTGTGATTTGCTAAAAACTGCCTCACAGACAAACCGCTATAGCTGGCACATTGTCTCTGTGCAAAATCCAACTGACTATCATCATCTTTCATGCTTTCTCTGCCTACTGAAAATCATTTGTGCCATTCAGAAATGCATGCATGAGACAAGCACTCATCACTGTAAGCCTCTGTCACAAGACAAGCACTCATCACTGTAAGCTTGTGTCAGTAACTGAAAAGTTTCCATTGTGAATTTCTTCGGCTTCACAAGAAATTTGATGTTAATTCACTGTTCTGTTTGCAATGCATTTTTTTCCGACCAAGCGTAGCTATACATCTCAGATCTGAACACTCTCCCACTGGTGCTGAGTAAAGCTATGGAGTTTACCCCTGTATTACAGTGATAGGTTAGAACATTCTTTGTAACCACTTTTTTATTTCCTCCCTTCCACTCTCAGTTCCCAAGCCACAGGGTAAGTCTCATTTCTTTTTGTGTTGGACCTCGTGTGTATGTGTATATATGTTCTGGGGCGAATTATCTAAGTGTATCTCTCAGAAAATGAGGCAAACTGCAGAATGTTAACCTGGTCACCAACATTATCATCACTAGACAGAAAAACAAATGACTATTTGAACAGTAATTATACAGAACAGTGGTTCTACATATTTTTCAGGCCATGGACACGCACCATCCTCTTCCCCAAGGGTCAGTGATAATTTACATGACTCCCACTAGTCCCCTACCACGTAGGAGATTAAATCCTTTATAGATTTCTAACCCTCCACATAATCTAGACTCACTATACTGAACCCCACATCATCCATCATGACTGAAATATTGGGAACCAGTGACACAGAACACAGTACACATAAAACACGTCAGGAATTAAAAATCAGCAATCAGTATTGAGATATATCTCATGCAGCCATACTGTTCAGTGGAAGACACAAAACGAGAATTCACTCACTATTAAATACAGCATACAGTACATGGAGAATGATGAATGCCCTGAAGGAAATGACAACCTGCAGATTGGATTCAGATAAAATCTATTGTTAGAGAAACTAAGTTTATCACTTCACACACACACACACACACAAATGAAAGATACAGAAATAATTACTTGAATTTATATACACAGATCGCTGGACCTACTAATCTGGTGGTACTGGGTTCAAGTCCCTGCAGTTGGGATTTTCTTTCTAGTACCATCAGTCATTTGCTTCTCCTCTGCGGAACTTTGCCTCCCTAATAGCTCTCCTGTAGGCCTCTTGGTTGTAAGCAAGATGCCCTGCTGTTGATGCGTCCATTTGCAGATTATCAACGATGTCTTGTGGCCATCTTTGCCTTGGTCTTCCTCTCTTTCTTTTCCCCATTATGTATCCTTCAAAGACAGTCTTCTCTAAATTCTAATGATGTCTTTCTAGAACCACACCACCCAAAAAGGCCCTGGGGTCCTCCCAGCCTCTAAAAATGGGTACCAGAGAAATCTGGAAAGGCAAATTATACTGACCACATCAAACTTTCATATACTGATGGTCTAATAAATACAGGCCTAGCACCATATCCCAATATACCTTAATGGCATGGAAACAAAGACGCACACATATGACTTGACATAATGCAGTCAGTGCGGTTAAAAGTTGAAGTCATGTTGTAAAAATGAATCCTTTCCAATCTGAGTTGAAGAATAATAAGTTAGTCTGTTAGTGCCTATCAGTAGGAATCTTAAGAGAGAGAGAGAGAGAGAGACAGTCCTATCATGTCACAAAGGCACTTAAGTTATGATGCTGGTGGTCAGATTTTCCTATATCTGTTAGAAAGTGATGTGGGCAGTATCAAGCCTGGCTGCATTTTCTTCTTCAGGTCCAAAAGGAACCAGGTACCAATTTCTACGACTGGGTGTCTGAGCTGCCTCAAAGACTAAAATAATTTACAAGAATTAAAAGGCTACGTAGAGAAATCCACGTTTACACTGACCTGATTCAAACATAAAAGAGGAGTCAATCATTTATAAAAAGTAAAGTCAATAATTAAAAGAACAAAATGCATTGAAAAAAACATTTATAAAAATTCACATAATTAAAAGATTCTAAAATGTTTATAATTGAGAATTTTGAGATCATCACAAATATTTTTCAGAGTGAACCAAGAGAGCAGACTTTTCTCCAAACACCCACCAAAGAGATGATGCCTATCGCTTTGGTTAGATAACAGTATTGCAACAGTCTGTTATCACGAATGTAGCTGGAGAAAGATAATGTTTTCAACAGAATTAAACTTTCTTTCTCTGTGCTGAGCTTCATATGCTAAGCCATCTAGACAAGATTGTCTCCATGAATCCCACCCTCAGAAGTAGGTCTGTACGCATGCTCCTTAGTTTATCATCTATACTTTTTCTGAAGCCATGTTTGGACTTTTAAAAAAAAAAAAAAAAGTCTCTGAAGATAGTACAGACTTATGGGATGTGTTCTAGTGTTTGGAAACCCATATTTATGGCTGAATAGGGCTTGGAGACCCTTAATCTTATGTAGATGGGTTTTTAGACAACAATGCTCTGTTGTAAGTCTGAAAATTATGCTTTCTTGCATTTTGTTTAGAACATTGTACCTCACATACATGTAATTTTTTATACAATCATTACAGTATCCCAAAAGACAGCTTTATATGAGAGTAATATAAGAGTGAGATACCTTATCTGAAATCAATGTTTCTATCTGATGTCGGAAAGCAAAAAAGCCAAGTCTGAATTTTACTGTACTGGAAGGATGCAGTACTGGGTGTTCATACTGCATGTCTGGTAGAGATTTTTGAGATATCTGGTAGTGATGTTCATTGGCAATGCATCAAACTACCTTCTTGTGTATGCCAAGATCTTTATTCACTGCTGTACCCTCATGGAACTGGGAGTATGTTCTGTGTAGCCAGTGCTACAAAGACCATATCAAAATGCAAGTGGGTTATGGTGATTAGCTTGAAGATCTGGAGTGGACTCAGAAGTATCAAGTTTCTCTGCGATGTCCACCACTGTGACCCTGCTCCTGCTGGTCAAATTGAACCCGCTACCAGCAACATCAACAAAGAGGTTGGGGCCAGGGTCTTTACCAGCACTAGTTCACTAGTCCTAACAACTGCCATCCTTCAGCACAATCAGCCTTGCTACCTCTATTCTCAGTTCACGCACAAGAATGTGGGTCAACATTCTCCCACTCATATGCAGTACTACACACCTTAGTTACTGACCTTCACCTTCATCTACACTATTCTCACCATTACTAGACAGAAAAAACAAAGTGATTAGTCTTATAGCACACAAAACAAAAACCAATGCCAGAGAGCTCTCAAATTCAGCACACAATGTTAGTGATAATGACATACCTTGCTTCTATCATCATCTCCATATCTGTAGATGTGCATACATCCTCTGTGATGTAGCCAGCACTGCAGTTCACTTTTGTCATGTCTGGGTTGCAGAGAGTAAGAAAGTGTGGCCTTAAACGGCCAATGGAATATTTTCCAATTTCTGTCAGGAACTGGGTGACGGCCATACCAAAAATAAACACGCCAACAGCATTATATGAACTACGAATCCAAGATTTATATATACCAGTGAATTTTATGAATGAAGGATTAGGCCCATAGCTCTTTTTACGAAGGAGAAATTCTACTAGAATTATCTGAAATGAGAACAGCAAAATACAATATATATATATATATAAAATAAGTCTGTGAAATGAATAACAAAACAGATGCAAAACAGACATAAACAGATGTAGAACAGTCGTGAATTAAAAGCAACAAGTTTAAATCCACACATAGGCAAAAGAATAGAAGAGAGGATCCTGCTTTATAATAAAAACATGGCCATGGTCACAAATTTTACAAAGCAGACTAACAATATGCAGGCTCATTCAGATTTAAATTATTATTAAATGACTACAAATTTCTACTTCTTCTGAACTCAGTTTCATACGCAGTCATCTACACAATGAGACTGGTAGCTCTCATGAACCTCATCAAATGGAGTCCTTAATTCTTAATATGCAGAGCTGACAACTGTAATTTTAGAGTGAACTCTTTTTTTTTTTTTTTTAAGGCTGAGGGTTTGGTGCTACTTCTGTCTGATGATTATACACAAAGACACTCCATCCCGTGCATTTAAGTTCAGCATAATAACTGTTCACTGCATCATCATCATCAATCCTCTGTACTCCTAATGGAGCATAAGGCATCAACAAAGGTTCTCCGGCCAGTCCTGTATTGAGCAAGTCAGGATACTGCATACATGTCCCATTTTCATTGCTTGGCTCCCCCATTAACCAGCCTGGCATGTTCTGTCTTCAGGGGAGAAAGTTATGGAGTCTTCCACTTCATGCTCTTAATCATTCAAATGCCTGCAGGACACTGGAGGTTGTAAGTGTTCCTCTCTGCTTTGTCTAGTATGCAATTTTGTTTTGGCTCACCCCTGTGTCACTTCAGCTGATCCTTTCTTAATGATTTTTCTAGCATGGCCTTGTCCCTTCTAGTAGCGTAGCTAGCACTGACATAGGGTTCTGGGCCGTGAGGAGATCAATGTACTCATCAGCTGTGCCTATCTGTGACGGGAACCCCTGTTAGTATGTGATATGTCAGTATGTAATATGTCAGTATGTTGTGGCCTGTTAAGAATCTGAAAGATCTTCACCTGTTTTTTTCTGTCTGGCTGGTGAAAGGAGCCATTCCTCTGATAACCTGTATGATCTCTTTCCTACCTGTTTTGTATCTGACTTTGATCAATTTTTTTTTGACTCTGTCACATGACATACTTGAGTCTACTTGTGAGAGCTCTTTGACCTTTCTTGCAAGTCAGTCAGCCTCTTTGATCCCTGGTGATACTGTAGTGAGATGGTAACCACTGTATGATAACTCTTTCATAGAACTAGATCATGTTTAGAGAAAACCTCTGAACAAAGAATACAGAATAGTGAGCTGCTTCAAAATAAAAAAAAATGAAGATGAATATTCTCTTTTATTATTATTTTTTTTTAATTTCAAAGGTTGTTTCAAAGTATGCAACTCTCAGCTGTTAGTTGTTTGTTAAGAGTTTGTTACCTGAACACCATTTTGCTGAGTAGCTTATTTGGTTAGTATAACATGCAGAAAGCACATGAAAATGCAAAATGGACAGCCTTAAGACTGTTTTTTTCTACCAATAAATAACATTTTCTGGACTATTCAAGAGCACTCAGTTTTATATTTCTGAAATGTATGAATATCTGCAACTATTAAATTTCTAGGCTACTTTTTTATTGTTCCATACTGTACTATACTTAAATCACACTTTTCTTTGCTATTTTTGAATACTGTCTTATTTTCTTTGCCACTTCCTTCTATCATATTCCATATATTTTTTTTTTTAAATGTAAACTTTGTGTGTCAAGAAATATATGATTTAGACTGATTTTCCTGTGGAATGACATCTTACATCTTTCTTGTGCCGTAAAACATCACATAGGGCTCGCATAGTTGTTTGCCAAGTTTGCCTGTTCTCTGCGAGTTTTTCAACTTCATCAAGGGATGTTATGCCCACTAAAATGGCTTCTCTTAATAATGTCCTCACGTTTCACGTGGTCGACCTTTTTTTCTTCGGACTTTTGTGCTCCACTTGATAGCTTGTTTTGGTATTCTCTGATCGTTTCTTCTCATCACATGGCCTACATATGTCCATCTTCTTTTTCTGATCACCCATGAGACAGGTTGTTGTTTGCTCATTTGTTTTATCTCTGTGTTGTTCTTGAATTCATTTCACTTTATACCAAGTATTTTCCTTAGGCATTAGTTTTCAAAAGAGTCTAATTTCTTGTTTATTTCTTTAGTTGATTTCCAGCTTTCGCATGCATAAATGAGGGTGGATATCACATTTGAATTGAATAGTCTTAACTTGGTTTTTGTGCTTAGAACGTTTGAATTCCATATGTTCTCAAGATTTTTGAAGGACAATGTTGCTTTTGCAATTCTAATTCTAACTTCCTTCCTGGTGTCACCATCTTGGTCTATGTAGCTGCCAAGGTATGCAAATTGGTTTACTTCACCAACTGTTCCTTCTACATATATTTTTCCTTCTTAAATTAATGAGAAGTTTCATTACTTTTGTTTTGTCTTTGTTAATTTCAAGACCAATTTTGCTAGCCAAGGAAGAAAGGGAATCTGTTTTTTCCTGCATCAATTTCATGTTGTCACTGATAAGAGTTATGTCATCTGCAAAATCAAGATCTTCTATATGGGTCCCATGTACTCAATCAATGCCGGTTTTATCTGTACAACATCTTTTCATTATAAAGTCTATGGCAATTCCAAAAAGCAATGGAGATAATATACATCCTTGTTTCATATGTGGTATGACATATATGATAAATATTTTGTATAATGACAGAACAAAATCTAATTTCAAAAACTGGTCATTTTTCTTTTGTGAACTTATTTAACCAGATCTGAAATTTTAATGCCCTATTTGTTACAGGCAGGTATTTGTTGTAGGCAAGAAGACTTACAGTGTGAAACATCACCAGTGCTATAAGAGAAGCTGGCTGAACAAAAGACTTCACTAACAAGTGTGAATCAGTGCTGTTGTCAAGAATGAAGAGGTTGAGGATGAAAACTGGGGTTGCAAAAGATGAAATATCTACCAGGAGCTCCAGGTGGACAATTAATAAGTGCCATAAGTTACTGTACATTGAAGGAGATACTGAAGAGGAGAACAGAGCTCCTATGAATGTGTCCATAGTGCATGACTGATGGCACTTCCTAACTAACTCCCGAAACACACGCTTACCACAAATACTGGTAATAATGCTCCAACGCACGCAGCAAGTGTCACAGAAATTGTATCTTCTAGAACAGGATGCTGAATGCTCTCATCGTCGCAAAAGAAGCCGCGGCGGTATGGGTTTGTCCCGTGCTTTATTGCAAATATACCTGCCGCAACTGAAAGCAAGACAAAAATGTTACGATTGGTATCATGTTACACTGGGATGGAAAGCTATACTGTGCTACACTTGGACAGAAAACTATAGTAAGCTGTATTTGGATGGAGAACTGTAACAAACATGTGTCTATTTGGGGTGTCATCACTTTAAATCCGTCACATCTATCCTTTAGTCCCGTTACTGATCGTATTTGTATATATTTCGAGTCACTGAAAATCTACATACACGTTAACACCGTTACACTTACGTTACAATACTGAAAACAAAATGACAACATGTTTCTTACTTAGAATAATACACACGCAGTCAGACGTAACCCTCAAAATTAATGTTTTTCGATTCTTAATACGCCCATCCTAGAAAAGAGCCGTCTCCAACCACATACATTAGGAAAGACTGTTGTCGGAAACCGTCACGGTGGCTGTTACCACACTTCCGTATTCAGTTCCCCATTAAGGGGAATAACTACGAGAAAAAAGTTCCTCGCGTTATCCCTATCCGCCCACACGAGTGAGAGAGAACTGGTTTATATTGTATTCTCTGATCTAAATGCGGTAACAAATTAGAGGCTACCAGTTGCAAGTGTTTTTCCCCATCTATATGTCACTTTTTTACATATTTCAATAGAAATTGTAACCTGAATTGCTTTAGCGTCAAACGCTTTCAACAAGCTGACCAACATTTGAAAATCAAGACAACTTCAAGGAGTGTTCAACAATGCTCATCAGAAACACCGAAGATCTAAAGCAAGTAGCAAGGAATCGCCATATATGGAGAGCATAGTCCTCCGCTCTATGCACTACCTTTGGCCCAAGAGGATCAACTAACTAATACGTCACTGGACAGTTAACTCTTTCAATCTTGAATTATTTTCCATGAGTTCTAGAATCGTTGATGATCTGCGAATGGACGCATCAGCAGTAGGGCATCTTGCTTACAACCGAGAGGCCTACAGGAGAGCTATTAGGGAGGCTAAGTTCCGCAAGGGACATGCAAATGACTGGCTGACTGGTGTGCTAGGATAAGTTTTGTGAAGCAATTTCGGTATAAAGAAGCTAGAAGCTAATTAAAAGAATGGTTGGGTTAGAAACGTGCTACTTGTAATTTTATTTAGTTTTTGCCTATCTATCACCCTGAGCATTGATCTCCATAGGCGTGCAAGATGTACAAATCCTGCCAGTCTTGTCTTGGGGTAAAAGAGTTAAGTCGCGTCATCTTATTTTTATATTATTTTATTCCATTCTTATTTGCTATATATCATCAATGTGAATTTATATGTTTTCTTTTCCTATTTCTTTGCCTTTTATTCATTTTTTTATGATTTCGGTGTAATATGTATGCTGGTTAATTAATTCATTTATTTTACAGTCATGTTCAAAAGTCTAAGACCACCTGTTGTTTTTATAAGATTTCCGCAGAATGCGTCATAAATTGTTCAACTAAGTGTCGATCTTGCATCATATTACATTAGCAGCTATTTAAGCAGTAGGGGGCAAGTTTTCGTGAGTCATTCCGCTTCTGGTTTTCATGCTGACAGGTTGCGTATATATTTTATATGTAGCTAAAAATGCCCCCCCCCCCAAAAAAAAAATCATTAAGTGCAAGTCAGAGGACTGCATTAGTGACTTTATGTCATGAAAAATACTCTGAACGTGAAATAAGCACTAAGGTGAATGTTAACAAAACTGCTGTTCATAATGCAACCACGAAATATCGAGATACTGGAGATGTCAGCAACCGAAGAAGTGGACGTTCCAGGAAAACAACCCCACGCGATGACAGTACCTTACGGCGAATTGTTATGCGTTCTCCGAGGAGCTCGTGTAAGAAAATCAGGGCCCTTCTATAATCAGCAGAGACAGATATTAATATCACCACTGTTTCCTGACGTCTCAGCAAACAATTTGGATTAAAATCGTATAAACCAGCAAAAAAGAACTAAATTGAAAAAAGAACAGATTCGAGCGTGCTAAGCGTCATCAGTTATGGACTGCTGAGAATTGGAGCCAAGTTCTTTTTTTTCTGATGAATCAACTATACGGTAATTTGCCTCACGTGTATCACATGTTCGACAACCAAAAGGTAAAAGATTTCATGACAGATACATGTCAGACACACTCTGAGTCAGATGATATGGTGTGCAATGTAAAAATCCGGTACGCATTTTGCCGAAGGGAACTACAATGACTGGTCCTCGTCATGTGGAAATTTTAAAAGACAATCTGGTAATGCATATCTATTTCTCTCTCTCTCTCTCTCTCTCTCTCTCTCTCTCTCTCTCGCTCTGAACTTTAAGTGCCCAAGGCACATGGGGCTTCCGCAAGGGTTTTCCACAAACTCCTGTCCTTTGCCTTTTTTTCCGCTCTTGCCCAGGTAACCCCTCTATTGCTCAACATTCTCTCTACGTCGTCTTTGATCTTCTCCATGTCTCCTTTGGCCTAACCTTACTTCTGTTTCCCTGTGGTGTCCATCTTAGTGCTATTTTTGGTAGTGAGTCGTCAGTCATCCGAAGCAAGTGTCCCAACCATCGCCAGCGTCTTTCCTCGATAATTGCTGTCAGTGGCTTCATCGGCAATACATATGACAGCGAACAAATGCTCAGTGTTCATGCATGATGGCGCTCATGCCATAGATCCAAGGCTGTGAAGGACTGCTTGACATGAGCAAAATTACTGTGCTTGACTGGCCGGGTAACAGCCCCGACTTCAACCCCATAAAGAATTTGTGGACCCTTTCGAAGGATAAGGTTGCAGAAAAACAGCCATCATGCTCCCAAGTTTTCACTAAGCAGTAAAGTACGTTTTGCGAAATGACATTTCAAGTGACTACTACAAATACCTAACAGTATGCCACATTGCATTCTGTCTGTAGTAAAAGACAAAGGTGGCAATACCACGATCGTCGGAAAAGCTACATATTCTCTCAAGCTATAGCTAAGTGCTCTATTCATTTTCTTTTTTTCTTTCTTTATTTTTTTAACATAGGATTCATGTGAATCTATACTTTATCTCCTCTCTCTAATTCTTCGTCCTGTGCGTGCTTGTTTGATTGCGGGTCACGACAAAACGTCACAACTTTTTAGTACTTAAGTAATAACGTTGTTCCTATTTTTCCCCCTAGTTTATACAATTTAAATATTCATCCGCTGTGTTAGGTTTTCAAACATCTTCAGAATCGGATTAGTTGTTCCTGTACAGCTGTGAAATTTTAAGAAAGTGACAGGTGGTCTCATACTTTTGCAAATGATTGTAAATATTCTTAACCTGATGATCGATTGAAAAGAGGAAGGAAAGGGTATTTACACTAACGTTTTCTTTTTCCACCAGTCTGGCAAGCTAAAACCACTCACTGCCATTCTCTGCTTTCAAGTCTCGAACCCCCCCCCCCCCCCCCCGCCTCTTCCCCCAAATTGGTCTAATGCTAACTAGTTAAATCTAGGGCTGTGAGATAAAGGGAAATCAAAATTTCTTGAATATGTCATGAGAAGACACGAGTTAGAAAACTTGATAATGACTTGAAAATTAAAGTTGGGGAGGGAGGGGGAGGGGGGGCGGACTCACCAAATGACGTGGAAAAAGAAAAGCATATGAATCGATCGGAGGCACCACAAGATCGCACAAGATGAAAAACCATAATCGCCATTCTGTCCAGCAAGGCACGTAATGAGTGAAATGCAGCAGTAAAACAACTTGTACTATCTCCCTGTCCTGTAACTGCGAGCTGGTGTTCTTTGCAGCCGATGCTGTGGAGGTGTTGGGCTAAGGCATCGTATCGGCGTGGGAGCGGGTTATGGCAGCTACTTTTTCAGTCTCGGAGTACAGCTAAAAAAACAGGGGGGGGGTGGGGGTGAGCAATGCTTCTTTAACAGACTCCACCACTATGAGGACTATGGCGATCCACGCCCCGTAAGCCAGGCTATGCCTGTTACTAGGGGTACCAACGGCAAGGTGGAACAGGGTCTTAGTCAGCTATGGTTCGCTCCCTAACATTGGCATATCAGCTATTGGTCGCTGATCACCTGATCGGACTGCGACTTCACACCCCCCCCCCCCTCCCTTTTCCACCCCGACATTAAAACTAATCAGAAACTATACTTGTTTTGTCTCCTTCCTCTCGTACCTTTCACCTGTGAAAGGGGGAGGGGAGGAATGGTGCCAAGACTTCTTAATAGGGCTAAGCTATTTGCTTCGTATAAAACGCTGGTTATTTGACTTTGTTGTTGTTGTTGTTGTTGTGGACCCCCCTTTCAAGTCTGGGAACAGCTGTGGACTCTCCACTCCCCCTTTCCGGCCTGAGAATAACTGTGAACTCCCCACTCCCCCTTTCCGGCCTGAGAATAGTTGTAGACTCCCCATCCCCCTTTCCGACATGAGAATAGCTGTGGACTCATTAAAATGAAAGCATTAAATAGAACCCATATGAGAACTACACGAGGTCTCTTATAACATGGCACAAATCTTATCAAGAGTTGTACAGTATATACCATCTCACTATAATATCCAAGGGAATGAGATGGCCGAAGCACTGGCAAAGAGAGCTAGAGAGCTACACCAGATTGATACACGCCTATCACTTGATGTAGCTAAAACACTGATAAAAGCCAGAATACAGAACAGATTGGGAAAAGAACACCCAGGACAACAGAAGAATGAGGCCTACTATCAGCTCACCAGAGAAGTCCAAGTCAAGACCTTCAGACTCAGAACAGGCCACAACAGATTGAGGCGTCACATGTTCAACAGTTCAAGACAGCCATAACTGTGTTACCGACAAAATGAAACCCAGCATCTGGTACAGGACTGGCCTTCATTTGGAGACGGTGTTTTTTTGGCCATCATCTGTACCAGTCCATGACAAGCTGTACTGTGATCTCAACAGCCTAAGACAAACGGCAGCATTCTTCAGAGATACCCAAGTTGACGTCTGAGAGTATTCGATGAAGAGGAGAAGAACTCAGATGATTCTAAGTTTCAATCCGTTTGCTGGTCCATGAACATCCAAAAATCCTTCCGTGGATCCCTTGGGGGTCCATGAACCCCATGTTAAGAATCACTGGTATAAGGGAGTATTTAAGATTTCTGTTATTATCTACATCCATCTCTTACGTGGGTGGCCGTATCCCAATTTTCTACTAGAAAATATAAACCATACACTATTTTTAAGCTACTAAGTTCACGCCATTGTTAAAACTCCAGGCCTACAATTCACACAGCAGGCGATAAAACTATACAGCCTAATATGTACCCAATGACAGCGCTGACTATAACAATTAAACCTTGTATATGCTTGAAATTAGAACTGTTGTTGCTCAAGATATCAGGTAAACTCAGTAGTAGGTCTTATATTCATCAAGTTCAGATGGTTATGATTCGTCAAACCACGATATTATCAATAAACTTTCCGTAAACTGATAACATCCTTGGGTATGTAAGATGATTGTAGATAACTGTATTAAAGGCAGACAGAGGCGTATAGTTCAGTTTTACAAAAAGGTAGGTCGAGGAAAGTGGGTGGGAACGAGGGCGGTAGAAAGCGAAGTTTCAACAAATCCGTTTTTATCGGTAGAAAGCGAAGTCTCTCTCTCTCTCTCTCTCTCTCTCTCTCTCTCTGAACCTTAAGTGCCCAGGCCACATGGGGCTTCTGCAAGGGTTTTCCACAAATGCCTGTCCTTCGCCTTTTTTCTGCTCTTGCCCAGGTGAGCCCTCTATTGCTCAACATCCTTTCTGTTGTTCTTCTCCATGTCTCTTTTGGTCTACCCTTACTTCTGTTCCCCTGTGGTGTCCATCTTAGTGCTATTTTTGGTAGTGATTTATCAGTCATTCTGTTTCAACAAATCCGTTATTATCGGTAGAAAGCGAAGTAAGCACGTATAAATGAAGAACTTAAACAGTCCAATATTTCAATAAATCCGTTATTATCAGTAGAACGCGAAGTAAGCACGTATAAATGAAGAACTTAAACAGTCCAATATTTCAATAAATCCGTTATTACTAGTAGAAAGCGAAGTAACCACGTATAAATGACGAACTTACAACAATCCAATATTTCAATAAATCCGTTATTATCGGTAGAAACAAAGTAAGCACGTATAAATGAAGAACTTATAACAATCCAATATTTCAACAAAACCGTTACTAAGAAAAACACATACAAAAACAACACAACAGATATCATCGTCAGGTGCCGTGCCGACTGGCGTTGGCGATTATGCTTCTCCAGAGTACACGATCATTCATGCAGGCCATCAGCTCAGTTGGTGATCTCCTCTCACACCATCCCGTCACACTGTCCAGTATCATTTCTCTTGGTCTTCCTCTTGATCTTCTTCCTTCTATTTTTCCTGTTGTTATATTTTCAATGCCCTCTCTTGCTCATTTCATGTCCTATGAAAGTACATTGTCTCTCTCTTATTTTTTTTACAAGATTTTTTTGTCTCTCCATCTCTTCTCATATTTCTTATTCTTCTTCGTTCGCTTCTACCACCAATACCGCCCTGTGATCCTACTGAATTTACACCTGTGGTCCTCGTTACGTCATGTGGTCTCCTGTGTGGTCCCCGAAAGGACCACACGAGATCCCTGAGTGGATCACAAGAGGTTCAGAGTATCACAGGACTTGAGCCTGTATTCTTGGTGAGTCTCAGAAACGGGATTGCGTGACACCGTGGTTTTCGTTGCACCAGTTTAGTCTAGCGTTGGACTTTCTCACCGGTAAACCTCCATGTGTTTTGAGATACCCGTGTATCACCGCCGGGTGAGAGGTGGTTGCCCATCCAGTCCAGTGTTGGATTTTCTCACTGGAAAACTTCAGCATGATTAGGATACGCAAACATCCCCGCCGGGTGAAAGGTGGTTGCCTGTCTAGACTGTCCTGGTCCAGTGTCTCCGACTTCAGCATTTTGTGGTCGTGGCAGCTACCCTTCCTGGTTGTGACCAGGATGGATCTTGTGTCCAGGAGGACGAATCCTCGCCACTAGTGACTTCCACCCCTGGGTTGAGCCGGTTTAGGCATATTATCCCAGTATGGGCGTGTTTTGGGACGTGACCGACCTCAAGAGCAGAGGTAATGTGACATGCATAGCCTTCAAGTTTCACCCCTGGTGTGAGCCGGTTTAGGCATATTTCAGCAGCATGGGTGTATATCAGCGTGACCGACCTCTAGAGCGGAGGTGGCGTGACATGCCTAGCCATCAAGTTTCGCCCCTGGTGTATGCCGGTTTAGGCATATTTCACCAGTGTTGGTGTGTTTCGGACGTGGCTGGCCTCTAGAGCAGAGGCGCCGTGGTATGTGTAGCTCTCGCAGCGATACTACTGGACATACTGATTAAATTTCACTTTATCCTTTCCTTCAGCTTTTCACATCGGCGCCGCACAGCAACCCTTACTTCTTTTCCGCAGTTTCTTCCTTGACCGGGAGGGGCTTTACTCCACGCGCGGCATTCGAAGAGTCTCGCTAGCAGTGATCTCATACATTCTTCATTAGTTATATTTGCTGTCCAGGGGATTCGCAACATTCTTCTAATAAACCACATTTCTGCTGCTTCCAATGATTTTTGTGCACACCTGCCTATTGTCCATGATTCACTTCCATATAACAAGATAGGTTCAATATAACATTTTAGGACTCGTTTTCTAACATTCATTGATAAGCATGTGTTGGATAATATGTTTCTCATTCTCTGAAATGCAGTCTTTGCTTGGCCTATTCTGTTCCTAATTTCTGTTCTACATTTCCCATCTGAAGTTATTACTGCTCCAAGTATTTTTATTTCTGCATCTCCTTTAGAACAGTTCAGTTTCATTTTATACGCATGTTGGTAGATTCTGTTTCTTAGATATAACCATAGTCTCTGTCTCTTTTTTGATGTTCAAAGTAAGGCCTTTCTGTTCACTTTCTTTGGCGACTTTATCCAAGAGATTTTGCAGGTCTTGTTGGTTCTCAGCTATCAGTACTGTGTCGTCAGCATACCGAAGGTTGTTAATATTGTATCCTCCAATTTTTATGCCTGGTTCTGTGATGATCGTTCTCAGAATATTCTCGCCGTACAGAGAAAAAAGGTCTGGAGATAGTACACATCCTTGTCGCACCCCTTGTTTTATAGGTTGATATTTTCAAGTTCTGTTTTCAACCCGAATTGCTGCTTCTTGCTGCCAGTATATACGTTTTACAATCCTCAGGTCTTTGCCGTCTATATTGATGTCTTCAAGCATTTTAATAATTTCATTATGTTTCACTTTGTCAAATGCTTTGGTGTAATCAATGAAGCGTAAGTAGAGATCTTTCTGTACTTCTAAAGCTCTTTCTTTTAGTGTTCGTAAAGCATAATGGCATTGTTTGTTCCGTTTACTTCAACAAATCCAAACTGTTCATCTGCTGTTTCCATTATCTTTTTCCTCGTTCTTCTCATAATAATTCTCAGAAGTAGCTTCGTTATGTAACATGAGAGGCTGATAGTCCAGTGGTCATCACATTCCTTTGCACCTGTTTTCTTTGGTAGTGAAATAAACGTGGATTTAAGCAAGTCACTTGGCATATAACCACTGTTGCAAATGTTACTCAGTAACTTGGTTATTATTTTTATTCCTATCTCCTCTGTTTCTTCTATTGTTATATTATCAAGCCCAGCCGCTTTTCCTTTCTTCATGTGTTTGATGGCATCTATGATTTCATCTTCAAGTATTGGTGGTCCATCACAGTTTTCAGTATCTGGTGTTAATTCTGGTCTTTCTTCTCTATATAGCTCACCGACGTACTTTGTCCACCTGGTCTTCTTTTCCCATTAACATTTTACCTTCTTTTGATTTCAGGCATCCTGTGGTATATTTTGTCTTCCTGCCTGTGAATTCACAAATTCGTTTGTGCTTGTTTTTGCTGTCTTTATTATGAGAGCCCTCTATTTGTCTGCACTGTTCATTTAACCACACTTCCTTTGCTTCTCTGCATTTGCGTCTTATTTATTTATTTATCCTGCTATATTTTTCTTGGCTATTTTTACTTCTCCTCTTTTGTCCATCAGTCCTAAGGTGTCGTCCGTCATCCATTTATTTTTAGGGGCTTCTTTTTTCTGTGGTATTATCTCCTTAACAGTTTGGTGGATAGAACCTCATAACATTGCCCATTGTTCATCTATACTATTTATCTTTGCTATTGCAACAGATAGAAACACCAAAAAAAAAAAATAAATAAATAAATAAAAATTAACTCTTATTCTCTGACATCCTTCCTGGAAGAAAGATGGGCACAAAATGCGCCCGGATAGATTTAGGTAAGGACACAGTAAAAGCAGCCAATTGACTGAAAAATGAGGAAAAGGAACCTTGGCAAATGATACATGAAGTCGTGCCCCAAATGGCCAAAAAAAAAAAAAAATCAAAACAAAAAACGGATAATATAGTGCTAGCAAAAGCCACTCAAATGACCACAGATAATAAAAGTGAGAAAACAATACGGAAAGAGGGTGGATAAAGGAAGGTTCAGAATGAGCAGAATCACCGGAAGAACAAGACTGCCTACTTGGAATGTCCAGGCAAGAAGCTACAAAAGCCCTCTGGCGGTTAGACAATAAAGATAAAAATGGCTGGAAGATTAACCTTAACTCGTGGCGAAGTGAGTAGGGCTAAGACAAGAAAAACTGGGCATCAAAGAAAGATGAACCTATTGTTAGTCCCAAATGAGTGGAGACAGCGGGCTGGGAAAATAAGGTGCTGTTCTAGAGCTTTCTGAGATCGTTCATCAGAAGAACGAGAACGAATTGCAGTGACAGAAATGTTCCATTTTCATTAAAAGAAATGTTTGGCTACTGGTATAAATGCCTTCCTGGATATGTCGTTCAGATGCTGGCAAAACCGGTCTAATAAGTGTAAGTCTATCTCTCCTATATATGTTATGTTGCACCACTTGCACATAATGGCATAGATGACATTGCCAGAAGTGCTCTGCTGAATTGATAACGTCGAGTTGAGAAACGAAACATGATTATTTGGAGAAAAGTCAGCACCATCATGTGCCGCGCCGATAGTTATTACGTTTCTCCAAAGTACCCATCTCTCATGCAGCCCATCACTTCATTTGGTGATATCCTCTCACACCATCTCATCAAACTATCCAGTATCATTTCTCTCGGCCTTCCCCTGGCTCTTCTTACCCATTTTCCCTGTTACAATGTTTTCAATGCCCCCTCTTCTCATTGCATGTCCTATGAAAGTACATTTTTCTTGTATTTTTTGGACAAGCTTTTTTTCTGCCTCTCATTACTCTTTAGGGAATTCGCAACATTCTTCTGATAAACTACACTTCTATTGCTTCTCGAGATCTTTGTGTGGACATGCCTGTTGTCCATGATTCATTTTCATATAATAAGATTATATAGCATTTTAGGAGTCATTTTCTAACATCGATTTTAAAAAAACAAAAACATCAAACATACATTTTTCATGTTTTTTATGTGCTTTTGTATGTGATCTTTAAAAAAAGGTTTTTGCCAAAATACTGGACTGTTGTATGTCCTTCACTTATATATGTAGTCATCTTACTTTCTGCCCACTTTCCTCACTCTTATCTATTTATTCGTAAAATTGTACCACATACCCATCTAACTGCATGACATTAATTGATAAGGTCATCTATTTGTATAACATTAATTGATAAGGTCATCTATTTGTATAATATTAATTGATAAGGTCATCTATTTGCATAACATTTATTGATAAGGATGCATTGAATAACGTTTCTCATTCTCTGAAATGCAACAAACAACAAATGGGCAAGTATTGCATCTACGGCGACCGCAGTTTGGTACCAGAGGAAGTCGCGCTTGCCGATTTGAAGCGATTTCTGGCTAATACGTCCTTGTCCAGCCTGTACGCTGCCAGTAGAGAGTTCACGTGTATTGGCTTCGGCCTGGAGATGACAAAACTATAGGGTTGGTCCGTACCAGTCTTACTCTGTCTGAGATGCAAGAAAATCGTAAACCCTCGCTGCGTTTCAAACATAACTACATAGCGAGACTTATGACGTCATAGTAAGAATATCAGAAACAGATATGGGATGTCACTGGAAGCAAAGTTATTTTTAGCCGACGGCGTACACTGACATGGGCGGGAAGCGAGTTATATCGGCATGCTTGAGTTAAAATTATCAACCATCTGCCCAACCCTGGTTAGCTGAGTGGTTGGGCTCTCAGTTTACTAATCCAGTGCTACCGGGTTCAGCCCCAAGGCCGATCCAGTCTCTAAAACTGGGTACCAGAAAATCTAGGAAGGTAAATGCGGCCAGTTGTGATACTGACAACATAACACTTTCATGTGCCGAAGGTCGTGGAAATACGGGTCTAACACCTTAGCGCCAATATATATTAATGGAATGGAAATGGCAATTTTACCATTACCGTATAGGATTATATCGGATACTCCTGTATTTTAATTTTTTGTCTCGAGAATCTTATTACTTCGGCTGGTACGCATAAATCCCATTTTTGATGGCCGTTTATGTTCGGAAACATCCAGAATTTTTACAACAAAAAAAAAATTATCCTACAGGACATGTTTGGAAGAAAATTCACTCTGTAGTGAAGTGCAAACTTGGCCAAGCCATTTCCTTTATCATTACATAAAAACGCTTGTACTGAGCAAGCAAATCTGTTATTTATTAACTGTAACTGGAAAATATTAATTCACTAAATTTTCTAAAGTAACTGTAAGGATATATTTTCCATTGTATTTAAAAATGACTTCCCAAGCCACTGTTCTATGAGAAAAGGGTTGTACTGAAACAGAAAAAAATGAGAGGTAGTCTTCTGTTTCATAGGACTAAAGATCAACGTAGGAAAGACAAAGTTAATGAAGCAAAATGTGAACAACAGAAATGTACTCAGAGTAGATAACAAGTTAGTGGAGGAGGTCAACGAATTTGTATACCTTGGCAGCAGAGTAGTAGAAAATGGAGACAGCACAGAGGACATCAACAGCAGACTTACTAAGCAAACCAGGCTTTTGCAATGCTGCAGATTATATGGAAATCAAAAAAACTAAGCATAAATATGAAAATCAGGATATTTAAGAGTAATGTTCTAAGTGTACTATTCTATGGAAGTGAATGCTAGAAAATCACCAAAACCATAGAAAAAAAGGTGAATTCTTTCCAGACTAAATGTTTACGAAGAATTAGAAAAATATTTTGGCCAAACACCATAAAAATATCTTATTAGCAGAAATGCAGATGAAACCACTGACAACAATTATTGAGGAAAGACGGTGGCGATGGTTGGGACATGTGCTCCGAATGACTACAACTCACTACCGAAAATAGCACTAAGATGGACACCACAGGGGAGCAGAAGTAAGGGTAGACCAAAAGAGACATGGAGAACAACAACAGAAAGGATGTTGAGCAATAGAGGGCTCACCTGGGCAAGAGCAGAAAAAAAGGCGAAGGACAGGCATTTGTGGAAAACCCTTGCGGAAGCCCCATGTGCCCTGGGCACTTAAGGTTCAGAGAGAGAGAGAGAGTCTTCTGTTTATATTAATCTCGGGCGAGTTCTCGTACATGTGTATACATGTGTGTGTGTATTTAAATGATCTCTGTATAATTATTACAATTAAATCACATTACAGAAAACAAAAAAAAGGTGCTCTGCATTTGTGGAATTTCAGAATAATAAACCTTTATCCATAAAGGTACCATAACTTTTGTTTTTCAGTGTGCCTTAACGTTTGCTATTTCTTCAGAAATTCTGATGTATTCTGCAAAGAAATGCCCAACGGAAGAAGTTACAACAAAGGGCTGTGAGGAAAAGAAAAAGTTATAAAACATGCATTTAAGGAAAAAACCAAAACAAAACTCACTGATAAATCAAGTGTTTTATTTAAGCAATTATCACTCACATTACACTCAAACTGCTATTACAATTCTGTGAATCCATCACCTTAACTCTGTTTCTAAACATAAACCTCCTCGAAGTAATGTCCGTCAATCAAACAACAAACTGCACATAGATACTACACGATTCACTAATAAAACTGGGCCAGAATCTTAAGTTTGGGGTCTCTCATCTCTCCCTTTCTACCAAACAAGTAAATTAAAACAAATTTACATCTTTAAAAAAAAAAAATTACACTTCTTTTAACTCACTAAAGACCAAATTCATTTCCAATACTTTCAGTTGCTAAAAGAAAAAAAAAATTATTATCTTCAAAAGAATTCACCAGATTTCTTGACTCACTTCAAGTAATGATCTAGATTACAAAATAAAAGAAAAGGACATCTAAACTGAAAACGAAATTTTCCTTAAGTATCCCACACTATCAAGTGTGTACACTTTAATGATGCTCTCCTGCTGCATCAACTAGCTTAAACCAGTAGCCACACTCACAGCGTTTTGGCTCCCCTTTGTGTAGATACATCCAGTTAATGCTCAGGGCATCTTCCTCACCTGTTTTGAGAAAAGACATCAATGAAAAAAAACATATATTACAAAAACATGTATTATGAAAACATGTATTGCAAGAGTGTTATTATTACATCCAAATGCATCAGGAAAATATTCGGTATAAAGTGGAACGAATTCAAGAACAATGCAGAGATAAGACAGATGAGCAAACAACATGTCTCATGGGTGATCAGAAAAAGAAGATGGACATGTTGGTCATGTGCTGAGAAGAAACAACCAGAGAATCCCAAAACAAGCAATAAAGTGGAACACAAAAGGTCAAAGAAAAGGAGACCAACCACGTGAAATTCTAAAGAGGATGTTATTAAGAGCCCGGTTTAGTAGGAATAACATCCCTTGATGAGGTTGAAAAACTCACCGAAAACAGGAAATCCTGGCATGCTACCATGCAAGCCCTATGTGACATTTAACGGCATGGGAAAGATGTAAGATATGCAGTGTCCTAAAACTATCCATGAAAAGCTTAAACAGTGCATTACATAAAAATATGTTTACACAAGTATGCCTTGAGTGAGAGAAGCATGTCTGTATATGTTTATAGAAAGAAATGGCAATCAATTATGTAGAGAATGTTTTGTAACAAGATACAGTTTTCTTATGAGTCTTGAACTTCCCTACATATGAAGACCTTTGGACACCTTGTAAATTCCACTTGTGTCATAACTGGCATCTGCTCTTAGAAATAGCATATGAACCAAGCAGCTTTACATCAACATAAACAGAGACTGGTCAGTTTCATGAGGTATGGAATCAATGTGGTCTCTAACATGGTGGAGCTACCAAGAAGTCAGGAACAGTAACTTGCCAGCATGACTGTGTAGTCTGAAGAAATTTTAGGTGGAAATGGAGTTTGTTGAAATTTTATGAAAGAGCTGCAGCCTCTTCAATCTCTCTGAAACTGCGAGCTGGTTTTCTTTGTAGCCGAAGCTGTGGAGATGTTGAGGCACAGCACTGTGTCAGACTGAAAGGGAGTTATGGCAGTTATTTTTTCAGTCCCCAAGTGCAGCTAGAAAGCACGGAATGTGCAATACCTTTCAGCAGACCCCAAGCCATGGTACTATGGCAATCCCTGTCCCATCAGCCAGACTAAGCTTATTACTGGGGGTACCAACAGAGAGGTGGAATGGGGTCTTGGTCAACTATGGTTCGCCAACCATGACACCTGCATGTCAGCTATGGATGACTGACTACCAAAAGACAGTGTATTCACCCCCTTATGGTGGAGGTGAGACAGCAGAAAAATGGGAGTAAATTTACATTCAGTAAAGAGTTGTAATATAACAATAGAAGAAATAGAGGCACTAGAGGAGACAGGAATAAAAATAATAACCAAGTTACTGAATGACATTTACAACAGTGGTTATATTCCCAGTGACCTGATTAAATCCACGTTAGTAGCACTACCAAAGAAATCAGGTGCAAAGGAATGTGACGACCACCGGACTATCAGCCTCTCATGTCACATAACGAAGCTACTTCTGAGAATCATTATGAGAAGAACAAGGAAAAAGATAAAAATGGAAATAGCAGATGAACAGTTTGGATTTGTTGAAGGAAAGGGAACACACAATGCCATTTATGCTTTACGAACACTAACAGAAAGAGCTTTAGAAGTACAGAAAGATCTCTACTTATGCTTCATTGATTACACCAAGGCATTTGACAAGGTGAAACATAATGAAATTATTAAAATGCTTGAAGACATCAATATAGACGGCAAAGACCTGAGGATTGTAAAACATCTATACTGGCAGCAAGAAGCAGCAGTTCGAGTTGAAAATAGAATTGGAAAATATCAACCTATAAAACAAGGGGTGCGACAAGGATGTGTACTATCTCCAGACCTTTTTTCTCTGTATAGCGAGAATATTCTAAGAACAATCATCACAGAACCAGGCATAAAAATTGGAGGATACAATATTAACAACCTTCGGTATGCTGACGACACAGTACTGATAGCAGAGAACTAACAAGACCTGCAAAATCTCTTGGATAAAGTCGCCAAAGAAAGTGAACAGAAAGGCCTTACTTTGAACATCAAAAAGACAGAGACTATGGTTATATCTAAGAAACAGAATCCACCAGCATGCAGTATTAAATTAAACGGAACTGTTCTAAAGCAGGTGCAGAAATTCAAATACCTTGGAGCAGTAATAACTTCAGATGGGAAATGCAGAACAGAAATTAGGAACAGAATAGGCCAAGCAAAGACTGCATTTCAGAGAATGAGAAACATATTGACCAACATATCCTTATCAATGAATTTTAGAAAACGAGTACTAAAATGCTATATTGAACCTATCTTGTTATATGGAAGTGAATCATGGACAATAGGCAAGTCTGCACAAAAATCATTGGAAGCAGCAGAAATGTGGTTTATTAGAAGAATGTTGCGAATCCCCTGGACAGCAAAAATAACTAATGAAGAATGTAGGAGAAGAGCTGGAGAGACAAAAAACCTTGTCAAAAAGATAAGAGAGAGACAATGTACTTTCATAGGACATGCAATGAGAAGAGGGGGCATCGAAAATATTATAACAACAGGAAAAATAGAAGGAAGAAGATCAAGAGGAAGACCAAGAGAAATGATACTGGACAGTCTGACGGGATGGTGTGAGAGGAGATCACCAACTGAGCTGATGGCATGCATGAAGGATCGCGTACTCTGGAGAAGCATAATAGCCAACGCCAGTCGGCACGGCACATGATGATGATGATGAAAGAGTTGTAACAGACGTACCATTTATGACAGTGTCAGAGCATAAGAATATAGCGGGGTCAAAGGAATGGCATATAACAATTCCACAACCATGCTAGCTAGGAGGGCATCACCCCACATTTCTCCATGAGAAAGAAAAAAATCAGCAGTCAGTTCTCGTCGTCATTAAAAGTTCTACCAACACTTACATCCTTCCCGTGCCGTTAAACATCACATAGGGCTCGCATAGTTGTTTGCCAAGTTTTCCTGTTCTCGGCGAGTCTTTCAACTTCATCAAGGGATGTTACGCCCACTAAACTGGCATCTCTTAACAATGTCCTCTTTAGAATTTCACGTGGTCAACCTCTTTTTCTTTGGCCTGTTGTGCTCCACTTGATAGCTTGTTTTGGTATTCTCTGAATGTTTCTTCTCATCACATAGCCTACTTATGTCCATCTTTTTCTGATCACCCATGAAACAGGTTGTTGTTTGCTCATCTGTCTTATCTCTGCGTTGTTCTTGAATTTGTTCCACTTTATACCAAGTATTTTACCTAGGTATTTTTTTCAAAAGAGTCTAATTTCTTGTCTATTTCTTTAGTTAATTTCTAGCTTTCGCATGCAAACTGAGGGTGGATATCACATTTGAATTGAATAATCTTAACTTGGTTTTTGTGCTTAGAACTTTTGAATTCTATATGTTCTCAAGATTTTTGAAGGACAATGCTGCTTTTGCAATTTTAATTCTAACTTCCTGGTGTCACCATCCTGATCTATGAAGCTGCCAAGGTATGCAAATTGGTTTACTTTATCAACAGCTGTTCGTTCTACATACATTTCCTTCTTGATTAATAAGAAATTTCATAATTTTTGTTTTGTCTTTGTTAATTTCAAGACTTATTTTGCTAGCCAAGGAAAACAGGGAATCTGTTTTTTCCTGCATCAATTTCACATTGTCCCTGATAAGGATTATGTCATCTGCAAAATCAAGAGTTATGCATTTAGGGCTGATGAATTTTCAATCGCTGTCAATGGCATGCAGAGTTGGTGACCTTGATGTTCGGTTGCAACTGCTGCGAGATTCCATAACAGCAGGTTTTTTCTCCATCTAGAGTTGCCTCTAGGTGGGTTTTAGGATGAGGCTGTTGGCCTCATGCCCAACTCCTGTCTACCAATACTAGGCAAAAACAAAACAAAAAACTGTTCTGCTCATAATACTATGAAAAGCAACACCAATAGAAACAGCAGCTACTAAAACTATTGAACCACAAATTAAGAAATCAACTTAACTTTCATCTGTTTCAGAATAAGACCTGTCCTGCATATCATTGTTCACTGAATTCAGTTGTTCTACATTTTAAAACAAAATAAATAATTTTTGTTCACTGCTCATTTAACATTATATCTGCATTTGAATCATTCTTTTATTACACAGTAATTCTCACTTGGGTATACATTTTTTAATGAAACTATGGAGATAATGCCATGACCCACCTCTTGTGGGGGATAAGATTGTTTAGTCTAAACTATATTACAAATCTTACATGACAGTAGGTAGCTAAAAGGTATCACTGTTGTGTATATACTTTGACAGCATATTCAAAAAATCAAGTGGAATGAATTCAAGAACAATGCAGAGATAAGACAGATAACTGAACAACAACCAGTCTCATAGGTGATGAGGAAAAGGAGATGGACATATTTGGTCACTTGATGAGAAGAAATGATCAGAGAATCCCAAAACAAGCTATCAAGTGGAACACAACAGGCCGAAGAAAAAGGGGCAGACCACGTGAAACTCTGAAGAGGACATTATTAAGAGAGGCCAAGTTAACAGGCATCCTTTGATGAGGTTGAAAGACTCGCCAAAGACAGGAAAAATTGGCGAACTACTTTGCGAGCCCTATGTGACGTTTAACGGCACGGGAAGGATATAAGATAAGATAAGATATTCAAGAAATGGATAAGGTAAAACAAAAAATATCCAAACACAAATGATGCTAAATAAAAAAAAAAATACAAGTCTGTTGCAGGATCTTTTTGTTTAGCTAGTGTGTTTTGTGTTTGTTGTTCATACTTCTGTAACGAGTAGAACACTGGGCAACAATCAATAATGCAACAGCTAAATGTTTCCCTCTACACATAACCCTCGTAAGAAAAAAAATGTATCCCGTATTAAGACACAGAGACATTTGGGCAACACAGTATAGGCATCCATTATTTTCCTTGATCAGTCAGCAAGCAAGAGGGTGATGTGGTCAGCATTGTACCTGACCATTCCTCTCCAGGACCCAAAGAAGTCAGATGCTCATTTCTAAATCTGGGTGACTGAGGTGCCTCAGGTCAGACTAGCACAAAACTCGCCATGAAATACAGCTGCACTAAAGACTAAAACAACAAAACTCGCCATGAAATACAGCTGCACTAAAGACTAAAACAACAAAACTCGCCATGAAATACAGCTGCACTAAAGACTAAAACAACAAAACTCGCCATGAAATACAGCTGCACTAAAGACTAAAACAACAAAACTCGCCATGAAATACAGCTGCACTAAAGACTAAAACAACAAAACTCATCATGAAATACAGCTGCACTAAAGACTAAAACAACAAAACTCACCATGAAATACAGCTATACTAAAGACTAGAGCAACAAAACTAGCCATGAAACTCTTCCCTGAGAAATATTCTGAAGATTTTCAAAAATAAGCTTGACCTGCCTGTCCACTAGGAAGTGATAAGGTCAGCATTACACTGGCCACCTTTTCTTCTTCAGCTTGTCAGTCAGTCAATCATTTGTGTGTCCCTTTGTCTTCCTAACAGCTCTCCTGTAGGCCTCTCGGTTTAAGCAAGATGCCCTGCTGCTTCAGCAGATTATCAACGATGAATTACAGCCATCTTCGCCTTGGTCTTCCTCTCTTCTTTTTCCCATTATGAACCCTTCCAAGATGGTTTTCTCTAGATTATCATGACGTTTAATGTGTCCAAAATATTTATGTTTTCTCTCTTTAATCATCTTTACTAGCCAGCCTTCTTCAATATTAAGTTCTTGTAGTATGGATATATTTGTTCTTTTTTTGCATCCATGGTATTTGAAGAACTCTTCTGTAGCATTTACATTCAAAGGCATTTGTGTTTCTCTGCTGTTTTGTTAAATGTCCAGGTCTCACAGGCATATGTTGCGATGGGAGAAATGCATGCCCTTAAAAATCTTATTTTTGTAGTTGTCTGTTCCTCTCCACAGACTCTTTAGTTGTTTTACTTTATGAAGAGCGATAGATGTTCTCCTTTTAATCTCCATCATTGTGTCTCCATTATTAGTTAGCAGTGATCCAAGATATTCAAAACTCTACTTCTTCCAGTTTTTCTTCAACGTGTAGAACAGCTAAATAAGCATTTTTCAGCTTCGCTGACTACATACTTTGGGTCTGAGCTGAACTCATGATCATAAAGACGAGTAGTTCTCTAACTGGCACCCATCACAATTAAAAAAAAAAATAAAATAAAATAAAGGAACTGCCCAAAAACTGAATCCTACATAAGAACCCACAATTGACATCTGTAAATGAACAATGACCTCAAAGGCATAAAACATGAACTGGTCAGCACAACCTGTACCAGTTAAGTGTAGAGCATAATTTCTCAAACATAGTAAAAAAAACTCATATAGTTCTGAACACATACTTACATATGCAACCAACTATCCTCTTACTTTCTGGGGATGTAATAAGTGTTGGTTCTTCAAATGAACCCTTGGATCTCTTAATTACTTTTAGCTGAAAAGGATCCTATAAATGATAAAAAAGAATACAAAACAATGAGATTTATGAAGTGCAGCCCACAGACTGTAACATTATCCAGCAGATAGTCAAAAACATTAAAATTAACAAAGTAATCTAGTTTCCACAGCTTCCATCAAGTAACAGGGTGATCTCTGTCATTATGTAATGGGGTGGTCTCTCTCATGTGCCTCTGGGTGAAGAAATTTAACAACTAACACTGATGACTTTTAATACTGTATCAACTGATGATCATATGATAAGCAAAGATATGTCTTGCAGACCACAAATGCTTCTTGCAAGACAGGTAAGAAATGATCCTATTCAGCAAAATTCATCATCATCAAATGCTTGCTTGGTCTTCACAGACAGTAGGCTTTCAAATTTGATTCTCTAAGAAATTCTATTCCAACTTTCTCTGCGTCTCCTTCAAAGTTCTTCCAACCCCCCCCCCCCCCCCCCCCACTCCAATGGATTTTTAAAAAAGGCGTTAAATGTTCCACAACAAAACTTATACAGACACCTCCACATGTGCCTTTATAATCTTTTTTTCCATTCTTTTTTTACTAGTTCTAACAAGTTCACTACTGTAAGTCCCATATTTACAGGTTGCCATTTTTTTTGTTTTGTTTCATTTACCATGTTTTAGATCCATTCAGTAGAGGTTTAGCTTATCAACAATGCTTAAGGTGATGAAAGCTGCTCTCATATTTTCTTTGCAACTGTGATTCACAAAATCACTTCCGCTGACGTTGCTGCTTACAGTGATCCAAATGAAGAATTTAAAATTCCGGCAGAAATCCTAAGCACCACCCCACTGTCATATAAGTTGACAAAATTATTACTAACAGTATGGAATGTCTTGCAGGTGGCAGCAGTGTCAAGGAGTTCCATGATGTCATAGTAGCTGTGTAAAGATGGCTGGTACTCCACAGACATGCACAAAAGTGAAACTGCACTGTCATGGTTTTTTTTTTTTTTAGCTGTGAAATCAATCAAATAAAGGTTCAGAAGTGATACATATCTGTCACTACAGCAAGTCTGTGAATGGAGTAGCAAGTTCCAAAATGGCTCCATATGTGTGTTTTTTTTGGGGGGGCGGGGTGCAGGGGCAGCGTCACCAAAGACATATAATATGTGGCAGTCAGTAACTGATCAGAAACACAAGATGGACATTTCGGTCATGTGATGAGAAGAAACAATCAAAGAATCCCCAAACAAGCTATCAAGTGGAACGCAACAGGCCAAAGAAAAAGATGTCAACCACATGAAACTCTAAAGAGGACATTGTTGAGTGGCCAGTTCAATGGGCATAACATCCCTTGATGAGATTGAAAAATTTGCCAAAGACAGGAAATCTTGGCGAACTACCATTCTTCTCTATGTGAAATTTAGAGGCACGGGAAGGGTGTAAGAAGTAAGTCAGTAACCCACAGCTGACATGCTACTAGCATCAGGGTTGGCAAACCACAACTGACCAAAACCCGGTCCCACTTCTTCACTGGTATCCCCAAAAACAGACCTAGCCTGGCTAACAGGTCAGGGGTGGCCATAGTCCCTAAGGTGGTCAAGTCTGCTAAATAAGTATTGTATAGTCCCTGCTTTTTAATTCCACTCATCATCATCAGGTGCCATGCCGACTGGCGTTGGCTATTATGCTTCTCCAGAGTACACGATCCTTCATGCAGGTCATCAGCTCAGTTGGTGATCTCACACCATCCTGTCAGATTGTCCACTATCATTTCTCTTCGTCTTCCTCGTGATCTTCTTCCATCTATTTTTTCCTCTTGTTATATTTTCAGTGCCCCCTCTTCTCACTGCATGTCTTATGAAAGTACATTGTCTCTCTTATTTTTTTGACAAGATTTTTTTGTCTCTCCAGCTCTTCTCCTACATTCTTCATTAGTTATTTTTGCTGTCCAGGGGATTCACAACATTCTTCCAATAAACCACATTTCTGCTGCTTCCAATGATTTTTGTGCACACCTGCCTATTGTCCATAATTCACTTCCATATAACAAGATAGATTCAATATAGCATTTTAGGACTCGTTTTCTAACATTCATTGATAAGCATGTGTTGCATAATATGTTTCTCATTCTCTGAAATGCAGTCTTTGCTTGGCCTATTCTGTTCCTAATTTCTGTTTTGCATTTCCCATCTGAAGTTATTACTGCTCCAAGGTATTTGAATTTCTGCACCTGCTTTAGAATAGTTCCATTTCATTTTATACGCATGTTGGTAGATTCTGTTTCTTAGATATAACCATAGTCTCTGTCTCTTTTTTGATGTTCAAAGTAAGACCTTTCTGTTTACTTTCTTTGGCGACTTTATCCAAGAGATTTTGCAGGTCCTGTTGGTTCTCAGCTATCAGTACTGTGTCGTCAGCATACCAAAGGTTGTTAATATTGTATCCTCCAATTTTTATGCTTGGTTCTGTGATGACTGTTCTCAGAATATTCTTGCTGTATAGAGAAAAAAAGGTCTGAAGATAGTAAACATCCTTGTCGCACCCCTTGTTTTATAGGTTGATATTTTCCAGTTCTATTTTCAACTTAAATTGCTGGTTCTTGCTGCCAGCATAGATGTTTTACAATCCTCAGGTCTTTGCTGTCTATACTGATGTCTTCAGGCATTTTAATAATTTCATTATGTTTCACCTTGTCGAATGCCTTGGTGTAATCAATGAAGCATAAGTAGAGATCTTTCTAAAGCTCTTTCTTTTAGTGTTCGTAAAGCATAAATGGTATTGTGTGCTCCCTTTCCTTCAACAAATCCAAACTGTTCATCTGCTATTTCCATTTTTTTCCTTGCTCTTCTCATAATAATTCTCAGAAGTAACTTTGTTATGTGATATGAGAGGATATAGTCCGGTGGTCATCACATTCCTTTGCACCTGTTTCTTTGGTAGTGCTATAAACGTGGATTTAAGCAGGTCACTGGGCATATAACCACTGTTGTAAATGTCATTCAGTAACTTGATTATTATTTTTATTCCTATCTCCTTGTTATATTATCAGGCTTCATCGCTTTTCCTTTCTTCATGTGTTTGATGGCTCTATGATTTCATCTTCAAGTATTGGTGGTCCATCACAGTTTTCAGTATCTGATGTTAATTCTAGTCTTTCTCCTCCATATAGCTACTGATGTACTCTGTCCACCTGTCTTCCTTTCCCATTAACATTTTACCTTCTTTTGATTTCAGGTATCCTGTGGTATATTTTGTCTTCCTGCTTGTGAGTTCACCAATCTGTTTGTGCATGTTTTTGCCGTCTTTATTATGGAAGTCCTCTATTTGTCTGCACTGTTCATTTAACCACACTTCCTTTGCTTCTCTGCATTTGTGTCTTATTTCTTTATTTATCTTGCTATGTTTTTCTTGGTTATTTATACTCCTCCTCCTCTTGATGTTTTTGCCGTCTTTATTATGAAAGTCCTCTATTTGTCTACACTGTTCATTTAACCACACTTCCTTTGCTTCTCTGCATTTGTGTCTTATTTCTTTATTTATCTTGCTATGTTTTTCTTGGTTATTTATACTCCTCCTCCTCTTGTCCATCAGTCCTAAGATGTCATCTTTCATCCATTTATTTTTGGGGCTTCTTTTTTTCTTTGGTTTTTGTTGGTTTTTCCACTCTGGGGCTGAAAAATATCCTCTATAACCCACTCCCAAACTGATATCATGCTATACTTCAACATCTGCTACAAAGAATACCAGACTGCAGTCTCAAGGAGACAGAAGAAGTAACTAACCATAGCTTTCAAAGCCAGGGGGGAAAAAAAAACTAACAAGACATTACCAAAATGCTTCTTGGTTACTCCATTAGAAATGTGGGAAAAAAAAACTCCAAGAAGTTAGTGATAAAATAATTTCTTTAGTTTGGGGGGGGGGGGGGGGGGAAAGAAAGGCACTTGGTTCACACATGCAACATGCACCACTAGCTCCTAATCTAAGCTGACATTCACGAGGATTTACCACAAAACACTGACTTACACTATCTCCTGCTTCCCTGGCCAGAAGCTCCTCACGTTCAATCCCCACAGCATGCCCAAGCGTGTCTGGCATCTCAACATCATCAGTGGCTAAAACCATCCATAAAAAAAAAAAATGGCAAACATAAGTGCCTTTAATGAACAAATTATACAAAACTAAAACTTATTTCCACATTATTAGACAGTAATCCATCACGTCCATTAACCTCGTAGCATCCTTAAGACATGTTTTTTTTTTTGTTTTGTTGGTTTTTAATTATACTACAGGGATGTCAGATCTGCCCATAACCACCCCCTGCCCCCCAAACTTGAAGGACCTCTCCACTTGTTCCTAACATCTGACTTGATTGAACTGGAAGGTCCTTCTGGTAGCTTTGCCATATGTGGCACCACTCTACATTTTAAGAAACCTCTAATGTAAATTAATGGAATATCATGTACCAAACATTTAATACACTGTGAGACATCAGAAGACAAGGATACAAATATATGTTAACAATTGTGGAATAACACACTCTTAACATTTTCATGGGCATTCTCTAATCAAGTCTTCTCTAGAGAATGGAATACCACAGAGAAGAGTCTTCTTCTTCTTCATACGCACAGTGGCGATGATGCATGGTACCCCGATTTTTGTGATGCACTTTTTGGCTGGGTACCTCCGACTTCAGCACCTTTCCTTGCTAGGGCAGACTGTGTAGGCTGGCCTGGCCAAAACTTTGTTTTCCAGCCTCTGGTGGCTGTACGTCTTCTCCATGTCAGATCCAGCATGCAACACTGGCTGGCCAGACAGCTTTGAGACAGTTCCACAGAGGCACTCCAACTTTGGGATGAGGAATCCAATGAGTGCCTCAATGATATCCATTCCTCATCACCTAAAGTCTGCTGGCTCTGTTTTGTTTACATCATTCTGATAGCCACTATTGTAAAGACCCGTATGCTTGTCACATCCTGGATTCATTGGTTTCACATTAGATTTTCCTCATCCCTGCCGGCAATCTCCATGTCCCCACCCATCCATCAACCTGACATTACATTTTACAAAAATAAAAATTACATTTAGTGTTGACTGCTACAGGTTTCTGGGCTACATAAGTAGGTCAGAGTTTTTAAGCAAACAGATCTATGCTCCATGTCTCACAAAGACTATGTTAAGATAAGTGTGTTCTTAACACAGTTGTTCCCAGGGGTACAGAGAAGAGTCAAGTTAGTTAACCCTGATAAGTCTAGGTAGCTGATGACTGGCCAGTCCAAAATGACGGTGGCTGATCTTTTTTCCAGCATACTTTTTAATAGTACATCACCAAATTCCTGCCATGGAAAATTAATAGCATCTGGGCACTAACACCATATCCCTATATGCCTCTAAGGCATGACAGAATTACCTTTACCTTTTTTAGATGTTTCACAAGATTACTATTCATTTGAAAGTTTTTGTCAGTTCTCTGATTTCTTTTTTATGAATTATTTTGAATCTGTGAAAGTGTGGTCAGGACCAGATATGCATTCTGCATATTGTGAGTTTTATTTAGAATGTCTATAAAAGCAAGAAATATAATTTCTTTTCTGAGTGCATCATACAGGCAAAAGATAACAAAGACAGTAAGAAATGTTCTGTTTTCTTGCATTTTGATGACCTTTTCTTCATCCAAAGTTGACAACTGCCCATAAAAATGTTCTTTCTTTTTTACTCCCAAATATAACTATCTTCCTACAAGTAAATATTTTATACTTTTTGTTGTGAACTCACATAGTTCAACATCTTACCTTTCAACGTGCTAGGTTTTGTAAAGAAGAAGACTGAGAATTTTTTTACTTTCTAAAATACCCTAAAAAAAAAAAAAAAAGGAGGGGGAAGTGGTGATGTTAGGAGATCAGAAATTAAAATATCATTAGACCTACAAGGATTACAGGTATCCTGACTTGCTCAAGACATGATTGCTTGGGGAACCTTTGTTGATGCCTTATACTCTATTGGGGATGATGATGATGATGATGATGATGAAAAGGATTAAAGACAATGGACATACAAGAGTTTCCACTGCCTGAAAGTACACTGTTCAGTAAGTTGTGCCTCATAACTAATCACTTTATGACCACTTGTCAGAGATTTGAATGCAGTACTTAATTACCAAAAACCATGTTGAGAGTTTCATGTTTCATCCAATTAAATATTTTTAAAACTGTTCTCTTATATAGTCTTTATGCTATGAAGACATACATCTGTGTGCATATTAAAATGCAAATTTAATTTTTTTTAAAGAATACAAACTGTTTTATTAAAAAAAAAACTTTCCATTTTCATTTGCAAATAAAATGGTCAATTGTACATGCCTTTTTTTTTTCTTCACATAATTAAATTAATCTTCTACGCTTTACTGTAGTAACCCCTCAAATTTGCATATGTAAATGAATATATAACCCCACATGGTTTTGCTCAACAGTGAGCATCTTTAATTCCCATTTCCATGCCATTAAGGCATATTGGGGATACAGTGTTAGGCCTGTATTTCCATGACCTTCAGCATATGAAAGTGTGTTGATGTGGTTAGTGTCACACCTGGATGCATTTACCCTCCCAGACTTCTCAGCTACACATTTTTGGAGGCTGCGTGGACCCCGGGGCCTTCTGGTGTGTACCAGAAACAATCCCACAGCTGGGACTTGAACCTGGTATCACCAAATTAGTCAATTCTAACCACTCAGCTAACCAGGCCACCATGAGCATCCACCTACATAAAAAAAAATGTCTTATTAGACAAAATATCACCTTCTGCCTGATATAAATGTAGACACAATTCATTCTAATTCATTTCTATAACAGATACTGAGCATTCTTTATATGGCTAACTTTTACTAACAATATGCCCAACAACAATGGCCATGAAACTGGTACACCAAATATCTGGCTCCTCTTTTTTTTCTTCAGTCCAATTCTGGCTGTAACTTTATGCAAAATGTACTTCTACCAATTCTAGCCCTCTTTTTTTAAAAATTCTATTAAAGTATTAGACTACTTACAACAAAAAGTAACAATGGCCTTACTAATTAACAAGCACATGGTTATAATGTTTCAGTTGACACTTCAATCATAAAAAAACATACAGGAGAAAGAAATAGGACAAGACGAGATGTATGATATATAACAAATAAGAATGAAGAAAAAAAAGGGACCACTGAAATGTGATGTGGATGAAGCTCATCTGAGAGTGTGTGTAGTTAAATATTGTGAATGTTTAAATGCAGGACTTGTGGGGTATAACACCAATTTGGTTAGTTGGTAGTAAAGAAGGGACAAGATAGAGAGGGTTACAATGGTCATGAAGCCAAGAAAAAGATGGCTGGAAAAGATTAATGTAATTACAATTAAAAAAAAAAATTATAAAGAAAAGTGCAAGCAGATAGGTTAACTGATTAAACATATCTTATGAAAAAAAAATGATGCTACAGAACCTTCTCGTGCCTTTAAATGTCACATAGGGCTCGAAAGGTAGTTTGCCAGTTTTTCCTGTTTTCGGCGAGCTATTCAACCTCATTAAGGGATTTTATGCCTATTAATTTGGCCTCTCTTAACAATGTCCTCTTTAGAGTTTCACATGGTCTGTCTCTTTTTCTTTGGCCTGTTGTGTTCCACTTGATAGCTTGTTTTGGGATTCTTTGATTGTTTCTGCTCATCTTGTGACCAATATATGTCCATCTTTTTTTCCTGATCACCCATGAGATTATTGTTGTCCAGTCATTTGTCTTATCTCTGCGTTGTTCTTGAATTCGTTCCATTTGATGCCGAGTATTTTTCTCAGGCATTTGTTTTCATAAGAGTCTAATTTCTTGTCTATTTCCTTAGTTGTTTTTCAGCTTTCATATGCATAAATTAGGGTGGATATTAGATTTAAAATGGATAGTCTTAACTTGGATTTTGTGCTTATAACCTTTGAATGCAATATTTTCTCAAGATTCTTGAAGATCAATGCTGTTTTGGCAATTCTAATTCTAACTTCCTTTCTGGGGTCACCATACTGGTCTATGTAGCTGCCAAGGTATGATCGTTTTCTTCAACATCTATCCCATCCACGTGTATTTGTCCATTTTAATTAATGGGAAGTTTCATCATTTTTATTTTTTTCCTTGTAAATTTCAAGTCCTATTTTACTAACCACTGAAGACAGGGTATATGTTTGTTCTTGAATGGAATTCACATTGTTACTGATATGAGTTATGTCATCAGCAAAATCAAGATCTTCTAGTTGGGTTCCATGTACCCAATCAATATCTGTGTTACCTGTGGAGCATTTTTTCATTATGAAATTTGTTGCAATTCCAAAAAGCAGAGGAGACGGTATACATTCTTGTTTCACGCCTGTTTCAATCTGGAACCATTCGCTCATCCTTTCTGTTTTAACTGCACAAACATATACATTGTAGAGGTCCTTAACTCTTTCCACCCTTTCTGGACCCTGCAGGGACCATGTCTAGTTTACGTCGACAATCGAAAGGACCCTATGGGACACACTGTTTTGTTTTGTTCACATGTAAATTAACGACTTTCTGCGCATGCCAAAATCTTCCTTTACTTCTGGACTAACGGCTTGTTCGAAAGGAATTTAAATCTTATCAAGAATTTGTGTTTTCTAGTGACATTTTTTAGACCGACTCAAAATATGAACACACACACCGGCTCTACAAATGTGACTGCACGTTACTCAGGTAGTGGTAGGCTTGTTAGAAACAGTGCAAAGGCAGCTTTGAATTTATTCAAGTGTATAGGTAACGGAAAGACCATAACTGAATCAAGTTCTCACGTGGATGAACCTGTAGTTTTTACACTTCATGTGAGGAATTCCATTTATTTTCATATTGTGTTTTTCAATTGGATATTTACAGCTGTAATGGTAACTAGAAAACAATTTTATTTGTGTGTCATATTTCTTTTTTGGGCTGAAAAGAGATATAGTATATATTAGATGTGATTCATTTGGATTTCACAACAAAATGTGCCAAAGTTAGATTTATATTCAGTTGGAATATATTCAGATTGAGGGTAAGTTGAACATACTTTTTTTTTCTCAGTCCTAAATAATTTTTTAATTTTTTTTGCTCACAAACTTTTCAATTTTTTTGCAACAGTTCTCTTTCTTTGACAAATAACTACATTTATGAAATCCTCATTCATTTCTACTTATTTTGATATAAGATACACTTATGTTGAACTCTGAATTAGTTTGTTAAAATTAATTTTAGAGAGGGACCCAAAAATTATCGCAACACACGCTCGATATTATAATGTCCGCCCGTACGCCGGTAACGTCCGCGTTTTTTTTTTCCAGGGTAGAAAGAGTTGATGTTGACATTTTAGATGATATTCCATATAAACTTAAAATTCTCTACAATGAATCTGTGTATGCTATCAAATGCCTTTTTAAAGTCTATGAAGTTCAGTATTAATGGTTTCTGGTTTTCAATATGTTCTTCAATTTCAATATGTTCTTCAAGTATTATTCTGAGAGTAAAGATCTGATCGAGACAGCTTTTCCCTTTTTGAAATCCTGCTTGTTCTCTCATTGTGGTATCCACTATATCTTTAAGTCTATTCAAAATGACCTTGCAAAATACTTTTGACACAACTGATACTAAAGTTACCCCTCTCCAACTGTTACTGTCACTAAGGTTGCCTTGTTTTTGGTATTTTAACAATGATTCCTTTTTCCCATTTAGAAGGGACCTTTTCTTCTTTCCAAATCTTAGTAAACATTCTCTGTAGTTGTCTCACGTTGTCACTACTCATAGCTTTTAACATTTCGGGTATTATTTCATCTTCATCTGCAGCTTTGTTATTAGCCATTAAATTCACTGCTGTTTCAATTTCATGCAATATAATTTCATCTAGGTCGACATTTAGTTGTGGGGTTGGTAAGCCAGTTTCAAGGTTTATGAATTCTTTTGGGTGTGGTTGATTAAGTATTTCTTGGAAGTGTTCAGGCCATCTTTGCTTTTTGTCTTTACTTGATGTTAATAGGGTTCCAGTTTTGCTAAGGATTGGTCTTTCTTTAGATGTAATAGTACCTGTCAGCCTCATTTCTATGTTATATAAAGTTTTGGTGTCTCCTGTTTTTGCTGCTTTCTCTGCCTCTTTCGCCATATTGTCTATGTATTCTCTTTTGTCCCTTCTAGATAAACTTTTTACTTTCTTGTCTATTTCTTTGTATGTCGCTTTCACCAGATCTTTTCCAACTCGCAAAGAACCTGATAGCCATAGGAAAAAAGTATGGGAAGGTCCGAGCTGACCAAGTGAAATATGAAATAGATGGAAACTGGATGATTGGAAATACAAGGGATGTAGAAGCATGAATACCAACGTCTACCAGTCCACTACAAAATCAAAGAGACTTATAACCACCTCATAAATCTTTTGCCGGTTGCCCTGTTCACCGACTCCCGTTACCTGAACGTGTAATGTAATCGCTAAAAGCATCACGCCATATAGCAAACAGTACTGCCACCACTTTTACTACAATTAATGTTTCTTATGTTGTATATTATCTAAATTTACTTCCTGGATTCCAGAATATGTTGGAAATGCCGCTACGTGACTTCCGTAGCTTGACAGGTTTTGGTTCTACTAGAAGGTCACGCAGTGAATGTCAACATGGTAAAATACGTACTCATTACCGTTTAAAACTTAATGCATACAGTTTGATGAATACATACCAACTTTTCCTTTGTGTATGTCTGCTGCTTTTGAGGGCGGGCCATGAGCGCATCTAACTGATGCGACTGACAGCGAGCGTCGCAGAATGCATGAAGTTGTCCTCCACAGAGTCGCAGCCATCTTTTCTACACAAACGTGACTCGCTATCCAGATTTTTCTGCATCCGGAAATATCGACGAAATTTTAATTTGGCTGTCACGATGAGTACAGTCTGCATGCAAAAATCTCTAATATTTAGTATTATTTCTTAGGAGTGGAAAATCAATAGAAACACTCGATTTAAAATCTTTCAGGATTATTTTGCCCCATGTCTGAATCAACTGAGAACAGCTTTGCGGCCGCTACCATCCCTTTGCATAAAAAAAATGAAAATATATGGACAATGCACGCGTGTCCTTCTAAAAGATTAAACAACAACAACAACAACAACAGAAAAACATGAGATAATACATTATATTATATAGAAGTATATTAATAGAAGCACTATAGAACCATAATAGTATATTATGTAGAAACACTGTCACTGTCTTTTGCCCTCAGAATTTATTTTCAAACAATGTGGGCAAGTGAATATAAGTTCAGTATGTATATCCCCCTTCCCCCCCCCCACCGAACCCGATCAGGGTGACGTGAAGCCATGGGAGCAGGTGGTGGATGAAATGTGGGAGCAGCCAACAGATAATGTTGGTTATGGTCACCATTCTACGATGATAGGCAGATGATCTCAATGTAGGGACAATGGCTACGATCACTAACTAGTACAGTCACTGCCCGGAAGGAAAGCAATGATAAACTACGAGGGGTGATTGATAAGTTCTCGGCATAATGTACAACGGATTATTTGTGGACAACTTGTTAGGGTTATTTCTCAACATAGTCCCTTTGCAAGTTCATGCACTTAATCCAGCGATCCTGGAGCATACGGATCTCTTCTTTGTAAAAGTCAGCTTCTTGTGCCAGTAGAAAGTGGTCTACAGCATGAATGACGTCATCATCTGAAGCAAATGTGTGACCACTGAGCTCCTTTTTTAGTTGGGTAAATAGATAATAGTTAAGACTATTCAATTCAAATGTAATATCCACCCTCATTTTTGCATGCGAAAGCTGGAAAACAACTAAAGAAATAGAAAAGAAATTAGACTCTTTTGAAAACAAATGCCTAAGGAAAATACTCGGCATCAAGTGGAATGAATTCAAGAACAATGCAGAGATAAGACAGATGACTGAACAACAACCAGTCTCACGGGTGATCAGGAAAAGGAGATGGACATATGTTGGTCACTTGATGAGAAGAAATGATCAGAGAATCCCAAAACAAGCTATCAAGTGGAACACAACAGGCCGAAGAAAAAGGGGCAGACCGCGTGAAACTCTGAAGAGGACATTATTAAGAGAGGCCAAGTTAACAGGCATAAAATCCTTTGTTGAGGTTGAAAGACTCGCCGAAGACAGGAAAAATTGGCGAACTACTTTGCGAGCCCTATGTGACGTCTAACGGCACGGGAAGGATATAAGATATAAGATAAGATAAACAGATAATAGTCCGAAGGGGCCAAATCTGAGGAATAAGGAGCGTGTCCAAGAAGCTGGACGCATTCATGAATGGCAGCCATTGACACCGCCGACTTGTGAACTAGAGCATTGTCTTAATGAAAGATGACTCCTCTCGTCAATTTCCCTCGATGCCTTTCCTTCAATTTGACCCGCAGTTGCTTCATAAGATTAGCGTAATAGGCCCCAGTGACCGTTCTTCCCTTTTGAAGATAGTCTACCAATGGCACACCTTCTGAATCCCAAAAGATGGAAGCCATCACTTTGCCTGCAGACAGAACCACCCTTGCTTTCTTTGGAGGTGGGGATCCATGATGTCTGCGCTGCGTTGACTGTTCTTTGGTTTCTGCTTGAAAATGATGAATCCAAGTCTCATCCATAGTCACAAATTGCTGAAGAAACTTTTCAGGATCTGCAGAAAAATGGCCAAGATTGTCTCTTGACATGTTGAGACGCTGTCGTTTCTGATCAGCTCCATGAAGTTTCAGGACCCATCGAGCAGAGACCTTTGTCATTTGAAGATCATTGTGAATTATGGCATGAACACGTTCCTGGGAGATGCCCAACTCAGTAGCAAATGTACAGCTCAGTTGGTCGTCGATCCTCCATTATCATGTCATGGATTCTAACGGTAGTTTCATCGGTGGTTACCGTTCTTGGTCTTCCTGGACGGGGATAATTCCATGTTTAAATTGAGCTGTCCGTTTCTTCACTGTGCTGTAAGAAGGGGCACTCTCCCCTGGAGTCTCTACCATATCCTCATGGATCTCCTTCGATGTTAAGCCCTTGATTCAGAGGTAGCGAATGACTGCTCGATGAGACATTTTATCCATTTTCTCAATTTCTGTCACCTCTTACCACTTCAGTACCATGTTAAAAAAAATTGGTTGCAGTTAATTTCTTGAAACTTGGTGTTTAATCTTACATTAACCTGGTCTACAAATGCACCTAATATCAACTGTGCGTTTCAAGTATTTGTACCTTATGCTGAGAACGTATCAATCACCCCTCGTACCTTCTGGAAATATACCAAGAAACCCAACAGCAACATAGAAGGTCAGATAGGATAAAGATCTGATGGCGAGTCCTCCAGGCCAGATAGATCTAATTTTAACACTGGGGAAGAGTGTGAGACAGAGGTAAGCACTAGTAATTGTGACGATTGACAAAATCCTGACGGTGTTACTGTAAAGAGGACTCAACAGAGAACGCTTACATATTCTTTACACATTAATCGTCATGATAATCTAGAGAAGACCGTTTTGGAAGGGTACATAATGAGAAAAAGAAAGAGAGGAAGGCCAAGGCGAAGATGGCTGCAAGACATCGTTAATAATCTGCAAATGGATGCATCAGCAGCAGGGCACCTTGCTTACAACAGAGGGACCTACAGGAGAGCTATTAGGGAGGCAAAGTTCTGCAAGGGACATGCAGATGACTGACTGACTGATGAAATAGTTGTTTCATGACTATTTCTCCACAGCACATTAAGAAATGTCTAATGGAATAAACATGGAACCCTGTGTGAAAGGAGATGTGAAAGCAATGTATTTCGTGCAAATGGCAAAACTATAGTCGGTAGTGAATTACATCATTAGTTCTCTGTACTCCAGTTGGAACACAACAAAGGTTCTCCAACCAATCCTGTCTTGAGAAAATCAGAATATCTCAAACCTCGTCTTTCCAGATCCTTTAATTCTTCCTGTAAAGTGCTTCTCCGTGTCCCCAATGGCCTGCCCCACTTTCTTTTCCTTTCAGGTGTCAAATTCAAGGCTGTATAGGGGTGTCTTGTTATTTCCATTCGTAATGTGTGGCCCAGCCATTTCTATCTTCGTCTTTTGACCTCTATAGTGATGTTTTCATTGCCCGTCCTTTGACTATTTCCTCATTTGTCAGACGTTCTTCGCAGTGCAATCTTAACATTTTCCTGAGGCACCTTCCTTCAAATCCTCTCAGTCTGCTTTCGATTCTGATTCTCCGTGGCCGAACATGAAAAAGCTTACTTAACATAATCGGGTTTTAAAAGTTAAACATTAATTTAAGAATTGGCTGGGTCGGCAAGATATGCTATTGCACAGATAGGCACATTCCTTGGAATAGCCCCGTCTCCATACCCACCCTGGAGAGAAGGCTGTCCTACAAGGAACAACTTTATGTATATATAGGAAACAACGAGGTTTTCATACGGTAAAGTAAGAGAACACAATTTTGTAGGATTAGACCTTGAAAAAATCGTAGACAAAGCACTTTAGTGAGACGCGAGAGAAAGAAAAATCGCAAGAGAATTAATTACCTGGGATTCGAACACGGATTCTGATAGGAAGAGCAGCCGTCTAGCCACGAGAGAACAGAGTACTAATGAACTGGGCCAACTAGCACCTCAAAAAAAAAAAAAACTGTTTTCTAGGCATAGTCATTGGTAACAGTTCAGTCAGCCGCGCAGAGCCGAGCCGAGCCTCACAGTGCTGGCTGCTATTGCGCAAGCCGACCGTTCTTTTGGCGAAAAAGCGCTCTCGAATTCCATGAGTGGGGATGAAGGCTTTCGCTCCCTTCCCGGACGACGATAGTTAAGGTGTTTCAATGCAGAAGCAAGTGGTTTGTCGGCCGAGCAAAGCCTATAAACGGCTAGCCAGCAAGGTTCGTGCCTTCTCGTGGCAGAACTGTCTAAACTGACAAGAGAAGGGGCGAAGGCGAATATCTGGCGCCTGAAAACCAGACGCCTCAGGTAGATGAGAGTAATGTTTGATAGTTCATCTACCGTTGCTGGCGAGATTCTTCAGCTGCCGTGCGTGGAGTGAGGCTCCTCCCGACCAGTGAAGAAAGGTGGAAATGGGGTTGCCGTGCGGCACCACAGTGGAAAAGGTGAAAGAAAGGATTATGCGAAGTAAACAGTAGTCAAATCACAGCACCTCTGGTCTTGAGGTCGGCCACGTCCTGTGTGCACTCATATCGGGCGAAATGCCTGATCCGGCTTAACCCAGAGGTTAAGACACTGTTGGCGAGATTCTTTGGATGCCGCGCCTAGAGTGAAACTCCACGGATGCCAGGCCGTACCCATATCCGCAGCAGGTCTCCGAGGCGTATAGCCTCTAGTCGATAGAACAATGTAGGTAAGCGAAGTCGGTAAATTGGATCCTAAACTTCGGGAAAAGGATTGGCTCTGAGGGTTTGGCCAGTCGGGCTGAGGTACAAAGCGGGACTGGGATAAGCCCGGGCTGGGAGAGGCCGTCGCCATTAGCCGGCGGTCCGGTCAAGCTCTGAACGCGGCTGCAACTTTCCCGCTATGCAGCAGCGCCTCCCCGGTGTCATTAGCGTCGGCTGGCATTCAACAGCCAACTCAGAACTGGTACGACACTGCTGGCGAGCTTCTTCAGATGCCGCAAATGGAGTGAAACTTCTTCCGGCAATTGAAGAAAATGCCAAAAAGAAATAAGGGTTGCCATGTGGCGCCGATATGAAAAGGTGATGGAAGGATAAGGTGAAGCTTAATCGGTATGTCCAGTGGTCTGGTGGCGAGAGCTACTCATACCACGGCACCTCTGGTTTAGAGGCCGGCCACATCCGATATACGCCCATACTGGTGAAATATGCCTAAACCGGCTTAAACCAGGGGTGAAACTTGATGGCTATGCATGTCACGGTACCTCTGCTCTTGAGGTCGGTCACGTCTCAAACACGCCCATACTGGGATAATATGCCTAAACCTGCTTAACCCAGGGGTGAAATTCACTAGTGGCGAGGAGTCGTCCTCCTGGACAAAAGCTCCGTACTGGTCACAACAAGGAAGGGTAGCGGCCACGACCACAAAATGCTGAAGTCGGAGACACTGGACCAGTGCAGTTTAGATAGGCAACCACCTCTCACCTGGCGGGGATGTATGCGCATCCTAATCACGCTGAGGTTTTCTGGTGAGAAAGTCCAACGCTGAACTGGATGGGCTACCACCTCTCACTCGGTGGGGATACACATGTATCAAAAAAAACGTCAATATTTCCCGGTGAGAAAGTCCAACTCTGGGCTGGATAGGTAACCACCTCTCATCCGGCGGGGATATACTGATATCCAAAACAGGTCGAGGTTTTCCTGTGAGAAAGTCCAACTCTAGATTAAACTGGTGCAACGAAAACCACGATGTCACGCATTCCCGTTTCTGAGACCCACCAAGAATACAGGCTAAAGCCCTGCGATACTCTGAACCTCTTGTGGTCCTCTCGGGGATCTCGTGTGGTCCTTTCGGGGACCACAGAGGGACCACGGGAGTAAATTCAGTAGGATCACAGTGCGGTCTTGGTGGTAGAAGCGAACGAAGAAGAAGAAGTAACTGTTCAGTAGACACGAGGGATCGTGACACCCGGACAGAAACGAGGCCATGACACAGAAATTACGTAGCTAAGATTTAGTCTCTCTAGCAGGTACCAACTTTCAGACTAACATACACACGGTCTCCTGCCATGTCTGGTACATACTTGAACAGCAAAAACAAACAAACGAATACTTATTACACGAAGTTCGTTTCAGGAACATTTTTTTTAATAAATAGGAAACAACGAGGCTGTCATACGGTAAAGACAGAGAACACAGTTTTGTAGGATTAAACCTCGAAAAAAATCATAGACAAAGCACTTTAGTGAGACGTATAAACTAGGAAAAAAACAGGTAGGCACAGCTTTATTACTTAACGAATACACAGTTCCGTGAGCCTTAATCATACATAAACATACAGAAATAGATAGATAGATAGACAGACAGATAGATAGATAGATAGATAGATAGATAGATAGATAGATAGATAGATAGATAGATAGATAGATAGATAGATAGATAGATAGATAGATAGATAGATATGAATGCTATGTTAAAAAGAAAAAAAAACTATCCTAACTCACTCTTTATGAGGGATTCACATGCGAGTACGGTAATGTGATATATCATTGTATACAAAAGCTGCAGAATGACTTATATTGGTGAAACTGGCCTCGGATTAGGGGACCGCATGCAAAAACATCTGTACGATATCACACAGCATGCTTCGAAACCAGTCCCGAATCATTTCAATGGCCCCAACTACAGAAGCAAATCTGACTTTCTGGTAACAGCCATCAAACAGTGTCACGCAGATAACACAAGCCGCCTAGCTCTTGAGAACCGCTACATTCAGGAATATGGGACTCTGGAACCACGTTGTTTGAACTCTTTATTCAGCTACACCTATTATTCTCCTCTTCCACATCATAATCCATCCCCACTAAGTTCCACTTCCTTCTCATTTGTTACACATAGCTTAGAAACTCTTCACAGCATCACATTAAACCCCTCAACCCCTACTATAATCACATCTTTCACCTTCTCTCGGCTAGATTACCATTGTATCATTCTCTCTCCCCTCCACGATTTTCCCACCTGCCACCCTCCGTTATGACCCACCTATCACACATCCCAAGCCTTTATTTAAATACTCTCCACACTCCACTATGCGTATTTCTGACACACAGCGTCGGACAAGCCACAGCTTCTTACAAGTTACAGCTAAGCGCTCTATTCATGTTTTGTTTTTTTGTTTTTTAACATAGCACTCATGTGAATTTATATTTTATCTACTTTCTCTATTTCTTCATCCTGTATGTTTATGTATGATTAAGGCTCACATCGAAACGTCACAACTGTGTACTTGTTAAGTAATAAAGCTGTTTCTACCCCCCCCCCCCAGTTTATACATGTTGCTATCACAGCTTTACTGCAGTAGCTCCGTGTATAGTTATATACTCATACACTAATTATTTAGTGAGACGTGAGAGAGAGAAAAATCACAAGAGAATTACCTGGGTTTCGAACACGGACTCAGGTAGGACGAGCAGCCGTCTAGCCACGAGGGAACACCGTACTAACGAACTGCGCCAACTAGCACCTCCAAATGGAATAAGTGTAATAAGTATTCGTTCGTTTGTTGTTGTTCAAGTATGCACCAGACATGGCAGGAGACCGTATGTATGTTTGTCTAAAAGTTGGCACCTGCTAGAGAGACTGAATCTAAACTATGGAATTTCTGTGTCATGACCTCGTTTCTTTCTGGGTGTCACGATCCCTCGTGTCTACTGAACAGTTACTAATGACTGAGCTTACAAACACCTTTTTGGAGTGCGAGTTAGCGCAGTTCGTTAGTACACTGTTCTCTCGTGGTTAGACAGCTGCCCGTACTATCGGAGTCCATGGTTCGAATCCCAGGTAATTCTCTCATGATTTTTCCTTCTCTCGCGTCTCACTAAAATGCATTGTCTACGATTTTTTCGAGGTCTAAGCCTACAAAACCGTGTTCTCTTACTTTACCGTACGAAACTCTCGTTGTTTCCTATTTATAAAAAATTGTTCCCGAAGCTTTCTTTGGAGGTGCTAGATTGGCACAGTTCGTTCGTATGCTGTTCTCTCGTGGCTAGACGGCTGCTCATCCTACCGGAGTTTGTGGTTCGAATCCCAGGTGATTTTTCTTTCTCTCACATCTCACTAAAGTGCTTTGTCTACGATTTTTTCAAGGTCTAACCCTACAAAACTCTGTTCTCTTACTTTTCTGTTCTACCATGTGCGTCGACTGAGTGGCGGAACGGCCTCTAGATATAGAAGTCAGCTGTGAATATCTGAATGAACAGTAGCAGACCAAAGCAGGTACTCTGCTTCCTTGCAGATTAGTCGCTTTTGATAAAAACTGGTGTAGAAAACCGTATACAAATCGAGTGAAAGGCAAAGAGAAACCACCACCGTACCGTCATTGCCATGCTAAATCATACTAATATACTATATGACGATATGATTACATGTAGTTGTAATGCAAACGGCGAAAACAAAATTTTGTATGATAAAAGGTAATGCTAAAAGGGTATCTTGCTTACAATCGAGAGGCCTACAGGAGAGCTGTTAGGTAGGCAAAGTTCCGCAAGGGATATGCGATGAATGAAATATAATATATCATCAGACTTGAACAGTTAACTCAGCTATCCTTTTAAATCAGTGATTCCTAACTTGAGGATGCAACCAAAATTAGTTATGGGATGAGGGTATGGGGATCGTGGGAAAAATATAATTTGGAAAAGAATTAGCTAAGCTAAAAAATTTACACAATTTTTGGGAAATCTAGTTTATGCTTTCAAAATTAAATATTAAAATAATGACAGCAGCACTCACTACATTCATTGAAATACTTTTTATTAAATTTCAGTACTTCATTTCTGATGGATCAGGGATCACCCACTGTTGCTGGACAATAGGCAGGTCTGCGCAGAAATCATTGGAAGCAGCAGAAATGTGGTTTATTAGAAGAATGTTGTGAATCCCCTGGACAGCAAAAATAACTGCTGAAGAATATGAGAAGAGCTGGAGAGACAAAAAATCTTGTCAAAAAAATAAGAGAGAGACAATGTACTTTCATAGGACATGCAGTGAGAAGAGGGGGCATTGAAAATATTATAACAGCAAAAAAAATAGAGGGAAGAAGACCAAGATAAATGATACTGGACAGTGTGACGGGATGGTGTGAGAAGAGATCAGCAACTGAGCTGATGGCCTGCATGAAGGATCATGTACTCTGGAGAAGCATAATAGCCAATGCCAGTTGGCACGGCACCTGATGATGATGATGATTATATCTGTTGCTGATAGCAGCGCAAACAAATAACCTGGCTAAAATATTGTCTGTCGTCAAACATTACAGATTATCAGAGTAGAGGACAAGCAGAATAAGAGATGGCAGCTGACGGAGGAAGGTGTGTCAGTTCTTCAGCAGGGTAGCCATGAGGCAACAGTGTACAGTGCTGTCCCTGCTGGTGGTATTAGCCAAGCCCAACTGATGGTAATTCATTTTTATTGTTAATTTAAAAATAATTAATTAATAGTGATTATACTATACAGCATAGATCCTTTTTCAGATTATCAACATCATTAGGGACCTCTACAATGGATATGTTTGTGCAGTCAACACAGAAGAAGGAATGAGCGAATGGTTCCAGATTGAAACAGGCGTGTAACAAGGATGTATATTATCTCCCTTGCTTTTTGGAATTGCCATAGACTTTATAATGAAAAAATACTGCACAGGTTAAAATGGGCATTGATTGGGTACATGAGACCCAACTGGAAGATCTTGATTTTGCAGATGACATAACTCTTATCAGTGACAATGTGAAATCAATGCAAGAATAAAAACATATACCCTGTCTTCAGTGGTTAGTAAAATAGGACTTGAAATTTACAAGGAAAAAAAAATAATGAAACTTCTCATTAACCATGAAGGAAAAATATACATAGACAGAACAGCTGTTGAAGAAATAGACCATTTTGCATATCTCGGCAGCTACATAGACCAGAATGGTGACACCAAAAATGAAGTTAGAATTTGTATTGCAAAAGCAGCATTGACATTTGAGAATCTTGTGAACATATGGCATTCAAAAGTTATAAGCACGAAAACCAAGCTAAGATTATTCAATTCAAACTCTCATTTATGCATGTGAAAGCTGGAAAACAACTAAAGAAACAGACAACGAATTATACTCTTTTGAAAACAAATGCCTAAGGAAAATACTCAGTATAAAGTGGAACAAATTCAAGAACAGCTCATAGAGATGAGACAGATGAGCAAACAGCAACCTGTCTCATGGGTTATCAGAAAAAGAAGATGGATATATGTCAGTCATGTGCTGAGAAGAAACAACCAGAGAATCCCAAAACAAGCTATAAAGTGGAACACAAAAGATCAAAGAAAATGAGGTCGACCACATTGTTAAGAGAGGCCAGTTTATTTGGAATAACATCCCTTGATGAGGTTTAAAAGCTTGCTGAAAACAGGAAACCATGGCAAGCTACCACGTGAGCCCTATGTGACGTTTAACGGCACAGGAAGGATGTAAGATAGGTCCTTGTTGAATGCTGACTTCAGCTGAGAGAGAGAAGAAGTGCTGAAGATCTGACTGTTCAAATGTGGTTGTATTTTGTTTTTATTTTAATGTATTTATAAGATTAACAATTTCAGAGAGCACAGAAATATTTTTGTAATCAAACATCGCAATCATACTTCACTGAGAAATGTAGCAATGCCTGTATTTATTAATTTCTTATATATCTTATATCCTTTCCTTGTTAAACGTTGCATAGTGCTCACAAAGTAGTTCTCCAATTTTTCCTGTTTTCGGCGAACTTTTCAACCTCATCAAGGGATTTTATGCCTATTAATTTGGCCTCTCTTAACAATGTCCTCTTCAGAGTTTCACATGGTCTGGCTCTTTTTCTTTGGCCTGTTGTGTTCCACTTGATAGCTTGTTTTGGGATTCCCTGATCGTTTCTTCTCCTCATGTAACTAACATATGTCCATCTCCTTTTCCTGATAACCTATGAAACTGGTTGTTGTTTAGTCATCTCTTATCTCTGATTTGTTCTTGAATTCGTTCTGCTTGATACCAAGTATTTTCCTTAAGCATTTGTTTTCAAAAGAGTCTAATTTCTTGTCTATTTCCTTAGCTGTTTTCCAGCTTTCACATGCACAAATGAGGGTGGATATTACATTTGAATTGAATAGTTTTAACTTGGATTTTGTGCTTATAACTTTTGAATGCCACGTGTTCTCAAGATTTATTCATTTGCAGAAGTTTAAATTTACAAACCCTCAGTTATGGAACAAAACCATATGGCTACAGTTATTTTATTTTATTATCATTTTTTAAAAAATCCTAAAATGAATGATAAAAGTTAAAAAAAAAATTCTGTTACAAATATTTTGCAGAGTTCCGTACCTAATGCTAAGGTTGGATTCAGCAAGGCTATGTCTGCAGGATGGATTAAAGTAGATAAAAGTGCAGAAGGTGGGCCAAGAGTTTTCAGACAGGTAAGAATTTCTTTATTTTTCTTCTTCTGTCTCCCTGGAACTGTTCGTTGCAGCCATTGTGGTGAAAATGTTGAGGCACAGCATCATATTGGTTTTGGAGGGTGTTATGGCAGCTATTTTTTTTCAGTCCCAGAGCGGGGCTTAAAAAGCAGAGAGTGTGCAGTACTTCTTTAGCAGGCTCCACCACCATGGGGACTATGTTGATCCCTGCCCTGTAAACATACTAGACCTTTTAATGGAGGTGCTAACAGCTATAGTTCATCAACATTGATGCTAGTATGTCAGCTGTGGGTTGATAACTGCCAGATTGGACAGTGTCTTCACCCACAGAGATAAAAATAGACAAGTTTATGGATGAGGGTTTTCTTGGTTTTTTTCTTAAATTGAAGATAATTCTTAAAAGGATGGCACCGTTATCAGGAGATAACTCTTATAAGGATGGCACTGTTATCAGGTGATAACTCTTAAAAGGATGGCACTGTTATCAGGAGATAACTCTTAAAGGGATGGCACTGTTATCAGGAGATAACTCTTAAAAGGGATGGCACTGTTATCAGGAGATAACTCTTAAAAGGGATGGCACTGTTATCAGGAGATAACTTTTAAAAGGATAGCACTGTTATCAGGAGATAACTCTTAACACTTTGTTGACCAAATACGGGAAAATCCGTATTTCTGGTTTCCGTGCGTTGTTGACCGAAAGGCGGATTTGCCGTATTCGATGGTCGTCTTATTTAAACTGTTTCTAGCGTGTTATTTAAAGTAATTTTTGGTTGTTTGTATTTTTACTGCAAAGTTAATATAATAAAATATTGTTTTTAATCTTTGTAACTTAAAAAAAAATAGAAATCTCGCGGGTTTAGCTGTCGGAAACACGTGTTTACGAGATCTCGCCAAGTCGACATTTTGTGCAAATGGCGGAGCACGTTACGCTCGATGTTACTGCGACAGTACAATGAATTATGCCCAGAATCTTTTGTCAGACTACCCTAGTAATGAATAAAAACCACTGTTTAATGATTCTAGTAATGAAATTGATGTGTTTCAAAGTGATTTCTGTGACGGCGATCTGATTAAAAATATGATAACTAGGCACAGTGTTGCTGTGTCAGAAATGAAAATTCCAGAGATAGTGTGATTGTGATTCGAAGTCAGGATATGATTCTTCAACAGTAAGTATTTCACATTTTTTGTGTGATATAGTTAGCAGTGATATAGGTGTGTGGAGTAACATTGATTCTACACCAGTTCTTGAAAAATTTATAGGAAATTCTGGTGTTTCAGTGAATGTAAACAAACAAGACAGCATGGAGGAAATTTTCAGTACAGTGTTTGGCAATGATTTTTTTTAAACTGTTACCTCATCATGAAAATTTATACTGTGCACAGACACAACATATGAACAAACTACTGCCTTTTTGTCTGAAAATATAACACATTCAGACATTAACAAATTCTTTGGATTGATCATTTTGATGGACCAGACTAGGAAGACACACTGGAAAATATTACTGGAAAACAGACCCTCTTCTGGAAACACCAATATTTTCAAAAACAATGAGCAGAGCTAAATTTGAGCATCTTCTGACACTTCTGCATTTCTCTGACAACTCTCAAACATTTCCAGAAACAAGTAGAATTAGCAAAATAAAACCTCTGCTGGATTATTTTTTGCCTAAATTTCAAGAGTTGTATAAACCGAAGCAGCAGCTTTCGACTGATGAAGGAAAGACGAAAGATTTGTTCGCATGATATCAACAATGCACAACAGTGATTGTCTGGAATAGTAAATAATCATGTTCTGGTGAATCCTGAGGATGAAGGCACTAAAAAGCATCATCTAGGAAGTGCAGAGTGTGCTTGGTCAATGAGAAAAAGATTGAAACAAATTTTTTTTGTCAAAGTTGTCAAGTTCCACTGCATTCAGATAGTTGTTTCACAAGATATCACACCCTCAAGAAGTACTAGAGGGTCTTGGGAGTCTGTCTACCAAGTTGGATTACATTCCCTAAAGGGTGAGTAGAGATATGCATGTTTTTCTAAGTTCACTCAAAAAAGTTCATTTTTCAGAAAAATGGCTGGGAACTGGGGGTTTTTCAGGGTAAATAACTGTGGTCAACAAAGTGTTAATGGGGTGGCACTGTTATCAGGAGATAACTCTTAAAGGGATGGCACTCCTGAACTCTTTAAGGGATGGCACTGTTATCAGGACCAGCAGATTAAAGCTGGTCATGACTCATTTTCATTTAAAAAAAAAAAACAGGCTACTGTGTTAAGACAGTCAGGTTTGCGGGTTGGGTCAGGGATTAACATATTCCCTGGTCAGTGGGTTGGGTCAGGGATTAACATATTCCTAGCTGTGATGAAGCTTAAAAACATCCATTTCTTGGATTCTTTTTCAAGAATTAAAGAAAGTCACTGTAGCCCATGCTAGTCTTAAGTTTCATTTGTAGAGAGGTCTACAGCAGAGCCATCTTTTCTTTCTTAGACATGCTTCATTCATCAATTTTTTATAGATTATGAGAAAGGCAGCAGAACTGGGTACTCTTTCATGAGGGTTGAGGTGAATATGTTGGAAAATGACATCAGTGCAGTGAATCAAATCTGGTCAAGAACTTTCTTACCTACACAAAGGTGCTTCTGGTTAAAGGCTGTTGTGATTCTGCTTGTGCATCAAGTTTCATATATTCACCCATCTAAGCTGACGAATTCCATCACCAGGAGTTTTTCATGCACATACTGCAGTCTTCTGTTTTCCTGGCATTCCAGATTTGAGCTTGCTCTATAGAGAGTTTACATGTATTCTGGAGGCCATTTTGGGCACTTGAATAATAAAGCTGTGGTGATTTTCAGTTTTTGTACATGGCTGGAGTGGTTCTAAAACCTGGCCAGTGAACATCCCCCTCGACATTACAACAATCATATCTGAAATAGTGCCTGTGTTACAGGATCAGCATGGCGCCAACTCCTCTGGAGTTTCAAGCTTGATCTATAGGACCATACAACAAACGGCAGCAGGTTTTATTCAGAAATATAATACTATACATTTGTTTCACTGTAGGTTGACAGTATAGAGGATACCGTGAGATTGTGCCTAGAGAAAATATCAAAGCTGACGACTAATGATGTCACTGAGGATCAGAAGAAGGAGTTTAAGAAGAGAAAACTGATTTCTGAAGTGTATGTATTGTTATAATATGAGAAGATAAGGGTGAGGCAAGGCTGTGAAGTTAAGAGTTGTGGGCAGTTTTAGGTGGAGTTGGTAGTTAGTAGAAGCGTATCAGTTACAAAGGGATTTTACATAATGGGCAGTAGAAAAATAAAGAAGCCAGAGTTTAAAGCAGTTTTAGGTGGAGTTGGAAGTTAGTAGAAGCATACTAGTTATGGAATTAGAGTCAGTGTGTGTAAAAAAAAAAAAAATAGAATGTGGGAAGTTGAAGGTTTGTCGTACTGATTCGGCAGTCTTGATATGGGTGCTGGAAATTGACTTGTAAGTGGGTTGTGTTGTTTTATGGAAGAAGGAGGAGGTCAAGAAGCGAAAGTTGACCGTAAAGGTGTGTATTGTTCTTGTGTGGAAAAAGATGAGAAGAAATAAAATGTTTGTCTTGTAAATGTAGGTCTGCTGTTTATGTTTTCTGTTTGGAATTGTTTGGCGTTGAAAGATATTCTTGTTGTGTTGACATTTGTTGAAGTTATGAATGTAAACTAGAACATGTACAGGTTATAATTGTAATTAGAACATGTACAAGTTATAAATGTAAACTCTAAATTAGAACATGTGCAAGCTATAAATGTGAACTAAATTAGAACATGTACAAGTTATAAATTTAAATCCTAAATTAGACTGTATTTCTATTCCACTTTGATTCAGAGATGGTAAAGTAGAGCTAAAATAGAACCATTGTGGCACATGGGCACCTAGGTGACATGATGTATGTGCCCATATTTTTCCTTTTCCAGTCAGCACACTTGAGGTAATGTCAGCATCATGCTTGATCACCTTTTAGCTCCAAAGCTTCAAGAGGAGTGAAGTGCTATGGGAGTCCAAGGCACTGACCACTTCACTACAGACACTTATTCAGAAATAAAAGTTAAGATTCCCTAAAGTCTGTTTATCTGTGTATATATTATTGTTAATGCAGGAAGGAGGTAACCTATTTGGTTACAAAAGGGGAGAACTTCACAACTGTAATTAGTAAGCCTGTGGTGGACCTAACCCCAGAAATGATATCGAGCGGCAGCTGGAAGACTACACAGTTCAAGCCATACAACTTCAATGCCTTAGGTATGAGTGCTGTGAGAGGACACCTGCACCCCTTGTTAAAAGTAAGGGAACAGTACAGGCAGATCTTTCTAGAGATGGGGTAAGTTTTATTTTCAGAGTTCCATTCCTTACTTGATCTTTTCAGTTCTGCTGTTATCCTAAAATTGTTGTTTTTCTGTTTAAATAGATTATTTTATATGTTTCATTTCATGTACAGAACTGGGACTATATATTAACAGGAAAAAAACAAAGATAATGAAAAGTAATAGTGCAAGCAATAGTGTCACGGTAATCGAGGGAGTACCAATTGAGGAAGTAGAGTATTTCACATATTTAGGCAGCACAGTGGATAAATACATGGGAATGGAAAAGGATGTTAAAGCTAGAATAACCAAGGCCAGGACAGCATTTGTCTAGCTTAATAAAATATGGTCATCTAAGAACATCAAAACAAGAACCAAACTTAGGCTTTTCAATACATATATAAAGACTGTCCTGCTATATGGTTCGGAGACATGGGTTATGACCGAGACAATACAAAAGAGAATACAAACATTCATGAACTACTGCTTGAGGAGGATTTTAAACATTAAATGGCACGACAAGATCTGGAACGAGGAGGTCTGAGAAAGGGCAGGACAAGAAACAATGAACCTACAAATCATGTCTAGGAAATGGAGGTGGACTGGCCACACTCTGAGGAAACCCGACATCAGCATAGCAAGACAGGCACTGACATGGAATCATTAAGGAAACAGAAAACGAGGAATACCTAGACTTACTTGGAGGAAAGAAATCATGACAGTGCTCAGAGACAAGGGATACACATGGAAGGAAGCAGAGAATAATTTCAAGAACAGGGATGAGTGGAGAGCCTTTATTTGTGGCCTGTGCTCTCAAGGGAGTGAAAGGCGATGATGATATTTCATGTACAGAGAGAGAGGATGGCTGATATCATAGCACCATTCCCTCCCTTTTCTGCTGGAATTGGGATCGTGATGTTGCTTTAGTCTGGTCAGTGTGGCGGGGGGGGGGCTGTTGCTCTCAGCATGTCTAGAGGCCACAAAAAAAGCTACAGGAGTTAAAAAAAACATCACATATGCCCCACTCCTTGTTTCATAGCGGCAACCCATCTCTTTGAATAAGATGGTTGAGGATGTGAAAGTAAACACAAAAGACTTCAAATCAGTCTTGTTATATAAGTGCCATAAATACAGAAAGTTGGAGTTCAGCTGCCTAGGGTGAGTTGCCAACTCTCATTCTTTAGGTTTTTGCTCCCCCCCAAAAAAATGTGTTTTGATACCAGTTTTTTCAGCAGGATTTTTTAGTGTGTAGTAGATAATCTGAAGTTAACTACCTTTGCATGAAACGCTAGCTTATCTGAGACTTACTAGTGTTTATTATTTACTGTTGTTGGTTATATTCATAGTTTACAAGATATTTAAGCTTGTGGGTGACCACATGAATGATTCACTGTCCTCCACAGCTTCTCAGAGATGCCAACCAACAATTACATCGAGTCCAGCTTCTGGAACTTTGATGCCTTGTTCCAGCCACAGCAGCATCCAGCAAGAGATGCCCATGATACATTCTTTATATCAGGTACATTAGTCTCTGACTGCAGCTGTGACTTCTGCATAAGAATGAATCATCAGAATGAATTTCTAAGTTTCTTTTGTATGGCTGAGAGCATATTTTCCACAAAAAACTGGTGGCCAACCAGTTGTATTATAGCAAGGAGTTGCCATTCCAGCATTGGCTATCTGGATGTTGCTGTTACTGCTCTTATACTCTCAAATGCTATAGAAACTGAGCTGTTTGCTCTTCTAACTCAGAAATGATGAGGATGACTTACTACCGAACCTTTTCTCCTGCCGTGGGGCGTGCTTGTTATAAGATATGGATGATTAGATACAGCGTGAGACATTTCATCTTAAACAAGATCCTGTTGATCTCTTACCAGGCTGTTATGACACAGCTTGTTACCAGGGAGCGCTGCAATGGAGTATTAGGTGGGATCTTGGCTGACTTCATGGTTCATCATCTTTTTGTTGCCAGATTGGATTCTGGATTCTTCTCGAGGCCCATTGGAATAACGCCAGTTTTTAGATTAAATTGATTCTTAGTGTGTCTTTTCTGGTGTGTCTGGTAATAAAATAATATGCTTTAGTTTCTGGTACTGATTAAAACAGATGTACTTGAGTAAGTACAGTACAAAGGCAGGCTGGGGACCGTGAGAGGTAGAGAGACATGTTGCTGCTCTGCAAGATGTCACAGGGCACACTGTGTGGTGATTGCTTAGCTGATCACTGTCCTAGGACATGGATTGATGGATGGACTTGAAGTATTGATACTGGGGAATACAAAACAGAGCAGGCTAAATTGTGGCTGACCCTGCCTCAGTTTAGCCAAATGCTCACCACCTGCAGACTATGTAACAACATGGTTTTGCAAGGCATGATTGAGCTTACTAAGAAGCCAAGGACTGTCTTTGTATATGCTAGTGGAAATATGCTAGAAGGCTGCAACAAGCTCGCTCATTATCATTAGACAGAAGGGCTAAAAGCTCAGTCCAACAGGTTTTGGGGCGAGATGAAGAAATATTGAAACTGAGTAGTCACTCAGTTTTAAATAATTTGTGATGTGGAATTAATTATTATTTTGCTTTCTTTTGCCAGATCCAGTGAATGCCAGTGCCTTTCCAATGGATTATTTAGAGAAGGTGAAGGAGTTCACAGTAATGGTGGCTATGGCTCCCAGGGCTACAGATATGACTGGAAGGTGGAAGAGGCTGAGAAGAACATCCTGCGAACCCACACCACAGCCGTCAGTGCCAGAATGCTTTACAAACTGGCGCAGGAGGTACAGAGAATACTTGGTTTTAGTTCTGTCTTTCTCAGCTTATTGTTCACTTAAACAGGTAGCCAGTGTTGTCATGAAGGCCTGGTTTTTATTGTTATTCAAATGTGTGTCATGCCAGTCTAGCAGTGCCTACTGTGCAGTGGGTTTCTAATCGGCCTACATTGATGTGACCTGCAATAGTTTTGAGATCAGTTTTGGAATATACACCATGCAGTTCATGTCAGCTTCAGTTTTATTCTAGACTATTTTTTTTCTCACTCCTATAGCTTTTATCAGTGTTTTTTTTTTTTAAATTACATGTATCTGTGCTGTTTTAAAAAATATAACTAAAAGATTGAACATAGGATGTAAGCATTTATTCCTTTTATTATGTTGTAGCCTCAACAGTTTTGTAAGTTTTAATGTTGTAAGTCGTCAGTTTCTTGCATTAATTCACCATTAAAATCTGACCAGACAAAAATCACTAGGGGTAAGAGAAGAACTTAGTTGATAGTCACCTGTGTTCTCACCTGAGAGGTCATGAGTTCAGGACTCAGCCAGTCCAGCTGTAAATGTGGGTATTCAACACACTGATGATGTGGAAGCAGTCTTTGAAGATCTAGAACATTTTCCTGCATGGCAAAGTGCACTGGATTGGATTGCACCATAGACTATCAGAGAACAGATAGAAAAAGGGATGACAAACCAAGAAAGATGAGGAATATGGGGCTTTGTCAGAATCTGAAAAAAAAATCTTACCATAAACATATTTTTTCTTCATGTTCTTGGTAATGCTTAATCAGAAAACCGATTGTCAGGATGAACTTAACAGTCTTCTCCAGGTCCTCCTTGCAGTTCCACACCTTCCGCCTTAGGTCCTACCCTGAGGCCATGTCTAGCTGCATAGGTCTGTAAAAGTTGTTTTTCATAACGTACTGTCACTAGGGGGTGAAGATGTCAATATCTAAAAGGAGGGACACAGTTGTTAGCTACATTATAGCAAAACTAGCCTGGCCCTACAATGCTCAGGGGAAGATTGCAGTAAATTACTTCAGCCTGACCAGGGAGGTAGGGACTGATTTGTCCTCTAGGGTGGTGGAGCTCACCGAAAAGCTGGCCGGATGTGGGAAACAGTGGTAGCAAATGTCACCATCTACAAAGTCCTGTATTCTTACTTTTCAGAAAGAGTTCAGGCCTGTGAAGTATTTCTCTATAGACCGTGTGTTCCGTAATGAGAACTTAGATGCAACTCATCTAGCAGAGTTCCAGCAGATTGAAGGAGTTGTTGCTGACCGAGGACTGACTCTAGGTGATCTCATGGGTACAATCAACCAGTTCTTCAGCAAGCTAGGTATGTTGCCTGTATATGATGTTCAGAAGCTGTAGTTGCATTGTATGTAACTAGTATTTGAGTGTTCATAGGGAGATGGACATACGTTGGTCACTTGATGAGAGGAAATGATCAAAGAATCTCAAAACAAGCTATCAAGTGGAACACAACAGGCCGAAGAAAAAGAGGCAGACCGTGTAAAACTCTGAAGAGGACATTGTTAAGAGAGGCCAAATTAACAGGCATAAAATCCTTTGATGAGGTTGAAAGACTCGCCGAAGACAGGAAAAATTGGCGAACTACTTTGCGAGCCCTATGTGACGTTTAACGGCACAGGAAGGATATAAGATAAGATAGGGAGTTGCACAAAATGTAGAAAAGAAAGTAGAGACAGCCGTTCTGGTAAGCAAAGACTTGCCCAGACTCAGCCTTAGTTCTGCAAAGGGCTTTCTGGGAAAAAGCAGCTCTACAATACCCAGACAACAGCTGTAACCAGCCCAGACTCCATCTCACTTTCACAAAGTGCTTTCTAGGACAAGACATTGCTACAATACCCAGACAACATCCTTAACTAGCCCAGACTTCACCTTATTTCCACAAAATGCTTTCTGGGAAAAAAAAATCTGTTGCATTATGCACAGACAACATCTTTAACTAGCCCAGACTCCACCTCACTTCTACAAAGTGCTTTCTGGGGGAAAAGGTAGTGCTACAATTGCCTAGCAAACATGTTCTGAAGCACAGCTGATCAATTTTGAGGTTTTTCTTGGGTATGTTTCTTGGCAAACTGGTAAATAGCTGTTTTTCTTATTGGGCATGTTAATCGGCAAACTAGTAAGTAGCTGCTGGGTTTCTTCTTGGGTATGTTACCTGGCAAACCGGTAAATAGCTACAGGTTTTCACTTTTAGGCATGTTAATCAGCAAATTGGTAAGTAGCTATTGGGTTTCTTCTTGGGTATGTTGCTTGGCAAACTGGGAAGTAACTACAGGGTTTCTTCTTGGGTATGTTACTTAGCAAACTGGTAAGTAGCCAAAGGGTTTCTTCTTGGGTATGCTACTTGGCACACTGGTAAATAGCTAGAAGGTTCCTTCTCCCTTCAGATTTCTGATATAAATAAATATTCTTGTATTTTCAGGTATCACAAAACTTCGTTTCAAACCAGCATATAACCCGTACACTGAACCAAGTATGGAGATTTTCAGCTACCATGAAGGTAAATTTCAGTGCTGATTTTCAGTTAGAATTTAAAAGAAAAATTTTCAGAGAGATTTTTTTTTTTTTTTTTAGCTTTCATTTAGAACTGTTTCAGTGAACCTTGGATGTAGCAAAACTAGCAAAGGAGCACATTTTGGATCCTTTTGCTTTTTTTTTTTTTTTGCCACACTTTGTTTTCTTAGTTTGATGAGGTCATAAATAGAAATTTTGTCATTAATATAATAGATGCATGAAAGATACAGGCTCTCTAATTCTCATCTCTCTTCTGCAAGAGTCATTTTTATATCTATATGAATCTTATCTCTCCTCTGCAAGTCATTTATATATATTATGAATCTGTCTCATCCTCTTTCATGATTGTTATGCTCATTAACAAATGCTGAATGACTGTGACTGAGTGAAAGCTATATGATGAAGGGCAGAATGTTAGCTGGACCTGCATGCCTCTTTTTCTTCTTATTCGTTCACTTCTACCACCAAGACCGTCCCACGATCCTATTGAATTTACTCCTGTGGTCCATGATAGGTCCCATGGTCCTCCTGTGGTCCCCGAGAGGACCACAAGAGATTCAGAGTATTGTAGGGCTTGGGCCTATATTCTTGGTGGGTCACAGAAGCAGGATTGTGTGACATTGTGGTTTTCGTTGCACCAGTTTAATCTAGAGTTGGACTTTCTCACTGGAAAACCTTGATGTGTTTTAGATATCAGTATATCCCCGCTGGGTGAGAGGTGGTTGCCCATCCAGCCCAAAGTTGGACTTTCTCACTGGAAAACTTCGACATGTTTTGGGATATCCATGTACCCCTGCCGGGTGAGAGGTGGTTGCTCATCCAGTCCAGCATTGGACTTTCTCACCAGAAAACCTTAGCGTGATTAGGATATGCATACATCCCCATCGGGTGAGAGATGGTTGCCTATCTAGACTGCACTGGTCCAGTGTCTCCGACTTCAGCATTTTGTGTCGTGACCGCTACCCTTCCAGTTGTGACCAGGACGGAGCTTTTGTCCAGGAGGACGAATCCTCACCACTAGTAAGTTTCACCCATGGGTTGAGCCAGTTTAGGCGTATTATCCCAGTATGGGCGTGTTTAGGAAGTGACCGACCTCTGGAGCGGAGATACCATGACATGAGTAATCATCAAGTTTCACCCCTGGTTTAAGCTGGTATAGGCATATTTCACCAGCCGGCCTCTAGAGCAGAGGTGCTGTGGTATGAGTAGCTCTCACTGCGAGACTACTGGACGTACCGATTAAGCTTCACTTTATCCTTTCCATCACCTTTTCACAACAGCGCCGCCCAGCAACCGTAATACATTTTCTTCATTGGGCGGGAGGAGTTTCACTCTACGTGTGGCGGCCGAAGAATCTCGCCAGCAGTGTCTTAATTTAACCCCTGGGTTAAGCCGATTTAGGCAATCTGCCCGATTATGGGTGTATATAGGACATGGCCGCCTCTAGAGCAGAAGGTGCCATGATTTCATTAGTCCTGACCTCGATACTACTGGTTACTTCACTTAATCCTTTCCTTCACCTTTTCCATGACAGCGCTGCTCCTAATCGCATTTTTCTTCATTGGCCGGGAGGAGTTTCACCCCACGCACAGCAGCTGAAGAATATCTCCAGCAGCAGGTTTTAAATCAGAGTTTTCCTTCTCCTAGATGAGCTACCAAACAAGACTCATCTACCCGAAGTGTCTGGTTTTCAGGTGCCCGACATTTGCTTTCGCCCCTTCTCCTGTCAGTTTGAACAGTTCTGCCACGAGAAGGCCAGGAGCTTGACTTGGGACTGTCAGAGGCTATTTGAGATGTATGTCTTGGAGACATTTAATTGGAGTGGAGAGCGTATCCCCCACCCCACCTCTGGCTATAGCAGTCCTTAGAACCGCATGCGTGCCTAATTCTTAACCCTTTGAAAATAAAGTATGTTTGTTCGCTAGTTCGTTCGTTCTCCTGCTGGAGTAAAAATTCATCATCTTGTCTTGGATGTCTCTTTCTTCACAGATAGTACTTTTCCAAACCATCCCTATCTTTTTTAAATAGAGGATCATTCATTTGCATGTCCCTTGCAGAACTTTGCTTCCCTAACAGCACTCAGTTGTGAGCAAGATGCCCTACTGCTGATGCACCCATTTGCAGATCATCAATGATGTCTTGCATCCATCTTTGCCTTGGTCTTCCTGTCTTTCAGAGATGATCACACATATATAATTTGACTCAGTGCTAGGCTTGGAAGTAGGAACATAAAATAATTGGACATTCTGTGTAAATACTCACATGCTTACCTGTAGCATTTTGAAGCACATTTGGATTAGGTCTGTGTATTTACAAGCTGGAACACCACATGGCCCTTATAAGTTTATACAGTGGTCCAATGGAAAAACTCAAGAAACCAGAGTGCTACAGATCCTAACAGGAACCACGGATAATAGTTCATTTTATCCAGTAGAGGCTGTGTAAATTAAAATTTTCCAGTGTAATGATTAAGGAAAAAAGTTCACATATTAAATCAGGAGTTGAATACTGCAGATGCTGGATGCCTGTTTTCCTGTCAGACACTGGACTCGTATGTTTATCAATGTCCGACACTGGATTTATATATTTAGTGTGTTAGACACATGATTCATATGTTTAGCTGTGTCAGACACTGGATTCATATGTTTAGCTGTGTCAGACACTGAATTCATATGTTTAGCTGTATTATTACTGAATTTGTTTATCTATGTCAGACACTGGATTCATATTATTTGTCTGATGATATGCTGGCTCACTATTGTGATCAACAGGTCTGAAGAAATGGGTGGAAGTAGGAAACTCTGGCATGTTCCGTCCAGAAATGCTGTTGCCTATGGGTCTGCCAAGTGATGTTTCTGTAATAGCCTGGGGGCTTTCTTTAGAAAGGTGAGTATATGCCATTCACCTTCATCATCATCTTCATTTTGTGTCGTCTCCTCACGGATGGCTGGCTGCAATGCATCTCCGTTCTGTTCTGTTTCTTGTCTTCACAGAATACTCGGCCAAGCTTGTCCCTGTCCATCTCTTGATGTTGTCCACCCATCTATATCGCTGTCTTCCTCTTGTTCTTTCCCCTTTGATCTTGTCCTCAAGAAGAGCCTTCAGTATAGTACTGTGTCACTTGACATGCCCAAAGTATCTTATTTGTCTCTTTCTTTTTTAAGATTTTCAATATTTTTCTTTTCACTTGTAGTTGGTTTAGCACTTTGTTCATTTTCTTTTCTGTCCATGGAATATGCCCTATTCTTCTGTATATCCACTTTTGAAGGGCCTCAGTTTTATTTTCTCTTGTCTTATTCAGGGTCCAGGCATTTACACAATAAAGGAATGTTGAATATATGTAGCATTTTATGATACATAATCTCAGTTGCTGTGATATTTGTTTTGATGTAAGGATCTTTCTCTTTCTGCTGAAGGTATTTTTTTGCCAGACCTGTGCTTTTGTTAATTTCCGTTTCACATTTTCCACCCTCTGTTATCATGTGTCCCAGATACCCGAAGCTTTTCATTTATTTTTATATTTACTGCCAGCTTTCTTTCTTTGCTTCTGATTACCATGACACTTGTCTTTCTGATATTTACTTCCAGTCTGTACTTTTGACTTTCAGCATTTTGTGTGTGTGTGTGTCACTAGATTCTGCAGGTCTTGTTGGTTCTTTGCCATCACCACAGTGTCATTTGCATATTTTAGGTTATTGATTGCTATTCCTTTAATGTTTAGTCCAGGCATCTCACTAATTTCTTTGAACACCTTCTCTGTATAAAGGTTGAATAGACATAGAGGACACATCCATGTCTGACTCCTTTCTTTATATCCATTGGTATTGAGTAGTTTGTGTTGGACTGCACAACTGCTGTCTGGTCTCAATATAGATCACTTATTATTCTGATGTCTTTGCCATCAACATAAATCTGTTTCAGACATTCCATCAGCTGTTCATGCTCTGTCAAAGGCCTTTGTATAATCTATAAAACAAGCATAGATGTCCTTTTTAACTTTCATGTGCGCTTGGTTGAATTTCTTCACTTTGACATTCAGAGCACTGGGCAGAAATCACATTGCATCAACACCGGGTGACGGCCGTCGCAATGCTTTGTTTTAATGCTGAATATTGCTTCTCTTGTTCTACTATTTCTTCTAAATTCAAACTGCTGACCACTGATTTCCATATTTATTTTGCCTCTGATTCTCTCTAGAATGATTTTACTTAATATCTTTGTCACATGGCTCATTAAACTGATGGTTCTAAAGTTGGTGCATTCTACCGAGTTTGGTTTTTTTGGTAGCGTTATAAATACTGAAGTTTTCAGGTCTTGTGATAGGTATCCTCTGTTTTATATCATTGCATAAATCTGTGATCTTCTCTATTCCAAATTCTTCTGGGGCTTCTAACATTTCTATACTGATATTGTCCAAGCCAGTAGCTTTACCATGTTTCATTGTTCTTATGGCCTTTTCTGCTTCTGATTTTAGTATTGTTGGGCCTGTCTCATTGTCTCTGTCTGGGCTTTTATTTCTGTTGTCCATGTAAAGCTCGCTGATAAATTCCTTCCACCTTTTATTTATGTCTGAGCCTTCCAACAAGAGTTGTCCCTGCTTGCTTTTAATACAGCCACCCTGATTCACTTTCTGACTCATGCCTGTGAGTTTCTCTGTCTCTTCATACATCTCTCTTGTCTTCTGTTGTTTCTCCATCTCTTCTGTTATATGCTGTTACATTTTGTTATTCAGAGAGTGTAAACTATGTTACATAATTCTTTGTTTTGATGCCTGAAGAAGTCTTGTCAGTAGTGATCTGTCCTCTAAATGAGGAGGTTGTGAGCTTATGACCCTCTGTCAGTCTTCCTCCAGTCAACTGAACTGCAAATAGAGTACAAAATACGATTTTGTGCTGAGGAAAACAGCCTAAGAATATCAACATGGCAAGACACACGGGATTGCATAGACTGTTGGTGAATGAAAAGAAAAACTGGATATGATATAAAGGTCAGTGCTTTGCCCGAGTCTGCAATTTGTGAAGAAACAAAAAAAAAAAAAAAAGATACTAAATTACAGCCATAGTTGTATATTGGAGAAGTGTAAAGATTCAACCTGTATATGAGTGGCTTTATTCACTGGTGTCTTGTTCCAAGATGAAAGAGCTTCAGTCATTCTTTTATTCAAAGATGATGCATACTGTGTTCTAAGAGAGAGCTGGTTCTCAGAATGCACTGTTCTGATACTTGCTGCCGTATTTCATCATTAAAATTGTTGCTAGTGGAGAAAGTTGTTTTAATCTGGCCATTTTGCAAATCAAGATGTTTTTCTCTATTTATTATATATATCCACAGGCCCACAATGATCAAGTATCATATTGACAACATTCGCGAACTTGTGGGACCAAAAGTGAACTTAAAGATGGTCTATGACAATCCTCTGTGCCGCTTGGAGAAATGATGTATCGAAATTTAGTAATGTCTAGTTTAGAGAAATATAATTGTTTCTGGTGAAAGTTTTATTGTTTATTTTGGATCATAGAGTTGGTGGTGTTGTAGCAACTGTTAAAAGAAAACAGGAGTTTGAAGGTGAGTGACTTCGATGAGCTTGTTCTGAAGGGTGAGGAGGGAAAGTTTTATTTTGTTGGTGGTAGCTTATTGTGGGCTTTTTTTTTTTTTTTGGGGGGTTTATTTTCCTGACATGAGCATATCTCACACATTCTTGTTAATTATTTTGACTGGCATTACATTTCACTTGCACTGTGATGACAAAATTAAAAGAATCTTAATGCAAGAAAAACTTCCACTCCATCTTCTTAAGTATTGAATGCCAGAGTTATGATGAATCTGGAGCCAAGTTGCCAGGATTAAGTTTTGTACTTTTGGCCAGATTTTAGAGGTTGCCCCATACAATCTGTACTAGATCCAGACCTACTGGTTGGGTTTCACTGTGTAGCTCTTTGTATGCTGAGAGTAAATGATCTCCACTCTTGTATGGGAACTTTCAAGATCGCATGAGTTTAAACAATAGTTGTTTGTGATTCTGTAACTTTAGCATTCAAAAGAAAAATTGAGGTAAAAAAAGAAGAAATAAAAGCTATTTGTTCAGAAGAATTTGTGAAAAATGTTCACATTTTGCAAGAATACTTCAGTTGGAGTTTTTATACATAAAAGCAGTGTCCATATACCTGCTTGAAAACCACCTTTTAGGACTATATATATAAGGATATGCAGAAGAATAGTGCAAATTGCATAGACAAAAAAAAAAGATGAGAAATGAGTACTAAATCAGCTGAAATTGGAAAAGAAAATGGGGAAAAACATTAGAACTAGGCAGATTAAATAATTTGGTTATATCAAGAGGCCAATACAATCATGAAAACCCTATTAGAGGGAAAAGTGGAAAGAAAGAGCACTAGTGGAAAATCATAAAAAAGATGAAACTACAGTCAGCTCAGCTGGGTGCACTTGTGAAAACAAGAGAAGGAACAAACTGAATGGCCATTGCAGCCAGTCTTTCTTGGGGGAGACAGTAATAGATGATACATAAAATGTTGCAAATAAAAATTCATAAAGAATACTATGTGTTGTAGTACTTGCTTTGTGATACAATGGAGGTAACAGTGAAGTGACAGATGGGAAACCTAGAATTTTATATTAGATGGCTACATATGTCAGATATATTCATAGAACAATAGCAGCAGCATTTCATTTCTGTAATTCTGTGTATGGCTGTGCTGGTATCTTTGGTGAATAAATACAAAATATCTGTTGAAATGACCTGATGTTGTAAGTCATTAAAAAAAAAATACAAATGATTAGTTTGTGTTAAGCAATGGCACAGAGTGAAAGCAGTTCTGTTTTGTGAGTATGATTCACTGAAGTTTTTGAGATGCAAGAAGATGATTTTAGATAGTGGCTTTGATGTGGAGCCCTTCATTTTTTATGTTGTGGTGATTATCTTTCAATGCTCTCGATGCTTCTGTAAGATAACTACAGATTCATTCAGCTTTCCAAGCCATTGTTGCAGACAAGACTTATCTCCATTCCTCTCTGCTCTTAGTCTTCTCCTGTCAGTTGTCTACTCTGATGGCTCATAGGTCATCTTCCAAGATGTTATGCCACCACTGTCTTGGTCTTTTTCCATTTATCACATCTGAATAAGCCCTTTTTGTCTGTCTAGTCTTTTTCATATTCTCCAAGTGTCTGATCCTTCTCAACATGTTGTTTTTCATAATGGCAGTTATAAGTGGAGATAACCAATGTTCCCTCTAAGCTGTGCAGTCATGCACACACAAAATATTATGCTGTGTAAAAAATAATATCATTGCTACTTTTATTTTTCAATTTCTTTATGTTACTCTGTGGTTTGGTAATACTGAAGAGAAATATGACAGCCCTACATTAATCTGTTTAATGATTTCTTTGGATTTTAATTTTTTTTTTTTCTATGTGAACTTTAAATTATATATAATTTGATGTTATGATGTTTATCTACACACAAAATTTTTGTTGAGAATATACTTGCACACAAGTTGAAAATTTCCACTGCAACACCTTAGAGGGCATATTGGAAATAACAAAAGATGTCTGTCAAAAATAACTTACTAATATGCAAGCATTATTTATCAATACAATTTCTCATACATTACATTCTTTTGCAACATGGCTGACAAAATTGAAACTGTCAGTAAGCCTTGTATAAAAAAAAAAACTTAAGCTAACACTTATAACTGTGAATAATCCTGCTTTTCTATGCTGACGTCTGTAGAAAAAAAAAAATCCCAGAATTGTTGATCAGAAAATAAAAGGCACTTAACAACCTTTAGAAACACTGTAAGTACAGTAATAATACAGTTATTTCCTTTTGGTCAGAATGCGGTTAGCACTGATGTACACAAAAAAAGTGTGCAAAATGAATATTTTAATAGTCTTGATGTGCTTCACAGCACATGAATAAAATACAACAAAAGTTACAGACATACAACATTCTCAGCATGTTTATGTACAAACATCAATAGTTACAGTAATATCTGACAGATCATGCTGCCCAATTATGCACATTAAATATAGGCAGAATTGGCCATGAAAGGAGCTGTTCAGCAAAATGATACTCTGCAAGTTTTACAAAACAGATAACAATACAACCCACCATCTAACAATCAGATGTCACAACTCTCACGTCAAGAACAAACAAGATTGCAAAGCACGCCTGTATCGCCTTGACCTGTATGTGTGCCCCGTGGCCCCCCCCCCACTGCACATTCAAAACAGACATTCAAACTCCTGAGAACATCCACCAGCTCTGCCCCCCTATACCACAAAGCACGGGATGCAAACCATGACCTCCAAAAGACTGCATAATTTATCTGGACAATAATAAATATAGATGTCTGAGGCTGGAACGCAGAAGTAGAAACCAACAACTGCCTGCTTCAAAACAGTCTTAAGACAAAAACATTATCTTGCTACAGAACATGTTATTTTTCATATAACAAAATGTTCGAATATTTTTCTGTTATTAAAAAAAAAAAATAGTTGATAAAGATCTTTTATTTAAAAAAAAAAAGCGATGAACTAGAACACTTTGGCAAGGGTAGGTTTATGTCAATGAATAGACTGTGAACAAGAAGCTTTTGTATGTGTCATGTATAACTTTTTTTTTACCTGCGGCAAGATCAGAAACTCTGACGAAGGAAGAACACCAAATAAAAAAAGGGCCAAGAAGACAGGTCAAGGGGCACTAACACCATATCCCTATGTACCTCTAAAGCATGACAGGGTTGCCTTTACCTTACCTTTACAAGGAGACAGATAGCATGAAACCATGATTTACAATTACTGAAATACCAAACAAAGATCAATGTGCTTAATAACAATTGATAACACATCATCTGCACCGACAGAATGTGCTTTCAACAGAATAAGAAAAATCCTTGCTTCCAGATAAACAACACAGAAGTTGAGAGTTGTCCAGGATTGCGTATCCTTGATAACAGATCCATGTCGAAACATGGGCACTCTACAAGTTAGAAGCCCCAGACATGTAGAGATACACTTGAATGTGATGCATCTCACTGATAGAACAGAAAAAAACAAACCTCCAGAAATATGCAAAATATTTCCAACAAATTAAGAAGCATGAAAACCCATCCTGCTTCACATACCTGGGCACATGACAGCCTGGTTTTTCATGGCCTACTCGAGATCTTGCCAACCATTCAGGAGGAAAAAAAAAAACAAACAGCGGAACTTGAAAAGATGGACAGAAACCTGTCTGACCATATGCCCAATCAAGGCCATAGAAAGATCACACCAGGAGATCCATTATAGCAATCTTGCCTTGGATGTTGGCAAGCATGATGATGATGATGAACATTCAACCCTCAGTCACATTCACATCTGTGCTCCACACACCAGCACATGCAATTTTAACCGCAACGACACATTCTCTTAATCCCACCCGCAGAGATGATTAATGTCATTTCACTCTTTTCCCCATCCAAAACTTTGCTTTTGGCTTCTCGAGTAGGGTCCCAGCTGCTCTCTTCAACTTCCTTCTCTCAGTCTGATGAAGGCTATTTTGTTCTGCGGTTCTGCTGCTTGTTTTCTTATCCTGCATTTGTGATTAAAAAAAAATGCATATAAATTTTAACTGGCTAAAAAACACTACGCCCCCCCCCCAAACATTAATATAACAACAAATTCTTTCATGATATAAAATATTTATAATTTAAATTTTCTCCACTTTCTGGCTTTTCGTTGGTAACTAGGTTGATGACTGTTTAACTCTTTCCATGCCTCAGGAAGAAACGCAGATATTCAGTTATTTGCCGGATTAAAAGGGAGGGTCTTGATATGTATAGGGGGTATAGTTGTAAAACGGGCACCATATTATACACATATAATGAAACACAGTATTTCCATGTACTTCCGTGTACTTATTATGTTTCAAAATATAACTACATGTATGAAGATTTCATAAATGCAGAGTTTTTTAGGAAAAAAAGAAGTAATGTCACATTTTTAGACAATGACTGTTTCCAATTTACCATCGGAAAGGTCTAGAGGTACAATAAGTACCATCTGAGATGCATAGATTTACCTGTTGACGTCGTATTGTAGGTAGAATAATGTCTGAAATAACCTTCTAACTACTTCTCCAGTCGTCTAATATGTCTAGATCTACTTGAGATACAAGAACAGTGGTCTGGTCACAGAGCATGTCCATATCCCTATGTACATCACCAAAAATTGAAATTTCTTGCAGAAAACTTCAATTTTATCTCTCGTAACTAAGCACTCTTCAGCCATTTTGAAAAAAGTCACGGGGCATGCGAGCTAAATGTTACACTGGGTTTTTAATGAAACAAACCAAACGTCGCTAGAGTGACTAAAGGCACCCCATGAGAAACCGTAACCGTCGTCTAGGCGACGAAAGGCACAGGAAGAGTTAATATCTGCAAATTTGAGTTCTTCATAATAAGTACAGAACAAAAACTTTTGTAACATGTAAATTGGTCAATTCTGATCTGTCCTCTCACACAGAAAGTTGTAAATTAGATGCTCTTAGATCTGTCCTCACACAAAATGTCATGGATTAGATGCTCTTAGATCTGTCCCCTCACACAGAAGGTTGTAGATTAGATGCTCTTAGATCTGTCCACTCACACAGAAAGTTGTGGATTAGGTGCTCTTAGATCTGCCCTCTCACACAGAAGGTTGTGGATTAGATGCTCTTAGATCTGTCCACTCACACAGAAAGTTGTGGATTAGATGCTCTCAGATCTGTCCTCTCAGACAGAAAGTTGTGGATTAGGTGCTCTTAAACCAGTCGGGCTATACAAACAGATAATATCCAAAGACTATTTGTTAGACTCCTCTTGCGCTTGACACATCTTGTTTCAACAGATATTTCAATGTAGAATGAAAACAGTAATATCCACCAAACTATCAACAACCTACCTAAGAGACAGCAGAATCTTCCTTAACACTCTAGTCATTTCCATAATAAACTCTCATATCATTTCACAGAACTGTAAGGTATTTCTCAGCCAGCACATCAAAGTATACCCCTTCCAAAGAGAGGGTATACTATTACCTCCACTACATCACAAAGTTGGGGGGCAAAGTTTGCAGATTCACAAAAAAACACAAACCTTTTTCAAAGAGAAAGTAATCTCTCTGTTGCCGATAGAGCCTGCAGTTTGTGTGACATCATCCTCGGAAGCCTGAAGTCTTTCCGCCAGGGGCTTCCTGCAAATGAAAAAAAAAAAGAAAAAATCTTTTATGACATTTTTTTAACGTGATATTATGATTTACCATTTTTGGTGCTCTATTATTTTTAATGCCAAGTTTTTTTCTGGTTTTAATTTCCACTTCTTTATATGGTGAACTTATAAACTCTTGACAGCTGATGTTATGGAGTAATTCTTGTAATACAGACATGCTGGAAGAGATTATTGTGATAAAAAAAAAAAAATGTACTCTTCACTATATGAAAATCAACTTCATTCATTTGTCTCCATCTTACCAAAGCATACCTCATACAGAAAATTTTTGGCAAACTATGATGCCTCTCACTGTTCACCATTTCACCCTTAAATTCCTGACATGCAATTTGCACTTATACCCAGTTAGATTTATCCCCGTCTGCAGCAAGAGCTTGAAGACTAGTCGTCTTTGCTTCACGAATCACCATCAACAATGATGATTGTTTAATTAACAAAACGGTCCAAAATGTCATGTTAAGTGATAATGTAGTTGTGCTCCTTATGAAATACAGATTCAACCCCCCCCCCCAAAAAAAAACCAGTTTCTTCTAACTCACTTCAGACTTTTCTTCTTGTTCTGGTCTGTCTTGACACCAATCTCCTCGCCATCTTTTATCTCAAACAGTCTGGCCTGCCTTCTTTCTTCTCTCTCCTGGGCTACCTCCCGAGCTCTCTTCTCCCTGGTCAGTCTCTGGTGTTCCATCTTCACCTCCTTCGTCCATGTGTGCTCATCCTCAGAACTACTCTCTTCATCGTCACTAGGTTTTCCTTCAGGTTCATCAATTCCCTGAAAAAAAATATTTTAAAATTCAAGATAAAAGTACGTTTCAAATGTCAACGAGTAACGATGAGTAGAAAACACCAAAATACGTGTTGTGATATCTCCCTTAACACCAGACCTGAAGCTCTTTGTAGCAGAAGCTTTGAGGATGATCCTGCAACATTAGCATTTCATGATATAAGCAATGAGATATGATGTTTCAGTAAATACAACTAACACAGCTCTGTGTCATGCCATTGAAGTATACAGTGGTTACTGGAAGTATATAGTGGTTACGGAGTGGTCTTACTGGATAAGACCTAGCTCAGATGCTGGTCTCCAGGAGCTGCTTCATTATACTCAGGATATGCCCACAAGCGTTCTGCACTAGACATCATTACTACCTGAAAGTTACCCAAGTGTAATATATAACTTTTTTGGGCATGTGCTCATTTCAGCAGATGTAGCTCAATAACTACTCAATAGTGAAACCTGCTGCAGGCGAGATTCCTCAGCTGCCGTGTGTGGGGTGAAACTCCTCTCAGCCAATGAAGAAAAATGCGATTAGGATTACCGCATGGTGCCGCTGTGAAAAAGGTGATGGAAAGGATTAAGTGAAGTTTAATCTGTATGGCCAGTAGTCTCGCTGTGAGGGCTACTCATACCACGGCACCTCTGCTCTAGAGGCCAGCCACATCCTATATACATCCCATAATGGGGCAATATGCCTAAACCAGCTTAACCCAGGGGTGAAACTTGATGGCTACTCATATCATGGTGCCTCCACTCTAGAGGCCGGTCACATCCTGTATACACCCATACTGGGATAATACGCCTAAACCGGCTTAACCCATGAGTGAAACTTACTAGTGGCGAGAATTCGTCCTCCTTGACAAAAGCTCCAAACTGGACACCACCAGGAAGGGTAGCAGCCACGACCACAAAATACTGAAGTCGGAGACACTGGACCAGTGTAGTCTAGATAGGCAACCACCTACAACCCGACGGGGATATAATATATCCAAATCACGTTCAGGTTTTCCAGTGAGAAAGTCCAACTCTGGACTGGATTGGCAACCACCTCTCACCTGGCGGGGATATATTTACATCCAAATGTCGAGGTTTTCCAGTGAGTAAGTCCAACTCTAGACTAAACTGGTGCAACGAAAACCACGGTGTCACACAATGCCACTTCCGTGATCCACCAAGAATACAGGCCCAAGCCCCGCGATGCTCTGAGCCTCCATCCTAAATGACACTATTGCAAGAACACAGGAGTAAGCTCAGTAGGATCAAGAGGCAATCTTGATGGTAGAAGTGAATGAAGAAGAAGAAGAACTGTGGAATAGGGCAAATGGTAGTTTGTTGTTAGGAGCTGCTGCTAAGTATGTTATTTAAAAAGTTCGCTCTTTCTCTGAAGGCACCTCATCTTATATGAAAAATACATTGTATACGAATGCTTTACTTGAAATAGTGAGACAATATGATATTTAGTTTACACTTTTGCAAGACAACAAAAGCACAGGGAATGAAATGAGTTATTACATGTCAAAACAGATAGTTTAAAATGTACAAGTATGAGGAAAAAGAAACAATAAAAAGTTTCAACGGGTATTACAGTTATGACTTGTTTCTACCAAACATTACAAGCAGACATCAAGGACTGCATCACTCTTTATAATGAAAGTTGCCATATCTGAATAATCAAGTCTCTTTCTAAAACAAGGACTGCAAATAAGGATGTAACAAAGGAGTCCCTTCTGAAAAGGTAAATTCTGGATCATTCTAGAAAAAAAAACCAAAACAAAACATGAATCTATTTCAACAGTACCTCTATTTCTTTAAACTGGCGGGTGAGATTGTACTTCTCATCCCGTTTCTTCCGAGCCTTGTCTAACTTTGACATGACCGGGTTGATGAGTCTAAATTCATCAGACTCAGGATCAATCTGGAAGTCAGGGTTGGAAAATATCGCTGCAAAACGGTCGTCCTTGAGAATGCTGTTTACCGCCTTGTTCTGTGAAAGGATAACATTGTACTCATTAAACATCTGAAATCTGTATACTTAAAAGTTTCTAATATAAATAGTCTCTGAAGATGTAAACATCACGAAATTTTCTCAAAACATCCTGACTCATAATAATGACCAAACAAAATGAGATTTCTATTTTAGTTAGGGGTGAAAGGATGAATACAAAAGTATTAGAATAAAGAATAAACAGGAAAGAAAGGATAAATAAAGGAGTATTAGAATAAACAGGAAAGAAAGGATAAAGAAAGGAGCATTTAGAATAAATAGGAGAGAAAGGATAAATAAAGGAGTATTAGAATAAACAGGAAAGAAAGGATAAAGAAAGGAGCATTTAGAATAAATAGGAGAGAAAGGATAAATAAAGGAGTATTAGAATAAACAGGAAAGAAAGGATAAATAAAGAAGTATTAGAATAAACAGGAAAGAAAGGATAAATAAAGGAGTATTAGAATAAACAGGAAAGAAAGGATAAAGGAGTATTAGAATAAACAGGAAAGAAAGGATAAAGAAAGGAGCATTTAGAATAAATAGGAGAGAAAGGATAAATAAAGGAGTATTAGAATAAATAGGAGAGAATGGCTAAAGAAAGAAGTATTAGAATAAACATAAAAAAAATCTAATAACAAAACACTGCAGCCAGATTGTCAGGAGGGAAAGACCTGGTGAAAGAAGATTACAACAGTATACGATGGATTGGCAACAACAAGAAATAGACAAGGGACAATCTGTCCAGGCAAGACACAGAGCTGAAGGTCTATAGCACCAAGCATCACTGGGAAGACCACAAAGGAATATTATGACAAGACTTGTAGGGTGAAATTTTAACTCTAACAGCTACACTACCCCAGCTCCAACAACGGAAAAAAATATCTTATTTCCTATGAGAAAACAATTTGGACTGTTTCCACAGAACGAGCAAAAAAAAACTTTCCAAACTCAATTATTCAAATGACAGCAATCACGTAGCCAAGGAAAAAACCCATCACGATGGAGATTAGTGTTAATAGTGAATGTTCATAGGACCGACATGGGAGACAGCCAAGAAGATAACAAAAGACCAATAAAAGTGGAAATCTCTCGCTACCGGTTGTCACTCGTGTCTTGGGCACTGAAGGGACAAGAGAGAAAAAAAAGAGAGAGACTTTAAATCCATAAACCTCATAAATTAAAAAGTCATGTTAGATTCTTGGTTAAAGAGATTTTGATGAAATCTTAGAATGAAAACACTAGAAAAGTACTTTCATGAACATATGAGGTAAAAATGAAAAGAACATGCAGATGTACCTGACGTTTCCTAGGATTTGCCTTCTGAGCATCATCCTCTTCCATCAGTTTTTCAGCCAGCTCTCTGTTAACACTTGGAAGTTTCTGTTTGGAATGACAAGAATAAAAAATCTGGCAAACGTGGCTTGATTGAGTTTAAAAGATTAAGTGTGCCTCACTCTTCATACTGATAGAACACCTTCACACTGACTGATAGAACACCTTCACATTAAAGCCAGAGGCAGTTTACCTGTATACCAGTGTGCCAGATATACATGTTTCACAGCAGGGGTCAACTGAAGGAGGTCGCTGAGCCACAACCTTTTGATGGAATGACAATTCATTATTGGATTTTATGCTCCTGATGGATCTGTTATGCTTGTTCTTCTTCCTCTCTGTATGCAATTTCTGTCTATATCTGCAGTCCTGTCTCTTGGATAAATTTCACTGTTTTTTTTGTCATTCATGTATGGAAACGAAGAGCATATCTTCTTTGGTGGTTTCATTGGGTCAGTAATTGCTTCTCAGTGTCTCATAGATGGTGCAGTTTTGGATGATACGTTCCAGTTTGGGACAGCCTGGCACATTTACAAAGAGTAGTAGTACTAAATTTAAACCAAAGTTTATACATATTACTTTGGAGTCGGCTGTGTTCTGTTTAGAGATGGAAAATGGTGACTTGTTCCTTTCTGTTTAGCATGTGATAGTCATCATGTGGTGGTGTTTGTGGCTTCCTGTAGGTTTTTATCATGCTTTTCTTCTGATTATAGGTAATCAGTATGTCTGGTTGCTCCAGTTCAGTGCCCTCTTTGGCCAGACGGTCAGCTTTCTCATTGCTTGATATTCTACAGTTGGATGGAATCCATTGCAAGATGACTCTGTGTTGTAAGCCAATTTTTGACAAGGCATCCTTAAGGTCTGGTAGTTTGTTGCACTGAAGAGCTTCCAGTACCTATCTTGCATCTGTGAGAATTACTACAGGGCATGTATCAGTTCTGGAGTCTGATAGTTTTTCAACTGAAGCAATAATAGCCCTAACTTCTGCATCATAGTTGTTGCAGCATTTTCTAGCGAATATGGAAATCTCGTCAGTGGTGTTGTTTGGGTATTCAGTATGTGTTCATGCCCCTCCATTCTTTACGGCACTGTGTGCAGATCTATCTGTATACACATGTATTCAGGTGTCACATGGATATTTGTCATCTAGCACACTAAATGTGGCTGTTGATCTTACAGAACTGCTTTGCATCTCACCATTCTGCACACCGTTCACTTCAGTCTGAGTACTTATTTGTGTACAATCTGCTTCTTTCCATGGTGTATGCTCTGCAACTGTAAATTAAAATCAGTCTTAGTATAGTGGGACTATACATGAACTGACAGTAAAATTTAATTAGGACAAACCAACGGTAGAATTGAAAGGTAAAACAAAGGAGACCGCTTCATTAAAAACACAGGTCGATGGAACTACGCCTCTCAGCAATCGGAACCATTAGGGCTCAACTGTTCGTCGATACAATCTGTCTCCATTCATCTCTGTACCCAGCTATCTCTGTCTAGTTTTCTGCTCTAAGAACTCTCAGGTCTTCTTTCAAGATGTCTCTCTATTTCTGCCATTGTGTGCCCCTTACTAATTTCCACCGCTGTAATCTGTTAGCTTTCACAGTGGAGGTTGTTAGTGCCTCTTTGTACAAACCATGGGACTGAATCTGCACACAATCATTTAATCTTAAAAACATCTTACCTTAAGTCTGACCCTGTTAACTCTTTCTTCTTCAATCTTCTCTCTGATCTTTGACTTCCTGTACTTTTCATATGCGAATGGGTCAGCAACAGCCTTGGCCTGCAATAAAAGAAAGATCATTCCAAATGTGCTAGTTCGTGACCATTATATAGTTGTCAGCAAACTTTTATTTCTTTGATAAATAAAAAAAAACTCAAGATATGTATGTTTCTTGTGTGTGTGTATATATATATATATATATATATATATAAAATGATCACTTTCATTTACTGACCTTCATTTTTGTACCAGGTCATGCAGGTGTCGGGAGAAATGAACGAGCAGATCAGTTGGCCAGCTCAGCTATTAAGGAGGAAGGGCAGCAACGGACTGAGCAGAGAACATCGGTGCTGTGCAGGAAGCTGGCCAAACACAAGACTTCACACCGATAGCATCATTATCAAGAATGAAGGAACTTGGAGTGGTAATAAATGAATGATTTATCAAGGGCTTCAGATGACTGACTGTCAACTAGTTGACTGTTCTTGTTCTAAACTCCCTGGAATTACGGGCATTCTTGTAGCACTTGCTGTACTCTCATTCTGCTAGTGCCACAGGACTGTAGCTCCACCTATCGTCTGTAGCAGGATTGAACTCTCCATCTCTTTGCTTCTATCAAATCTAAAAGATTCTTCCCAGACAATGTGCATCAATGCCTCTTATGCAACGTCACTTTTTTTCCCCCTTCCCCTTCATTTGCTTTCCTCCTCTATGTTCTGTAAAAAGTAAAATGGTAAAAGGAAAAAAAAAAAACGTAAAAATCCCTTTTCCATTGCCATTATGGCATACTGGGGATATGGTGTTAGCCCCATACTTCCAAGACCTCCAGCACATGAAAGTGTGATGTGGTCAGTATCACACATGGCTGCATTTACCTTCCAAGATTTTTCTGTACCCATTTTTAGTGGCTGGGTGGACCCCGGGGCGTCTTGGTGTGGTGGTACCAAACAAAAAAAAAAAAAATCCCCACTGCTGGGACTTCAACCCAGTACCATTGGATTAGTATACTAAGCACCTAAACACTCAGCCAACCAGGATGGGTCCATGTAGAGTACAGAGCAAACATCTGATATGAAATACCGAGCTTTGTTGGTGTTGTACGTTACAAACTTTCTCCAGTGATCTAAAGCAAAGGTCCTTAACCTCTTTATGATTATAGACCTCCTGTGAATATGTCCCATACCTTCTTTGCTGTTGAAATCATCATCATTCCAGTCTTATTAGGAGAAAGTATAACTACAAGAATTGTCAACATCTTGGTTTTACTTCACATATGAACATCCAAGAACAGAACAGGTGAAATAAAGTTGTAGTCTAACAATATTTTTTTTTCTTCAAATGTTGTCAAAAGACTATAGCTTCATTATTTGGTCCCCCCCCCACCCCCAATGTGGTTCAAATACTCTCATCATTTGGTTCCCAAACCCCTCCATTATTTATCTCCATACTTTCATCATTTGTTTCCCACATCTCTACCCATTTGGTCCCATAACCCTAATCATGTGGTTCCAATACCTCTATGATGTGATTCCCATAACCCTAATCATGTGATTCCCATACTTCTGAGAGGTATGGTTACTGCCAGCTCTGATTTAAAGCACAGGGTAATTGGTAACTTGAACAAAACTCCAACAAAACAATATAAGTAAACAGTAGCCAGTCTCAATCACCTTACCTTGTGATAAAGTCTGATATCAATGAAGAATCCATGCATGACTGATCTCAATAAGTTCGTTCCAATGAGATGGTCCAATCCCAACTCATCAAGTTCTGTTCTCGTTACAAACTTGTAACCATCATAAACTACAAAGATTAATAAAATAGGAGAGGTCATTTTCCTTTTCTCACTTTTATGAACTTTCCAGTCAATTGAGCACAAATAAATACAGTATTACTATACCCATTTAAAGCTAGAATAACCAAGGCCAGGACAGCATTTATCCAACTTAACAAAATATGGTCATCTAAGAACACCAAAACAAGAACTAAACTTACACTTTTCAATACAAATGTAAAGACTGTTCCTACTATATGGTTCAGAGACATGGGTTATGACCAGGACAATACAACAGAGGATACAAACATTCATGAACTACTGCTTGAGGAGGATTTTAAACATTAAATGGCAGGACAAGATCTGGAACGAAGAGGTCTGGGAAAGGGCAGGACAAGAACCTATGAACCTACAAATCACGTCTAGGAAGCGGAGGTGGATTGGCCACACTCTGACGAAACCAGACACCAATATAGCAAGACAGGCACTGACATGGAATCCTCAAGGAAATAGAAAACGAGGAAGACCTAGACTTATTTGGAGAAGAGAAATTATGACAGTGCTCAGAGACAAGGGATACACATGGAAAGAAGCAGAGAATAATTCCAAGAACAAGGATGACTGGAGAGCCTTTATCCGTGCCCTATGCTCTCAAGGGAGTGAAAGGCAATGATGATGATGATGCCCTATGGCATTTCAATGCAGTGCTATGTGAAGTGTTATTGCCTTCACATTCTAAGCCAAACTGTTAGGCTAGGAGGCCAGAACCTGTCATTGTTGTCTTTACTTTCCTGGACAAAAAAAAAAAACCCCTGGTATTTATTTCCTGAGGCTATTATAAACACATTAACTCTTTTTATACTTCGAGACGTGCTGTGCGTCAATCTGGTGGACATATTTTTCCTTGGTAACGTGTAATGTGATGGTGGTTGAGATGTGTTAGGATGGTGGTGCCTCGGTTTCTAATTTAGTCTCTATTTTTTAATTTAACCAAACTATTTTTCAAACCTGGCCAAACCGGTAGTGCTAGTCCATTCTGGTATGTTTTATGCATCGCCATAAGGGGAAAACAAGTGAAAATTCTTTGTTGAAAAGAAAGTGTGTAAAAAAAATTATTTCTAAGCCATCCACTCACATTTTCTGATTATTGTAGATTGTAAATTAATTGTAAATAAATAATTAGTGTATATTTTGTGTGAGGAAATGGTGTCTGTGTAAAATGTAATTCATTCTGGATATATTTCGACCTAGTAAAATAGGTAAGTTTGAGGGTAAGTGAGAAAAAAATTTTTTTATCATCGTTTTCCATTCTTTCTTCTCAGTTCTTAGCTCCTTTTTTTTTGTTCTATACTAACAATTTTATTAGAAAAATAATATACAACTTTTCCAGTTTAAACTAATATATATCATACTGCAAATCAGGCTTTGTTTTTGTGATCCTTTTAAATGTGACAACCACTTTATGAAATTTACCCCACTGAGATGACCACTGGTCATTTGACGGAAAAACCCAAGTATAAAAAGAGTTAATTAGATAGAAACAAATCAGCATCTTCCAAGAACATGGCACACACACAGGAATGCATACATACATCGGATAAAGGCCAATGAAGCGCCCTTATGTCCATTATGTGATAATAATCAAGAAAAAGCCACGCACCAGATCTTATCTTATATCCTTCCCGTGCTGTTAAACGTCACATAGGGCTCGCAAGGTAGTTCGCCAATTTTTCCTGTCTTCAGCGAGACTTTCAATATCATCAAGGGATTTTATGCCTGTTAATTTGGCCTCTCTTAACAATGTCCTCTTCAGAGTTTTATGCGGTCTGCCTCTTTTTCTTTGGTCTGTTGTGTTCCATTTTATAGCTTGTTTTGGGATTCTCTGATCATTTCTTCTCATCAAGTGACCAACATATGTCCATCTCCTTTTCCTGATCACCCATGAGACAGGTTGTTGTTCGCTCATCTGTCTTATCTCTGCATTGTTCTTGAATTTGTTCCACTTGATGCAGAGTATTTTCCTTAGGCATTTGTTTTCAAAAGAGTCTAATTTCTTGTCTATTTCTTCTAGACTGCCCAGCACTGAAAGACTTACAACATGAATACCTGCCTGAACACTCAGATACATATTATCAGATGGTCTGCAATTGCGTCATCAATTTGATACAGTATTAAATGCCTTCAATAGTAGAAAAACAATTAACAGCTTCTGGAATTATGATATCACACATAGCATGGTGGTCCACATTTTTCATGTAGTTGGAAAAGTGGTCATTGGGTGTTAAAATGTTGGGAACCACTGCCACTGAGCATGTTATAAAAAAAAATACCATATGAGAATATGTAACTAATTAAAATAACTAGAGAAAACGCATTCAGTCCTCGGAAGATTTTACTGAAGATGTACCTGTGTTACAAAAACAGTGAAATTTATCCAAGAGACAGGACTGCAGATATAGACAGACAATGCGAACGAAGAAGAAGAAGTACCAGTGTTTTCCGTCTTCTCTTCCAGTTCCTCTGTCATGCTATCTAGACTGCTGCACCATCGAGGGGCAGGACCTAGGGCCTGAAAGTCGGAGAGAAAAACCAAACAGCTTTACAAGGGTTCTCTACTTCGTGCTTCACAAATGTTTACTTATTTAAAACCTGTCAATAACGTTTCTTATTTTCTGACACACAAATGTTTACTTATTTAAAACCTGTCAATAACGTTTCTTATTTTCTGACACACAAATGTTTACTTATTTAAAACCTGTCAATAACGTTTCTTATTTTCTGACACACAAATGTTTTCTTATTGAAACTACAAAAGATCCCTCTCTGTGTAATATTGACTGTTTTGCCAGTGAGGATAATACAAATGTCTTTGGAAGGAAAACGGGTATTTTTACATAAAGTCCATTATAAAAGAAATTCCATAATTCACAATTTTTTTCTCCTGTCATTTTTTTGAGAGATTACATCTACTTTCATCATATAACAGTAACGAGTCCAAACCAAAACTTATGCTAAACTAAGCTACGTGACCGAAACTCACTGGTATAAAGTAGGTCAGGATCTTAGGGGCCTCATTTGCCATGAAGATAAGACCAGAATTTGGAACCATGCACAGCTGACTGAGGTTCACCCCTGGTTCTATGGCTGTAAATGGTTTACCCTGTGTGAAAGAGTAAATACTGAAAAATAAAAACTTGGAGAAGCTATTAAAAAAAAAAAAACACACACACACATGCACGCACACACAGTGAGAGAGAGAGAGATAGATAGAAAAAAAAAGGGAGTGAGATGGACACATTAATCAGATATTCTAAACTAGTTTAAGAGAGAAAAGGGATATTAAACCAGACATTTTATATGATAGACTACTTATGTTAAACAATAGAATTCTGGCAAAGCTATCTGAACTAAACAAACCGTATTTCTGTTCCACATCTTCAAAATCTTAGTGTCCATGGACAAAATGAGGTCCTGTGAATCCTGGTAGTCAATGGACTTGATGGGCAGCTCGTAGTTGTGATCCTTCACATTGAATGGCTTCCTGGCTCGTAAATCGTACAACAGCACCTGTGACATAAAAAGTGTGGGGATTGTTTTTTGGTTTAAACTCCAACAAGGTGATCAGAGCTGGGAGGAGTGCTAGCTTCTCATATCAATGGGAACACTCCTAATTGACTCTAATGAACCCTGCTGAAAATGAGTAGCTGATAAGTGTTTCCCAGAATAAAGATACAGAGAGACCGAGTCCCATTACTGTGATACTGTTAGGCTGACTACTGGATCTCAGCACTGTGATACAGTGAAGCTTAGATATGGATCCTAGTACTGTGGTACTGAATACTGAGAGGGTGAAGATGCTGTCCAATTTAGCAATCAGTGACCCATAGCTGGCTAAGACCTTGCTCCACATCTCTGATGGTACCTCCAGTAACAGGACTATCCTGGTTAATGGGTCAGGGATTGGCATAGTCCCATGGTGGTGGAGCCTGCTAGACATGAAACTGCACATCCATTGTTTTTTTTTTCAAAGGTCCACCCAGGGACTGAACGAACAGCTGCCATGACCTGCTCCCGAGCTGACATGATGTTGTGCCTCAACATCTTCACTGCACCAGCCACAAATAACAACAACTTGCAGTTCCAGAGAGTCTAAAGAAGAAGAAGAAGATTGGACACCGAATCCTGGTTCCGTGACACAGTGAAACTGATTACTTAATCCCAGTATATGATAAAGCCAGAATGAGTACTGAATTATTCTAGTACCTTGATACAATGATGTTAACAACTGAATCCTTTTATAACAGTGAGACCAAGTACTGTAAACTAGTGCTATAAAATCTATAACACTTCACTCCTGAACAACATTAACTGTAATGTGATACAGTAATTCTGAACACTTGTAACAAATATTATAGCCAAAAGACAATAAACTTTTTTTCCACACTACAACTTGGCTGTGTATATAATAAATATTCAGTACTATGCTACTGGTTTTCGTAGCTGTTGCATAAATATTCAAAAAATCCAACATGCATTATTTTTTACTCAAATGTCAATAGCTACTGTCTTTTGTTTTGACCAATGAAAGTGCGGGAAAAGTGTTCAACAAATGTTAAACTTCTTCACACATAATGCAGTATTAATTTTTTTTCTTCTGACCAAGTCTTCAAAACGTTAAACTTTTTTTCTGAACTAGTATTGAAAGGGTTAATAACCAAATCTTATACCTCTTTATCAATAAAAAATTTTTTAAAAAGCCATACTGGTAATACATAAAATATACAGTGTTATATCTTTATTATGAACTAGACCACTCTTTGTCTCTTTTTCATGCACTAAACTTAGCTTTAGACAACTTACATGACCCGTGCTGGTGCCAAGAGCAACTGTTAAGCCATCATTTCTGAACTTCATTGCCGTAATTTCCGGAACACAATGAACACTAAGAATCAACAAAATTTATGATGAATATTTAGTGTGTTTGTGTGTCTATATTATACTTTCTCATTCATCTGCTCTGGACTTGGGCAAAGTCCTTCGATAATCATCATCATCACCTTTCACTCCCCTGAGAGCACAGGCCATGGATAAAGACTATCCAGTGCAATGGCAGACCTACCCTTACCTCATATGCAAAGCTACTGTGCCACATCCTTCACCAGGTAGCATTTTTCCTACTTAAATGTCCTAAACTACAAATAAAACTGCTTCCAAAAACACCAAACAATCCAAAACCGCCTATATTCCAAGGCTGAACAACTAAAAAAAAAAATAGCAAAGTTCTTCACTATGGCATCAGATGTCAAAAGCCACAGTGGAGACATAACACCACTATCAGGTAACACTGAAAGAAAGTGACGCAGAGTTTCGGCCAGCTAGGGTTTGTTAGTCCTAATGTCCATATGGACTGCCCATTTGATGTAGCTGTTTTTTTTTTACTCCTGACATGCAGAATTATTTGTATGTGTTTTAAAATTTAGGGGTGTCTGAGTGGCGAAGTGGTTAGTGTACTGGTCACTCATGGCAAAAGTAAAGGTCAGGGGTTCAAATCTGACCGGAGGTGCCCCAGTCATCTGGTGGTAGAAATAGGTACCTGACTTCTTCTGGAGCTGGGGAAGGAAAGATGGCCAGGTGTGATTCTGACCATATCACCCTCTAGTGTGCTGATAGGTCAAGGAAAATATGGGCACTAACACCAAATCCCTATGTGCCTTTAAGGTATGACAGGATTACTTTTACCTTTTAAATTTTAAATGATTTCAGTTCCGTGTTACAGTTCCAACAATTAGCCAAAACCTTCAACTGGTTATATGTGCTCAAATATGCTGTTTTGTGTTTCATATTTTCATGTGGCTGTTTTTCCTCCCTAACAGCCTGACAAAAGGAAAATTCTGGAATCTCAAGAATAGACGGCGAGCAGGATCTATTTGGAAAGATTCTTACTTACATCTTTCCTATGCCATTAAATGTCACATAGGGCTTGCATGGTAGTTTGCCAAGTTTTCCTGTTTTCTGCGGGCTTTTCATCCTCACCAAGTGATGTTATGCCCACTAAACTGGCCTCTCTTAACAATGTCCTCTTTAGAGTTTCACATGATCAACCTCTTTTTCTTCAGCCTGTTGTGGTCCATTTGATAGCTTGTTTTGGGATTCCCTGACTGTTTCTTTTTATCACGTGACTGACATATGTCCATTTTCATTTTTTGATCACCCATGAGACAGGTTGGTGTTTGCTCATCTGTCTTATCTGTGCGTTGTTCTTGAATTTGTTCCACTTTATATCAAGTATTTTTCTTAGGCACTGGAAAGATTACTAAAGAATTAAGGAATGCAGTAGACAGCAGGCTTTGTGTAGTCTGAGACTTAAAACGCTGATGATCTTAATTTTAGAAATGAAGCGTAAAGGGATGACAATAACGATAAAAAGACAACATGAAAAAAAGTCAAGCTACACTCTCCATAAAAGAAGATTATTTTAAGCCATAGCTGGGTTTATCACTGCTGCTGAGGTCCCTTTGGTCTAAGGCATTCTCTATATACTGTGGCATTTGCACACTGTAGGGATGTGAAGTGTGAATGCCTTCACATTTCTAGGCCATTGCAGCATTTAAGGTAGGGAAGCCAGCACCTATCCTCACTGCCTTTGTTTTCCCAGGGAGACCCCAGTTACCTTTTTTGAGACTGGGTTGACCTCAGTGCCAGTCAGTCTGAAAAATAATTTTCACCCAAATGCAAAATCAAATCAGGAACTTTTTAACTGCCAAGCAAGTGCAACAACCACTACGCCACTGTGGCACCAGGTGTTAGTAAGAATTCAAATGTCCCCCATTTTGTAGTACCTAGCATGGCCTTTGACACACTATTAACTTTAACTCTTCCCATGCCAGTGTCGCGATAGTGAGAACTTCCTGTTAGTCTCGTGTCTGCCATTGTCGTTATAGCGATATTGTTTCATTGCAACGTAGAACTATTGTAAACCTTTTTATTGTACACAATTTATCTGCGCATGTCTGGTGAACTTTCATAGTTCGATCAAAAAGTGTGGCTAACAACCAAATGAAAGCGATGAATTAACTGAGAAATTTCAGTATTTATTGTGATTTCAGAGGCATAAGGACATGTCCTATGACCTGACCACTGTTCCTGAATGTACCCCAAGTACATCTAGACCTATTAAATGGACTGGAGAAGTAATTAGAAGGTTATTTCAGACATTATTTTAGTGAGAATGCCACCACACGACGAGATCAAACGAAAATTTAAGTAGATCTGGAAATCGCTGATAGTAAACATTGTACATCTAGGCATTGCCGATGGTAAGCACTACACAATTGTCAGTTAAAATCATCACATTACTTTTTTCCTAAAAAAACTCTTCATTTATGAAATCTACTTACATTTACAACTATTTTCATGCATAATATGTATACTTTTAAAGTGGAAATACTTTGTATATTCACTTTTACAACTATACCCCCTTCAAATATCAAGACACGCGCTTAGTGCCGTGGCAAACATGTGAACGTCCACATTTTTTTCTGTGGCCCAGGAAGAGTTAATCCATGACTTCATCAAACCTGCAAGTTCAAGGTAACTTATTCTGCATACTCACTCAAAATCCTGAATAAAATTGCTTGTGGCAATGTCAAGGACACCCGCTCTGGACTTTGATCTTGGATCCCAGCATTCCAAATGACCTAACTTTGAACCACATCCAAATAGGTAGTTGACTGGATTGAACTCACAACAGTTCATTTCTCTGATTAAAAAGCATAAAATAATGTGCTACAACTTTCCACTCTAAATATATAGTACTGTACAATAAAAATTGCATATTTCTTCATTATAAATATTTCTTGCCAAATAACAATAACTTTACCTATATACTTTTATAAAATGCTAAATGGTGAAAGCATTTTTTAAAAATATACAGAAGTGCGGTATAATAAGATAACGCCAGCACTGTTGCATGCCTATGAGATGTTATTATCATCATCACTGTCCATCACTCTCTTGGGAAGACAGGCCACAGATACAGATTCTCCAGTCATCCCTGTTCTTGGATTTGTTCTCTACTTTCCTCCATGTGTAACTCTTGCCTCTGAGCACTTTCATAATTTCTCTTCTCCAGGCTATTCTGGGCCTTCCCTGATTTCTATTTTCCTGGGGGTTCCATCTCAGTGCCCACCTTGTTATGTTGGTGTCTGGTTTGCCTCTGAGATATATGTATGGTTTAATATTAGTTCCCAGTTTCCTTCATCAGTGGATGAGGACATGTCCATTGTCATACCTGACTATTACAGTATGTGCAGGCTTTACTCAGTGAAGTGCAAATAAGTACTGAACTGGCTAGTGCACTTGTCTCTCACAGCAAGCTTGCTGGCTTGAATCTGAGTGTGGGACTCATCCCATTCACCCAGCTGTAAAAATGGGTAACTGGTTCCTTTTTTTTTGTTTTTTGTTTTCTAGAACTAAGGAGAGAAAGACAGCCAGGCATGATGCTGAATAATCACATCACACTATGGTGTTCCAGCAGGTGAAGAAAGAAACTAAGGAACAGACCTGATTAGAAATACAAAGGACTATAAAATCCACAGAAACTACCAATGCCTCCAAACAGGTCACATACATTAATGATGTCACACTATGTACTGCCTCACCATTCATGAGATTCTAATGTCTGAAGAATCACTCTGGTGAAAGGAAGAATGGAGGAGGTAGAAGAAAGGAGAGAATAACAGTGTTGCAGCAAATAAATGAGAAAAGTGCGAAGTATGTCCGATTCATCATATTTACCTCCATAAGAGAAACTAATTTCCACAGACAACAAATTTTTCTCCAAAGTGGCTATCTTATCAATAAAGGCAACAATTATCTAAAACTCTTAAATATGGCTGAGTATGTCCCTTTCGGATCTAGATTCCCACATGGACATTCATTTTATTTGGGCATCAAAGACACTGACCTCAAGACCTTTCATTAAAAAAAAAAGCTTTTTAAACTACAATACTGCCATGTATTTAATAGATGCCGAAGTTCAGTAATGGTAATTTTATGATTAAACGATCGCAAGTTAATATGAAGGCAGCAATGACTTCATCTCTAGGTAAACATATTAAGGGTAAAACATACTAAAATTTTGCCAAGAAGATATAAAAAATAATATTACATTACACAAACATTTACCTATAAATCTGTTTTGTTGATATAAATAAGCTTCAACAGCAACATGATAATCACTGGACAACCAAACAGAGGAATAAAATAAAAAGGAGGGCAAGAGGTCAGAAGCATCTGAACTGACTGACCATGTGGCATTAAAAAACAAAGAAAGCCAATTGATCCGCTTAAAAATACTTAAGACTGCATCTGAACTGACTGACCATGTGGCATTAAAAAAAAAAAAGCCAAATGATCTGCTTAAAAATACTTAAGACTGCACAAAAATAAAAGGCATGACCATCTACGATTCTATGCTCCTGAACATGGCATCTAGTAAATGAACTCCACAGCCCCACTAAAGACTTACGTTGATGATGTCTGGAGGGGCTTCATGAACCTTCCCCTCTCTAAATTAATTCTGTAAACCTCTGAACTGAAAACACAACACAAATGTGCCAGTTGTAAACAAATATTTGTACATACATAATATAATAAACATTAATAATGTAACATTACATAACATAAAAGATGCAAAATTTTAAAAGTTACAATGACTAGAGATCTGCAGAATATGTGCAGGTATTAAAAAAAAAATTGATTATATGAGTTTCAAATCAAAGATGTATTATTCAGTTCTTCAACTCTCAAGTTTCAGCCCATGCTTAACTGGGAATTTTGTTGCTAGAGTGAAGTCCACAGTTTTTTCCCAGAGTTTTATAGAAGGCCTACAGCTTATTCCTTTGGTGCAGCATCTTAGATCAGCAATATACAGGCCACAGTGTACCCCAATGTCACAGTCTAAGACAGATACTTGTGTTTTTTTAAGATATTCAACTGGCAAAAGGCAAGGCTAATCACTCTTGTGGAATTTATTTTGGACTATGAATTACTCCCACATGGCTATACATTTGCACAGGATATTTTGAGCCATGTCTTATTTTAGAAATCAGAATCCTGGGTAAAACTGTCTCCGGGCATTAATTTTTGAGCCAATGCTGAAGTAATATTTCAAAAGGATGCAGTCTGTTACTCTCACTGCATGAGTTTAGTGTTTCTGGAAGACTTTACACACAGGATATTGAAACACCATGTTAACAATGAAACATTTAATCTACACCATGTTAACAATGAAACATTTAATCTACACCATGTTAACAATGAAACATTTAATCTACACCATGTTAACAATGAAACATTTAATCTACACCATGTTAACAATGAAACATTTAATCTACACCATGTTAACAATGAAACATTTAATCTACACCATGTTAACAATGAAACATTTAATCTACACCATGTTAACAATGAAACATTTAATCTAACACCTTAGCAGCAAACAAAAATATACAATGATGTCCCTCAAAGTGGGCACGAAGACGATGTCCATTCTGGCAATCAGCAACCCATAGCTGACCAAGACCCTGTCCCATCTCTGCATTGGCACCCCCAGTAACAAGCCAGTCTAGCTAATGAGACAGGGATCGCCATAGTCCTCATGGCAGTGAAGTCTGCTAAAGAAATACTGCACTCCCCCTCCCCAGCTTATTAGCAGCAAAAATAGCTGCTATAACGTGTTCCTTTGCCAATACAATGCTGTGAATCAACACCATCACAGCATTAGCTGTTAAGAACACTAGGACACAGTTACAGAGAGACAGAAGACAAGTCCCTCAAAGCACTATTACTTGTCTTCTTCTTCTTCTTCTTCGTTTGCATAACTATTACTTGTAATATATGACGTCCTATAAGACCAATAACAGGTTAATACAACACTACATGAGGCTTGTAACAGTAAGATATGTTATACATAACAGTGACATACAATGCCCCATACTGGCACTAGTAACACACAAATTTCACATGGCACTAAATAACTGTAGTATATGCAGCCCCTCATAGCATAATACACAATATCCTACCTTGCACCAACAAAGTACATATCACACGCAGGTGGGTAGTAGGCAAGGTCCCTGCCATACTTTGGTATTCTCATACGCAGAAGCCGGCCAAACTGAGTATGGAATTCCACATACCTATCATCTTGAAGAAAGCAAACCTAGAATTGAAAACAAAACAGTGAAAATATTATAATGTGAATAGATACTAATGAACAAGTATTTGTTATAAACAATGCTATGCTCTCATTTTTTTTTTTTTTGTTGTAAACAGTGATGTAGGCAGACATATATGAGATAGAAGGAAAATGCCACAGGAGAAAGTTGCACACATATTATGACTTGCTGAGCTGAAGTCTGTGATATCTGTTCGGTGTTGTTTCAGAAGAGAAGATGTACATATACAACCGACACAGAATAGCTTAAAGTTCTGAGATTTTAAAAAAAAACAACAAAAACCCAGGCTTACAGGGAGTCTGTTACATGAAAAAATCTCATAGACTTCTGAAGAACAGGTCAGCGGAAATCAGAATCTAGAATTTTCTGTGCTGGCTGTGCTTTATCACATGAAAGAGCCAAAAAATTTCAGTGATAATTTTTTTATCTAAAATATACTGGAACATAATCCCACTGTCCACTTATAAAGCTCCAGCAACAACAACAACAAAAAATCATCTTCATTGCTGCACTGACCTTACTGTAATCTTCTGATAAAATCTGGAAGTTGATGACTTCTGCATCTAAACCACGCTCAAATTTGAGGCATAACTCATGGACATCATAAGCTCGGAATCTTGGCTTGTATGTGCCTATGGTGTTCACACAAATTAAAAAATAAGAACACTTTTGCTGCAGACTTTATATTTTTAAAAATTATTACACTAAGGAATGGGAGTGTGTGTAGTCTAGTCAATAGTGGCATGTCTTCTCACTCATAAACTGTGGGTTTGTGACCTGCTACTGGTGCTTTCGAGTCAATCCAGCTGGAGAAACATGCACCACACACACCTGCACTGGAGAAAATGAACTACAGAATAAGGCCACATTGTGTTACATGGTAAACGCAGCCGTTAAGTGACTGATAAGAACACACAGTATCATGTGAAAGTAAGTCCTAAAGGAACACAGAATATCATGTGAAAGAAAGTTCCATATATAAATACATAAAACTTTGACTAAACCACTGCAGGTGAACAGGAAAAAAATAAAACAGTCCACAGTAAGAGACTAGGGATTAAAAACAGTCCACAGTAAGAGACTAGGAATAAAAAACAGTCCACAGTAAGAGACTAGGGATTAAAAACAGTCCACAGTAAGAGACTAGGGATTAAAAACAGTCCACAGTAAGAGACTAGGGATTAAAAACAGTCCACAGTAAGAGACTAGGGATTAAAAACAGTCCACAGTAAGAGACTAGGGATTAAAAACAGTCCACAGTAAGAGACTAGGGATTAAAAACAGTCCACAGTAAGAGACTAGGGATTAAAAACAATCCACAGTAGACAGAAAAGAAACAAAAACACTCCACTGCAGGTACACAGGGAAAGGAAAAAAAAAAAAAAAACCAGATGCAGGATGAAATTTTCAGAAAGGATAACAGTGCATCATCAAGCCAGCAGACTGGCTGGCAATGCCAGATAAATCTACAGTACCAGCTGGACAGATACCAGATAAGGCAAACATCTAAGCAACATTCTTACAGAAGCAGACAGAAACAGAAGATTTTTATAATAACCATGACATGACATTTCACCTCAAGGTGAAAGAACTGGGAATAAAACGTAGTGATACTCAATACATACATCATGTAAAGAGAACTTGTGGACATACAAGGAAGACTGTAAATAAACACAGGATTCGTGCCAGGCATCAGCTGCTGTGGTATACACAGTGGAGGAAATCACAGCACAAATGATGCACTCACTACCACCAGCACATCTCACAGAACTGTTAGGTTTAAGCAAAAGGAAACAGCAAAACAGAAACATACTAAAACCCATAACAATTAAATTATCTACATATCAACAAACAGCACTCACAGGTTGGACAAAAAAAAAAAATCCTTGAAATGTACTGGAAATATGAGTTTTAACACTTCAGATTTTTTCTAAAATTAAATTCTCTGGTATTAAATGATACACTTTACAATAGTATAGAATGATACCTGGGGAAAAATAGTATAGAATGATATTACACACCTGAGGAAAAATAGTATAGAGTGATATTACATACCTGGGGAAAAATAGTATAGTATGATATTACATACCTGGGGAAAAATAGTATAGTATGATATTACATACCTGGGGAAAAATAGTATAGTATGATATTACATACCTGGAGGAAATAAAATTCAGTGGTAAGATGCCTCCTTAGACTACAGGATACCCTTGGGCAAGGTGGAGTACCTGTATAGCCCCCTGATCAGAGTGACATGAAGCCATGGGAGCAGGTGATGGATGGAATGGGAGAGCAGCCGACAGATAATGTTGGATATGCTCACCATTCTAAGATAGTAGGCAGATGATCTCAGTGTAGGGACAATGGCTATGATCACTGTCTAGTACAGTCACTGCTCGGAAGGAAAGCTATTGCAAACTACCTTCTATAAACCAAAAAACCCTATTAGCAATATGGAAGGTTAGACTGAGAGGCCTACAGGAGAGCTGTTAGGAAGACAAAGTTCTGACTGACTGGAAGTATTAAATATGCAAATAATGAGAGATTCACTTACCAGCTGCACAGATAAACTGTTCGTCTGGAGAGATTTTTACACAGTTACTGACACCTGGCATGTCAAAGTCCTGAATAAGCTCCAGTCGCCGACGAACGTCTGTCATAAAAATATACCACAGTTAAGTTCATCTCATTAAAAAAACATGACAGGCATATAGTTTTTATTTTACCAGAAGGAGTACAACATTTGTTGTATGACAAAACATTCATTAACATCACCATCATCATTACCAATACAACCATCATCATCATCATCATTATTACATCAACTATGAAATGCTGAGAACACCTACCGGACCAGTGAAATGACCAAAGATGCCAAGCTCTATGGTTCTATACAGGAAATACAATGTAGTTATATCATGTCACAGATATGCTTAGGAACATGGTGTTAATGTCTATATTTTTCTTGGCCTGACAACAACTTGGTTTGACATAAAACAAGGCGTCAGTCAGGGCTGCATACTGTCGCTGTACTTATTTAACTTGTATACTGAAAACATGAGGAATGTTAGAGAAGATGAAGATAAAGAATATTACGATGCCATAACAAATGAGGTTATGAAATACCAGAGATCAGATATGCTGATGACACAGTATTACTGTCCACAGCATCTTGCTCACAAGTGAGAGGCATACAGGAGTGCTGTTAGGGAGGCAAAGTTCAGCAAGGGACATGCAAAAGACTGTGTGACTGACTGACAGCACATGTTCTCAGCAAACACCTGATTGCCTTTCATCCCCAACCTCCAGGAGCTGGGTACCCATTTATACAGCTGAGTGAATATGGCAGATCCAGCTAAAGTTGAACTCCCAGCCTTTGCATGAGGTACATGTGCATTAACCGCTGTGTCACTCATGTTCTTATAGGAACTGTAGAAGACTGTCCAATTTGTCCGAAAGAGAAGTAAGCACGAAGCAGAAGATGATATGATCATAATCATCATCTTTAGTGCAGTGCTAAATTTTACTAAAATATAAATACCTCACTGAAAAATGATTCATTTTTTTTAAAAATGAAAGTGATACTTGTAGGTCACAATGTGTGTAAAAAAAAAAAAACGAAGCAACCGAAGCAAGGCAAACAAAAACAGTAAGATGCAAAACATCTGGAGAAATTATTTTCGTAAACTGACAGCTGGTATACTCTGGTCTGCCTTGCCTTCCAAGTAGTTTCCTAATTTAGAGGCAAGTTTCTACAGCACAATGTAGTGATCAAGCTACAATTATTTTAAACCAGTACAAATGTACCTGTCTTTTACTTTGCATGAAGTTCTTTCTGAAATACCGTTTTCTCACAATACACCATTCAGTACTATATACTTTTTTTTTTAAAAATGTAAAATTAAACATCCTTTAGAACCATCAGCAGAAAGGAAATGTTTGTGTGATATTTTTTTCCTTATCTTATCTGGCCTGAGATTTAATCTTTACAAAATGCTCACACGCTGAACCAAAGTCAAAACTGGCTGATTCTCATTCATGAAAGCTGAGCATCACCATGATGAGTATCATCATACTGACCCGATTATCCTTCAACCAATTTCACTGACAGCTTTTCACAAGGGCTTTAATAGTATAAACTGGTTACAGTAATTGGCGATCTCTGAAAGCTTCGAATGCGAAGTCTTTCTCTTTTTAACTGGCAATTTACCAGCAACTGTCAGCTAACACATTCACTGACATAGTGATACAACCATGTAAGCACTTAGTGAGTGTGCCGACAGGTGAAAGAAAAAAAAATGTGTGAGCATCGACACCCGTATGCCTCACTTAACTTTTTTTGTTTTCTTCAATCTTCACAGTCCTTAAAATAAATGTACTAGGTTGTCAGTTATAAAAAAAACCCCATAAAACTTCAATCAACTGTAAAGTTGCTGTAGCTGGTCTGAACCCCACTGCATCTTCATGAGAAACCAGTTCACACCAGTGCTCAGAAGTTCATTTTGAGAAACAATCTAACAATTTTGAGAAACAATCTAATACTTTTGAGAAACAATCTAATACTTTTGAGAAACAATCTAACAGTTTTGAGAAACAATCTAATGAATAATGTTTTCTGCATTCATTTTTACTGAAAAGAAGTTTGCTTCCTAATACAGTACTGAACTTCAGCGCCTGAGAGTTTCTTTTTTAAAGTAAACAGTTTCAGGCTTCACAAGCTGTGCTTACCACCATCCTTGCTCTGAAGCTTGCGTTTCTGTCTGTCTGTCAGCCACTGCAAACAAAAACATGAGAAAAGTTTAATCCTGCACAGAATAATATGATAAACACTTAGAAATTCTCTGAAAGAATGAAAACAATAGACAATTAAGAAAATGCATTTAATGTATGACAACAGAATGGAAAAGAGGACAAAATGTCAAATGTGATCTATCTTCTCATCCAAATTTTATAATTTCAGGACTGCCTACCAGCAGCTTCTAGAAGCCTCAGCTGCAGAAATGAATTGTTTCTGAAAGCCAAGAATATTTGCCTTAAAGGTGAGGCATACTACATTTTGCAGCACACACTTGATTGCCAGTGAATAAAGCGGAAAGCAGGATATCATATCTTAATATATACTGTTCAAAAAAAAAACAAAAAAAAAAAGAAACGCAACACTACTGTAGTTGTAATGGACACCAAATTTCAAACTTGTATCAAAATTTTATTTTACAGAATTAATGTTTCAATCTTGGCATGAAGTAACTTTAAGACTTTAACAATGAAATGATGTTGATTAAATTTGGTTTGGACTTTCATTCTTTGCGACTGAGGCCGCCATTTCAGTAAGGTGTATGGCCTCCTCTGGTCTGTATCAGAGAATGACATCTCCTTGACATGGATCCAATTAGCCGTTGGATCTGTTGTTGTGGGATGGCTGCCCACTCTTCTCGCAGTGCAAGAGACAACTGTCGGAGACTGGTTGGTGCCACATCTCACTGGCAGACTTGTTGAGTTCATCCTTGATGACATGGATGGCCATGGGATGGTCTGGACGTTGTTGTCAGTGAGGAAGTGGGTGGTGAGTTGTGCCACATGAGGTCGAGCGTTATCCTGCTGAAAAATCGACCCTGGTGCAACCAGAAGTGGAAGGACGTGAAGACAAAGAACTTCACTAAAGGACATCCTCATATCGAATGCAGAGCACTTATGGGCATGTCCCGAGTGTAATGAAGCAGCTCCCTCAGACCAGCAATGCAGCTAGGTCACAGCCAGTGTCCAATTTCTGTCTTCTCATGACATGTCCAAGAAAATTTGACTGCCTTTGTCTTGTAATTTCAAATAGTTTTCATTGTTTTTGAAACTTCCTTGTGGATCTCTTCATCATTTTTCTGTCTGTCCAGTGTATCTGTTGCATCTTTCGTTAAAAAAAAACAAAACAAACACTGTTGCTTCCAATTTCTTCATTAGCTGTTTGTTAATTGTCTGTGTGTCACACAGGATCCACAGAAAAGAAAGGTTAATGATTGCTGGCTTAAACAATCATGACTTTATTCTCATACTCTGATATGGAATGTAGAAGAACGTTTTCAAGTTCAAACTTCAAAATTCAGACTCTGACTTCACTGTATTCAGGACATTCCCATATATGCTTCGCTGCATGCTGCAGAATCCATCTAAGGGTATGTTTGCTAATGGTTCCTGTGAAATGTTTGTTGTTTACAATGCATTTTCTGCCACACAGTTCAGATTTCCTACCAGCACTTTTAATTTATTCTAGCTCCAGCAATCTCTTCACAGCTATACTGTTCTTCCATTCCCGCTCATCATTTTCCCACAGTCTGTCCAATACAGCCTTAGCAATGTCCCCCTTATCCATTGTCAGTCTGCCATTTATTTTAGCCTGTCCAGCAAGTCTGTCTGCCATATCATTACCATGTACTCCCGCATGCCCTGCACAGTACAGCCACATTAGGCTTGTCACAGTTGACTGGCTTAACAGATGAATCCATTCTTTGTGATGCAAATTTTTCTCAATCTTACAAAGCATACTCTGTGAATCCATTACAATGACACCATTTCTTCTGTTATGAGTCACTGAGCCATCTGTATATATATATACTGTGTCGGAAGACCCACAGTGATGCTGGATGAGATCTTGAATCCAAAATTCAACTGCTTCGCATGCCCAATCTCGACGTTCACGGCCCTTCTGTATAATAACCTTTGTTAGGTGAGGTCGGTCCTGTACCCGTAACCAGTCATCACCTTTAGGCACCTCATCAAGACCGCACACTGACATTATTGTATCCTCCGCCTCAGCCATCCAGAATCTGCCTCGTCTGATGCGTCTTTCCTTGATCAACCCCAACTCCTCATGGAGAGGATGATCCTTCATGCCAGCAACCCTAGTGTATGCCTTTACCTGAGCTTACTTGTGTTTAGACCTCACACTCAGCATATGTTTTCAAGTGATTACATCAAATTAAATTACCTCAAATAAATCACTTTTCTTACCTCAGGTAGCGATTTACCAGCACTAAGATTGTAGATCTTCACGTTATTTGCATTTGAAACCTGCATTGTTTAACGGATCACATGTAACAATATCGATGTACAACTGTAGTAAACAAACCCATGCCACCAATAAACTCACATTGTAAGAGTAACATCCCTTGTAAAACACGAATAGATGCCCCTGCGCATTCGGTGCTAAGTTAAAAATATTTGCCCATTTAAAAAAAAACATGTTACTGTGATGCTAATTACTTTTGAATTATTTTCAATTAAAATGATGAAAAACAAACAAACAAACTGGTTCATAAGCGTACAAAGACAAAGAATATAATATACTCATGTAGGGCATAACACAACCAGCGTCGGAAAATGAAAAGAAATTTGGACATCACGTGCACTGCTGGCGAGATTCTTCGAATGCCGTCAGTGGAGCGAAACTCCTCCCGGAAGAAATTGCGGAAAAGCAATTAGGGTTGCTGTGTGGCGCCGATATGAAAAGGTGATGGAAAGTGAAGCTTAATCGATATGTCCAGTAGTATCGCGGCGAGAGTTACTCATACCACAGCACCTCTGCTCTAGAGGCCGGACACGTCCGATATACATCCATACTGGTGAAATATGCCTAAACACCAGGGGGGAAACTTGATAGCTACGCATGTCACGGTACCTCTGCTCCAGAGTTCGGTCACGTCCTAAACACGCTCATACGGCTCAACCCAGGGGTGGAAGTCACTAGTGGTGAGGATTCGTCCTCCTGGACAAAAGCTCCATCCTGGTCACAGCTATGAAGGGTAGCGGCCACACTACAAAACGCTGAAGTCGGAGACACTGGACCAGGGGAGTCTAGATAGGCAACCACCTCTCACATGGCGGGGATGTATCCGTATCCTAATCACGTTGAGGTTTTCTGGTGAGAAAGTCCAACGCTGGACTAGATGGGCAACCACCCCTCACCTGGCGGTGATACATGGGTATCTCAAAACACTTCGAGGTCTTCCGGTGAGAAAGTCCAACTCTAGCCTGGGTAGGCTACCACCTCTCACCCAGCGGTGATATACTGACATCCAAAACATGCCAAGGTTTTCCGGTGAGAAAGTCCAACTCTAGATTGAACTGGTGCAACGAAAACCACGGTGTCACGCAATCCCGCTCCTGAAACCCACCAAGAATACAGGCTCAAGCCCTGCGATACTCTGAACCGCTTGTAGTCCTCTCGGGGATCTCGTGTGGTCCTTTCGGGGACCACACGACGGACTACGGTACCTATCGAGGACCACAGGCGTAAATTCAGTAGCATCACAGGGCGGTCTTGGTGGTAGAAACAACGAAGAAGAAAAAGAAGGACATCACACGACGTTTTGTCCTACATATCAGGATTTTCACCCTAGTCCAAAGTGGGTTAATGGAAAAAAAGAAAGACCCATCACAGTATTCCACAAATCTGCACAATAAATTTCGAAAGGCGAAATTATCACTTGATACATATGTAAGATAAAACACGAAAAACTACGGATAAGCACTGCATACACATTATTACAAAAAGCTACTGCTTTTTTTTTTTAATCGCCCAAAGAAATGACTTATTCCACCCCTCCCTTCCCTTTACCCTTTGTTTTGCTTTGTCAGCTTTACGTATTAGAATTTCTGCCACCAAATAAGTTAACTTTATATAAAAGAAAGAGGAAACGAAGAGAAAGCATGCATTTTATAGATGTATAACGCATATCATAAAAAAGAATGGAAGAAGCCTGTTAAAAAAACCCCGATAAAATGTATGTCAATTAAAGATAAATACTTTCTGACTCATGAGTTGTATTTTCACACAGAGCTTTAAATGACGTAATAACTTAACACAAATATTTTACGTGATTTGTATTTTATACATTTTCAATTTAGTTGAAACGTTTTTGACGCATATTTTACGTATACTGTCAATAATCACATGACACCGCCAAGCTAAGGCCGACATACGAATGCTTCCGGTTCCGACGTTTGCCATTCTGTTTGTCAGGTGCCGGGGTTAGCAAATGTTACTGGAAAAAAATCATTTAAAATGTCTGTTTAGGTATTAGCAGAGTCTATTTCATCGCTAGAGCATCAGAGACACATTTAACAAAGCATCAGAATACAAACTTCTTAAGTAATCCCCGCGTGGATGAGAGAACATTCAAGATGTCTGACAAACTGGAAACTCGCGTTATTCAAGTCACAAATGTCGCGCCCAGCTGCACGAACGAGCAACTTAGAACCTTGTTCGGGTACCTTGGGCGCGTTAAGGAACTTAAAGCATATCCTCCCGAGTAAGTTATGAAAAAAATGTTTTTTTTGTTTTTTTTTTGCTGCATGTGTATCAGAACCATTATTTAGTTATCACTTATATTAGACATTTACGTTATTCCAACGTCACAGTTGTGTTAAAGAGTAATCTTATAACATTTTTGTTTTGTAATATTTGAGAAATGCAGTCACCCAGTATTATGTTCAGTAAAAAAAAATACAGCACATAATATTAAAAACAGTATATAAATGTATGTGTAAATCATTTATCTTTCGTATATATATATACGCTTAAACATTCATTTATTATCATGTCCCTTGAGGAAAGTTGCCTCCCTAACAGCTCCCTTGAAGCCTCTCAGTTGTAAGCAAGATGTCTTACTGCTGATGCATCCATTCGGAAATCATCATCGCCTTGTTGCCATCTTTGCTTGTTCTTCCTCTCTTTCTTTTCCCCATTATGTACCCCCCCCCCCCAAGACTCTTTTGCAAACTATCATGACAGTTATGTCCAAAATGCTTTAATCTGTTTTACTAACCAGCCTTGTTCATTATTAACATTATTTCTTGTAGTATGGATATATTTTTTTTTTATTGTGTTCATGATATTTTAAGGACTCTTTTATAGTTTTTGTGTTCAGTGGTGCTTGTGTGTTTCTCAGCTGTTTTGTTAAGTGTTCAGGTCTCACAGGCATATGTTGTGATGGGAAAGATGCATGTCCCTAAAAACAAATTAATATACTTAGATAGGATTGTCATGAATATTTATGAATGGTTAATTTACTCCTCAGAAACACAGAAGGAGCAGTAGCTAGAGTTTCTTACATTGAATTTGACGATTCAGTTACATGTGGAGTAGCACTTCACCTGAGTGGCACTGTGTTCATTGACCGTGCCCTGATGGTTGTTCCAGTTATGGATGGTATGTGGACATAAATTTTTAAAAAATTTTTTAAATTACCGTCAAGATGATACTTGTCATAGTCATCCCTCTTGTTCTGTCATCTTAGAAGTTTACTTTAGGTCTTGTTGATAGTATTCTAACTGCTTATCTCCATGTCTGTGTTAGCTTTCTTTCTCTTGATCAGATTATCGCATCTTTAATTTGAAGTTATTTAAAAAATAAATACTGTAAGTTATAAATGTGCTGATGACATCAGCTTGGTGGGGGAAACTTTGCAAGAAGTCATCAATACCTGCATACACCTGAGAGATATAGCACTAAATGTGGACTTGACCATTAACCAAGATAAGACAGAGTATATGAGGACAACAAGAGACCAGAGGCAGAATGATCCAGCTTATATAAATGTTGGAGTGATTATTAGGAAAGCAGAAATATACAAATATCTAGGTACAACCTTCAACAGAAGCAACACAGTAAGCGAGGAGATTAAAATCAGAGTACAGATAGGCAATAAAATATACTTTGACTTGTAACATCTGTTAAAATCCAAAATCCTGTCCCGAAACACCAAAAAAAATAAATCCGCAAAACAGCTGTCATGTATGGATCAGAAATGTGGAGTACAACAAAGAAAGATGAACAACATTTGCAGATCTTTGAGAACAAGAGTCTAAGAAGAATCTTTGGGCTGATAAAGGATACCAACATGGAGAATGGTGAGCTAGAAAGAACACTGAACTGAACAGCTTATTTAAATCCTAACGAATTCTTAATGTCTTGAAACTGAACAGACTACGCTGGCTGGGTCATGTAGAAAGAATGGAAGAGAACAGACAAATGAAAATGATGTATGCACAAGAGATGAGGGAAACAAGACCAAGGGGTAGACCAAGACAGAGATGGAAAGACAACATAGAAGAAGATACAAAAGAAATTGGTGCACCAACTGGAGAGAGAAGATTAAGAATGGAGACAAACTTTATCTGCAGCAATGAGCCTTAATGGCTCGGAAAGCTGAAGAAGAAAAAGAAGTTATGTGTGTGTAAAGGTTAAAAAAAAACTTGCACAGAACGAATCAACATGGCTCCTCAGATCATCAGAGAAGTATGCCACCTCAGGCACACATTGTGGAACTTTACACTTATCTCTCTCTCACTTACTCTCTATGTGTGAGAGAGAGAGATTTTTTTTTTGTGTTTTTTTTTTTTTTTGACAAAGCTGTTAAGTATGCTTTGTCAAGTCTTATCATCCTGCAGGGCAGTGACAAACTCTTTCCACTTCTCACTGTCAGCAACCATGCTCATTACTATGCCCCAGCTGTGTTGCCTGCTGTCTTTTCCCATACACATTTTTATATTCAGATCATGAATCATGCTTTTTAAAAGTTTTTAAATTTGGTTTTGCCTTTGTTGTACATGGTTTCTTTTTCTGGCAGGAAAAATTCCAGACGAAACTACTGCCCTTCAGTTGACTCCCCAGGCAGTAGCAGGAATGTTGCCAGGGCAACCAACATGGCCAGCTAATGTGGTCAGTCAGGTCAGTGTGAACTGTATAATTTTTATTTTTTTTTTAAAAGGCAGTATATATGACTCAGGAAATGATAATTTGGTTATTTTTTGGCCCAAGCTACTTAACCACATATGATAATGAGATAGAGGACAGCTGAGAAAGACTGGCATATTCCATTATCTGACACAAAGGAAAAATCATAAAATTGTAGTTCTGATTTATCATTAGGCAAAGTTGAAACAGTGGTTAAGTCTGTTTTTGTTTTTAAACAACGTTACAGATTTGCTTAATAGTAAAAATAACAATGAAAAATAATAACTGATAATAATTAATAATAACAGTAGCTAATAATGATGATAAATAATAATGATAAATAATGACTAATGATAGTAAATAATAATTATTAACAATAAATAATAACTAACAATAAAAGTATTAATAACTAATAATAATAAAAATATTAATAACTAATAATAAAAATATTGCTAAAATCTCTCTCTCTCTCTCTGAACCTTAAGTGCCCAGGGCACATGGGGCTTCCGCAAGGGTTTTCCACAAATGCCTGTCTTTCGCCTTTTTTTTCTGCTCTTGCCCAGGTGAGCCCTCTATTGCTCAACATCCTTTCTGTTGTTCTTCTCCATGTCTCTTTTGGTCTACCCTTACTTCTGCTCCCCTGTGGTGTCCATCTTAGTGCTATTTTTGGTAGCGAGTTGTTAGTCATTCGGAGCACATGTCCCAACCATCGCCAGCGTCTTTCTTCAATAATTGTTGTCAGTGGTTTCATCTGCATTTCTGCCAATAAGATGTTATTTCTTATGGTGTTTGGCCAAAATATTTTTTTTAATTCTACGTAAACATTTAGTCTGGAAAGAATTCAACTTGTTTTCTATGGTTTTGGTGATTTTCCAGCATTCACTTCCATAGAGTAGTACACTTAGAACATTACTCTTAAATATCCTGATTTTCATATTTATGCTTAGTTTATTTGATTTCCATATATTCTGTAGCATTGCAAAAGCCTGGTTTGCTCTAGTAAGTCTGCTGTTGATGTCCTCTGTGCTGTCTCCATTTTCTACTACTCTGCTGCCAAGGTATACAAATTCGTTGACCTCCTCCACTAACTTGTTATCTACTCTGAGTACATTTCTGTTGTTCACATTTTGCTTCATTAACTTTGTCTTTCCTACGTTGATCTTTAGTCCTATGTTGTTTGCATTCTGGGTTAACTTGTTTATTTTATCTTGCATATCTTTGTGACTGCTTGATAATAGACAAATGTCGTCCGCAAAGTCAAGGTCCTCCAGCACTGTGTCAAGGGTCCATTGTAATCCTCTGCGTTTGTCTGATGTTGCCTCTTTCATTAACCAGTCTACTGCCAAGATAAATAATGTTGGTGATAGTACACATCCCTGTTTCACTCCTGTTTGTACCCTAAAGCTGCTGGAGGTATGTTCTCCACAGATAACTTTGCACTGAAAACCCTCGTATAGGGCTTTGATTACATTAACTATTTTATGGGGGAGGCCATGCCATCTTAGGATTTTCCACAGTGCATCTCTGTTGACACTGTCAAAGGCTTTCTCAAAATCTATGAATAATGCATATGTTGTGCTATGCCACTCATTTGCCTGTTCTAATATTTGTCTAAGTACAAATATGTGGTCTATGCATGATCTTCCTTTCCTAAATCCTGCCTGCTCTTTCCGAAGTTTTTCCTCAAGTGTTGGTACAATTCTGTTGATGATTATTCTGCAAAATACTTTACTAGTGAGTGGCAGTAGGGTAATGCCTCTCCAGTTCCCGCAATCTCTGAGGTCACCCTTCTTTGGTAGTTTTACTATAAGACCAGTTTTCCACTCCTCTGGGGCTTTTTCTAAATCCCAAATTTGTTGTAATATCCGGCAAAGTTGTTTTGGTGTTTCTGTTTCTTCTGCTTTCAACATCTCCGCAGTCACTTCATCTTCACCTGGTGCCCTGTCTGATTTTAGCATCTTTATCGCCTCTTTTACTTCATTTATTGTTATTGGTCCTGTATTGATGTTTAGTTCTGCTTTTGCTTCAGGTATATCTATTGCTTGTGCTGCTTGTGTTCTGTTTAGTAGGGTGTTAAAGTGTTCCCTCCATCTTTCAATTTTTTCTCTTTCTCCACTGACCAGTTGTCCATTTTGTGTTCTTACTGCACTTTCATATCTTGTATTGAAGTTACCTGTCATCTGCTTTGTGATTTTATATATGGTTTTCATGTCATTTGTATATGCTGCTTTCTCTGCTGTTTCTGCTAAGTTGTCATAATATTGACGTTTATCTTGACGGCATGATTCCTTCTCTTCTTTGTCTTTTTGTGCATAATTACTTAAAACTCGTTCTTTAAGCCGTTGTGATTTGGTGTTCAGTAATTTTTTCTTGATTTCTTTTCTTTGCTCTATCTTTTCCCATGTGGTCTCACTTATCCATTCCTCTTTTCTCCTTTTCCGATATCCCAGCACCTCTTTTGCTGTTTCCTGTAGTGTTTTATTGAACTCTAATATGGACATTTCTGCTTTTTCTTGTAGGACACTGAAGCGGTTCTTAAGTATTATTGAGAATTCATTTCTTGTTTGCTGGTCTATCAGTTTTCTTGTATCAAAATGTATCTTTCTGTGTTCTCCGATTCTGGCTTTCCTTAATTTTAGTTTTATTTTTGCTACCAGAAGGTTGGGATCACTTCCTATATCTGCTCCTTTCCTTGCTCGCACATCTTGTAGTGACCGTTTACTAAAATATTAATATCTAATTCATTCATTCATTCATTTGCTTGTCCCTTGTGGAATTTTGCCTCCCAAACAGCACTCCTGTAGGCCTCTCGGTTGTGAGCAAGATGGCCTGCCGCTGCTGCATCCATTTGCAGATCATCAACGATGTCTTGCAGCCATCTTCGTTTTGGTCTTCCTCTCTTTCTTTTTCCCATTATGTATCCTTCCAATACGGTCTTCTCTAAATTATCATGACGTTTAATGTGTCCAAAATATTTAAGTTTTCTCTCTTTAATCTTCTTTGCTAGCCAGCCTAGTAAATAATAATAATATCTAATAATAATGATAACTAATAATAATAATTAATAATAATAATAATAAAGAATAAATAATAATAATAACAAAAGATAATAACGAATACAAATAAACAATTATAATAACAAAGAATAAAAATATTAACCATTAATAATAACAAAGAATAAAACTAATAGTAACGAATAATAATAATAACAGCAAAGAATAAAAATAATAACTAATAATAATAACAAAGAATAATGATAGTAGCTATTAATAATAACTACTAATAATAATAACTACTAATAATAATTACTAAAAATAATAGCTAAAAATGATAACAATAGCTAATAGTAATAACTAATAAATAACAATAATAAATAATACATAATAAATAACGATAATAAATAACAATAATACATAAATAAATAATTAATGATAAATAATTAACAATAATAAATAATTAACAATAATAAATAATTAACAATAATACATAATTAACAATACATAATTAACAATAATACATAATTAACAATAATAAATAGTAATTAATAATGGTACATAATAAATAGTAAATAATAATATTAATAAATAATATTAATAATAAATAGTATTAATAAATAATAGTAAATAATATTAATAATAAATAGTATTAATAAATAATATTAATAATAAATAGTATTAACAATAAATAGTATTAATAAATAATAATAAATAATATCAATAATAAATAGTATTAATAAATAATAATAAATAATATCAATAATAAATAGTATTGATAAACAATAATAGTAAATAATAATATATAATAATAATAATTAATAATAATAAATAATAATAATAATAATTGATACTAATAAATAATAATATTTAATAATAATTGCTAATAATAATAAATAATAATAACAAATAATAATAAACAACAATAATAATAACAACAAATATTAGCAAACAAAAATAACAAATAATATCAAACAACAATAACAACAAATAATAACAAACAATAATAACAAATAATAGTTAACAACAACAAATAATAATAAACAACAATAATAATAAATAATAATAAACAACAATAATAATAACAAATAATAATAAACAGCAATAATAATAACAAACAACAATAATAAACAACAATAATAACAAATAATAATTAACAGCAATAATAATAAACAACAACAATAGTAGCAGATATTAATGAACAACAACACTAATAGATAGTAATGAACAACACTAATAGATAGTAATGAACAACAATAATAACAAATAATAATAAACAACTACAATAATAGCAGACATTAATGAACAACAACAGTAATAGGAGATAATAATGAACAACAATAATAATAGCAGATAATAATGAACAACAACAATAATAGCAGATAATAATGAACAACAACAATAATAGCAGATAATAATGAACAACAACAATAATAGCAGATAATAATGAACAATAATAATAATAGCAAATAATAAACAACAATATATTGTATATACCAAACTATTAATAATAAACAATAATAATAAATAGTAATAATATTTTTGGTGCCATTGATTCTGCAGCCCTCGAAGTCCAGTGGTATGAGTGCAACACAGCTCAGTGCTGTCTCTAATATCTGCCGTGATAGGCTGTCAGATCTTCAGTGGTTCTCTACATATCTGCGCCATAATGGAGAGTTAAGTCTATCCCCATCTCATTTGTCAGACTGTTAAGTCTAAACTATGAACTTGAGTTGAATTGGAGAGTGGACATTAATGGATCCCAGAGTAGATCCAAGTGGCTGACTCCAGCATTGGGTCTGTTAAGCGAGATTAAAGGAGCATATGGGCATTCACAGCACATTTAATGGGCAGAACAATCTAGGGAACCAGCAGTGTCTTCCCCATGACAACACACAGCATGGCAGTGGAGCTGGTAGTGGTGACGAAAGCGTTAACTCTTCCCATGCCATAGCTAAAAAACGCGGACGTTCCATTTGTGCCAAATTAAAAGGGGTATATTAGTAAAAGTGAATGAAACAAAGTATTTCCATGGTAGAAGTGTACTTATTATTTTTCAAAATAACTAAATATATGAATATTTCATAAATGCAGAGTTTTTTAGGATAAAAAGAAGTAATGTGATATTTTTAGACAATAACTGTGTCCTAGTTACAATCGGCTAGGCCTAGATGTACACTACTTATCATCTGAGATGCCTAGATCTACCTGTCGATGTCATCTTTTGATGACATGTGGCATTCTTGCTAAAATAATGTCTGAAATAACCTTCTAACTACTTCTCCAGTCATCTAATATGTCTAGATCTACCTGGGATACATTCAAGAACAGTGGTTTGGTCACAGGATATGTCCATATCCCTATCTCTCTCTCTCTCTCTGAACCTTAAGTGCCCAGGGCACATGGGGCTTCCGCAAGGGTTTTCCACAAATGCCTGTCCTTTGCCTTTTTTTCTGCTCTTGCCCAGATGAGCCCTCTATTGCTCAACATCCTCTCTGTTGTTCTTCTCCATGTCTCTTTTGGTCTACCCTTACTTCTGTTCCCCTGTTGTGTCCATCTTAGTGCTATGTGAGTTATCAGTCATTCGGAGCACATGTTCCAGCCATCGCCAGCATCTTTCCTCAATAATTGTTGTCAGTGGCTTCATCTGCATCTCTGCCAACAAGATGTTATTTCTTATGGTGTTTGGCCAAAATATTTTTCTAATTCTTCGTAAACATTTAGTGTGGAAAGAATTCAACTTGTTTTCTATGGTTTTGGTGATTTTCCAGCATTCACTTCCATAGAGTAGTACACTTAGAACATTGCTCTTAAATATCCTGATTTTCGTATTTATGCTTAGTTTTTTTTACTTCCATATAGTCTGCAGTACTGCAAAAGCCTGGTTTGCTCTAGTAAGTCTGCTGTTGATGTCCTCTGTGCTGTCTCCATTTTCTACTACTTTACTGCCAAGGTATACAAATTCATTGACTTCCTCCACTAACTTGCTATCTACTCTGAGTACATTTCTGTTGTTCACATTTTGCTTCATTAACTTTGTCTTTCCTACATTGATCTTTAGTCCTATGTTGTTTGCACTCTGTGTTAGCTTGTTTATTTTACCTTGCATATCTTTGTGACTGCTTGATAATAGACAAATGTCATCCACAAAGTCAAGGTCCTCCAGTACTGCGTCAAGGGTCCATTGTAATCCTCTGCGTTTGTCTGATGTTGCCTCCTTCATTAACCAGTCTACTGCCAAGATAAATAATGTTGGTGATAGTACACATCCCTGCTTATATCCCTATCTACATCACCAAAAATTGAAAAGTCTCGACCAAAACTTATAATAAAAGTGATAAAAACGCTCGTTTCTAACCACGCTTCAGCCATGATGAAAAAGGTCACTAGGCATGCGCACTAAATGTTTACAATCTGAACGTTACACTGGTTTTTTAATGAAACAAGCATGTATCACTGTAATGACCCAAGGCACTCCAGTCAGAAACTGAAAGGGTTGCTACGGCGACTCAGGGCACACTGGCTGGAGTCAAGGACCATGCCCACGTCTGATTCAATGGGTACAATCTGGAAGGTCAAGGCAGGTTCTGTACACATGCAGTGGCTTGATTTAATGCAGAAATCAACGATTCACATAGTCACCTTCATATATGTTCCTGGGAGATAGCAGGATATCATATTCATTTTCAAAATAATAATAAAATGATGATAAATAATTGGTAATAAATAATTGATAATAAATAATTGATAATAAATCATTGATAAATAATTTATAATAAATCATTGATAAATAATTTATAATAAATCATTGATAAATAATCGATAATAAATCATTGATAAATAATTGATAATAAATCATCGATAAATAATTGATAATAAATCATTGATAATGAATCATTGATAATAAATCATTGATAATAAATAATAATAATATTTTTGGTGCCATTGATTCTGCAGCCCCCGATGTCCAGTGGTATGAATACAACGCAGATCAGTGTTCTCTCTGATATCTGCCGTCTTAGGCTCTCAGATCTTCAGTGGCTCTCTGCGTACCTGCGAGATAATGGAGAGTTAAGTCTATCCCCATCTCATTTGCCAGACTGTTAGGTCTAAGCTTTGAACTTGAGTTACTTGCATTTGATGTCAGTTGAATTGGAGAGTGGACAGTAATGGATCCGAGAGTAGATCCAAGTAGCTGGCTCCGGCATTGGGTGTGGTGTACGACATTAAAGAAACGTATGGGCATTCACAGCACATTTAGTGGGCAGAGCAGTCCAGGGAACCAGCAGTGCCTTCTCCATGACCACACACAGGTTGGCAGTGGAGCATTAAGATTGGCAGGACTACGCCTTTGTCTGCATACTGAGTGATTCATTGAGTATGATCAGGAAGGTCAAGGCAGGTTCTGTACACAGGCGGTAGCTTGAGTTAATGCAGAAATCAACGATTCACATAGTCACCTACATGTTCCTTAGCATGCAGGCATCCAGGGAAATAAGAGAGATGATAGGTTGGCTGGTTCTGCCATCATCACAGTTGGGGAACCACTAGATCCAGCTTATATTGTTAATGCGCTCAGAAAGATAGGCAGAGTGGAGGACTTTGAAAGGTGCAAATCCACATTGCTGCTTAGGCTGAGAGAGCTGGGAGTACAGATTGGCACTGCCAGAAACAAGAGGCATACTGGATGCATTAGGGGACTTGTCAACCAACACAAGATGGGCACTGTCAGCCGCAGGACACTGATGGATATGTTGAGGGGGGAAGGGGGTGGATATGAGCACCTGTGGACATGTCTGGAGTGCAATGATGATGACCCAGACCACAAACCATTGGGTTATGGAGAGGCTACTGCTCTGAAGACTGAAGGACACATGTTGTGTCCCAGTTGTGTTGTAAGGAGATAAAGGAGGATCACAGGTACTGGACCAGATCTGACTTGTTGAAGTCTGTGGTTGTGTTTAAACAACAGTTATCTTTACCTAGCTTTTGCCTTTTTTTTTTTTTTTCCTTTCCTCATCTTTAGGATCTGTTAGAAAATATATGAACTTTTTTTTTTTTCTTTTCCCTCACATACCACCAGGTGACGGGTACAGGGATCAACCAAGTCATCACCACCTACGATCCCAGGCTCACTTCCCTTGGATTACCCCAATATCCACCATTGCCAATTACCACAGATGCAAGCAAAATTGAAGAGATCAGGCGCACAGTATATGTCTGTGATCTCGATCCAAAGGTATTTCTTCTCTCTTTCATTGTAACTAGAGAGTTTGTGTAATGTAAGAGATAGAGATGTTTCTGTATCAGTCACTGATGATATATAAGGTGGAGTAAATGTACAGTTTTAATTGGGTATTATGTAGACCATATGTACCACTAACAGTAAAAATACTAGAAATATGTAAACTTGGGAAATGACAGATTGAAAGAATATGTCAGATGTGATTATGTTTTATGCAGGCCATATTGATCCAGTGCTTGACTCTGATACAGGGCTTTGAGAAATCAGCAAAGTGAATTGTTTGGCCTTTTCATGTTCACTTTCAAAAGTAAAAGTTCAGCATATAATCCAGTTTATAATCCTGTTTTGTCCAGCCTTCGTTATGTCTTGGGATGAAGGTGCTGTCTAGTTAAGCAGTCAGTGAACCACAGTCAGCCAAGACTCACCCCCCACCTCTTTGTTGGTAGCTCCAGTAGCAGGGCCAGTCTGGCTAATGGGGCAGGGATCATTATAGTGAACTATTAGCACCACTGCCGCCCCATCCCCCTCCAGCTTTGTAGCTCCCCATTCAAGGAGTGGAAAAAAAAACAGCTGCCAAAACCCTCTCCTTATAACATGATACATTGCCATTAACACCTTCACAGCATTGGCTCCAGAGAACATCATAGCTGTAGTTCCATAGAGATGTAAACAAAAAAAACTGTATGTGCTACCTTTGTTTGTTTGTTCGTTGGTGTGAAGTTTATGAAAGAAATAATTTACTAAATGAAACAGGAGTCAGATAGGCTCATCAGTGCAATGATTTGTGGCCCCATAACCAGAAGCTTTAGGGCTCAGTGTCTGCTCCTGACCCACTTTAGCTGGTCCAGCTGTAGAAGTAGGTGGTCTCTAGAGATGGAGGCTTTCATTCTGTAGAATGAAGTATGCAGGTATCACCGCAGACACAGCTGTTGGCGAATGAAAAGAAAGCAGGATATTACATAAGTCCTGTGAATGAGAGACTTTAGATTTCACCAAATGCCAGATAGGATGGAATAGAGACCAAAAAAAAAATTGGCTAATAATAGTCTTTAATGAATTATTGTTTTATGCATTTAGTAATACTGTTTTTGAATTTGAAATCAGTTGTATAAGACATGATTTAAATACCAAAGTTATTTTGTTAGAGAACTGATTTCTGGAAGATAGTCATCATAAATCCTTATTGTGCATAGAGGTGATAATGCTTTATTTGACCTCATCTCAGTCATTTTCCAATTTATTTTTCCTTACTGTGCTTCTTGTACTTTGGTATCCTCCATGCTTTCTTTCATCCTGTGGAGTCCACGGTCCATTATTTGTCTTGATTTTATTGAACAAGGATGTGGCCAGGTAAAATCTGGTATCCCGTCTGATATTTTGTTGTTCTCTTTGTCTTAGGTGACGGCAGAAATGTTACTGAGTTTCTTCTCGCAAGTTGGAGAAATCAAATACATCCGCCTGGCTGGAGATGAACGTGCAGGTGCCAGGGCTGCTTATATTGAGTTCACTGACCAGCGATCTGTGGCCCAGGCTCTCACGTATAATAATGTGCTCTTTCAAGGTCGAACCATAAGGTAATTAAAAAACAAATAATTTGGATTATATTAGTTTTATTTTGTTGTCTTACTCCAGACATTTTGTGGAGATGGAGAGGGACACACAGAAATCTGTTTGGAAACTTCTATAAACTTATATATATATATATATATATATATATATATATATATATATATATATATATATATATATATATATGCCTATGAGACCTGGACACTTAACAAAACAGCTGAGAAACACATAAATGCTTTTGAATGTAAATACTTCATAAAAGTTCGTCAAATATCATGGAAACAAAAAAAAAAAAAACAAATATATCCATACTACAAGAACATAATATTGAAGAAGGCTGGCTAGTAAAGAGGATTAAAGAGAGAGAACTTAAATATTTTGGACAGATTAAACGTCATGATAATGTAGAGATGACCGTCTTGGAAGGGTACATAATGGGAAAAAGAGGAAGACCAAAGTGAAGATGGCTGCAAGACTCCGTTGATGATCTGCAAATGGATGCATCAGCATCAGGCCATCTTGCTCACAACCGAGAGGCCTACAGGAGTGCTGTTAGGGAGGCAAAGTTCCGCATGGTACATGCAAATGAATTTCTTTTAAAGTATGTTAGATGTTTTAAGTCTCTCATGCCTGAAATATCTTTCTGTTCTGCTCTCTGCCAGGGATGAATTTTGTTCCAGATAATTCCTATCAGAATGTGCTAATTTCGTTTATAGTTTTTCATGTACCTAATAGTCAGATGTACAAAATATGTATCAGATTATAGGTTGTTGAACGGATTTTTGTAAGAAATTGGGCAAAAAAAAAATATAAATAAAAAACAAATGCCTGCAAAGCAGAAATATTACTGACATGAAAATGCAGCCCTAAGTAATTACCAGTGTGACATAGAACATTTGTTTTAATCTAGTTATATAGGGGTTTTCCAAAGAATTTCAATAAGTTTTTATAGATTTACCAGCATTTCACCACATTTACGTCATGGCTGTGCCTCCTAGCATCAAACTTTTAAACATAATCACTATGGATTTATTACAAAGTCACCACATATTTAGCCAAATATATGCTTTCTTGCAAAAAAAAATTATTTTCTGACCATTGATTTCCACAGATAGCTTAGAAAATTGACCAGTGAGGTCATGTTTGATTTGGAATGAAAAGGGGTTAATCTAACTGTATCCTGTGTTTAGACACACGATGAAGACTTCATATTAATTATGTGCTAATTCCTGTCTGAATTTTAGCGTCCAGCACTCCAAGACCAGTGTTGTCAAGCCAACTGGCAAAGCAAATGAAGCGTCTCAGCGTGAGATTGATGAGGCCATGAAGAAGGTGAAGGAGGCTTCTAAGTTGATATCGGCAGCAGCAAGTGAAACAAGTAAGTTTTTTTTTTTTTCCTCTCTCCTGAGTGAAATTTGCTCCTGATGTGTTGGAAAATCATTTAATCATAAATCTCATTGTGCTTAGAGATGAAGTTTTCCATCTGACTTGGTCTTGATCCATCCATTCTAGTTTTCCACCCCTCTGAATTACTTTCACAGCTACCTCTTGGATACTCATATATATCAGTAATATATTATGCTCATGGTAATCTCTACAAGAATCTTAAGACTGAACATAATAATGAATCCATCGGATGGATCCAGTCTGGGATTCATCATGATGGCCAAATCCCATGTAGGAGATGTGGAGACACTTATACACACAGAATGGGGGGGGGGGACTGAGTGACAAGCAAAATTACATTCCATTTCTTTCTTTCTTTCTTTCCCTGTATTTTACTGAAAAGAAATAAAAACTGATTTTAATGTAACAGTAATTGGTTAGTGATTTTTATTTCAAACATACTTTGAATTATGCAGAGAAAGATAAATCCCACTCTCCAAGCCGGAAGAGATCCCGATCCAAGTCAAAGCAGCGTAGCAGGTCTCGGTCCCGATCTCGGCGATCTCGTTCCAGATCTAAAGGAAGGCGGCGGCGCTCACGTTCTAGGACAAATAGAAGATCTAGATCTCGTCATAGGTCTCCAAGACGATCCAGATCTCCAAGGCGCAGGCGCTCACGCTCAAGGTAAGATTTTGTTGTTTACTGAGTATCCTAATGCATTAAAAGAATATATCAATGGTGTTAGATGAAAGAGTGTTTTCTATCATAAGGAAGGATAGTTTTTTTTTTACCTCTTACCAGGAACAGCATAAATGGGTTTTTTGAAATACAAAATTAAATAGCTTGTAATTTAATATGCTGTGGACACTAAAAATAGGCATTGAGGAAATTACCTTGTCCAGCATCATTTTGCCTAGCATTTTTCCTGTGTCTTGGTAGCTGCTTTTCCCCTCTGTCACCTCTGCACATCAAAGGAAGAATGAGGTCAGTGTGTCTCTTAATGTAGTAAAGTTATAGAGAATGCCAAAAGATAGGTAGGAAATAACACCTCTGTCTGTTGTTGTAGGGTCTCTTGAGATTTCTGTCCCGTTTACTCCCGTCCTTTAACTCTTCTGATCCACCCAAAAAGTTTTGAGTTTGGGGCTCCTTTTCTCAAAATTTCTGTTGTTACATAATTTGAGGATGCACATAGAAGGAAGCAGAGAATAATTCCAAGAACAGGGATGACTGGAGAGCTTTTATCTATGGCCTGTACTCTCAAGGGAGTGAAAGGCGATGGTGATGATGATGATTTGGGGAGCTTTCGAAGATCTAATGGTTATTGGTGTTATGTGTGTTTATAGCATGAATCACTGGTACAGCCAAAGAGGAGTCTGCATCCCAACTCTCTCTCTCGTGGATTAAACATGCAGGTATCAATTATGAAACATACCTGAGTAAAGGCAACCTTCATGTAGGTGTTAATTATGGAACATATCCTAAATAAAGACAACCTTTGAGCACATTCTAAGTGAAAGCAATCTTGGAACACATCCTAAGTGAAGGCAATCTTCTGGATTGATTTATAAAAGTTATGTTATATGTTCTGGTCATATTATGCAGTAGTTACTAGGTAAATTAGTTTTTCACTTGAATGATGGCAGGTTTTTTACCACACATTAAGCAGAGGCATTTAGTATATAATGAACATCTGTAGTTCAAGGGTGATGAACTTTTGTTGAGGGCACGCACGAAAAGTTCCTTTTTTTTTAACGTTCTTTGCATGCCACTAAGAATTTTACTATTTTAAAGGGTGCTATTTTTAGAGTTTTCGGACCCAAAAAATGTGCTTGCATGCTACATTTGGTTCACATTCCATGAGTTTGCTGCCCCTGCTATAGATTAGCAGAGGAAGTTTCTCACCCCTCTTTTCAGATGTATGTTTTGTTTTTTTTCTCTTTAATAACTGACACTGTAGAAAGGGTAGGCTCCTTTGGGTTATGACTCCAGTGGACTGAGTTGTTAGACTTTTTTTTTTTTGTTGTATATTTTGCAGTTTCTTTTCACATGAAATTTATCCATAATGTTCCTTATGACATTAAATCTTGTGGTGGTAACAAAAATGTAATGAATTTTTTTTTTTTTTTTCTAAAAGTCACTCGTCTTACTCATGAGAAAGACATATTTTATTGTTTTAAATGTTTATATAACTGCAATAGATGTTCTCAGTATATGAGCAATACTATAATTTAATGCAGGGGACGAGTTGTTCCCTCTGTCTCTTCTGCGTAAGTATACATTAGCCTTGTTTCAGCTTTTTTTTTTTTTTTTGTTTTTTATGTGGTATTGTTCACATGCTTTCTTTATGTTTGTGTAAAATTTGTGCTCTGTTGAAAAACCACTTTTGCCTGTCATCAATATATTAGCTGTTATATTTTTTATATTAAATTAATTTGATTATTCTATTAAAGGCATGTTTTGTTGTATGTTTTCCCCACTGTGGAGGTAAATAAATGGAATGTTCTATAAAGAGATACCATTGCTTGGAGTTAGATGGTCCGTGTATGGCTCTGAGACAACAAACATGAGCTTCTGGTGGCTGATGTCCTTGATGATCTTTTTGGAGGCATCTGGTTGGGGTTGGGAGAGATCTGCAGTAGCAGACAAGGCCTCGGGAGCAAGATTTGTTTACGTCTGTTCTGTCGCAGAATTTTTGTTTTCTTCCCCTCACTGTTCTTGGGCTCAGGGAGAGTCCCTTTTTTATGAACAGCTGAGCTTCTGTGTGATGGGAGTACATTTTTCTCCCTTTCATTCACCTGGGACTTGGACAAAGTTCTGTATTTGTGGGACTGTACTTTGTTGAGTAATAATGCAGTGATCCGATCATTCATTAAAATAAATGTGGTTTCCCATTCACTCATTAACTTAGCACACACACAAACAAACACTGATGTATCAGGTGCCCTGTTTTCAACAACTACATTAACTGGAGAGCACAGGCCATGAGCTCAGGTTGAGAAGTCACCACTGGCAAGCTTACTTGCACCTTAAAGATTATATTATCTCATGTCCCAATAACCAAGTTTAATTCAGTAGGCTTTTCCTGAGGGTACCACAAGATGGCATAATAGTCTTGCCACAGTTGGCCATGCCTGAGTGGCAAAGTGGTTAGTGCACTGGTCTCTCATGGTGAAGGTCAGGGGTTTGAGTCCAGCCAGAGGTGCCCCAGTCACCCTTTTGTAGAATTGGGTACCTGACTTCTTCTCAGTTAGGAGGAAAGGCAGTCATGTGCAATGCTGACCATATCGCCCTCTAGTGCACCGACAGGTCGAGGAAAATTTGGGCACTAACACCATATCCCTATGTGCCTCTAAGGCATGACAGGATTACCTTTACCTTACCATTACAATTGGCCAGCTTTCTCCTGAACTTATTTCCTTTGGGTTGAAAGCAAAGATGGTAGTGTTAGGGAGTTAAAAGTATCTTCAGGGCCAGTGAGGCTGTGACTGGTCATCTTCTTCTTCTTATGCACACTGGCAATGATGCATCTTTTGGCTGGGTACCTTCGACTTCAGCACCTTTCCTTGCTAGGACAGACTGTGGTCTTGCTTGGACTGTCATGAATTCAAAATCAGTCACTACGGATTATCACAGGTGCCATGAGGTCCACACCAATAGTAGAAATGCAGAAAATAGTTGGTGTTCAAGCGCTAAAGGAACGTAGAGACACAAAGGTCATGACCATGGGAGAAAAATTCCTTAGCTCTGTAAGCCATCCCCTGAAGGAGAGATTCAATAACTTGGCATTAGGACGGCTTAAAAGAAGCAGCTTCATTCATCAGGCCAAGCGTATGCGTAAGCTGATACCTGACCTTCCAACTGTAGTCACTCCATTATCATCTGTACCAGAGCATACACCATGGAAAGAAGCAGATTATACACAAATAACTATTCAGACTGAAGTGAAAGGTGTGCAGAATGGTGAGATGCAGAGCAGTCTTGTAAGATCAGTAGCCACACTTAGTGTTCTAGATGACAAATATCCATGTGACACCTGGATACGTGTGTATACAGATGGATCTGCACATAATGCCATAAAAAATGGTGGGGCAGGAGCATATATTGAATATCCAAACAACACCATTGACAAGATTTCCATACCCACTGGTAAATACTGCAACAACTTTGATGCAGAAGTTAGGGCAATTATTGCTGCAGTTGAAAAACTATCAGACTCCAGAATTGATACATGTCCTGTAGTAATTCTCACAGATGCAAGATCAGTACTGGAGGCTCTTCAGTGCAACAAACTACCAGACCTTAAGGATGCCTTGTCAAAAATTGGCTTACAACATGGAGTCACTTTGCAATGGATTCCCTCCCACTGTGGGATACCAGGCAATGAGAAAGCTGACCATCTGGCCAAAGAGGGCACTGAAATGGAGCAACCAGACATACCAGTCACCTATAATCAGAAGAAAAGCATGATAAAAACCTACAGGAAGCCACAAACACCACCACATGATGACTATCACATGCTAAACAGAAAGGAACAAGTCACCATCTTCCGTCTCCGAACAGGACACAGCCGACTCCGAAGTCATATGTATACAAAGTTTAAGGTTGGTACTACTAATCTATGTACATGTGCCCAGGTGCCCCAAACCGTGGAACATATCCTCCAGAACTGCATCAACTACGAGACACTGAGAAATAATTACTGGCCCAGTGAAACCACTAAAGAAGATAAGCTCTACGGTTCCATACATGAGTTACAAAAAACAGTGAAATTTATCCAAGAGACAGGACTGCAGATATAGACAGACAGTGCGAACGAAGAAGAAGAAGAAGAAGAAGGACTGTCATGAAGACAGTGGTATAGGCTGGCCTGGCCAAAACTTTGTTTTCCAGTCTCTGGTGACTGTACTTATGCCTCTTTTCCACAGAGACACTCTGACTTTGGGAATCTGATGAGTGCCTTGATATCCATTCCCCGCCACCTGTAGTCTGCTGGTTCTGTTTTGTTTACATCATTCTGATAGCTATTTTTGTAAAGACCCATAAGGTTGTCACATCCTGGATTCATTGGTTTCACACCACATTTTCCTCATCCCAGCTGGCAATCTCCATGTCTCCATCTCTCCACCAACCTGACATTACATTTTACTAAAATAACAATTGCAATTAGTGTTGATTGCTACAGGTTTCTGGGCTACAGAAGTAGGTCAGAGTTTTTAAGCAAACAGACCTATGTTCCCTGTCTCACAAAGACTATGTTAAGATAAGTGTGTTCTTAACACAGTTGTTCCCAGGAGATGTGACTGGTCATGACTTGACCTTTCCATCAAGCATTGCTAGTTTTAAACAGGCAGTTGTCAGATTATGGCTAAGCAGTAGATGGGGGAATGTTTCTCTCTGGTGGCAGAGCCCTCATACTGGTTCTGTCTGCACTTTCATATTTAAGGAAATCTACTAAATCTTATCGTTGATGATCTGTGATTGACACAGCAGGGCATCATGCTTGCAACCGAGAGGCCTACAGGAGAGCTGTTAGGGAGACAAAGTTCCACAATGGACATGCAAATGATTGACTGGCTAACTAAATCTTATTTCAAATCCAGTATGATGCCTGTGTTAGTGGATTCTCATCTTTGTATCAGCCACCAAAAGCTTCAGCTTCGCCATGATAGGCAGATTCTGAAATAACAGATTATGGTTCTTAAGAAAAAAAAATAATACATGGCACAGTCTATTTTTAACAGAAGAATTTAAGAACATGAAATGTATTTGACATGTGATGCACAAAGCATGTTGATCCTGGAAGCTTAACAGATAGTGCTTCTGTCATTGTTTTGTTTTGTTTTGTTTTTTTCTTTTTCTTCTTGTTATTGTGGGTTGCATTTTGGGAATTTGTTGGCAGTTTTATTTATTAACACAGATATAAGACCCACCTTGTTTCAGTTCTTCATGTTGTACATCTAGTCAGTTCACACTCAGAAATGATGTTTGATTATTCAACTTTGTATTTCTTTTTTTGTTTTCATTATTCAGCCTTATATTTGACTTTTTTTATTATTCATTTTTATGTTTCACTTTTTAAATTATTCAGCTTTATATTTCACTTTTTAATTATTCAGCTTTATATTTCACTTTTTAATTATTCAGCTTTATATTTGACTTTTTAATTATTCAGCTTTATATGTTTGATTATTCAGCTTTACACTCTCAGTATTTTTTTTTTCTGTAATTTAACTTTATGCTAGCAAGGTGATTTTGCATAATCATAATGAGGTGTCAGATATAGAAAGATAGTCTCACTTTGAAACATTTATAAAGTATTTTCATTTTCGATAAGTTGGGCTGATTTTGAGTGCCCCAGATACATTTCATATTTGTCAGATCTTGTTTGTAATGACAAGGACTGGAGCGGGGCGAGACTTCATTCACATGGGGGATATCACAGAGACAAACACTTCAAATGATTTTTACATGTTACTATGAGAGATGTTTTTTTTTTTTTGTTTTTTTTTATTTATAATCTAATAATAAGGCAGATGAGCGAACAACAGCCTGTTTCAGAAAAAGGGTGATATGTCGGTCGTGTGATGAGATTAAACAGTCGGAGAATCCAAAACAAGCTATTAAGTGGAGCACAACAGGCTGAAGAAAAAGAGGTTTGACCACGTTAAACTCTAAAGAGGACGTGGTTAAGAGAGGCCTCTTTAGTAGACATAAAACCCCTCGATGAGTTTGAAAAGCGTGCCGAAAATAGGAAAAGGCGAAATATCATATGAGTCCTATGGTACATATAATGGCACGTGAAGGAAGTAAGAATTTATGAAACGCTGTACATTTTTTTTTTTTTTTTGGTTTTCCTCAAACTGGACAATTGCTAGTTTTTGTGGCTGAAGCCATGATGATGTTGTAGCTCAGGTATTATGTGGGATTGGAGGTGAAATATGGTGGCCAGGTTTAATGTTCAGAATGGACCCAAGGCATGAACTCTTCAGCAGTAGCAGTGGTGGCGCCCACACCAAAAAAAATTAAATACAGAGTTCATAAACAAGACATCTTAAAGCTGAAGAATTCACACTTGTTGCTTTGTCTGTAAGAAATATTGTCTTATATAGGAAAAAGTTTTATAAAGCTAAATGATTTTTTTTTTTTATGTTGTTTTTAATACAACACGCTTGAATTTTCATTTTTGTCTTTTCGTAGTAATTGTTGTCTTTTGACTCCTATCTATTGTGAATGGATTTTATGTTCATAAAGTATAGAAGCATTTTCATTGTTGCGTGTTTTAGTGTTTGTTTATGAATTGTAATCCACTATTGATGTGGTCAGCAAGAAATTAACACCCCAAATTGATTATAATTTGCTGGTAAAAAGCAGTAAATTGCCCATAAATATGGCATAAAAATTACTTATGTATATAACATTTTGTGTCTGAGTGGCGAAGTGGTTAGTGCACTGGTCTCTCATGGCGAAGGTCGGGGGTTCGAATCCGGCCAGCGGCACCCCAGTCACCCAGCTGTAGAAATGGGTACCCGACTTCTGGAGTTGGGGAAAGAAAAGGCGGCCAGGCATGATACTGACCATATCATCCTCTAGTGTGCTGACAGGTCAAGGAAAATATGGGCACTAACACCATATCCCTATGTGCCTCTAAGCCATGACAGGGTTACCTTTACTTTTTTTATATAACATTTCATAATTTTCATAATAGTGAAGAAGGTCAGTACAGTTTCACCCTCTTCTCCTCATATGCACATGCACACACACAACACAGCTTGTAAATGTAGTTTCTTTAGCTCAAGTTTTTATAAATCACTCTTCTGTGAAAATGAGGTATATGTTAATATCATATTAATATCATATTGAAATATGCAACAGTTCACCCCAAGTCTGATGTTAAATAGTGCTTATTATATTGCTGTATGTAGAAGTGGCAGACTTATGAATTTGTGTTTGGAAAAAAAATATAGCTTTTTTTTCTTTGTTTTATGTAAAGGCAAGTGAAGTTTTATTTGATTTTTAGTTTGTTTACCCAAAAAACAAATAAAATTGTTTAGGTAATTTAACCAAAGTTTAATATGACATTTACAGCTGTTCTGTTTTTCTGTTTCATAATTAAAATTTTTTTGTATGTGTGTGCATTAGTTTGAGCTGTATATTTTTCATTGACACAATAGGCAGATTGCGCTTTTAATTATTCATCAGTGTAAAACTTACATAGCAACATTAAGAATTGTTATTCTACATACAAAAGTATGTATGGCTTTTGAGAATCCTCCTTCATTAATTTTTTTTTTATGTGCACATTAGACAGTGAGTAATGTGTTTTTCTAGTATGTGTAATGAATGGGACATTTTATCCATATCTTAATTTACTTATAAAGCTACCATTTCTTGTTGATGCTCAACAGGCCTCGTAGGTCACGTTCCAGGGAGAGGCGGAGATCTCGAACCCGCTCACCAGTGAGGCGCAGGCGTTCACGTACCAGATCAAGATCTCGGTAATTCCTGTGCTACAAATAATAAATATTTGTACATTTGTTCTTTGTTGTTGTTTTTTTTTCTTAAGTATTGAAAATGTCATTGGTGGTTTTCAACATACCAATTGCATTAAACATCAATATGCAGTATTATCATTTGCATCTGTAAATTTCATTTGGTAAAGTCTTCTTCTAGTTATACTAGTATCCTAACTGAAAACCAACTAAATCCCACTCAGCATGAGCCAAAATGGTTTCAAGACAATGCTGGAACACAACCTTGCGCAGTTGCATTTGGCAGAGCCCAAGCCAGGCCTCCTGGGAAAAGAGCACAGATGGAGAACTTTGGGGAGAACATGACTGATGGTGTTAGTCATGGGTGCAACCCATCTCCTTATCTGGATGGCTGAGCATGTGAACTTATTACAGAAGGATTACTGGTTTCTAAAATATGCAGCAGTCTTCCAACTTCTTACAATAACTCAGACTAGCCAAATGAAGTTTACATTTCTTTTTTAAATTATCCATTTCTCTGAATGTGTTTTTGTTTCCTAATATTATTCTCCTTCTATCTGTGCCATTTATATATTTGAAATATTTATATATTGTGTTTTGTGTATATATGTGTTAATATATTCACAGTTGATGATCATTCCTTACCAGATTTTGTTCTTTCATTATACTGTTGAATTATGTTAGTTGAATGCTGGAGTAGGTTGTTTTATTTGTGTATTTAAAACTTTCTGTTTATTTATTTATTTTTGTTCTGTTTAGAAGGCGGTCTAGAACCCCTCCAAGATCCTACAGCAAACGCTCGCAGTCAAGGTAAGTAAAATCATGTATTTGACTGCCAGTTTTATCATCGTACCTATATATTCCTTAAGGGGCATTCTGTGTATGAGAGTTTGCCCATGCTAAGTTGATCACTGCTTACAGTGGTTAATGTATGTTCTCAATGTGGTGTGTGTCATTTGCCTTAGTTTCCAGTGGAATCTATGTTGAGTCTGATTCCAGTAGACAGCTTACTGAGTATGCGATCTAGCCAGTATCACTTTCATATTAGGCTAGTTATTCTCTATCTTAGTGTTGGAAATTGTTATACATCCAGAATTTTGCTCAATTTGGGTTTTAAAAAAAAATGAATATTTTGATATAACTCGTTGAATACTACAATGAGCAGTTTGCATGGTTTTATGGGGGGGGGGGGAATTATACAAATTGAGAGTGGGGAAGGGTTTATAATTCATTTTCATCCTAGTATCTGGCTCATATATGTTTAGGCAAAACAGAGGTGTCTTGAAATTAGCTGATGAGTGTAATAAAATGTGCTAATTCTGAACTCTTAACATTGTTCAAGTTTTTTCAGTGTTTTTTTTTTTTTTTATACCCTGACAGACATGTACTTTAAGGTCCTGAATCACTTATACAAAGTGCTAATTATATATTATTTTTATAATATTATTATAATTATTCATTATATATCATTTTGTTTGAAATTGGATGTGGTTTGATATTCTGAAGCTTAGACATATATTTTTGAAGCTATGTGACTGTAGGCTCATGAAATGTGGAAAAAAAGTATGTAATAAAATTGTAATAAAAATATTGACAGTACACTTTCACATGGATGGAAAAAAAAAGTAATTGAATGTAAGAGAACAAATTGATTGTGGTTATAAAAATATAACTATTTCTACCTAACGTAGTCAAATATCTGACCAGTAATAATGAAATGGCAAAGTTTTTAAATTGGCAACATTCACGCTAAAATTGTTTTCATTTCAGAAACTTGATTTCAAAACATGAAAGCATTCCATTTTTACATAAATGACAGTACACACATGAGTAAAACACAACAAATCATTTGTGTGCTGAGATCTACACTGAAAATTCTGAGAAGTTATTTCATAATTATATTTGGTGACATGCTATCAGGTGACACTTCAAAATGTAAAAGTGTTATAGTTTGTGATAGACAGAAACAGTTTCTCCATTTCTGAAAACATAAATAAGTATCATATTTTTTTTTTACTTCTCTGTTACTAATCTGTAACACGGTTTGCGTTCTTACTGATTATCTTGAATTTTATGATTCATTTGCATTGCAAAACAAAAAAAAACGCCATAGGCACATCATCATATAAGCCCACATTTCCTAACTCTCCAGCAAATTCTTCAACAAAATTTAACTGTCCATATTTAGATGGTCTTAGCAGTTCTGTTGTATTCTGGGTTTTGTTCCTTCTATCCTGAAATAAAATGTACGCATTTACCCTTGATGTGTCAAAATAGAAATAGATTTTCCAACATTTATTTTTCTCAAAGCATTATACATGTTTATCAGCTGATCACTTTTGTCTGTCCCACTCATATGCTAATTACTGTCCCAGGCAGTATCTGGTCGACTAACAAACAGCTCCCTGAACTCGTTTACTTTAGCTCTTCTCTTAACTAAATTATATCCATCAGTTTTGTGAATTGTTGACATCAATATTACAGTCTTGTTATCCCTCCACTGCACTGTGAGAACTTCATTGTTCCTTATCCACCTCATGTCTCCTCAGGCAGAGTTCTTCCTTTCTGAAAACGTAAGTAAATATCACATGTTTGACATCAAACAATTGTTACTTGTTTTACTGGTCTGATGACAGTTTTCATGGAGGCATGGCCTTCCAGTCATCCTTGTCATAACTGAAAGTTCTGAAATGAGATAATTAATATTCATAATAAGTCTAATCAGAATACAGAAATTACTTAGAGACTAAGTAAAATACATCTGTTTCAGAGCAAAGAGCACACTAATGCTGCCAGAAGTTTAGGTACAAGTTAGATATAACATGACACTGTTGAAAGACATTGCAGTAGCTCATTCAGGTGTCTCACCTTATAGCTAAGATTCTGCCATCACTATCAGTAAGAGATTGCTCACACTTACTAAACTGTTCATCCTGAGCTTTTATTTATTGTAAATGACAGCTCAACTTATTACTTAAAACTACCCAGTTGTTCCTCATTATGAAAAAAAAAAAATCCCAAACCCATCCCTTCTCTTTGAGCCAAAAGTAAACTTACCTTGGCCCATGTGTCATAAATGTCAGTCTGATATTTTCTTCATCTCAGCAATGGCTGTAATCTGATTACTCCTTATGTATCCACACCTCATCGTCACTTGAATCATGATTTATTTCATGCTCATAATATGAATTTTACTTCAGTAGATACAAAATACAAAGTAGACAGTGGGGGGGGGGGGATTTTAAGCAACCAATCAGCAAGCAAAGATGGCAGCAGTAACGGTCTTTGTTTACATTTTTATCGCATGATATTTCAGAGGCAAAAACATCATAAAACTTTTTTTTTATGAAAAGTGATTTTGATAAATAAATGTGTTTAGAAAATTAAAAATGAATACATATTTCATATCACCAAAATCGATTCTGAGAAATCGAAAATTCAGTCCGTGCCATATTAAGAGTTAAGTAACAGCTTGTAAGGACACCTGGCCTGAAGGACCATCCTCTTTATAAGGAGCTGGGGTTGATAAAAGGAAGATGCATCGAGGATACAATAAAGTCAATTTGCAGTCTAGGTGAGGACTTAAAGGTAATGACTGGTTATAAGTACAGGACCAACCTAAGCTAACAAGGTTTATTATACAAAAGGGCCGAGAGTTGAACTTTGGATTCAAGATCTCATCCAGCATCACTGTGGGTCTTTCAACACTGTAATATATGCAGATGATTCAACGACTTGGAACAGCAGAAATAGTTGGGGTTTTTGTTGTCTACAAAAATGGAAGAGTAGTGGCACAGGGATCGGGAGCCTTTAAAGTCACTACATCAAACATGCGAATAGAAATTGAGGCTGTGTAGGCGACAGTAGAATGGCTTATTGCTTATGATGTGTTTAATGGTGCCATTGTGACGGATTCACAAAGTATGCTTTGTAAGATTGAGAAGAAATTGTTTTGAAAAGAATAGGTTCATCTGTTAAGCCAGTCAGCTGTGACAGACTTTACAGTCCAGGGCATGTAGGAGTACATGGCAGTGATGTGGCAGACAGACTTGCTGGACAGGCTGAAATAGATGGCAGAGTGACAGTGGACAAGGGGAACAGTGCTAAAGCTGTATTGGCAGACTGCGGAAAAATGAAGAGTAGGAATGGAAGAACAATGTAGATTGAAGAGATTGCTGGAGCTAGGAAAAATTAAAGGTGCTTGCAGGAAATCCGAACTGTGTGCCAGAAAACACACCATAAACAACCATTTGACAGGAACTTTTAGGAAACATACTCTTGCAGCATGCGGCGGAGCATATTGTTGTCCCAAATGCAGTGTGAATTTTGAACTTTGCGTGGACACCATTCTAATCATTCATTCATTCATAAGGTGCATTATTGATAGACATTAGTGATCGTGGTTCTTTTTTTTTTTTTTTTTGTGGTCCTTGGTATTTTTAATGAATGATTAATCAGCTGCCTTTTCTCCTTCGTCTACGTGATTAGACATTCATATACTGATATTTTTTTATTTGTCTCCTTCCCTTGGGTTTTCTGGTGATTGTCAGGTTCTGGCTTCTAACAACATATGTTCTGGCTATTATCATCATTGTCAATCACTCCTTGGGAGTACAGTCCATGGATATAGTTTCTCCAGTCATCCCTGTTCTTGGATTTGTTCTCTACTATGTGTATCCCATGTCTCTGGGCACTTTCATGATTTCCCTTCTCCAAATGGTTCTGGACATTCTCCTATTTCTATTTTCCTTCCTGAAGGTTCCATGTTAGTGCCTGCTTTGTTATGCTGGTATCTTGGTATTAGGAATAAATGTATAAATATTCAGTTGTAAAAGAATATTACAGCTTCTGAGCTTTTTCTTGCTTCACATATTAACATGTTGTTGTGCTCCTTTGGCGTGACCGACGGGGAAGAATCAGTATGGTAATCACACCACTGAGAAGCCCATTTCATGGGTGCCATGCAGGGACTTTAGGCAAACCACTGTTATCCACAGCCTACCTAAATCAGTGTGTTGGCTATAGGGGTAAAAAATAACTTTTCCATTGAGATCAAAGAAGAGATAGGAAATAATGATGCTTAACCTACCAAACAAATTCATGACCAGTGTTCTATGTAAGCAGCACAGCCACATACACACACACAAAATAATGCTGCACAGGAAAGTTTATATTCTGCACAAAGAATGATAAAACTACTTTTATTTTTAAGTTTATTTATGTTGCTCTATGCTATAATAGTGCAGAAGAAAAATATAGTTACATGAGTTTGTTCTTCTGTGTTCTTTTTTTTTTCCTATGAGAATTTTAAAATGTGTTTAAGAGGCTAGTGGTGGGTTAAGAGTTATTGAGATCTGACAGAGGTGGAGAGACTATTAACAATATAGTTTGTGTGATAAAAACAAGATATTTATCCTATCCTATATTTGTTATCCTACAGAAGTAGGAGATCCTCTTCTCGACCCAAGCGCAGAAGCCGTTCTAGAGATCGTAAGGAAAAGACCAAAGAGAAGAAGAAAAGTGTGTCTCTGTCACCTCCTCGACTTGAGCGGAATGGATCTATTCCTCCCAGATTTGATGATGGTGATAAGGAAGATTCACCACAGAAGGCAGAGAGCAGGTGTGTACCAGTGTAGTTTTATGGTAGTCAGAAAATTATGATTGTTTCGTTATCTGAAATCACACTTTTACACTGACTGAAAATATATTGCTTTCAGAAAAGGGGGATTACATTTCAGATTGTCTGGAAAGATGATGACATTTTTGAAGAGTGGTGACATTTTGAGAGAATATATTACCTTGTCTTTGGTTTTATATTGACAGTTAACATGACCATTGAAAACAAAGCGTGACTACTGAAAGCAGCATGTTCATTATAAAGTGAACATTTAAATGTTTTTTTAACAAAGAACTGCAATAATTTTAACCAGAGAGTAAAGTCATCATATTCCTGACAGAAATATCTTTAAATATGGTGAAAATCACTTATGTGAGATGCGGTTTAGATTAAAAATCATTGTATCGAAATAGAATCAACTATGATAATTTTGTGTGGAATTAAAATCATATGTCACAGAGTGTATAACATGTATAACATAAAATTTGATTTGGGGGAGTTGAAGGGGGGGGCGGGCGGGTTATGTCACCTTAAAGACAGTACTGGGTGATTTTTGACACAGGTTTATACAAGAATGTGCTCAAACAGACCCAAACTTTAAGAGTGCATTTACGTGCTTTACACAAATAGCAGTAATTCTAAAGGTACTCACCATCATAGATAGTGAGCTTGAACAAACACAGGTTATACTATCATCTTATTCATACTCAGTTATCATGATAAATGTTTGCATTTTTTTTTTTTCACTATTGGGAGGGTTAAAGAGAAGTTATATATTCAGTCTTCACTGGGAACTTTGTGTTCATACTTGTATGTTTTTTCTTAGTCCCAAAGCCAGCAGGACTGAAGGAGATAGTAAGCCAAGGTAAAGAAAGAAATACTAGTTTTTCTTAATGAATTATTACTATTGTTATTGCTACTGGAAGAAACCAAAATAAAGAAAAAAGATACTAGTTTTTCTTAATGAAGTAGTAGTATTGTTAGTTATACAGCAGAAAAACTGAAAGAATGAGAAAAACACTAGTTTTTCTTAATGAAGTATTAGTGTTGCTACATTGAATTAATTTTTTGATGCTCTTGAAATAGATGTTTATTTGTGGTTTCATAACTGTGAGGGTAATTAGTGATCATTGTCCCATTTTGCTGGTTAGTTGAATTTTCATTTGGAGTAATAGAGCAGAATTCATGCTACATAGGCAGATCAGTGTACAATAAATTAGATTGCTTGAATCTTCTCATCACTTCACTTGGCTTGTGTGATTTTTATGCCTTTTTTTAATGCAGGTATTGCCTTATGCTAGATTTCTTTTTCCTGCATGTTGGGCTTTTCTTTTTTTTTGTGTGTGTGTGTGCTGCTTTTTGTTTTTTCATTTGGATACTTCCACATATAATTTATTTAGGCAGCCGAGAATGCATCGGAGAATAGTCATTGTAGTTAGGTCCAGTGAACAGTATCTAGCCAAGGCCAATTTTATTTCTTATATTTTTTGCTTCACGACGAAGCTGTTACATTGCTTTGGTCTGTCAGATAGTGTAGGAACTGATTTGTTTTCCCTTATGGATGGAGCCGATACACCAACCTCGCTCTTGCTCACAATTAGTACTCTTTTTTTTAAATATTTTTATACTTATGAGCATATAAACAAATTCTTATCTTAAATTAGGGATTATTTAAGGTGATGGTAATTTTAGTAAAATTATAATCATTTTAGCATAAAATCAGTTTCACCATAAAATGTATTTGAGAAGCAGGCAAAACATACTGCTACACTTTAGGGGGCTAGTGTAGTCTTCAGGGCCATGAATCAAAGCTGGTGAAGACCCTATACCACCCCTGAGCAGTTTTCCAGGTAATAAGCAATCATGGAACTACATTTTGCCCTGCAGGATTGGGAACAGAATGTGCCCCGTTGGGTTTGTGGTTCCCACTGAGAAACCAGCATCTTAGGTTATTTCTAGAATTAGGAAAACTACCATAGCCTAGCCTGATCTGATAGGATATTTCAGTCACAAGATTTTTTACCTGGTTGAAAGATGACGGTATTAAAGGTGAGGCTTGGGCCTGGTTATCAGGGCCAGCAGACCTTCACACCACATCTCTGTTGGTGCTCCCAGTAACAGGTTTAGCCTGGCAAATGGAATAGAGTCTGCTGTGGTTCTCATTGTGTTAGAAAGTCTGCAGAGATGTTCACCTTTTTAGGTCGTCAGATAAGCCGGTGTAATCCACTTTTCAGTCTTGGGTATAGACAGCTGTCGGTCAGGTATGAAATGTCCGTCTGATGATTTAAATTGAAGTGCCTAAATTCTCATGGAATTATCGGATGACAAGTCAGTGTCTTTTCAGAATAAACAAATCATGAAAGATTAGTACTGCTGAGCATACCAACACAAGATGGAGAGATTTTTAATACTGATAGTTCATATAAGGAAAAAAAATTGCTGTATGTGCGTATCATTTGATTGGTCGCATTTATAATGTGTTTTCTAGTTTTGCTTTTGCCAGACTGTTTCCCTTTTTTTTTTTTCCCCATGTATTGTAATGTGCTTGGTGATTGGATATTTCTGTTGTTGCAAGTCTAGTGTTTTATCATGCTGCACTTAGTTGAGTGTCTTACCTGTGCAAATTGTGCAATCTTCTTCATTAAATAATTAGTGGAATGTATTTTAAATTTTGTGTATAGATATCGATGAGGATTTTTCTTTGTGCTTAAAGAACAGTGTTTCGTCTGCATTTTAAATGTCTCTCAGCTTTTCATAGTATTTCGGAATGTTGCTTATTAATATAAGTGGATATTTAAAATGAGTTTTGCTGGCTATTTAAACATCAGTATTACAGGCTCAAAAGTGTGCAGTTTAACAAATTTTGTGTGTTTTTCTCCTCATGTACAGTGCTGTAACTGAGGGAGAAAGTGGCAAAGCTAGTAGTAAGAAGAGGTAATTCTTCTTCCAAGCCCACTTTGCTTCGGTCTTGTTAATTTCTGTTCCTAAATCTTTGTCAGTTAATCTTTAATAGGTAAACTACTCTGTATTAAGTAGACTCTGTAACAGAAGGTTAAGAATGTTGCATGTTTGGGAAAGCTGTGGAGAAAGGAGAATGAGGTAATAATAAAGAACAGAAAAAAAAAGATAAGACAGCAGAAAGGCATGCAGGGAGTGTGGTGCCCATATTCTTTTTGACCTGTCAGCACTCCAGGGATATGATGGGGCATCATTCCTGGCTTCTTTACTTTCTCAGCTGCAAGTTAGGTGATGGTTTGAAGGAGGGGAAGAGGAGAATGCTGCAGCTGGACTTGAACCACATACCTGACTGTGAAAGACCAATGCTGTAACCAGCTGGGGCACCCAAACAGTGCTAGTTTTATAGAAACCGTAAAAGAATGTAGGTTATGCTGGATGTATCCATTTTGATGAACGTTAGCTTGTCCAGACACTACATTTCTTCCTCACAACCTGGAGGTTCACTGTGCCATAGAAGTATGGCCAGTAAGGTAGGGACAAACGTTGTGGCAGTTGAGCTTGTTAAAGAAGATCAACACTGCATTATGCTAGGATGGCATTGCCCCAATCTTCTTGTGTGTGAGGAACATTGATGTCAGTTTAGCAGCAGTGTAAGGGGCTTTGTCTCATAGCCTCTTAGGCAAGAACAAGTTGAAATGGAGGGGACCACGGTTTTATGTTTTTTTAAAAATGGAAATGAATGTCTTTATATTGTGCTTATTGTTTACCAGGCTTAATGGCCCAGTGTTAACAGTAAGGGCTGAACTGACTTGATGAGAGATCAATTTGTTTAGTGCGTGCTGTATATTAAGTTGCGTTTTTATTGTCTTTTAGTTCAGTAAGTGCATGTGTTCTTCTAATTTTATTTTTCTTACCCTCTGCAGTACATTTAGCAGCTATGTTAAAATAATGTTATTTTCTTATTTGGAACAGAGACATGTTTGTTATCCTTATTAGTGTTTATGGGTGAGTATAGGAGTCAGAGATGATGTCAAGGCTGATCAGATGCATCTTGTCCAGACTTCCAGTTTAAGCTGTGGTGTAGAGATCATGTTGTTTCCTCATGTTGGAGGATGCCTGTGGAAAATGAAAAATATTGTTGTGAGAAAATTGAGAGCCTTCATAATTTAATTCACATGATTAATGCTTTTGCTACGAGATACTTGGTAACAGTCAACAGCTTTGGGCTCGCAACTTCCCACGCAGTAGCAATGTTCATGTACCTATTGGCCCCAAATGTCTGCTGTCAGAGGGAAATGGTGTTGTATGTGACGTGTTTCCTGTTAAAATCCATTGCATGTGACAGTTTTCTGATCTAGCCACGAGAATGATTTCTAGGCTCTGCTCTTTTGACAGAGGCGTTGTAAAAGGGTAACTGGGAAAAAAAGAAACAAGAAACATTAGTTCCTGTGTGTGGAAATGTTGGGGGCACCTTGTATGTGGTTCACATCATAAAACCGCCCAAAAGTAGATGATTGAGAGTAAATATATAAGATTATGAGCATGGGATGATCTTATGGAGTAGTAAAACCTGGTCTGTGGTGTTGCTGATATTAGAATGGGTGTGCTAGTTTACAATAGAATCTTATTAAAAACACAAATAACCCGATGGATCCATGGTACTGACATGGGAGAACATTTTTTTATGATGCTCAACTGGGTATTGAAAGGGTTTATAGGTCACTGAGAAAAAACAATTTTTTGTGGCAGAAGTGTTACATTTATTGTAATGTTATAAGGTTTGTTCATTTTTGACATACAATTTTATTTATTTGGAAACAAAATTAATCAAACTAAAGCTGTGGAAATGATTTTGTTCTATGTCCAGTGACATGAGAGTATTAATTTGGTGCTCAAACTCTTTTTTTTTTTTTTTGTGCGTGTCGTTGGTTGGTTCATAGTTGATTTCATTTTCAGTTTCTTTTTTTCTGTCACAAAAGTGGCACATCTTTTCTTATAAGAAAAGATATTTAAAACTTTTTCTGTTTCACTTATAACTATAACTCCATTGCTTTCTGAGCTGCAAAATGTGTGGTCTTGAAGTTATGATAACTGTTAGAGTTAGGGCCAGTGGCAGTAACTAGTTAAAACTGAACTCTGTTTCAAGTGGTTCAGCTGAGTTAGTGGGTTTGCATGACATAGTACATATGACTAGCAGGGTTTGAATCTGTATGTGTTCTCCTGTGGAAGTTGTGGACTTGATTGGAAACCTCCTGCTCTTTGGGTCCATTCCACAAATTGAAGGAAGCCATTTGTTCAGAATGATGTAAGCTTTATATGATCTTCACTACAACAACATTACCATGAAGTTCATGTTTACATTTGTTGGAGATAATCAAAACATCAAAATATGAGCTTATTTTTTTTTATAAGGTTCACTAGATCCAGATATCTGACCACTTGAATTTATATTACAGCTTTAAAGGGTACCATCTCCTCAATCAAAATGATCGTATCAGAAAGTGGGGGATACCCAGAAATGTCGTGTCTCTAATTTTGTTATATCTGCAGTTTTAAATCTTTTCAAGTTACAGACCTTGTCTGAACATAAATGAAACTTCCTTTTATTTTTATTTTTTTCAGGTCTCCATCACCAGTGAAGTCTAGGCGGAGGAGTCCTTCACCAAGAAAACGCAGTCATTCTCGATCACCAAGGTATGTATAAGGAAGAAATATGTTGCCCTTCACGGCTCATCATAGATGCTGTTTACGATATACATGTTGTGTTTGTTAATTAATGAAATAACAGAAACCATCAATATCTGCCTGTAAATTGGCTTAGGCAGTCTGTTCTACATAGTTCTCGTAATCGCCAATTCCCCCCTCTCTTTGAGACTTTCCAAAATCATTTCCACAGCTTTAATTTGATTAGTTTTATTTGAAAATAGATTATGCGTGCTGTACAGGCACCTGCAGCCATTTCCCATGTTCTCCAGCATGGTCAACTTGTTTTAGATTTTGTCTCAGAGAATAATAGGAAATAAAGTTCCTATGTATGTGTTCTTTAATTAACCTCTTTTAAATCTTCCATATCCATTGATGTTCTGTCTTGTGCATAATTTGAAATGAGCCAAATTTTTTTTTTTTTTTTTGCTCTGTGTAGCCGTCGCAAACGAAGAAGGAGAACAAGATCACCATCACTGCGGAAAAAATCAAGATCTCGAAGTGGGTCAAGACAGAGGTTTGTACTTTCTGTCCACCGTATTTCCTAAGTTTGTCTGTTTGCTTCTCTTCCTCTGGAGCAAGTGAGGATGTCATAGGGAAAATGCTTATGTGTATGGTTTTGCTTCATTGCCCAGATTTAAGCTTACAGAGAGAGGTGTTAGTTGTAGTAAGTAGATGTTGAAATCTGTTGCATGTGACAGTTTTCTGATCTGGCCGTGAGAGCAATTTCCATGCTGTGCTCTTTTTACTGAGGCATTGTAAAAGATTAATTCGGGGGGGGGGGGGGTCACAGAATTCTCTGGTCATAGAAAAATATGGGCACTAACACCATATCCCTATGTGTCTCTAAGGCACTACAGGATTACCTTTACCTTTTACCTTTAGTAATTACTCAGGTGATGGTTTTTTCATCAGAAAGATATTTCTGAGAATATTGTTCTCAAGAGATGGTAAAATTTAGTTAATTTTCATTTCTTTCCCTCATTAGTATTGTGGTGGGTTACATCATATGTGTAACGTATAGTTTGCTGTGTTAAGATTTTTTACCTTTCGTATCTCACCTTCTCTTTTCTTAAAGGAAGTCTTCAGTTTCTTTGTGAAGTTGCATGAGAGCAGAGAGATGACTTTGCTATAGAGATGTCACAATCTTCTGGACAAATAAACTAAAGCTGGTTTTAGATTCTCATCTCATCCCTTCTTGGTGCTCCTTGAAGCATGATGTTTTGCAGCATCAACCTGTCTAGGATGGAGCTCAACAGTTTCTTATGGTGATGAGTTCTGTAAGAAGACTGCTTCCAACATCTGCATCAGACAGGGGCTCTGAGAAGAGTTTTGTAGGCCAGCGCCTATTACACTAGAGTCAGTGGTTGAAATCCAGCTGGAGACATCATAGTTACCCAGTTATAGGAATGGGTGCACAGCTTCTGCTGAAGTTAGAGAAGAAAAGCCAGCCAGGTCCTAACACCACATCCCATAGATGTCTTTGTTGCATGACGGCTTCTTTTTTTTTTAATACATTGTAATAATTCTTACATCTTGATAGCTCTGTGACATAAATAAATTTTGACAGGAATTCTGTTGTTATTATTATGATTAGTTTATTGTCTTTTTTTTCTGTATGCTTATTTTTGTTGGTGTTTACAAATCATGGCAGAATAAAAACAAAATAACAAAGCACACTACATTTTTTTTTCTGGGAAAGTATCTATCTTATTTCTGAAGATTGTAGTGGTTCATTTCTGCAGATCCAAGCGTGAGAGAAGCAAGAGAAGTCGCAGCAGAGACCGCAAACGTGAGAGCAAGAAGAAGGTCGTCAAGGACAAGGAAGATAAAAAGAAGGACTCCATTTCTTCCAAGGTTAGTTTTTCAGTGATGAGTACTGAATGGACGTTCTCACACACACACACACACACAAATACTTTATATCTTATCTCTCTGTTTTCTGTTTATCTTTAAATTGTTACAGTGCAATTTTCTTTTATCTTCATCATATTCATGTGTTTATTTATCTCCTATTTTGGCTTTTATTTTCGCTTGCATGTTTAAAAAAAAATTATATTCTTAATTATAATTTTATCCATCTTCCAGACAAACCATCCGCAAACAGCTTTCAGATAATAGGCCACACAAAGTCTTCAGTGTGTTATCCTGGTAGTTTGTGACAGTTCTGTAGCTTTTGTGTTAGGTTCTTTCCAGACTACACACAGGACACAGCTGATGGTGAGCACACCAGTATCGCCTTGACCTGTCACACATTCTGCATCTCTGCCCCCCTTTATCGAGAAGCCTGAACCAGGCTCTGGGCCACGATAAGCTATGCTGAAACAATAACTTGGAGGGGGGGGGGCAAAGCATGACCTCCAAAAGACTGTACAGTTTGTCTGGACAGTAAATGTAAAAAGCAGAAGTCTCCGTTCAATCTCATTAACCAAGTTTTGTGACATAAATTTCAGTTTTGATGCCATTATTTCACTCTCCTGTCAGCAGAGGTGCCAGTTTCTCAGATGGGAACTTTTGAGGCAAGGAGTTTGGCACCACTTTTCCAAGATGGCATTTGATAGGAGTGAGCAACACTGTGGCATGAGTCCAAGATGGCATTTGATAGGAGTGAGCAACACCGTGACATGAGTCCAGGCTGTCACAATAACCATGATTTCTTAGTCTTTGTAGTTCTGCTTTTTTTTTTTTTCTGTCATGAAAACACCTGTGTGTTAACAATTTTAAATATATTGAGTGGAATATGACTAGTTCCCACTTTATTTACTGTGTTCTGAAGCATATTATGCATTTGAGTCTATTCTTATTCCTACTATTGGCTCGGTACAGACTGCTAAACTGAATTCTTATTAATGGTTTTGGGAAAGAATGCTTCCAAAGATCTGTATAAACATTTTATTGTTGGGTGACCTTTATGTAAGTGGAAGAGTAACTGCTGGTCTTGGGGATTATTAATTATGGGTGTGCAACTCTCTTTTATACAGGTGAAACGAGACTATGATGAAGAAGAGAAGGGCTTTGCCAGCGGCAGTGATAGAAACAGAGACGACAGCGAGCCAAGGTCATCGGGTTCTCCTCCACCGTTGGAGCCAGAAGACAAAGATTCTGACCACCAGCCGGTTGATATGGACATGAGCGACTGAGTGTGAAGAAACAGGGCTTTGTTTTTTTAATAAACTGTCATTACTTTTTTTTTAACCATTTTTTTTTTTAATGTTCAAGAGATAGAATTCATTTGTAAAGCAGCAATTTATGAAAGTATACGTGTCTGTGTTGTAAAATCTAGCTTCTCCAGGTTTAGATTACAGAAAATAAAATCAGCATGTCTCTGAGTTAATACTTTGAGAAGCAATGCCAGTAGCAGTGTCAAATTCATAAAGATTTCTTGTCAAGTCAGAACTCATGAGAACTTGAGTATAAACACTTAACAACTCTGGTGCCACATGGTTATTAGTATGAACTCATTTTAAAGTTTGGAAAGTTTCATTGGTTAGTTTATATACACCTTGTGAATTGTCTACCCATTTGATTTTTAATAGAATTTTACTGACACAACTAATCGGGGCAGTGGTTCTGTAGTTTGTGCATAATTTCAAGTACCCTTTTTTTTGGCAGTGGTATGAATATAGTTTTTTTTACATTCTTTTGGCCAAATACCTGAATGCCATATCTTTTTACACATTGCATGATAGATTGTTGCACATTCCTTTCCTCCTGCTTTAATAAGTTCAGCTGTTGTCTCATCACATCCTGGTGATTTACCATTTTTCAGATTCTTTAATGCCTATAAAACTTCTTCAGTTGTTGGTTCGGGTTCTTTCTTCTCCAATAATAATTCACACTGTTGATTTCTGCTTTCACAGTCAGTTGTATCATACATTTCTCTGCAGTATTCCTTCCATTTTATAGAATTTATTCTATCTCTGTCAAGATCTTTCCCATCTTGTCACAAATTACATTTAGCTTAGGTGTGACATTTCTCATCAATGTCTTCATTTCTTTAAACATTTCATCATCTCTTCCACACTTTTGATGTCCTTCTATTCTTTGACAACAATCTTGTATGTATTGTTTTTTGTCTTTTCTTATGTTTCTTCTTACTTCTTTTGTTAAAGATTTATATTCCTCTTTGTTGTTGTTTGTAACTTTCCATTTCGTTTTCATTTCCCTACTTTGTTTTATTAGTTCTAGTGTGGCTTTTGTAATCCATTCTTTTGTGTTTTCTCTACTGGAATAATATCTTTAGCTGCTGTTATTAAAATATATCTGGCCAGTGTAGCCAGTTCATCTGGTGTCATCTCCTTCTGTACAGCCATCAGTATCTCAAAATGGTTCTTCACTTCTATACCATATTGTTCTGATATTTTTGTAAGATCAAACCAGAGTTGTCATGATCCCCTGTATATTTTATCTTATCTTTGTGACTGCTATGGACTCATGATCCATGTCACAATTGGCACCTGGTAGAGTTTTTGCTGATGTTATACTTGATCTCCACCTTCTTTGCACTAAAATGTAATCTATTTGATTCTTGGTTTTCCCATCAGATGATGTCTATGTGTAAAGTCTTCTTGCATGTTGTCTAAAAAATGTGTTAGTGACCATTAACTAATTTTTCATGCAAAATGCCATTAGATTGTCACCTCCCTCATTCTGTAAATACTACAGAAAAGTTGTTCAGATATCATGAGCACAAAAAAGAAATATATCCATACTACAAGAACTTAATATTGAAGACAGTTGGCCAGTAAAGAGAATTAAACAGAGAAAACTTCAATATTTTGGACACATTAAACGTCATGATAATTTAGAGAAGGCCATCTTAGAAGGATACATAACAGGAAAAGGAAAACCAAGGTGAAGATGTCTGCAAGACATCATTGAAAATCTGTGAATGGATGCATCAGCAGCAGGGCATCTTGCTTATAACCGAGAGGCCTACAGGAGAGCTGTTTAGGAGGCAAAGTTTTATAAGGGACATGAAGACGACTGACTGTGAATTGTCTGGTTTCATCAGCTGTGTAGTTGTTTGGCTGCTCATGTTAGCTTCTTGGTTTTAAGTTTTGAAGTTTTTTAGAACAGTTTTTTTTGTGTTTGTGTGTGCAGGAATCAATTAAAACTGCTTGCAGTATTCTAAATGTTCTTTGCTTCCAGAAAACTGTCTCCTGTGTGTGTATTTCTGGACATTTGATGTGCTAGAGATTGTGTGCTAATGGAACCATGTGACAGTAGTCACGTCATCAACAGTTTAATAGTCTAGGAACATGTATTACTCATTAACCAGTCAGATATATTAATTTCCATCTAAATGTAATGCTGGTCCGGTAGTTAATCAGTTAATATAATTTGCTATATATGATTGTTCATCGGTCAGTCTACACAGTGGTGTAAGTAAAGGGAAGTAACTAAATGATTTCACAAATTTCAGAATTTACTTAATGTCCTTCATTGAACAGCAGGTGCTGTACTTTATTGTGTAATTATAGATTAGGTGTTTTTGCCTCCCATTCACATGCAACTCTCCAAGTGATTCAGTTTTTTCTTCTTAAAATTCCTGTTTTGACATTTGTGAGCTGAGTACAGTGTGAGGCATTTGGTACAGTGACAAAGTACATGGACTTCTAAAGAAATATTGGTTTTTTTTTCCCCTTTAAAATAAAGCTAAACCTGTGTAGCATTACTTAAAACTTATTTTCATGTGTCTTTCTTCCTCCTTCCACCTTCTTTGACAAGCGGTAGTTATTATGTGTTTCTAGAATTTTCTCCTGAAGTTAGAAGCAAGGTATTGTGTGCCTGAACGGGTATTTCAGTTCATTTTCATCTTTACTGACATTCAGTCAATGTTGTTTATCTGGTTTGTCTCCTTGTTTTCTTATTTTAAAAAAATGCCAAATGAGTCTTCAAAAGGCATTTTTCACAGTTTTGGTCTTACTTTCCAGAACATACTTTTGAGAAATAGTGAAACTGGCATTTCTGACAGGCTTTCAGTGCTGTCTGATAGTGAGTGATTAAAGAGAGAATTAGCCCAGACATGGATGCTGCTCTCTGCTGGACTGGCAGTAGTGACTGCTATATTATTATGCTTAAGCAGTTTAACTGGTGAACTCTAATATTCATGGGCCCAATTTTTACAGGAACATCTGACAACTGTGTTTTTTTCTGTGGCTGTACCTTTCCAGGCATTTTCAGCTTTTATGGGCCATTCCCAAACACATTTGTGTGGGTATTTGTTTTAATAAGTTGGTTGCCTGGAGAACAGTGATGGTGGGTATCTAATGCACTACTTTGACATGGGAAGTGAAGTGGGTCTGCTTTCTTAGTTAGAATTGTCAAGAGTATATGGTGAATGTTTAAAGTTAGATTTTACCAAGCTTTGGTTGATCATGGAAAATTAGATCTTTATAATATGAGCATGTGCTGCTGGAGCTGTGAAAAGTTATCATCTTTAATTTTTCTTTCAGTGTTATGTGACTTTTTAAAAATGCTTCTGAATGTTTTTGTGTAGTAAATATTTGTAACATCAAATGCAGAAAATTCATTGTGCATCATCAAATAGACTTTCAGAATGAATTGTATCTACTACCATTATTGATTCATCTTTCTTCTTCTTCTTCGTTTGCTTCTACCACCAAGACCGCCCCGTGATCCTACTGAATTTACTCCTATGGTCCTTGTTAGAACCACAAGAGGTTCAGAGTATCGCAGGGCTTGGGCTTGTATTCTTGGTGGGTCACAGAAGCGGGATTGCGTGACACTGTGGTTTTCCTTGCACCAGTTTAATCTAGAGCTGGACTTTCTCACTGGAAAACCTCAACGTGTTTTGGACATCAGTATATACCCGCCGGGTGAGAGGTGGTTGCCTATCTAGACTGCACTGGTCCAGTGTCTCCGACTTCAGCATTTTGTGGTCGTGGCTGCTACCTTTCCTGGTTGTTACCAGGACGGAGCTTTTGTCCAGGAGGACGAATCCTCGCCACTAGTAAGTTCCACCCCTAGGTTAAGCCAGTTTAGGTGCATTATCCTGGTATGGGCGTATATAGGACGTGACCGACCTCTAGAGTGGAGGTGAAATGAGTTGTGATCAAGTTTCACCCCTGGGTTAAGCTGCAAGACTACTGGACATACCGATTAAACTTCACTTTATCCTTTCCATCGCCTTTTGCACAGCAGTGCCGCAGAACAACCCTAATCACATTTCAGCATTTTCTTCATTGGCCTGGAGGAGTTTCACCACCACCACCCACGCTTACCGAAGAATCTCGCCAGCAGTGTCTTAGTTTAACCCCTGGGTTACGCCGGTTTAGGCAATCTGCCCCAGTATGGGTGTATAGGACATGGCCGGCTTCTAGAGAGAGGTGCTGTGATTTGAGTATCCCTGACCTCGAGACTAGTTACTTCACTTAATCCTTTCCATCACCTTTTCCACGGCGGCACTGCTCGGCAACCCTAATCACATTTTTCTTCATTGGCCAGGAGGAATTTCACCCCGCACATGGCAGCTGAAGAATCTCGCGAGCAGCAGGTTTTAAATCAGAGTTTTCCTTCTCCTAGATGAGCTACTAACCAAGACTCACATCTACCCGAAGCGTCTGGTTTTCAGGCGCCAGATATTCACCTTTCGTCCTTTCTCCTGTCAGTTTAAACAGTTCCACTACGAGAAGGCCAGGAGCTTGACTTGGACTGTCGGAGGCTATTTGAGACGCACGCCTTGGAGACATTTAATTGAAGTGGAGAACGTATCCACTACCCCACCTATGGCTATAAGTCCTTAGAACCATTCATCTTTCAAACATTGAGCATGCAGATGAGAAGGAAAACCTTCCATGTTCATTGTTTTTTTTTTTTTTTAAATTTCATTTTTTATGGCAGGCAGAGGTTGTTTGAGGAAAGTTTTTGTGTTGTCAAGAGGATTTGTAGGTTGCAAGAAAAACAGGAGGCAGAACTACAGATTGTCAGTTCAGGTTGAGATTTCCTCCTGAGAGTTGTATACATCATGCTGCTTTTAACATACAGTTTAGACTTGATGGCAAAAGTCACCCAGGGCATGGTGGTAGGGCAGTGTCTCCGTCAGTCTGGGTGATATACCCCCCGAAAGCTTATCAGGATCGGTGAGCTGACTTGAAGAACATTCTACACATTATAGATAACCGTGTTATCCATTTCATATATGACCAGTGAGATAGTCGGACTTTTTCAAAATTGTATTCACGAATTCTGCAGTCTCGTGGTTAAATGGCTAAAATAATTGTTGATTCCATGAGTAGAAAAATTAATTTAGCCTGTTCATTTGACTTGGTAATCTTTGTGTGTTACTTGCAGGCAGCTGCATGTCTTAAGTACTCTAAGGGTTTGTTGTTAATTAGATGGTTTTTTTTTTTTTTGTTTGCTTGTTTCTTGTTTGTATTTGTTGAATATAATAAAAAAAACTTTGTAACAGCAGAAAGTTTTCAGTGTTGGAAAATCTGTTTAAATGTCCTTAGATTGAAAGCTTCAGAGTCTTGTGAGCTTGAAAATACCAACAGATAAAAACACAAAAATAAATGAAAACACTTGCCTTTTTTTGTTTTGGGGTCTTTGTTTTTGTGTGTGATCCTTGAAAAAGGCCTCTGCCAAAATATTGGATCTTTGTATGTTCTTCATTTATACATGCTCAACTTGCTTTCTGCCACTCTTTTGCTAACTTTCCTCTCTACCTTTTTTTTTTTTTTTTTGTAGAATTGAACCATACACCTCTGTCTACCTTTATTGTCAGAACCAGTTTATTTCAAAACTAAGAAAACAGTCAAATGATTAGGAAAAAAAAAAAAAAGGTAGGAGAGCCCCCATTACCGAAAGTGAAACAACTAAATGACTCCATAGATCAGAGGAGGAATTTACCTCTCCCTTTCCAGGAAATGTTTTACACCTTGAAATTATTGATACTGTCAAGGCGCTGTGCCTCACACTAGGTTGTAGGAAAGACTCAAAGGACAAAATATAATTAACTTATAATGCTTGACACAGGGGCATGAAAGAAAACGTACAAATTGCGCCAAAGATCATTACAACAGCATATTCTCACGCCTTGGATACTGTTGCTGCTCAAGAACAGTAACTCTCACATTTCAAAAACATCGACTTCCGTCTGCTGGAAAGGTTGTAAGACGACTTCCCTTATTCTAATTTTCGGAGTTTGATTATGATCGTCCTGTAGATTAATAACACACGGCCACCTTGGTCAAATGCATTTTCATTAATTTTGTAAATAGCTGTAATTCTAAATGAACAAAATACGTTGGATACACTGATACGATGCGCTGCTACAACAGTAATGCCGTGTCAAGGATTTCTGTCTTGAATCCGATGTGTGCGAAGGAGCAGTTGAGTATGTACGCACTCTTTGCCAGAATAAGTAAAGTTGTCTTTAGTCTTAGCATGTCAGCCTCACAAGAAATTGAAGAGTTATTTTGTAAATGTGTTATTTAATTAACCAAAGATCAAACGTTTTCAGTCTGTTCATGTTAAATTCTTTTACACAATAAACCGCCTTGAAACCTTGCGTTTTAAATATAACGCAGAAAATGAGTGACATGTAACCATAATTTTTGCACTGCTGGAAATCTCCAACTGCACAAACATGTTCACAGTGCTTTGCACGTTATATTAAATTCAGCCTTGTTCATCATCCCATGCTGTTCCACTCTGCTGTTTCTTGCCTTCTTAGCACACTCGACAAAGCTGGTTCCTGACCATCTCTTATGTTGTCCACCCATCTGTGCTGCTGCCATCCTCTTTGTTCTCTTCTCTTCAATCTTGTCCTCAGGAAGGGTCTTCAGTATAGTATTATATCTCTTGACAAGCCCAAAGCGTCTTAGTTTTCTTTTTTAAAATGATTTTCGATATTTCTTTTTTCACTTCTAGCTGATTTAGGACTTATGTGTTATTTCTTTTCTGTCTTCAAGATACAACCTATTCTTCTGTATTTTTTCTGTACTTTTCAGAGGTCTCAGTTTTCTTTTCTTTTGCATACCTCGGCAGCTACATGGAGCAGGATGGTGACACCATAAAGGACGTTAGAATTGCAAAAGCAGCATTGACCTTCAAGAATATTTAGAACATATGACATTCAAAAGTTATAAGCACAAAAACCAAGTTAAGATTATTCAATTCAAATGCAGTATCCACCCTCATTTATGCATGTGGAAGCTGGAAAACAACTAAAGAAATAAACAAGAAATTAGACTCTTTTGAAAATAAATGTCTAGGGAATATACTCAGTATAAAGTGGAACAAATTCAAGAACAATGCAGAGATAAGACAGATGAGCAAGCAACAACCTGTCTGATGGGTGATCATAAAAATAAGATGGACATATGTCAGTCATGTGATGAGAAGAAACAGTCAGAGAATACCAAAACAGGCTATCGAGTGGAACACAACAGGCAGAAGAAAAAGAGGTCTACCACATGAAACTCTAAAGAGGACATTGTTAAGAGAGGCCAGTTTAGTGGGCATAACATCCCTTGATGAAGTTGAGAGACTCGCCGAAAACAGGAAAACTCAGCAAACAACCATGCAAGCCCTATGTGACATTTAACGGCACAGCAAGGGTGTAAGATGTACATTTTCTTTTCTGTTGTCTTATTCAAGGTTCAGGCTTGTACTGAAAAATGCACAGTCATAATCCGCAGTTCAGAGGCAATAATTTTGTTTGTTTGTTGCATATTGTCAAGGTTCAGAATTCAGACTCTGGTGTCAGTGCATTCTGACAGTTCCATATATGCTCCATTTCATGCTGCAGTATCCACATTGTCAATAAATTGTAAACATCACCATCATCTCAGCTTACGTCCAGGGAGTCTTAAAGCAAATTCACGAACACCTGGCTCAGTTTTAAACATCCCATTCTGTTTCATATCTTATCTTTCTTGCACAATATACTTTTGTTTAAAAGATTCATTTCCATGGTCTACCCCTGTCTCCTTGCTTCCATTGGACCCCAGACCACTTTTTATAACCAGAAATGTGTCTGAATTCCTCAAAAAAGACTTTTTATGCCAAAAACAACAAACATTCGTATTTTTCTTTTGTCAGACAACAGTAATAAACAATAATGGTAAAGAAAAAGATAAAAGATGATGGAAGGAGCTTATAGCGGAAATCAGTCACTTTACATCATTGGGTGTGCCTATTTTTGTTAATACTTATATGGGCATATAGGGGTGGGGGGGTGAAGATGCCTGTCCGATGAGGCAATCAGTGACCCATAACTGGTATGCTAGCATCAGGGTTAGCGAACCATAGCTGACGAAGACCCTGTTCCACCTCTCCGTTGGTACCCCTAGGAACAGGCCTAGCTTGGCCAACGAGGCAGGGGTCGCCATAGTCCCCATGGTGATGGAGTCTGCTAAAGAAGCATTGCACACCCCCTGCTTTTTAGCTGTACTCTGGGACTGAAAAAAAGTAGCTGCCATAATGTAGCATAGCCTAGTAAGTAATGATTATAGTTATTATTATTATTATTATTAGTGATATGATCGTGAATATAGTTAAGAAGGTATTGGGGGCAAGATAGTAGATCAAACGGCGACAGAGAGGTGGATAGTTAGAGGGGCGAAGAGCGGATACTTGGTAATTCAAAGCCCTGATCAAAGGTAAACCGAGGAGACATGGTTACGCCGAGAAGTTAGTCCAGTACTAACAACCCAATGACTCGAAAACCACCCACGCACACCTGCAGTAGTCGGGAGGGAACAATAGACATCTGACACTGACTGAGGAAGTTAGGGCGACAAAAGATGACCCAGTGACCAATACAACAATTGGAGGTGTTGTCTATTGAACGGAACTTACGAATATAAGGCAGGGAAGAGGGCTGAGGATTCAGATTAGGATTCAGATTCAGATAGAGAGAGGTTCTGATAGAGGAGGACCAAAAGGTCCTAAACAAGTAGTCTAGTAGAAGAACAGAAAAGATAGAGAAGTAGCGTTAGACTGAACCAGTGTATTAAGAGGTTGTGCAGTAATTGTTACATTGAAACTTCGAGCACCGAGTTTTTGTACTAAAGTATGAAGTATTGAATATTGTGAATCTGAGAACGCTGCTTAAATACTGCATTTAGAATATGAGAAGTATGATATTGTGAAATTTTGAGATTATATGCTACAAAGATGAAAACAACGAAATGTATGCCAAGTGATGTTATCCATTATATCTTATATATCTTATATCCTTCCCGTGCCGTTAAACGTCACATAGGGCTCGCAAAGTAGTTCGCCAATTTTTCCTGTCTTCGGCGAGTCTTTCAACCTCATCAAAGGATTTTATGCCTGTTAATTTGGCCTCTCTTAATAATGTCCTCTTCAGAGTTTCACGCGGTCTGCCTCTTTTTCTTCTGCCTGTTGTGTTCCACTTGATAGCTTGTTTTGGGATTCTATGATCATTTCTTCTCATCAAGTGACCAACATATGTCCATCTCCTTTTCCTGATCACCCATGAGACTGGTTGTTGTTCAGTCATCTGTCTTATCTCTGCATTGTTCTTGAATTCATTCCACTTGATGCCGAGTATTTTCCTTAGGCATTTGTTTTCAAAAGAGTCTAATTTCTTTTCTGTTTCTTTAGTTGTTTTCCAGCTTTCGCATGCATAAATGAGGGTGGATATTACATTTGAATTGAATAGTCTCAACTTGGTTTTTATGTCTTGATCTTATTTGCCAAATTAAAATATTCAGTGAAAGGTTCATCAGGCTTCATCTATGGTAATGTTGTGAAACCTCAACGTGTGAGGTATCAATGTGTGATGTGACGATTAAAGAACATATTCTTCAATAACAAAATAAAGAAAATCACAATGTTAAACTGGTGCCCGTGCCTATTTCCGAAATTCGGGAGTAGACGACCGGGCGTAAAAGCGGCCACAATGAGAAGTATTGACTACTAGCGATCACGTGCTGATGATTTAACCAAACGCTTTGTGATTTAGACAGACAGAGAACATTTTCGGCCAGGAACAAGAGATAGTTAAGTTAGGTATTAGTTTGATTGTCGTTGAAATTGCAGTGTATTATTGGTTTGATTTATACTGCTGTGTTAGCATATTTTTTTACTAGAAATTATTGATTATTTCACCGAATATTTCATAGAGTGTGAATAATACAGAGATTTTTCAGAGAGAGTATTAGAGAAAATGGCAGAAACACCGGAGATACATGTATGGCAGATAAAATGGCTGAAATGAACGAAGATAACGTAAAAGTATGCAATACTTGTCAGAGACAGGTAGATAGTACAGGTTATACAATAGGTGCTGTCACTGATATTAATATGACTGATGATAGGCAGACGTCAGATTATGATGATATTCCAGATGAAGATGAACTTAAAACATTTATGAAAGATATCCTAAATTATGCCAGTAGGTCCCAATCACACACGACGAAGAATGAAATAATTAATGATGTACGCGTGGGCTATCCCGCATTAGATAACAAACATGGACAGATGTACATAGAGGATGCATTGAAGGATCTCATTGACCATGATCCGGCGTTAACCAGATGGGCACACATATGGAAACATCAACCTAATACTAGTTCACAGATACAGGCAGTAAGGAACCTAAATACAACTGAGCGACACAATAATAAACACATAAAGACAGAACCCAGTAAACGGCCAGTAGATAAGGTAGAGAAAATCAGAAAGACAACATCAAAAGGATTTATTGTTCTTGACAATGACGAAGTAGATAGAACAATGGAGAAATTGTGGAATTCTAATACACCTCCTCAGCCCACATCAGAGATGTTTGTGCAGATTAATAACGTTCACCGTAAGGCAGATCTCACATACAATTATGATTGAATAGAAGAAAAATGTAAGCAAAATATGGTGGGAGAGAAAATGCAGTTTCAAATGATAACAAACTAGTAGGCAGCGTTCAAATAACGTCAAATAAAGGACAGGAACAAGATAGTAGTAAAGAAACAGTAGGATGGACTATAACAGCAGCAGAGATAAGGGCAGCATTAATAAAGGGTGGATGTGATGTAGACGCAGAACTTGGGATGATTAGATCAAACAAACCGCGTAATTGCTATGAAACTCGAGTTAAGCAACAGTCAAATGAAACACCAAAGATTATTGCTAGTATCAGTAGACATCCGATTACTCGGGAGACCATCTTTGCAAATCCAAATATTCCAGAAAATGACAAACGTTTGCCACCAGAAAGTTTTAGTTATGATGAGGAGGGACATTTGTTTTATCAGCATGGAATATCAAACCGTATTTCAAATCAGGATAAGACAGTTGTTAATGATGAATGGGTCTATGAGAAGTTAAATAATTACGCTACAGGAAACAGAGAAAGTAAATACAGAGATGTATATAAATACAGGAATGAGACGAAATAGAAGGCGCTAATGATGAAATATTAATGACGTTATTTTAAGGTTCCAGTATTCTGAGTATACAGGTTCAAGATTATTAGATTGCATACTGTGTTACAGATTCACCTAATGTTAAGGTTAAATAAATTGTTGGTGCTCATGATATACATCCATAATGGATTTGGCATTGATGTAAATTTTTTTTTCTTTGTATTGTTACTATGGTATTGCCCTAAAACTATGAATGTCAAGGTTACACAAGGTATTAGTTAGGTATATATTTTTTCTCGATGATGATGATGATACTTGATGATGATGATGATGATTTACATTTCTAAATTTTTATACTTGGGTTTTGCCAGATTGTTTAGTGGAACCGAGAAGGTTGTGTTGTGATTATCAATACGAGGATACCCTCAGCACTAAAAATGGTTGGCATAGAGGGATGGAGACCCAAGAGTTATCATGATAGAGGAGTACTTGGGGGTAGAATAATTGATGACAGTGGAAGAATTTCGTATGGTGGGAGTATCATGGTTTTCAGTGAGTCGATATATCACATTTTTCACACTGAGTATGTGTCATGAAAGGTGTGGGTAATATCAGTTGCTACCACTCAAGATGATCATTGGGAGGTTAGCTAATGTAAACTGATCACAAGGTCAATGAGGTGTTGTGATCTGAGATTGAGAATACATATTGTTTGGACATTATTTTTGTCACTTAAAACATGGTTTTTTTTTTTTTGTGTACTGAGTGTATGAGACATCATTTTGATGTAGAAGAGGAGCCATGAATTAATGTTTTACTGGAAATTTTTTGAACAAGATACAAATATGGTGATACATGTTTTCTTCTTATTATAATTATGAATAATATATTGAGAGAATGTAACTACCATGTAATTGCTTAAAGCAGTCGATATAGCTGACAGTTAACATTCTGACTTAAACAAGGGGAGGTGACTGCAAAGTGAATTTTTTGGTACTGTGGTTCACATGGAAACATATTTTGGTAGCTCATTACTTACAAGGCACTTTGCTAGTTTTTTTTTTTGTAGTCATAATGTTAACAATATGACTAAAACACAGGGAGGTATGTAGCATAGCCTTGTAAGTAATGATTATAGTTATTATTATTATTATTATAATTATTATTATTATTATTAGTGATATGATCGTGAATATAGTTAAGAAGGTATTGGGGGCAAGATAGTAGATCAAACGGCGACAGAGAGGTGGATAGTTAGAGGGGCGAAGAGCAGATACTTGGTAATTCAAAGCCCTGATCAAAGATAAACCGAGGAGACATGGTTACGCCGAGAAGTTAGTCCAGTACTAACAACGCAATGACTCGAAAACCACCCATGCACACCTGCAGTAGTCGGGAGGGAACAATAGACATCTGACACTGACTGAGGAAGTTAGGGCGACAAAGGATGACCCGATGACCCAGTGACCAATACAACAATTGGAGGCGTTGTCTATTGAACGGAACTTACGAATATAAGGCAGGGAAGAGGGCTGAGGATTCAGATTAGGATTCAGATTCAGGTAGAGAGAGGTTCTGATAGAGGAGGACCAAAAGGTCCTAAACAAGTAGTCTAGTAGAAGAACAGAAAAGATAGAGAACCAGTGTATTAAGAGGTTGTGCAGTAATTGTTACATTGAAACTTCGAGCACCGAGTTTTTGTACTAAAGTATGAAGTATTGAATATTGTGAAGCTGAGAACGCTGCTTAAATACTGCATTTAGAATATGAGAAGTATGATATTGTGAAATTTTGAGATTATATGCTACAAAGATGAAAACAACGAAATGTATGCCAAGTGATGTTATCCATTATATCTTATATATCTTATATCCTTCCCGTGCCGTTAAACGTCACATAGGGCTCGCAAAGTAGTTCGCCAATTTTTCCTGTCTTCGGCGAGTCTTTCAACCTCATCAAAGGATTTTATGCCTGTTAATTTGGCCTCTCTTAATAATGTCCTCTTCAGAGTTTCACGCGGTCTGCCTCTTTTTCTTCGGCCTGTTGTGTTCCACTTGATAGCTTGTTTTGGGATTCTATGATCATTTCTTCTCATCAAGTGACCAACATATGTCCATCTCCTTTTCCTGATCACCCATGAGACTGGTTGTTGTTCAGTCATCTGTCTTATCTCTGCATTGTTCTTGAATTCATTCCACTTGATGCCGAGTATTTTCCTTAGGCATTTGTTTTCAAAAGAGTCTAATTTCTTTTCTATTTCTTTAGTTGTTTTCCAGCTTTCGCATGCATAAATGAGGGTGGATATTACATTTGAATTGAATAGTCTTAACTTGGTTTTTATGTCTTGATCTTATTTGCCAAATTAAAATATTCAGTGAAAGGTTCATCAGGCTTCATCTATGGTAATGTTGTGAAACCTCAACGTGTGAGGTATTTATATGCGATGTGATGATTAAAGAGAAACATCTTGAATAATGTGATAGTACCAAGAACATCTTCTTGAACAATAAAAAAGAACCTCACAATGTTAAAATAACCCGCTCCCGTGCTGATACGATGCTGTGGCTCAACACCTCAGCAGCATCAGCTGCAAAGAACAACAGCTCGCAGTTACAGGGAGTTCGTACAAATACATGTACAAATATGGGCATATACTCACCATATTTGGTTGCCTGAGTATTAAAGTGGTTAGTGCACTAGTTTCTCATGGTGAAGTCCGTGTTTCAAGGCAGGCCAAATATGCCTGGTCACTCAGCTGTGTATACAGGTACTCTTCTCTTACAACTGGGTAAGTGAAGGTGGGGGGGGGGGTGTGATGCTGACCACACTGTCCTCCAGCGTGCCAGTTTGTCAAGGAAAATATGGGTAATAACACCATATCCTGGAGGTGCCCTTATAAAGCTATCTTTACCCTTTTTTTTTGTCCCAAGATAAGACAAGATTTACTGTCTCTTTTACAGGCCCAGTGGTCCTGTGTGTGGATGAGTGAGGACTGAACAACAACATTTGTGGAAGTAGATAGAGAACTGCAATAAAATTGCACTGATGGGGGAAAATAGCTACAGCATCACAGGGAAGCTTTGTCTGCCAAATCTGCCAATGGACAGCATTGCTTCATGTGACTGGAACATGCTGGAAGCAGCTCTTCTAGAATCTCTTTTCAGTGAGGCATCAGTGCAAGAGAAACGAACAAGTTCCTCAACTTCATTGTGTGCTCTGTCCTTGCAAGCAAGTGTTGTTTTGTCAAGCAAAGGACTCTCACACTCTTCCGTTGTTGGGATGCCATATTTCTTTTGTAACTTTTGTGATCACCATACAGACAGCAAGGCTCAGTTGCTGCAGCACTTGACCACAAAGCATGTGTTCAAATGCAGACTGTGCACATTTATCTCTGTCACTCGTTTTGAGCTAGTTCAGCATCTGATTCGTAAACACCAGGACACTCAGGAGATGCAGTCCGTTCTAGACAGCAAGATACTTCAGATGAATCTGTCACTCATTCAGAGAAATCTGCAGCATTTTTCACAATTTTTAAATGATTCTAGAAATTCAGTAACTTCAGGTGGGACAATGGAAGGCTCAGCAAGCTTGAACCATTCTAGAAGTTCAATAACTTCAGTTAGAACAAAGGAAGGATCAGTAAACTCAAATCATTCTAGAAATTCATTAACTTCAGGTCGGACAATGGAAGGATCAGCAAGCTTGAACCATTCTAGAAATTCAGCAGCTTCAGTTAGAACAAAGGAAGAATCAGTAAGCTCAAATCATTCTAGAAATTCAGTAACTTCAGGTCGGACAGTCAAAGGATTAGCAAATTCATGTCATTTGAGCCGCATCAAAGATTTCCGCCCTGGACACAGGACAACCCAGCTTAAGGAAGGAAACAGTAACATGCCGGCATCATCAAAGCACACTTTTGATACTTGTGAACCACCAGAGGAATCAGAATGGGATATTTTAACAGATTCCCATAGCACGGATAAAGTTTCTAAGAGATGTCATTCACTTGATGCCCAGTTAGAGGAGAATGGGTCTTATGCTAAGAGGTCTAGACTTGGCTGTGACACACATGGACAAGCGCGAGAAGAGTACACTTCACATAACACATCTGTATTGCCACATTTCTTAAATGAAAGTGATTCAAATGTGACAGATTCTTGCTCACCAAAGACCGCCACATCACCAAGATATTTCGAGAGAGACGATTATGAAAAAGCCATGGAAACAAACTTTAGTAGGAACCAAGCAGAACCACATGATGTTGATGTTGTATGTCAGACTCCACCCTGTTTAACAGAGCCTCAATTTTCACGTGATTCCATGAAAAATGCAAAGCCAGATGAAGGAAGTGATAATAACCCTTCTTACAAACTTAGCACTGTCCGAAAAATACTTCAGTGCTTTGATAAATGTGAGAGCAAGACTTGTAGTTCAGTCTTATGTTCACTGATAACTTCAGATTCTCGATCAGAGTTTTTCAGCACTGGTTCATCAGCTTCTGCTGGTGGTTCATGTAGGTCTGCTTATGATACGAGAGAAAGGATTTCAAACTCCAAAGTGTTATCACTGTCAGAAGCAAGATTTGAAAAAGAGCAGAATGTGGCAAAGTCCCCAGGATTTTCTTTCCTTGATTTTAATACAGATGCATCATTTGTCGCGCAACATGAAGTTCAGAACAAGCCATCTGAATATTCTTCTTTGTCATTGAACTCAGAAATGTCTCCCGGCTCTGTTAAATGCATCAAATCTGTGAACAGTGTAGCATGCGAAGGTGGTAGAGAAAAATCATGTGTGTTATTAAAATCTACGCAGGATGTAGAAAATTTTCTTATGCCTTCGGGAGATCTTGAGAAGCTGGACAGTTCAAGGAAGAGATTCCAGAGCTGTGGTACACAACAGGATAGTTTCAGTGATAACAAAGATGAACAGCATAGTAATGGACTGCCAACAAACATGGATGATGGAAAACGATATGACATTTTGCGAAGGCTTCTTGTGGGTTCAGTCATGGCAACAGACATATCTAAGCAACAGACGGAAGCTACCGGTCCTCATGACAGTTTTCATACATCAGGTATTGACCAGAACGATAAAGACGAGCATGGCCCAACCCTAGCAGTAACAGGAGCACCTAGCATGTCTCAGCATGTGATAACAGCGTCTGATTTATCCCAACATGACTTGTTCCCATCTGTGACAAGAGCATCTGACATGTCCCTCAAAGACTTACTGACTCGGAGCATACCCACTTCAAATGTCACGCCATCAGTTTTCCTTGTGTGTGGATACTGTAACTTTGAGTCTTCTAACAAAGCTGAATTTCAGAAGCATGTAAAGCAGTGTGAACGAGTTTCTCGTAGACCAATAACAGAAGCACATGCTTTTGATAAACAGCTTTCCTGTCAAGTTAAGACTGAGCCACCTGAGTGTAGCCCAGGGGAGCTGCCGGCCTCAGATGTTTTGAAAGGACTATCAAAACATTATTCTGAGAGCTTAGGATTGAACAGTGAGGTGAATGCTCACGGCAAGCCCCATGTTACCGAAAGTGAATTGCTAATCTCGGAAACTTGTGTTCAGTCTACAGATAGGATATGTAGTCCAGGCAAAACAGTGTTGGAAGCCTCTGAGATAGAAGTTCAGGACAACAGGTGTTTAAAACGTCAATCTTCAAGGAAGAAAGCTGATTTAGACTGCGTTTATGAATCTGGAGAGAACACATGCAATTCCGACTCAGATTCAGATTGCATGTTGACTTCATTTATCGGTAGCAGAAAGAAAGATAGACAGAGAGTCAGACAGGGCCTCACGGATAAAGAAACTTCTGATTTCAGTGAGAAATGGGTGCCGCAGCCTGTTGGACTGAACTGTCTATCAAAACAGCATGAGGAAGTTCATCTGTCTTGTTTGTACTGCTCATTTTCAACACGTTACAGAACAAACATGCGACAACATTTGCTTGAAAACCATCCTGATTGTGCCTCGTTTTCTAAAACTGTAGTAGGACCTCATGAGAAAAGCTTATTATATTTTTGCACAGGAGTTCATTCACAGTGCAACTTTACCTCGACTGAAGGTTCCGAGATATTTGAACATATTAAGTTTTGCTATTCTGGTCATCTTGACAACTTCACGCCCTGTGATGGACAGGAGTCGCAAGACTATTCGCAGGTATTCTTTTCACTGGGTGTGGCCTCCAGGTTCTTCAGTACATCTCCAGCAACATATTACTGTTTGAAATGTGATTACTCAAGCCCAGTTTTTCATCAGGTGGCTGGCCATGCATTGGAAAACCATGCTCACAACATAGCTGGTATTCTTTTGGTCAATAATGTGTTTAAAGAACCAAGAGTTCAAATGGTGTGCCTTGTATGCAGTTCTGGTATGGCTGTGAAGCATTGGGCATCACACTCGTGCAGAAAGATCTCCAAAGATGAAGATGTTAACAGGGATGTTGCTACAGAGTTTTCACCAATCCTGAAACCAATGAGAAAGGGCCAGCTGCCATTGGCAGTTCCAGATTCTGATGTAAATAGTTGCAGTTTTGAATCTGGATCACTGAAGAGGCTTCATGATGTTGTTGATCAAAAATTTGAATTGGTAGGGTCACAGCAAAGCACTTATTACCCTTGTCCAGACAAAGATCATAGAAGTGTAGGTTTCTGTTGTTCTGGTGAGCATACTTATGATGATGTAAGGGTTAAGCAGGAAATATGTGGCATGGACACTGCAGAAGAAGAGGAATCCACTGATGATGTGCCAGTGCATTTTTCACATAATCATCAGAATGAAGAACTAGCCAGGCTCACAGACGGCAGGAGTGACTCCGATCCTAAAAACAATATTCTTTCATATTCTTCATCGAGTTGTGTTAGAATGAGTTCAAGGTCTAGTGTTTTGCAAAATCTTTTAACAGCCCCAAAGGAAACAGAATTTGTTCCAGCATGTTTCAGCCTTTTGCAGAATTTACTAAAACCACATGATGCACCAAAAGATAAGGAAGATGGTAAGCCTTTGTTTTCTTCAAAGCCATCACCACCTTCCCAAGGGTCTTTAGCTTGCTCTGCATCTTCATCAAGGCCAGCAAGCACAAATGCACAGTACCCTTGCATTCTTGAGATGCTTTCACGCCAGGAACTCCCCATAAAGCAGACCACCACAAACAGCGGAGATTCATCTTTAAATGTTTCCAAGACAGCAAATGACAAAGATGGGAGCTGCATGCATAATCAGCCTCCTGTCACGCAGTCTGTTCCCAGAACATGCAGTCGTTCGTTGCCACTTTCCGCTCAGCCCAGCCAAAGTACTGTCATTGTGAAATACTTCCCGGACCTTTCAGCGGCTGGAAAAACATCTTCCATGCCCTCGCCTGAACGTTTATCACCAGTGATTCCTCATCCACCAGCATTACCATATTTGCCTCCCCTGTCACCATCGCCACCTCTGTCATTAGCAACGGCACCGTCATCATCGTTGACTCCTGAAAGACAAGCTTCACCTGGCCCTTTCACAAATTTGCTACGCCTGTTATCCAAGTCAAGTCCACACCACAATCCATGACGATTCACATAATACGTTTGTCAGTTTCATTATATTGCAGCTGTCATCTCATATTTTGATTTTATATTTATTCTGTTTTAAGCCCCTGTGCAAGTCTAGATTTGCTGGGATTATATCATAACCTTATTTTGTTTTCGAGATGAATATTTCTGTGATGAGACAAAATTATGCAGATATTGAGTTTATTTGCTCTGACTTCCCCAGCTGTTCACTTGTGCAGGGTATTGATATTTCATGTGGATATTTTTGTTTTCGTTTTATTGTTCCCCTTTGTAATTTACAGCTGCTGCACTGTGTTATTTATCTTGCAGGCAGAGCTTGTCAGTTTCTACAGAGAGTTTCTCTTAAACACTGATTCTCAACATCCTATGTCCCAGGCCTTCCTGTTCAACACAGACCTCCCCCCCCCCCCCCCCAAATCCTCCCCTGTTTATTATATCATCATCAAGAAAAGATTTGAAACATTTATGTATTTTTTTTTATGGTGGTTAAGGCCTTGGGGTCAACCCAGCCTCTAAAAATGGGTACCGGAGAAATCTGGGAAGGTAAAGCAGCCAGGCATGATACTGAGCATGTCACACTTTCATGTGCCGGAGGTCATGGAAAATACGGGCTTAACACCGTATTCCCGAATATGCCTTAATGGCATGGAAATGGGAATTTTGCTTTACCTACCTATTATTGATACATAGAAATTTCCCTTGGAAAAATAAATTCTTCCCTACCTAGCCATTGAGAATCACTGCCACAAGTTTTACACCCAGGTTGAATAGATGTGGCAGGATCAGTCTGCATGCCACACTTCACCTGAAAAAGGCAGCTCAGTATTACTAAAACTGCTCCTGCAGCAGTCATTCTCGTAACATGTGAGAAAGTTTCTGATCTAAGTCATTAGAATTGATCTGTTGAAATCAAGAAGTTATTGGCTTTTTGTTTGACAGTTCTCATCTGGTTGGTTGAGAAGTGTGAAGCATGATTAATATATGATCAAATATTGTCTTTTTTTTCCCCTACATATTGTTTCTTTCTTTCTTTCTTTTTTTTCCTTTAAATGTTAATTTTAGAATCAGAATTCAACAGCCTCTGAACAGCTTTGTATTTTTTAATTTGGGCTGTTGAGAGTTGATTGTTGTTCTTAGTAGGGCTGTGGAACTGAAGTAAGGACCAATTGTGAGTGGAGCATAAGTAGAAGTGAACTGTTTACAAAAGCGTCATTGTCAGGCAGTGGAAAAATAGAAGAGTTCTAAGAATAAAGCTCTTGCAACCAGCCTGATAACTATAGTTCTTAGAGTGCCATGTAACAAGACATCTTGTAGAATATGCTCAGATATGTATACCCAGACACATTGTCAGGCTTGAGCTATTTCAGATTTTTAAGATTATGACACACTTAATAGTGGCTTTTAAGTCTGCAGTACATGTTCTATACAGATATAGTGGCTTTTAAGTCTGCAGTACATGTTCTATACACATACGAGGGACGATTGATAAGTTCTCAGCATAAGGTACAGCAGATTATTTGTGGACAACTTGTTAGGGTTATTTCTCAACATAGTCCCCTTGCAAGTTTATGCACTTAGTCCAGCAATCCTGCAGCATACGGATCCCTTGGTAAAAGTCAGCATCTTGTGCCAGTAGAAAGTGGTCTACAGCATGAATGACGTCATCATATGAAGCAAATTTGCGACCACTGAGCTTCTTTTTTGAGTTTGGTAAACAGATAATTGTCTGAAGGCGCCAAATCTGGGTTATAAGGAGAATGTTCAAGAAGCTGGATGCTGCATTCATGAATGGCAGTCATTGCCACCACCGACTTGTGAACTGGAGCATTGTCTTGCTGAAAGATGACTCCTCTCGTCAATTTCCCTCGATGCTTTTCTTTCAATTTGACAGTTGCTTCACAAGATTAGCATAATAGGCCCCAGTGACTGTTCTGCCCTTTTGAAGATAGTCTACCAATAGCACACCTTCTGATTCCCAAAAATGGAAGCCATCACTTTGCCTTCAGACAGAACCACCTTTGCTTTCTTTGGAGGTGGGGATCCATGATGTTTCCACTGCTTTGACTGTTCTTTGGTTTCTGGTTGAAAATGATGAGCCAAGTCTCATCCATAGTCACAAATTGCTGAAGAAACTTTTCAGGATCTGAAGAAAAATGGCCAAGATTGTCTCTTGACATGTTGAGATACTGTCATTTATGATCAGCTCCAAGAAGTTTCAGGACCAATCAAGCAGAGACCTTTGTCATTTGAAGATCATTGTGCATAATGGCATGAAAACGTTTGTGGGAGATGCCCAACTCAGTAGCAATGTACTGCTCAGTTGGTCGTCAATCCTCCATTATCATGTCATGGATTCTGCCAGTGGTTTCAACAGTGGTTACCATTCTTGGTCTTCCTGGATGGGGATCATCTTCCAGACTCTCCCTTCCATGTTTGAACTGAGCTGCCCATTTCTTCACTGTGCTGTAAGAAGAGGCACTCTCTCCTAGAGTCTCTACCATATCCTCATGGATCTACTTTGATGATAACCCCTTGATGCAGAGGTAGTGAATGACTGCTCGATGAGACATTTTTATCCATTTTCTCAATTTCTGCCACCCCTCACCACTTCAGTAGTCTGTAAAAAAAAAAAATTGGTTGCAGTTAATTTCTTGAAACTTGGTGTTTAATCTTACATTAACCTGATCTACAAATATGTGTTTCAAGTATTTCTACCTTATGCCGAGAACTTATCAATCACCCCTAGTATAGTAGCTTTTAAGTTTGCAGCACATGTTCAGTACACATATAGTAGCTTTTAAGTCTGCAGCACATGTTCAGTACACATATAGTAGCTTTTAAGTCTGCAGCACATGTTCTATACACATATAGTAGCTTTTAAGTCTGCAGCACATGTTCTATACACATATCGTGGGTTTTAAGTCTGCAGCACATGTTCAGTACACATATAGTAGCTTTTAAGTCTGCAGCACATGTTCAGTACACATATAGTAGCTTTTAAGTCTGCAGCACATGTTCTATACACATATAGTAGCTTTTAAGTCTGCAGCACATGTTCAGTACACATATAGTAGCTTTTAAGTCTGCAGCACATGGTCAGTACACATATAGTAGCTTTTAAGTCTGCAGCACATGTTCTATACACATATCGTGGGTTTTAAGTCTGCAGCACATGTTCTATACACATATAGTAGCTTTTAAGTCTGCAGCACATGTTCTATACACATATAGTGGCTTTAAGTCTGCAGCACGTGTTCTGTGCTCTTGACTTATACGTGAAAACAATGCATTAAAAATTTCACATTTTTAACATTACACATTCTGATATACAATTTTTAAATGTAAATACATTTTTCTTCCCTCAGTAAATTATTGAGCTGTAATGACCTTTTAAAATTATTTTAAGACTTTCATTGTTTGATCAGCTACACATATGCTAAAATGTAGGGGCAGAATCAACAATTTTATCTGCAAGTCTTGAGTATAGTCTTCAGCCTGAAAATAAGTCACACCATCTACAGCAGATACTTAAGGCTGGATGACTGCAAACCATTTGCAACTTGTATTTGTACTTATACTTGTACAAACTCCCTGTAACTGCGAGCTGTTGTTCTTTGCAGCCTATGCTGTAGAGATGCTGAGGCACATCATCGTATCAGTGCGGGAGCGGGTTATGGTGGCTACTTTTTCAGTCCCGGAGTACAGCTAAAAAGCAGAGGATGTGCAATGCTTCTTTAGCAGACTTCACCACCATGGAAACTGTGGCAATCCCTGCTCCATTAGCCATGCTAGGCCTGTTACTGGGGGTACCATCAGAGAGATGGGAAAGGTCTTGATCAGCTATAGTTCACCAACCCTGATGCCAACAGGTCACCCATAATTTGCTGATTGCCAAAATGGACAGCGTCTTCATAGTGCTGCCAGTGATATTTGGCACTTTCATTGTTAACATTTAGTTAAAGCTGATTAGTAGTAGTTTTTTCTAGAAGCACTGTTATGAATACTGCAAAATTTTCATTACTTTTCATTGACTCATTCATATGGCCTGTTCTTTACAGAAAGTTGCTGTTTGGAGAGTCAGTCAGAAAAGGTCTCACTGTCTAGCCAAGATGCCTGCTTCAGTGAGAGTGGTATTTGACCAGGGCATTTGATAGTGATTAAGAGAATCTCATGATTAAGAGTGATTCTCATATAAAATATGTGGACATAGAGTCAAACTTGTAAGACTAAAATTCTTGTAAATATTAATATTGAATGTCTTCATGAAAAGTTCAATCTACAGCTTAATGACTACAGATATCTCTCTCTCTCTCTCTGAACCTTAAATGCCCAAGGCACATGGAGCTTCCGCAAGGGTTTTCCACAAACACCTGTCTTTTGCCTTTTTTTTGCTCTTGCTACAGATATAGAGAAGTATAGTTATGTATATACAGTTGTCTGTCATGTACTTTTGTGTATATTGTCATCAGCTATATAGTTATATGTATAGAGTTATGTATATATAGAGTTGTGTATATATCCCTTCACCAACTCAAGATTTCTCACATGGATGCATGCCCTTTGGGAATGGAGCACAAACCCCAGATCATATGCTCCTAGAGTGCCCAATGTTCACCGACCTAAAATGCTAGGAGTCACAGAGGATAAACGAGGCAGAAACTGTGGCCCTATGTGACGTTTAACAGCACGGGAAGGATATAAGATATATAAGATAAGAAGCTGTGGGGCTGCCTCAAGGACATGGAGAGGACTGTGGACTTCATCCTGATGACCAGATTTCTGAATTTGCATGACCTGGCACTAGAACACAGAGGAAGAAGAATATATATATATGAGCAAAGCAGTCTGGATAGAGTCTGGGTCAGTAAAAATGTATTAATTAAGGAACTGAAATGAGACAGCATTAAACAAAAACAAACAAACAAACAAACAAAACAGAAGAGACCAGAGTCATAAGTAGAGTTACACACAGCTAGAAAAATGTACCATTTTGAAAGAGTCAAGAATCATATTCAGACAATAGAAAAACAGTGGAGTTGAGGGGTTGAATGGTTGCCATACTGACTCCACGCCTCTCCTTAAGAGTCCAGTGTTGTACAGTGAAGTCCTTTAGATAAATTATTCTTTCATTGAGGACTTAATATTATTACTATTCTGTGATCTTAACAGTGATTTATAGGGAATTGTTACACTCTAGATAAATGTGATGGCATTTCAAGTTTAGTTCCAGTGCCTCTTTTTTAAACAAATGTTTAAATGTTTGTTATTTTGTGTATTTGTGTTTGTTATTTTGTGTATTTGTTTGTTATTTTGTGTATTTGTGTTTGTTATTTTGTGTATTTGTTAACACAGAAGATTCTGACGTATCAGTTTTGTTTATGCTGTGTAATATTCACATAAGTTGTATTAAAAGTTGTAGTAGAAAGTTATACGTGACATTCAATTTTGTTGTTGTTGCCGTGGTAGCTTATTGATGTGGATATAAATGCATGTTGTTTACATATGGATGTGGGATTTAAGATTCTCTTATGTGAAAAGTAGGAGTGTCTGTTAAACCTGGAAAAGTCAGCTTTTTGCCCATTTTTTTTTTTTTGTTAATGGGAAGAACAATACATGAGAAAGGTAGGGGATGTGCAAGTACAGTGCAGGTTCCTTTGTGAGAATTTATTTTTATGGATTAAAAGAAGAGGATGAAAAATAGAAGGGAGCAGTTTTTTGGTTTTTTTTTATAATAGCCAAAAACAAGTAGTAGTATTTCAGTCCACACAGGAAAAACAAAACTGAAGTAAACAAAATAAATAAATAGGATATAAGAGCACCAGAGTAGCTAAGTGGTTAGTGCATTTACCTCTCATAGTAAAATATCAGTGGTTTGAATTCAGCCAGAGGCGTGGCAGTTACTCAGCTTTAGAAGAAAAAAAAAAAATCTGGTTCCTTTTGGGGGTGGGGGAGGGGGAAGGAAAGGCGACCGGGCATGATGATGACATCCAGTGTGTCGAAGTGTCAAAGAAACCACATTACCAGTCATGATATTTTGATTATGAGAGACCACTCAGATCGCCACTTCCTCCTCCTGCTCCCCGGTATGCGAGGAGAGGAACGATCCTCAATGGACCTCAGGATCATCACAAGAGCAATGATGATCCCAGGATCAGCTTCACGCTCAGAGGAAGTGGCTCGACCTCGTCATCGTGGTTTGGTTGCCGTGCAGATTTGCGCGACGTCTCGGCAAGACAAACCTTTAGAAATGATCCCTAAAAGTATGATCTTATCGTTGTAACGCGTCCACGGGGGTCAGTAAAGTCACCTGTTGTTTTCATTATATACTATAAAAATTATAATCTGCTTCGAATCATTTGACATTATTTTTTTAAAATTTGTATTATTTTGCCATATTATTAAGTTTCCACATTTACTATCACTAGTTAGTGGTTCTTGTATTAAATTATGTTTAAAACTGTTTATTACTGTCGAATAATCTGCAATGAACCTAATTATTATTTGGAGTTTAGGGAGATAAATTAGAGCGTACCATGCAACTAGAAATTGATATGGGAGATAACCACAAACTGGAACCCACATTCTCGTTTATAGGTGACTACACCGTGATATCATTCACTTTTCATGGTGCTTTCCCCTTTATTATAAATGTTTAAAATCTGTGGCTCAGATTTCATTAACATTTTTATTTTTCACCTGATTGCTGAATTATTTTGAACTAAATTACAATTACCGCTTTGAATTTCACTTATTATTACTATGAAAGCTGAGAATGGGAACTAGAAAGATCAATATCAAGATGACCAAAGTAGTGGTATTCAGTCTTATATCTTATATCCTTCCCGTGCCGTTAAACGTCACATAGGGCTCGCAAAGTAGTTCGCCAATTTTTCCTGTCTTCGGCGAGTCTTTCAACCTCATCAAAGGATTTTATGCCTGTTAATTTGGCCTCTCTTAATAATGTCCTCTTCAGAGTTTCACGCGGTCTGCCTCTTTTTCTTCGGCCTGTTGTGTTCCACTTGATAGCTTGTTTTGGGATTCTCTGATCATTTCTTCTCATCAAGTGACCAACATATGTCCATCTCCTTTTCCTGATCACCCATGAGACTGGTTGTTGTTCAGTCATCTGTCTTATCTCTGCATTGTTCTTGACTTCATTCCACTTGATGCCGAGTATTTTCCTTAGGCATTTGTTTTCAAAACAAACAAGTTCAAAACTAACAAGTTCAAAATAGCAACATGGAATGTTAGAACTTTATTCCAGGCTGGAAAATTAGAAAATGTAAAGATGGAAATGGAATGGATGAAGATCAACATATTAGGAATGAGTGAAGTTAGATGGACAGGTTCAGGGAAGATAAACTCAGATAAATATACAATAATATATTCAGGAAGTGAGAAACATGAACGAGGAGTAGGAATTATATTTGGTGAACAAACGGCAAGGACAATTGTAGGATATTTGAACATCTCGGACCGAGTCCTGCTAGCCCAACTGAAAGGACAACCAATAAACATAAATATTATACAAGTGTACGCTCCAACATCTGAAAGCTCTGAAGAAGATGTACAGCTATTTTATAATGACATAGAGACAGCACTAAAACACACCAAGTCACATGAAGTTACCATAGTCATGGGAGATTTTAATGCCAAAGTTGGTAAAGGAAGAACTTCAGACATCGTTGGTGACTATGGACTGGGGGAGAGGAATGACAGAGGTTATAAATTAATTGAATGGGCAAGAATACACAGCATGGTTGTAGGAAACACCTGGTTTAAACAACATCCTCGAAGACTGGCAACGTGGTGCAACCCAGACACAAAGACTTTTAACCAGATAGACTACATATTACTCAACAAACGATTCCGCAATGCATTACTGACAACAAAAACCATGCCAGGAGCTGGCTGCAGTAGTGACCATGATCCACTCTGTGGAAAAGTTAGAATAAAACTAAAGAAAGCAGGCAGAAAAGTGTGAAACATCAAACTGAATACAGAACTTCTTAAAAATGACCAAGAACTGCGAGAACAATACAAAGTTATTATAACAAATAGATACAATGCAATAGCAAAGATAAATAGTATAGATGAACAATGGGAAATGTTAAGAGATTCTATCCACCAAACTGTTAAGGAGATAATACCACCAAAAAAAGAAGGCCCTAAAAATAAATGGATGACAGACGACATCTTAGGACTGACGGACAAGAGGAGGAGGAGTAAAAATAACGAGAATAAATATAGCAAGATAAATAAAGAAATAAGACACAAATGCAGAGAAGCAAAAGAAGTGTGGTTAAATGAGCAGTGCAGACAGATAGAGGACTCTCATATTAAAGACAGCAAAAACATGCACAAACGAATTAATGAACTCACAGGCAGGAAAACAAAATATAGCACAGGATGCCTGAAATCGAAAGAAGGTAAAATGTTAACGGGAAAAGAAGATATTGTGGACAGGTGGACAGAGTATATCGGTGAGCTATATGGAGGAGAAAGACCAGAATTAACTCCGGATACTGAAAACTGTGAGGGACCACCAATACTTGAAGATGAAATCATAGATGCCATCAAACACATGAAGAAAGGAAAAGCGACTGGGCCTGATAATATAACAATAGAAGAAATAGAGGCACTAGAGGAGACAGGAATAAAAATAATAACCAAGTTACTGAATGACATTTACAACAGTGGTTATATTCCCAGTGACCTGATTAAATCCACGTTTCTGGCACTACAAAAGAAACCAGGTGCAAAGGAATGTGACGACCACCGGACTATCAGCCTCTCATGTCACATAACGAAGCTACTTCTGAGAATCATTATGAGAAGAACAAGGAAAAAGATAAAAATGGAAATAGCAGATGAACAATTTGGATTTGTTGAAGGAAAGGGAACACATAATGCCATTTATGCTTTACGAACACTAAAAGAAAGAGCTTTAGAAGTACAGAAAGATCTCTACTTATGCTTCATTGATTACACCAAGGCATTTGACAAGGTGAAACATAATGAAATTATTTAAGTGCTTGAAGACATCAATATAGACGGCAAAGACCTGAGGATTGTAAAACATCTATACTGGCAGCAAGAAGCAGCAGTTCGAGTTGAAAATAGAACTGGAAAATATCAACCTATAAAACAAGGGGTGCGACAAGGATGTGTACTATCTCCAGACCTTTTTTTTCTGTATAGCGAGAATATTTAAGAACAATCATCACAGAACCAGGCATAAAAATTGGAGGATACAATATTAACAACCTTCGGCATGCTGACGACACAGTACTGATAGCTGAGAACCAACAAGACCTGCAAAATCTCTTGGATAAAGTCACCAAAGAAAGTGAACACAAACTATGGTTATATCTAAGAAACAGAATCCACCAGCATGCAGTATTAAATTAAACGGAACTATTCTAAAGCAGGTGCAGAAATCCAAATACCGTGGAGCAGTAATAACTTCAGATGGGAAATGCAGAACAGAAATTAGGAACAGAATAGGCCAAGCAAAGACGGCATTTCAGAGAATGAGAAACATATTAACCAACACATCCTTATCAATGAATGTTAGAAAACGAGTCCTAAAATGCTATATTGAACCCATCTTGTTATATGGAAGTGAATCATGGACAATAGGCAAGTCTGCACAAAAATCATTGGAAGCAGCAGAAATGTGGTTTATTAGAAGAATGTTGCGAATCCCCTGGACAGCAAAAATAACTAATGAAGAATGTAGGAGAAGAGCTGGAGAGACAAAAAACCTTGTCAAAAAGATAAGAGAGAGACAATGTACTTTCATAGGACATGCAATGAGAAGAAGAGGCATTGAAAATATTATAACAGCAGGAAAAATAGAAGGAAGAAGATCAAGAGGAAGACCAAGAGAAATGATACTGGACAGTCTGACGGGATGGTGTGAGAGGAGATCACCAACTTAACTGATGGCCTGCATGAAGGATTGTGTACTCTGGAGAAGCATAATCACCAACGCCAGTCGGCACGACACATGATGATGATGATGATTTGTTTTCAAAAGAGTCTAATTTCTTTTCTATTTCTTTAGTTGTTTTCCAGCTTTCGCATGCATAAATGAGGGTGGATATTACATTTGAATTGAATAGTCTTAACTTGGTTTTTGTGCCTATAACTTTTGAATTCCATATGTTCTCAAGATTCTTGAAGATTGATGCTGCTTTTGCAATTCTGATCCTAACTTCCTTTCTAGTGTCACCATCTTGGTCTATGTAGCTGCCAAGGTATGCAAATTGATTGACTTCTTCAATATCTGTCCCTTCTATGTGTATTATTCCATTTTGATTGAGAGGAATTTTCATTATTTTTGTTTTGTCCTTGTTAATTTCAAGTCCTATTTTGCTAGCCAGTGAATACAGGCTATCTGTTTTTTCTTGCATGGAATTCACATTGTTACTGATAAGCAAAATCAAGATCTTCTAGTTGAGTCCCATGTACCCACTCAATACCTGTGTTACCTGTGCAGCATTTTTTCATTATGAAGTCTATTGTAATCCCAAAAAGTAAAGGAGACAGTATACATCCTTGTTTCACCCCTGTTTCAATCTGGAACCATTCACTCATCTCTTCTTCTGTCTTGACTTCACAAACATATCCATTGTAAAGTCCTTAATGATGTTGACAATTTTAGATGGTATTCTATATAGACATAAAATTCTCCATAATGAATCTCTGTGTATGCTATCAAATGCCTTTTTAAAATCTATGAAGTTCAGTATTAATGGTTTCTGCATTTCAATATGTATTCAGTAGGAAAGACCAAAAGCAACAGATGGCAAACATAAACCATAACCAAAAAAAAAAAAGCAACCATAAACAAAAAGAAACTGGAACATGCAACACACTACAGTTTCCTAGGCCATATACTAAATGAGGATTGGAGATGTAAGATAAAGAAAAGATTCTTATATCTTATATCCTTCCCCTGCCATTAAACGTCACATAGGGCTCGCAAAGTAGTTCGCCAATTTTTCCTGTCTTCGGCGAGTCTTTCAACCTCAACAAAGGATTTTATGCCTGTTAACTTGGCCTCTCTTAACAATGTCCTCTTCAGAGTTTCACGCGGTCTGCCTCTTTTTCTTCGGCCTGTTGTGTTCCACTTGATAGCTTGTTTTGGGATTCTCTGATCATTTCTTCTCATCAGTGACCAACATATGTCCATCTCCTTTTCCTGATCACCCATGAGACTGGTTGTTGTTCAGTCATCTGTCTTATCTCTGCATTGTTCTTGAATTCGTTCCACTTGATGCCGAGTATTTTCCTAGAAAAGAAAAGATTAGGACTGGCAAAACAATATGACAACCAGAAATCTGTCCATAAAAACAAAAATGAGATTTGTAAAATAAATACCAAAAGCTCTAAGAAAAAAGTGAGAGAAAGATCTATAGAAATTTAGGTCATATTTCATGGAGAATGCTGCAATGTGAACTTCTCAAAGAAATAAAGGTTATGAAAAGAAAATGCCAAAAAAAAACAACAGATGATGAATAGTGTAAACACTCAAGAAATAACCAGGTGATAATCTTCCAAATGATAACAGGACATTGCAGGATGAGATAGCTGAAAATTGGCTCAACAGATCAGTTTTCCTGCAGCAAAGAGCAACAGACACTGCATCACATTCTCCAGAGTCGCCAACTATACCACCACTCAATCAATGAACTCCAGCCCCTTACAAGATAAGCACTACTGTGGTGATGAAAAGCTGATATGAACTGCTGCATTTGTGGGAGAAACTGCTGACGATATACTGATGATCATACAAGGATAAAAGAAGGAAGGAAAAAGAGCAAACGATCGTGAAGATGCAGATGGAAGGATAACATGTAAGAATGGACAGGAAACCCTTAAAATATAGGCCCCTTCCTTCCATCCACGCCTTCTTTACCCTTATCTGGGGCTTAGACCATCAACAAGGGGTCTCTATTTCTCTCTTAGCCTTCCCCTTAAATTTTACAGTCATTATAGGTTCTCCGACTTTTGTCTTCTCATGGCATGTGCATGAAAGATTGATCTTTTTTTTTTTTTTTAGTTTTTAATTACTTTTCGTTGTTATGAAACTTATTTCAGGACATGGATTTGTTGCATTGTTCTCCAAAACCACAAATCTGTCGCTTCCAATTTCTTCGTCATCTTTATTTAAGTGTCCAAATTTCGCAATCATATAGTAAATATAGGCTGTATATAACACTAATAATTATTAATTGTCCAAGTTTCACAATCATATAGTAAATATAGGCTCTGTATAACACTAATACTCTTCCTCACTTTTATGAGCATCTTATTTATTAGTATCTTTTTCTTGTCATAAAAAGGTGCCTTTGTCTTGCCTATTCGTGATTTTATTTCATTTGTGCACTTGCCATCCAAGGTAACCGAATTTGTTTACTTGTGTCAGTGTCTTCCCCTTTGAAAGGATGTTGCATTCTATTATGTTCATTGTTTTCGGTATTACCATTGTTTCTGCCCTTTGCTGATTAGGCTCTTTTATTGCTCTCTCTCTCTCTCTCTCTCTCTGAACCTTAAGTGCCCAGGGCACATGGGGCTTCCGCTAGGGTTTTCCACAAATGCCTGTCCTTCGCCTTTTTTTCTGCTCTTGCCCAGGTGAGCCCTCTATTGCTCAGCATCCTTTCTGTTCTTCTCCATGTCTCTTTTGGTCTACCCTTACTTCTGCTCCCCTGTGGTGTCCATCTTAGTGCTATTTTTGGTAGTGAGTTGTCAGTCATTGCTCTTTGCAGTAATCTTATTTACAAGTTTCTGCAAATTGCTTTCAGTTTCCGTTGTTAGAACGCATAACTCAGGTGATTGATACTACGGCCTGCTGTTTAATTATGTTCACATTTGTATTGCTCTCACGCCTCCTTATTATGGAAGACAACGGAGAACCACCGGGGTACCGTCATTCCCTTTCCAAATCACGAAAAAAAAATCTATATACTAAAGTCGGGATATTTGGAGAAAACTTTATTTTTTAAAACTGCAAAGGAAAATCTAAGTCCAAGGAGCTGTAGCAATCTCTCAGATATCTAGTAACTTTATACATCATCTTTGTTATTATGATGATAATAATGATGATGGCGATAACGACAACGGTAAGAAATGTATAGTTTACCTTTTGATTTTTCCTTAGTTTATAAAATTAATGGCCGAACATGTTAAAGCTTACTTAACACAGTCGGTTTTAAAATATTAAATATTAATTTGAGAATTGGGTGGGGCGGTAAGGTACGCTACAGCCCAAGAAACTAAATTCTTAGGGCCGGCCCTAGTGGGCAACATCAAGAGATGGACAGGACTAAGTGTATTGTGAGAACAAGGGACAAGGAAGGTTGAAAACCCTTTGCAGCCAAACCTTCCCTGTGGAGATGATACAGTATGATGCTGACTGTCCTTCCATGTGAAGATGATACAGTATGATACTGACTGTCATTCCATGTGAAGATGATACAGTATGATGCTGACTGTCCTTCCCTATGAAGGTGATACAGTATGATGCTGACTGTACTTCAGCAAGGTGTTACATTCTTTAAAGGTTTATCTGCTTTCCAACGCAAATTATGTTGCCTGATGGCTGGTCTCTCTCTAAAACAGGGCTGGCGAACCCATAGCGCGTGAAATCCAACATTTCTCATATACAAAAATATCCAGTAAAAATTCTTAGTAATGTAGATCTGCAACTCCTAACCATTCCAGCCATGTTACTCCATCTATCCATTTTTTCCCCGGCGTCTACCATTTTCTGGTTACTTCTATGCCAGCTTTTCTATTATTCTCATCGATGGTACTGAGTATTGCACATGAACTGAGATCCTCCTTCGAAAGAGAAGATCAGAACGCTTCTTGATTCATGCAGAGAGCAGCATGATGAGCTAAAACATTACGAATGAGCCGTGCTTCGTGCCACGAGACATTTAAACTGAAGTGGTTCACATTTTTTGTCCTATCGCGACCCTAAAACCACCAATGATAGCTGCGAGCATTGGCGGATTATCCACTACGTTGAACATGCCTAGGGGACAGTAGGCCTGCTGTCAAGGAAAAAAAAATCTGCAAATACATATGATTGTTTTATGAATTTTATATCAGGATATGGACTGTAAAGGTCTAGGGGGGGGGGGGGGGGGGAGACTCTTACTACGTTTAGCATAAAGACTCCCCCCTCCCAAATGGTACATGACCAGTGATCCATCATAAAAATATTGAAAAAAAGCGTATATATCTTCTCTAGTACAAAAATAAGATTTTAAAGGGCATGCATTTTTCCCATCGCAACAATATGCCCGTGAGACATGGACACTTAACAAAACAGCTGAGAAACACATAAATGCTTTTGAATGTAAATGCTACAGAAGAGTTCTTCAAATATCATGGACACAAAAAAGAACAAATATATCCATACTTCAAGAACTATTGAAGAAGGCTGGCTAGTAAAGAAGATTAAACAAAGAAAACTTAAATATTTTGGACACATTAAACGTCATGATAATCTAGAGAAGACCGTCTTGGAATGGTACATAATGGGAAAAAGAAAGAGGAAGACCAATGGCTGCAAGACATCGTTGATGATCTGCAAATAGATGCATCAGCAGCAGGGCATCTTGCTTACAACCGAGAGATCTACAGGAGTGCTGTTAGGGAGGCAAAGTTTCGCAAGGGACATGCAAACGAATGAAGGAATATATCTTCTCGCCACCATACTTCGGTACCCAGCGACCCTAAATTAAGTTACGACATGAGTTTGGGAACCACTGACGATTTTACGGGATATGGCCTTACTTTCCACTCTTCTATCAGGGAATCAAGAAAAAACGTATGAACTTTGAACCCGCCCGACGACCATGTTCCTCTGGAGCACTGGACAAAGCTGTCGCTTGAAGTTGAAAATGTGTCGCATGCTTTGATTTTCGTGAGATACTAAGTACAGACGTGTCAGCTGTGCAGCAGAGATACAATGTTTTCTAGGCTGTGGACATGTGTGAAGAGACACAAGCGGAAATTTGTCTTTTTGGGAACCTTAATAGGAGGCAAGTTTGATCGTCGAAAAACTTGCTTTATCGTGTGAACGATTTAATTCAAAACTTCGGATTTTTACAATGCTAATATGTTGCCACTATAAAGGTTTTGTGTTGTTTAACAAGTTATATTTTCAGCAGATGCAAGGGCCTCCATCTTTCTCTTTCTTGCCGTGATTACACACCCAGTCAAACACTCCTCAGATACATGTTCTCTTTTTTTTCCCCCAAAAGTGGGGGGGGGGGGGGGGGGGGGGGGGAGGCGCGTCTGGATTTTCTCTTTGGTTTTATATGTATTATATTCTCTGCCTTGTTAAGAGAGACAGAGATGGCACAATTGTCAGCAGTGATTGGCCATAATATGAAAATGTCCTTACCTCAAATGGCTTTAATGTGGACTCCACAAGGTAAAAGAAGCTTGGAATGACCCAAAGTGACATGGAGACATAGAGCAGAGAAAATGCTGGTTAAAAAAAAAACGGATTGGTATGGGAGATACCAAGGACAAAAGTGGAAATATCTTGCTACCAGTAGCCTTGTGTATCGTGGGCACTGATGGAGCATGAGAGAGAATATTTTCTAAAATGTGTCATAAGTATTCTAGATATCAGGTTTTAAAGTTTTTCAGTATTCACTGTTCTTGTTTCTTTTGTATAACTGTGATTTCTTCTTGTTACCTTCTGTTACTGTTTCTCTTTATTTCTTCTCTTTATCTTTTTTGTAAAACTGAACATTACACTTGTATCTGCATATACTCCAGTAATACCCTGCTTTAAAGCAGTCATGAGTACATAGATTGCGTTGCAATAATTTAGTGAACAAGACAAGCGAATGATGTGTTCCTTATTGTAATGGAGTTTGCCAAGAACCGTGACATGAAAATTTACTAAGAGCACATACTCCCTTATGCTGTATGCTGCATAATCATGTTTGCAATCCGTGACCCATAGCTGGCACCAGGGTTGGTGAAACAAAGCTGATCAACACTCAGTCCCATCTCTCCATTGATACCCCAGTACCAGCCCATGCCTGGTTAATGGGACAGTGATTGTCATATTCCCCATGAAGGATAGATTCTCCTAAAGAAGCATTGCACACTCCCAGCTTTTTAAGCTGCACACAGGGACTGGAAAAAGTAGCTGCAGTAACCCGCCCCCACGCCAACACGATGCTGTGTCCTGACATCTTCTTCACAGCATTGACCACGCAGAACACTAGCTCACATTTCTAGGGAAGAGGAAGATTTTAAAAATTATGGGAAAAGAAAATATTAATAAAAACATTCATGTTACCAAATTCCTACCTTTTCCTCAAGGAAAACTTTATGACTTCAAGTACCTGACTCATAAGACAGCACCAGCTAAGACATTTATTGCTAAAAAAAAAAATGGTAAAATTCCCATTTCCATGCTATTAAGGCATATTGGGGATAAGATGTTAGGCCCATATTTTCCATGACCTTCGGCTTGTGTGATGTGGTCATTATCATGCCTGGCTGCTTTACCTTCCCAGATTTCTCTGGTACCTATTTTTAGAGGCTGGGTGAACAACCTTGGGGCCCTGTTGGCGTGTACCAGAAAAAAATCCCACTGCTGGGACTGAACCCGGTACCACCAGATTAGTAAACCGAGTGCCTAACCACTCAGCTAACCAGGCCAATTTATTACTACCAAAAAAGAAAAAAAAAACTGCAAAGTAATGTAACCTACATCCTCTCTTTGGCCAGTCCATGTGGCACGGTGAAGGCTTCATCTGTGTAGACTAACGTTGTGAGCTGAGTCAATAAGCCTGTTACTTGGCCACTTTCTTCACATTCTTGACCCGATGAAGGCCTTTACCTGAGTACTCTTTCCCAGAGAGTTGTCCCAACGAGATTCAAAATTTTACTCGAAACATGAAAGAGAAATACTTTTTTAAAAAATTTTTCTCAAAGCTGCTGTTATGACTCAGTGCCATAATTTTTAGCATTTAACTGGCCATTCTGTTTGTATTGAACATTATTGTAATTGTATAGAGCCGTGCACTGAAGCTAAAATTTTATAGTATTAAGAACTATTTCACTGCAGATGGCTCTTGACTAATGTAAAAATTTCTGACAGGCGTAAAGTTTATTGCTTATACAGAACATTAAAAATTGCATGTGTAGCTCAAATCACATGATGTAAATAAAACTGACTTATGTAAAGGGTTGTGGAACATATTAATTGTGTAAGTTGAGAACTCTCTGTATTACTTTGCATTTATCAATTTGTAGGAAGTTGGCTGCTGTACAGATATGTCTGGAGAAAGATCCAAGAAATCAGAGAAGAGGAAGAAAGACAGTATCTGATATTTGCCAAGTAAGTAGTCCTCATTTTGAGTGACATTAAGCCCTTAGCAAAGGCTTTAGCATGTGTCTTTCTCTGTGATGTCTTCTCTTGTAAGATGGGCTGTAATGGCCACCCCCCCCCCAGCTTGCTCTGTCCTTTGTTTTCACAGTACTCTCATCTGTTTATCTTGTCCACTGATGTCATCATGGTCATCCTCTTGTTGTTTTCACTTTGTTAACTCTTTCGAGATGCGTTACTTCCAAACTGTTCCTTAGTTTCTGACGACGCAGACATTGGAGAAGGGCGTGGACATTTTGGAGAACGGGGGTCCCTGTGTAAAAGTTATTGTACCAACTTAATTCCATGATCGCCACGTGTGTATCACACATTAAAATAAGTGGAAATGAATGAGGATTCCATAAATGAAGTTATTTGTCATTAAAAAAAACAAAGAAAAGAAAAAACTGGTGTGAAACGATGGAACGATTTTTTAGCGCTAAAAAAATTGTAGGGCTGAGCAATAACATCTACTTTATATTTACCTTAACTGTGTCATAATCCAATGTAGAGTACATAGTCATTCAAATTTCAACACAGAAAAATCAATTTTTATGGACGTTTGTGACATCCAATAAATCTAACAGATCTACAGCTACGAGAAACACATATAGCAAGATAGGTCCAGTCGGTCGGTGTGACCATTCTACCACTCAGTCTCAAAATAAGCTTGAATTTTACCCCCCTATCTGTAGTGAAGTAAAGGAGGCAATAAAGAAGCTAAAATCAGACAGGGCACCAGGTGAAGATGAAGTGACTGCTGAGATGTTGAAAGCAGAAGAAACAGAAACACCAAAACAACTTTGCCGGATATTACAACAAATTTGGGATCTAGAAAAAGCCCCAGATGAGTGGAAAACTGGGCTTATAGTAAAACTACCAAAGAAGGGTGACCTCAGAGATTGTGGGAACTGGAGAGGCATTACCCTACTGCCACTCACCAGTAAAGTATTTTGCAGAATAATCATCAACAGAATTGTACCAACACTTGAGGAAAAACTTCAGAAAGAGCAGGCAGGATTTAGGAAAGGAAGATCATGCATAGACCACATATTTGTACTTAGACAAATATTAGAACAGGCAAATGAGTGGCATAGCACAACATATGCATTATTCATAGATTTTGAGAAAGCCTTTGACAGTGTCAACAGAGATGCACTGTGGAAAATCCTAAGATGGCATGGCCTCCCCCATAAGATAGTTAATGTAATCAAAGCCCTATACGAGGGTTTTCAGTGCAAATTGATCTGTGGAGAACATACCTCCACCAGCTTTAGGGTACAAACAGGAGTGAAGCAGGGATGTGTACTATCACCAACATTATTTATCTTGGCAGTAGACTGGTTAATGAAGGAGGCAACATCAGACAAACACAGAGGATTACAATGGACCCTGGACACAGTGCTGAGGACCTTGATTTTGCGGACGACATTTGTCTATTATCAAGCAGTCACAAAGATATGCAAAATAAAATAAACAAGCTAACTCAGAATGCAAACAACATAGGACTAAAGATCAACGTAGGAAAGACAAAGTTAATGAAGCAAAATGTCAACAACAGAAATGTACTCAGAGTAGATAGCAAGTTAGTGGAGGAGGTCAACGAATTTGTATACCTTGGCAGCAGAGTAGTAGAAAATGGAGACAGCACAGAGGACATCAACAGCAGACTTACTAGAACAAACCAGGCTTTTGCAATGCTGCAGAATATATGGAAATAAAAAAAACTAAGCATAAATATGAAAATCAGGATATTTAAGAGTAATGTTCTAAGTGTACTACTCTGTGGAAGTGAATGCTGGAAAATCACCAAAACCATAGAAAACCATAGAGTTGAATTCTTTCCAGACTAAATGTTTACGAAGAATTAGAAAAATATTTTGGCCAAACACCATAAGAAATAACATCTTATTAGCAGAAATGCAGATGAAGCCACTGACAACAATTATTGAGGAAAGACGATGGCGATGGTTGGGACATGTGTTCCGAATGACTGATAACTCACTACCAAAAATAGCACTAAGATGGACACCACAGGGGAACAGAAGTAAGGGTAGACCAAAAGAGACATGGAGAAGAACAACAGAAAGGATGTTGAGCAATAGAGGGCTCACCTGGGCAAGAGCAGAAAAAAAGGCAAAGGACAGGCATTTGTGGAAAACCATTGCGGAAGCCCCATGTGCCCTGGGCACTTAAGGTTCAGAGAGAGAGAGAGATCTGTATTTCCAATATGGCTTCAATCCCCCATGCTTAAAACACTAGTTTAACTTTGGATTCAGAAGAGTTCTAACTAGTTAAATGAAAAGTAACATCGTGTTTTCAACAAAAGAAAGTCTGAAGCCTTATAGGGCTCTCGGGTGGGAGAGCACATACCGCAAATATCCTTTTTAGGGATCTCTAGTCTTTTAACTCTTACCGTGCTTTTCGACATTATAGTGTCAGTTCCGGTGTACCCGGTGCGTGCGAATGGACATTATAATGTCATTGGTTTGTTTCATTAAAACAAGCGGTGTAACATTTAGATTGTACATATTTCGTCCACGATTCCGGTAACACTTTTCAAAATGGCGAAAGAGTACCTAGTTACGAGCGATTCCGACCGAGAAAAAAGAAGCGAAAGACCAAAATTTTTCAATTTTTGATGATGTAGATAGGGGTATGGACATGGCCTGTGACCACCCCACTGCTCTTGAAAGTATCCCAAGTAGATCTAGACATATTTAGACGACTGGAGAAGTAGTTAGGAGTTATTTCAGACATTAATTTAGTGAGAATACAACATAGAATCAGAATATGAGATCGACAAGTAGATATACACATCTCAGATGGTAAGTAGTGCAGATCTAGACCTCGCCGATGGTGAGCTGGCCACAATCAGTGTCTAAAAACATCACATTACTTCTTTTTTCCTAAAAAACTCTGCATTTATGAAATTTTCATTCATTTAGCTATACTTTGAAACATAATAAGTATACGGAAGTACATGGAAATACTGTTTTCCATTCCATTTTACAACTAGACCCCCTAACATATCAAGACCCGTGTTTTTACTCCCGCACTCCAGAACACGTCCGTGTTTCTTCCTCCATCACGGGAAGAGTTAAGAGTTAATTATTACCCTGGTTAGCTGAGTGGTTAGGTGCTCGGTTTACTAATCCCATGGTTCTGAGTTGAGTTCCAGCAGTAGGATTTTTTTTCTGGTACACACCAAAAAAAAGGCCCTGGGGTCAACCCAGCCTCTAAAAATGGGTACCAGAGAAACCTGGGAGGGTAAATTCTGCCAGGCATGACACTGACCACATCACATTTTCATGTACTGAAAGTCATGGAAAATATGGGCCTAACACCATATCCCCAATATGCCTTAATGGCATGGAAACGGGAATAAGAAAAAGAAGGATAATCTTGAGGGTTTTAATGTTTGATGCTGTGGTGAAGGTCTCAAAAATGAGCATCAGGGCAGATGAATAATCATCAGGGCGGATGAATAATGTGACACCAAGGGTTCCTTTACATCCACAAGTGTGGTGTAATGGGTTGTTTCATGGGCAGAAAACAATATGAATAATGAAGTGCTGAAGTAATTGATGTAGAGATCTATATATATGAGCAGTTTACTCATCAAATTCCACCATATGGATACATGTCCATCTCCAGCCTTGATTATTTATTATCTAAGGAAGACAGCAACCTTTTCCTGGGAGCATCTTTTAGATGAAGGGTAAAGTTTTAACTTTTGTATGCAAGCCTCTTGTGTGTCTTACCGCTTTTACTCAATTTCTTTCTTTTCTTTTTTTTTAAAATTCAAATTATGATGATATAAAAGTTTAAGATTGACCTAAAGGTTTTGTTTTTCATCTGAGTTTTATAGCAGAGGATAGTCTGAAGTAGTGAAATGGTTAGTGTATATATATATAAATCCCTTCATGACATATTTTTCATTTCAGTTTTATAGCAGAGGATAGTCTGAAGTAGTGAAATGGTTAGTGTATATATATAAATCTCTTCATGACATTTGATGGAGGTTCAGTGTACCCTTGTTTCCACATTAGTCCTGGCCAGGCTGAGTCCAGCACATCTGTTTTATCTTGTCGACACATATCATCATGGTCATCCTCTTACTTGTTTCCCATTACTTTGTTAATTATCATCCTGAGGGTTTGATAGTTGATGTAGAAGTGAAGGTCTTGAAGATGAAATTCAGGATAGATGAAAGTGGGTTCCAGACTCATGGAGCTTGTGAAGAGAAAGTGGCCATGTAAAATACAGGCCACAACATCTTCTAGTGTGCTGACCCGTCACGGAAAATAGATCAGTGCCATATCTTCTGTATGGTTCCATAGCATGGGACACAGGACTCCTTATCTGTCTTATAGCATAGATCCTAGATCTCTTATACAGGCCTCAGAGTAGTGTTAAAAATATAAATATTTACACTGGCTGATGTAGTGCAGTCTTTATCTAATCATTTATAAATGTTTATACTGGCTGGTGTAGTGTAACCTTTATCTTATCATTTATAAATATTTATACTGGCTGGTGTAGTGTAACCTTTATCTTATCATTTATAAATATTTATACTGGTTGATGTAGTGTAATCTTTATTGTATCATTTCAGGCGACAGCATCACTTTGAAAGTAATCAGCGAACTTGTAATATGACAGGTAAAGAATACTTCATTTTTTTGTTTTTTTGTAGAGCCAGCGTTTGCTCCAAGTCTTTTTATAGGTGCAAAGCTTCTTACAGCAATTCTTCATGAGATGAATACATACATGGTGCATTTGTAGCGAACAAGTTTTTCTTACAGATGTAGGATTTTCTAAAAAAAAACTCTTTCACAGCTGAAAAAAAAAACAAATACCAAAATATACAAGAAAATTTATAACAAATGCAACTACCATGTTTTTATTGAAAAACGACCAAAGGGCTATATTTAGCTTATATCAGTCATTTCCATGTCCCTCTCATAAAATCAGAATTTTGCCTTTGAAAGGGCAGAATGTCAGACGGGCCTGCGTGCCCAGTTCTTAACCCTTTTGAAATAAAGATCAGTCAATCAATCAATCCCTAACAGCTCTCCTGTAGGCCTCTCGATTGTAAGCAAGATGCCCTGCTGCAGATGCATCCATTTGCAGATTATCAACAGTGTCTTATTTAGCTTATGTAGTAATTTAAAATTTGAATCTCTAAAGTGAAGAACAAAACCAGATTGATACAGTTAATTTTTGTTTGTTTGTTTGTAATTATTTGCAAATCTGTTTCAATGACTGACTGTAAAGATAAGAGTTAAACCATCAATCATGTTTACATTGAGCACCTCTGTTTCGTTTTCAGTAACAATGAAATCAAGAGAAGGCATGACTGTTAATGCTAGTGGGATTCGAATCTGTAACTTGGCAGAAAGAACTGAAACATGCCTTTGAAGGAAGCAGAAAATGAAGCTTATGAAACTCATCTCCTCATTTAGGTTCTAATTATTGTTATAGCTGGAGATGGGGTGGGGGATACGCTCTCCACTTCTGTTAAATGTCTCCAAGGCGTGCATCCCAAATAGCCACTGACAGTCCAAGTCCAGCTCCTGGCCTTCTTGTGGCAGAACTGTTTAAACTGACGCGAATATCTGGCACCTGAAAACCAGACGCTATGGGTAGATAAGAGTCTTGTTTAATGGCTCATCTGAGAGAAGGAAAACTGATTTAAAACCCACTGCTGGTGAGATTCTTCAGCTGCCGTGCATGGGATGAAACTCCTCTTGGCCAATAAGTGAAGTAACCAGTAATCTCAGGATCAGGGCTGCTCAAATTATGGCAGCTCTGCTCTAGAGGCCGGCCACATCCTATATACACCCATACTGGTGGCAGATTGCCTAAACCGCCTTAACCCAGTGGTTAAATTAAGACACTGCTGGCAAGATTCTTTGACTGTCGCGAGTGGGGAGAAACTCCTCCTGGCCAATGAAGAAAATGTGATTAGGGTTACCGTGCGGCGCCGCTATGAAAAAAGTGATGGAAAGGATCAAGTGAAGTTTAATCAGTATGTCCGGTAGTCTCACGGCGAGAGCTACTCATACCACAGCACCTCTGCTCTAGCGGCTGGCCACATCATATAATACACCCATACTGATGAAATATGCCTAATCTGGCTTAACCCATGGGTGAAACTTGATGACTACTTATGTCACGGTACCTCCACTCTAGAGGTTGGTCACGTCCTAAATACGTCTATACTGGGATAATACGCCTAAACCGGCTTAACCCAGGGGTGAAACTTACTAGTGGCGAGGATTCGTCCTCCTGGACAAAAGCTCCGTCCTGGTCACAGCTAGGAAGGGTAGCGGCCACGACCACAAAATACTGAAGTCAGAGACACTGGACCAGGGCAGTCTAGATAGGTAACCACTTCTCACCCGACAGGGATATATTTGTATCATAATCATGCTGAGGTTTTCCAGTGAGAAAGTCCAACGCTGGACTGGATGGGCAACCACCTCTCACCTGGCGGGCATATACTGATATCCAAAACACTTCGAGGTTTTCCGGTGAGAAAGTCCAACTCTAGGCTGGATGGGCAACCACCTCTCACCTGGCGGGGATATACTGATATCTAAACCACGTCGAGGTTTTCCAGTGAGAAAGTTCAACTCTAGATTAAACTGGTGCAATAAAAACCACAGTGTCGTGCAATCCTGCTTCTGTGACCCACAGAGAATACAGGCTCAATCCCCGTGATACTCTGAACCTCTTGTGGTCCTGTCTGGGACCACAGGAGTAAATTCAGGAGGATCACGGGGCAGTCTTGGTGTTAGAAGTGAACGAAGAAGAAGATCTCCTCATTTAGAATTATTTGATACTTATCTGTTGTTGTCTGTTTTTTAACTCATTCTCTGCTGGAGGCAAAATGCTGATGTTCTTCTCCTGCGGGATTAAAAGCATAGGTCTTGATATGCATAGGGGGTATAGTTGTAAAAGTGAATGTAACAAAGTATTTCCACGTTAAAAGTATACTTATTGTGCATCAGAATAACTTTAAATGTATGAATATTCCATAAATGAGAGTTTTTTTCTTATGAAAAAAGAAGTGTGAAAATAGAACATTTTTAGTAACAGCAAAAAAAAAAATGATGATTGTATCCTACTTACCATCAGCAATGTCTTGATCTATTGTAGACTATACAGTCTCATCTTGTGATGATATGTTGCATGCTTACAAAAATAATATCTGAAATAACCTTCTAGCTACTTCTCCAGCCCATCTAATAGGTCTTGATCTATTTGGGGTACAGTCAAGAGTAATTGTCTAGTCATGGGATATGTCTGTATGTCTATATAAGTCACCAAATATTGAAAATTTTTGATTGAATCTTCGAAGATTGCAGTGGTTACTATGAACGCTTCAAGGGCTGAAAAAGGGTAATTGGACATGCACAAATAAAACATTTACAATAAAAATTTAACCGTTTTTTTGTTTTTTTTTAATGAAACGAAGCATGGGTCACTTTTGCGACTTGTCGCAGGGAACCAGTATACCAGAAGGATTGTGCTCACAAACTCTAGCAGGGAATGAGTTCATCCTAGTCTGTTGTTACTTTTACTGTTCCTAGACAATTTTACAATCATTTTTTTTTTTATATTCCCTTTCCAGTGCTGGCAATGATTCCTAATCTTCGTGAAACTTTAGTGAGGACATTGGACACAGACCATGTCAAGGAAATTCTGAAGTCAAAGTGAGTGTATTTAGTTTTTTTTTTTTTTTTTCAAATCACAAATCAACCTAGAGTATATAATATAATACTATATTTATATGATACTATATATATATATGATACAGAAGAGTTTTTCAGATATCATGGACACAAAAAAGAACAAATGTATCCATACTACAAGAACTTAATATTGAAGAAGGTTGGCTAGTAAAGAGGATTAAACAGAGAAAACTTAAATATTTTAGACATATTAAACATCATGATAATTTAGAGAAGGGTACATAATGGGAAAAAGAAAGAGAGGAAGACCAAGGCAAAGATGGTTGCAAGACATCGTTGATGACCTGCAAATGGATGCATCAGCAGCAGGGCATCTTGCTTACAACCGAGAGGCCTACAGGAGAGGTGTTAGGGAGGCAAAGTTCCGCAAGGGACATGCAAATGACTAGCTGGCTGATATGATTATATCTTATATCCTTCCCGTGCCGTTAGACGTCACATAGGGCTCGCAAAGTAGTTCGCCAATTTTTCCTGTCTTCGGCGAGTCTTTCAACCTCAACAAAGGATTTTATGCCTGTTAACTTGGCCTCTCTTAATAATGTCCTCTTCAGAGTTTCACGCGGTCTGCCCCTTTTTCTTCGGCCTGTTGTGTTCCACTTGATAGCTTGTTTTGGGATTCTCTGATCATTTCTTCTCATCAAGTGACCAACATATGTCCATCTCCTTTTCCTGATCACCCGTGAGACTGGTTGTTGTTCAGTCATCTGTCTTATCTCTGCATTGTTCTTGAATTCATTCCACTTGATGCCGAGTATTTTCCTTAATATGATATTAGGCTGATATATAATGGTAAAATCCCTGTTTTCATGCCATTGGAGATATGGTGTTAGGCTTATATTTGCGAGACCTTTGGTACATGAAAGTGTGATGTGGTCAGTATCACACCTGGCCACATTTACCTCCCCAGATAACTCTGGTACCCATTTTTAACTCTTCCCGTGCGGGAGGAAAAACACGGACGTGTCATTGTGTGTGGGAGTAAAAACGCGGGTCTTGACTGTAAGGGGGTATAGTTGTAAAATGGAGTGGAAAACAGTATTTCCATGTACTTCCGTATACGTAATATGTGTCAAAGTATAGCTAAATGAATGAAAATTTCATAAATGCAGAGTTTTTTAGGAAAAAAGAAGTAATGTGATGTTTTTAGACACTGATTGTGGCCAGCTCACCATCGGCTAGGTCTAGATTCGCGCTGCTTACCCCTACTTACCATCTAAAATGTGTAGATCTACTTGTCGATCTCGTATTGTGACTCCGTATTGCATTTTCGCTGAATGAATGTCTGAAATAACCTCCTAACTACTTCTCCAGTCGTCTAAATATGTCTAAATCTGCTTAGAAAACATTCAAGAGCAGCGGGGTAGCCATAGGCTATGTCCATACCCCTATCTGCATCGTCAAAAATTGAAAAATTTCCATGCTTTGCGCCCTTGTTCTCGCTCAGCATCGCTCATAACTAGGCACGCATTCGCCATTTTGAAAGTGTCACCGGAATCGCGGACGAAATATGTACAATCTAAATGTTACACCGCTTGTTTTAATGAAACAAACAATGTCGAATTTTCGACCATACGGTAGCTTGGGACCACCGGAAGTGTCGAAAATTCGACCATACGCACAGAAAGAGTTAAAGGATGTGTGGACCCTTGGGGCCTTTTGGTATGGTGTACCAGAAAATAATCTCTACTGCTGGGACTTGAACCCAATGCCATGGGATTAGTAGACTGAGTGCCTAACAACTCAGGCAGCCAGGCTATAGTAATTTTTAAAACAAGATGATTTTTCACTGCTAAATATATACATTAAACATATGTCCCATTTCATTTGCATGCCATAGGAATGTGAGCTGTCAGTGCCCTCACATTTCTCATCGAGATGTAGAGAGGTGAGAGCAAAAACCTGTCCAAATGAAGAAAAATGACTGTATTTATTTTCACATTTTTCTTTCATTTAGAGTTTGAAGCACGTAGGACTGATATTTATGTAAGATGTGCACAACAGTGAGTTGTGGAACTGCTCTGCAAGATCAACAGCCAGACTTAGTGTATTAGATAACAAATATCCATATGACCCTTGGATACATGTATATAGAAATGGGTCTGCACACAATGCCATAAAGAATAGAGGGGCTGGAGCACATGTTGTATATCCAAACACCACCACTGACAAGATGTGCATACCTGCATGGAAATAGTATAACATCTATGATGCAGAATTCCTGCTGCAGTTAAAAAAAAAAATCAAATTTCAACATTGCTACATGGCTTATAGTACTCCTCATGGATGCAAGATCAGTACTGGAAGTTTTTCTGAGCAAAAAATTACGAGATCTTAAGAACACTTTGTTGAAAGTTAACTCAAGCATAGAGCGCGCGCACACACCCCCCCCCCCCCCCCCCCCCCCCCCCCCCAATCCACTGTGGGATACCAGCAGTTAGAAAAAAAAATATGAAAGCTGTCCAAAGAGGGCACTGAAATAGAACAACCCAAACATGGTAGTCATCTGTAACCAGAAGAAAAATATGACAGAAACCTACAGGAAGCCACAAACACCACCTCTTGATGATTACCACATGTTAAACACAAATGAATGAGTCATCATTTTCTGCCTCAGGGATAGGACACAACTGACTCTGAAGTCACATGTATATGAAGTTTAAGGCTGGCAATTCTCCTCTTTTGTACATATGCCCAGGTGCCAGAAACTGTGGGACACACTCTCCAAAGCTGCACCAGCTGTGGGGACACTAAGTCAGTGAAACCATCCAGGAAGTTAACACATGAGTAATTAGTGTATAAGTATATAAAACTATACACGAGTAGTATACACAAAGTATATTACTATATATGAAGCCAGTGCAGTAGAGCTGTGATAACAAAATGTATAAATTAGGAAAAAAGTAGGAACAGCTTTATTAATTAACGAGCGCACAGTTGTGATGTTTCAGTTTGAACCTTAATGATACAGAAACACAAAGGACGAAGAAATAGGGAGAGAAGATAAAATATAAATTCACATGAATGCTATGTAAAAATAGGAATAGAAAAAAATAAAATTAAAATAAATAGAGCACTTAGCTGTGACTTGTAAGAAGCTGTGACTTGTAGGAAGTGCGCATGGTGGAGTGTAGAGAATGTTTAAATGGAGACTTGTGATAAATGACAAGCGGGCCGTAAAAGGGGGGGGGGGGACCGCAGAAAGGGGAGAGAGTGATACAGTGGTAAACTAGCCAGGAGAAGGTGGAATAGGTGGTTATAACTGGGGTAGAGGATTTGTAATCCATTTCCGTGAGGAAGTTCTGAACTATGTGTTACAAGTGAGAAAGGAGTGGAACTTAGTGCGGAGGGAATATGATTGTGGAAGAGGCGAATGTTAGGTGTAGCTGAATTGCAAGCTCAAACCATGTGGTTCCGGAATGTAGCAGTTCTCATGTGCCAGGTGGCTTCTGTCATCAGCGTGACATTGTTTGAAGTTCCCTGCAGGAACTACAAAAGACAGTAAAATTTATCCAAGAGACAGAAAACGACAGATATAGACTGAAAATGCATACAAAGAGGAAGAAGAAGAAGATATTTATGTGAAAAGAGTGGAAGAGAATTAGATCTGGGGCAGATCTTTAGGCAGAAAAATTTTGTGGATTTTCTCTGATAATAGATTTAGTGTAACAAAAACTTGAAAGCTGAATATTAAATTCTTGAAATAAAATAGATTACAACTTGTGACAAGAAGGATGGGATATAAGGCAACTCCAGCCTTTTCCAGTGCTACAACCACCATACACATGCACAACATCCAAATTAGTATAGTTTCTGCAGCAAACTTAGGTAATCTTCCAGTGATGCGCTTTTTTTTTTTGTGGCAGTATTTGTTTAAACATCTCTTTTGGTGGGAAGAAGGGGGGGGGAGGGGGAGAGACACTGTCCATTTTGGCAATCTGCAATCCATAGCTGGTGAATTCTAGTTGGCCTAGATCCTGTCCCACCTCTCCGTTGTTTGCACCACCCCCCAGTAATAAGCCTACTAGTCTAGCTAACAGGGCAGGGATCACTGTAGTCCGCATGGCAGTGGAGTTTGGTAAAGAAGTATTGCACACACACACACACGCACACCCCTCTCTCCCCGCTTTTTACCTGCATTTCTTCTTATATATCTTATATCCTTCCCGTGCCATTAAACGTCATATAGGGCTCGCAAAGTTACCTGCATTTAGGGACTGCAAAAATGGCTACCATGACTCACTCCCAGTCTGGCATGATGCTTTGCCTTAGCATCTCCACAGCATCGGCCGCAGAGAACACCAGTTCCAGGGAGACTGACGAAGAAGAAGAAACATCTTTTAGACAGAAATCTCAGTTTTGGTTGACCATAATACCTTTCTTTTCTTCATATATTAATTTCTGTTATTTTTCAGTAACTGTATTCTATCAGCTACTATAGATGGTATCTCTGATATCTGAATGGTATATAAATGATATCTGCCTATAAAAAGAGGTCGACCACGTGAAACTCTAAGGAGGACATTGTTAAGAGAAGCCAGTTTACTGGGCATAACATCCCTTGATGAAATTGAAAAATTTGCCGAAAACAGGAGAACTTGGCAAACATCTATGCGAGCCCTATGTGACATTTTAACGGCACAGGAAAGATGTAAGATGTAAGACTCTATCAGTCTTCTGTTTGTAAGCTTTGTTGCTTCCAATCTTCTAAATGTGTACCTTAAAAAAAAAGAAAATTAATGAAATATATTATTTGGTTTGGTTTTGATAATAAAACAGCTTGTTTTTTTTTTGTCTTTTTTTTTCTTTTAGCCCAACAAATAAACTTGACCTTTGGGAAGAGCTGAAAGTAATGAGTGAGTTCTGTGCTTTTCATGTGTCTTAGTCGGCTTAAATCAGTTATCTCTCTCTCTCTCTCTCTCTCTGAACCTTTAAGTTCTCAAGGCACGTGGGGCTTCCGCAAGGGTTTTCCACAAATGCCTGTCCTTTGCCTTTTTTCCGCTCTTGCCCATGTGAGCCTTCTATTGCTCAACATCCTCTCTGTTGTTCTTCTCCATGTCTCTTTTGGTCTACCCTTACTTCTGTTCTCCTGTGGTGTCCATCTTAGTGCTATTTTTGGTAGTGAATTGTCAGTAATTCGGAGCACATGTCCCAACCATCACCAGTATCTTTTCTCAATAATTGCTGTCAGTGGCTTCATCTCATTTCTGCCAACAAGATGTTATTTTTTTCAAGTTTATTATTTTTTTCTTCAGGAAATGCTCATTTGTTCATTCATTCACACCCTACCCATTGTAGTGATGTTAATGTCAATCCCATACTGATGGGACTGTATGCAAGTCTGAGGCAACTGAACTGAAAGAAAAGAGAAAGAAGCAGTTAAACTTTATTAGGATGTTCTTGATTCAGAATGTGTCAAAAATAATGTCTTACACAAAATGAAGCGTATTGTTCTACCAGAATTTATATAAAGTGAAGCTTATTTCTCTGCCGGAATTTAAAGTGAAGATTTTGTTTGAACAGAACTTATATAAAGTGTAGCTTATTGTTCTACAAGGATTTATGTAAAGTGAAGCTTATTTCCCTGCCAGAATTTAAAGTGAAGATTTTGTTCAGACAGAACTTATATAAAGTGAAGCTTATTTCCCTGCTAGAATTTAAAGTGAAGATTTTGTTCAGACAGAACTTATATAAAGTGAAGCTTATTTCCCTGCTAGAATTTAAAGTGAAGATTTTGCTCAGATAGAACTTATATAAAGTGTAGCTTATTGTTCTACAAGGCTTTATATAAAGTGAAGTTTTATTGCCCCGTCAGAACTTCCATACAGTGAAGCTTATTATCCCGCCTGTTTCTTCAGGTTTGACTCGCAGTCTTGCAGCTGTGTATGGGACCTGCATGCTTTCTGTTATGTTGCGTGTCCAGCTGAACATTGTAGGAGGATACCTGTATCTGGACACTGTTCATCCACAGAATGGTCATGTAAGTCTCATATTGTGTTCGCTGAGAATGCACTTATGATTCCCTGACATTCATTCTCTTCTTCCACAATTCCCTGACATTAATTCTCTTCTTCCGCAATTCCCTGACATTCATTCTCTTCTTCCACAATTCCCTGACATTCATTCTCTTCTTCCACAGTTCCCTGACATTCATTCTCTTCTTTCACAATTCCCTGACATTCATTCTTTTCTTCCACAGTTCCCTGACATTCATTCTCTTCTTCCACAATTCCCTGACATTCATTCTCTTCTTCCACAATTCCCTGACATTCATTCTCTTCTTCCACAATTCCCTGACATTCATTCTCTTCATCCACAATTCCCTGACATTTGTTTTCTTCTTCCACAGTTCCCTGACATTCATTCTCTGCTTCCACAATTCTGTGACATTCATTCTCTTCATCCACAATGCCCTGTCCATTCATTCTCTACACCCATGGTTCCCTGACTTTAAGTCTTCTGAGGTGTGTCCATAATTTGACAATTGAGAACTCATACATCATTGAGACACTGACATTCACTCTCTATATGTCATCTGTTCTACTGCTTCAGCACCCTTTAAGGCTCATTTTTGCAGGTACAGTGTCTCTCCATTCATCTCTGTTTCCATTCTTCTCTCTCTCCACTTGTGTATTCCATCCTCTCTCCAGTTGTGCGTTAGGTTCTTGTAGGACTTTCCCATGTTGCCTTTCTTTATCTAAGCTTTGGTCTGCTGTCTGATTTTGTCCCATCCATCTCCTGTATATGTGTCTGATGACATTCTTCCATTCCTTCTGCATAATATAGTGATCATAATCTATGAGCCTTTTTTTTTATTTGCATTCTCTATATTTGTCATTTGTTGCATTCATCACCTACGTCTGTGATGTGCTCATATTTACACTGTACTATGTCAGTTGTATGTAAAAATTTATTCATTCTATCTGTCTATATATAATTTTTTTTTTTTTTTTTTTTCCTTGTGTAGAGAACTGAATTTGGCCATGGGAATTCAATTCCTCAAAAAGTTCAGGAACATTACCTGTCCATAGTAAAGCAGTTCATTGAACAAGGTATTTTCCCTGTGCCAGATTTTGGCATGTTCTTTGTCGACAGCCTTTCTTGTGTGTTATACAAGGGGCATTCAGAAAGTAATGCACCACATCGTTTTTCTAAGGAGCTGTTTATTCAAAAAGCATGAAATTTATACACAGTATACATGGATATGTCACGTAAACACCATTATTATTCAACATAATCCTCATCAACTTGTACAGCTTTATGCCAGCATGAAACAAATGCATGTATTCTTATCTCATACCAGGTTTTCTCTTGATTATGTAGCCATTTCTTTGCTGCATGAATCACTTCTTTGTCATCTTCAAATCTTACCCTTCGGAGTGCATCTTTAAGTGGACCAAACAGATGGAAATCAGAGGGTGTCAAATCGGGACTATAGGGTAGATGGGGTAGTACAGTCCAACCCAGTTTCATGATTGCTTCCAGTGTTGTCAGACTTGTGTGAGGGCCGGATTGTCATGAAGGAGAAGCAGGTCTGCTTGATTCTTGTGTGGCTGAATTCCGCAAAAACATTGATTGAGTTTTTTCAATGTCTTAATGTAAGCTTGTGAATTGATTGTCTCTCCTCTTGGCATAACATCCACAATTATCACACTTCAATGTCCCAAAAGACAGTGATCATGACCTTTCCAGCTGAAGGAGTTGTCTTGAATTTCTTTCTTCATGGTGATTGTGGATGATGCTGCTCCATTGATGTCCCCAGGTTTCGTCACCTGTTATGATCTTAGCCAAAAAGTTTTCTCCCTCAGCATTGAAATGCTCCAGCAAGTCAGAAGATATTGCTTTCCTTTGCAATCGATGTTCATTTGTGAGACATCAAAGAACCCATCTTGTGCAAATCTTAGAAAATCTGAGAGCTTTTATAACTGCATTTGCACTACCATTACTGACTGACAGCTTCAAGGCCAATCCAATTGTTGAGTAGTGATACGCCTGTCAGCAAGAATAATGCCCTCTGTGCGTTTCAACATTTCTGCCTTGTTGACTGTGGCAGGACGTCCACAGCAGGGCCGATCATCCAACTCCTTATCTCCACTTATTGATTCTTTGATTCTCTGAACCCAGCAACTGACTGTACTCCTGTCACCTGCAGAACTTCCATACACATCACATAGATGCTTGTGAATGTTAACAACAGTTTCCTTCTCTGCAACGAGAAATTCGATCACAATTTGCTGCTTATACCGCAGGTTGTTAACACGCTCCGTTTAGCGGTTAGGGCAGCCATATTATTTGGCCAGGGGCAGTGCAGTTTGGCTCACACAATCAGCACATGCCATATTTAAAGTGTGCAAAATTTCACGCTTCTATTTTATTAGCTAAAAACGATGTGGTGCACTACTTTCTGAACGCCCCTCGTAGGTATGGTTGAATTGATTGTGATATGGCTTCTCATGCTAAAGGTTGTGGCTGCTGCCCCAGTCCACTATCATGTTTCTTGCTGTGCCAAGAAGTACTGAGACCTTCTTTCACATGAAGAAACTGAAGCACTTGTGAGTTTGTTTGAAATGCTGTGGAAATGACTCATGTAGTTGGGAATATGGGAACAAAATGATGGGGGGGGGGGTGTAATTGATCTCTGAGCAACAGATGAAGAAAAAATAAGTATATGTTATTAGGTTAGAATTTTCTCTTCTGTTCCTGTCTATCTGTACATAAATTAAGATGTTGACACTTTTTAAAGTCAATCTAACTAGCAAATAGGGCAGTGATGATGATGATTTCGACTGTTTGGTGAAGGGGGGGGGGGATATTTGGACATATTGGGCAATCTGTTAAGAGTGTGGGGATGATATGGGCAATCTTTTGAGAGTGTGAGGATGAAATGGGCAATGGTTTGGGAGTGGGGGAGATGAATTTGGCAGTCTTTAGGAGGTCTTTGGTTTTTAAAATGTTAAGAAACCCACCCAAACATTTTTCATTCACAATGATCGAACACTGTTAAGTCTGTAATATTATTGGATATAGAATCTGATGCTTGGATCAGTTGTTCTGTGATGTGAGTTAACACTTGTCTGTAACAAACAGCACAGAAAGCACACACATGTAGTTTTTTTTGTAGCTGTTATATATATATATATAAAGCACAAAAACCAGGTTAAGACTATTCAATTCAAATGTAATATCCACCCTCATTTATGCATGCCAGAGCTGGAAAACAACTAAAGAAATAGACAAGAAATTAGACTCTTTTGAAAACAAATGCCTAAGGAAAATATATAAATATTCCATCAAGTGGAACGAATTCAAGAACAAATGACTGAACAACAACCAGTCTCATGGGTGATCAGGAAAAGGAGATGGACATATATTGGTCATGTGATGAAAAGAAACGATCAGAGAATCCCAAAACAACCTATCAAGTGGAACACAACAGGCCATAGAAAAAAAGGCAGACCATGTGAAACTCTAAAGAGGACATTGATAAGAGAGGCCAAATTAATAGGCATAAAATCCCTTGATGAGGTTGAAAAGCTCACCAAAAACAGGAAAAATTGGCGAACTACCTTGCGAGCCCTATGTGACGTTTAACGGCAAGGGAAGGATATAAGATGCAGGAAACTCTACCATAGAGAGTGGAACAACAGCACAACTCCTTCAGATCATAAGAGGAAGCGCGCACCCCCCCCCCCCCCCCCCGACAAGTGTTTCGGCCTTATTAAACTCCTGACACTCTAAGGGGGATGGGCCCCTCTGAGTCATGACTCCCAGAGGTCTTGTGAGTTGTTGCTTTTTTTTTTTTTTTTGTCCCAGGATTGTACCCATGACCTTCCAGTTGGCACTGCATATATATAAATTGCATGTTCAGACAGTACAGTACATGAACATAAAACACACAATAAAATAAACAGCACTTAATGAATACTTAAAAAGCCCATAAGTTTAGAAATGGCTGGTTAAGTGCCTCCAAGCAGAAATCCATATGATGAATTTTTCTCATAATACAGTTAAATACAGTCGATGCTGGCTTGCATGTATCATGAATTCTCATTACAGAAGCCACCAGTAGCCCTGGGTACTACCATACCTGCATACTGAATAAATAAGGGGTTGTTATTGCAACCATGCGTACACAAAGTGTATGTTATCTGCAGACTGCTTCACACAAATATATTTTTTAAAGTCTTTTTAAAGAAGAAAAATAAACGTGTGCACACATTTTATGCAGGTGTTGTAGATTTCATCCATTTCCTCAAGCTGGCTGTAACAAAGGAGATTAGCTGGTGAGTGGTTATTGTATTTGTTACACTACAGTAAAGGTAAAGGTAAAATCCCCGTTTTCTTGCCATTAAAGTATACTGGGAATACGGTGTTAGGCCAGCATTTCCACGACCTTCGGCACATGAAAGTGTGATGTCAGTGTCACGCCTGGCCACATTTGCCTTCCCAGATTTCTCTGGTATCCATTTTTAGAGGCTGGGTTGACCCCTGGGGCCTTTTGCTACTGTAAATTTGTTAATATTTCTATCTCATTTTTGTTTTAAAGAAAAGGGATTGAAAGTGTTAGATACACTGAGTAAAAGGCATAATAGGAGACAAAAAAATCAAATGTAAGAACTGTTAAGAGTATTTAAAAATGATTATATACTTGTGTTAAGAGCGGGAAAAAAGGCAAATAACAGGTGTTTGTGGAATACCCTTGTGGAAGCCCTGTGTGCCTTGGCCGTTTAAGGTTCAGAGAGAGATTTTGTTAAATCAAGTGTGTGATGGGAATAAAAGATAAGTTATGAAGGGGCAGAATGTCAGATGGGCCAATGTGCCCAATTCTTCGCTCCTTGAAAATAAAGATCATTCATTCATTCATCACTTCCATCAGTAAAGTCAGAATCCAGCAAAGATTATGATGGCTATATTGGAAACTTTTTTTTTTTTGGCTACATTTAGTGGAAACAGGTTGTGATGCTGCAGATAAGTTGGAGCATTTTGACTTCTGATATTTTTTGGTTGGTTAATGATAGCCAGATCTTTAGAGATTATCTTAAAACACTAATGTTACTTCAGATGGTGAATGTAAATCCAACACAGTGTATTACAAAAAGAATCAACAGAATGAAAAAATAGTATACAAATGCATGGAGACAAAGAACATTCAACAGATATACCAAAGATACCAAAAATTACACTATAAAGTTAAACAAAATACGAGGATAATACCGAAAGTTGTGAGCAAATTTTTTTTAAAAATCATAAATTTATAGACAGAGAAAATATAAATGTACCACCGTGATCTGCATCCTTTGCACTTCATATAGAGGTCACATGATGTCACCATCATGTGTCACGTGACCATGCGGAGCAGAAACAAAATGATGGGTGCTGAAATTTGTTTCGTCGACATGCTGTTATTGAGTTCCTCATTAAAGAGGAAATTCCCACTGCTGAAATTCACCAAAGACTTCAGCTTGCTTATAGAGATATGTGTATGGGTGCTAGCTGCGTTAGGAGGTGGGTGAAACATTTCAAAGATGGAAACATGAGCATCCAAGATATGCCCCACAGCAGTCGCCCCCAAACTGCCTCCACTGAACGCAACATGGAAAGGGTTGATGGCATCATTAAAGAAGACAGATGTATCACAGTATCTGAAATTGCTGTAAATCTTGGAATAGGACACAATAAAGTACAGGAAATGATTTAAACCCTAGGCTATAGAAAAGTTTGTGCCCGCTGGGTCCCACATTTGTTGACTGAAGATCACAAAGCTGTGAGAAAAACCGGACAGCTGAGGAAATTCAGAACATAGATTGGGAAATTCTTCCACACCCTGCCTATAGCTCCGACCTGGCACCCAGTGATTACCATCTTTTCAGTTTTGTGAAAGAACAAATGCGAGGCCATCACTATGACACAGGAGAGAACGTCTAGAAAGGTCTCTATCTGTAAATTCTGATTTTTAACAAAATTTTTGCTCATGACTTTCAGTATGACCCTTGTATATCAAAGCCACAATGTTCAGGGTCCAAACAGGGCAGTGCAGACTACAAAGTCATCTACGTAAACTGAAAACTATCCAGATTCCACTTTTTATGTACCAAAACAGTTTATTGCATCCTTCAAATCTGGTATCTATACAGTTAAAACTGGCCCCAGGGAGAGAGAGCATAGATGGGAAACTTGTGGGGACACATCAGGAAATTCTGCTGATGATTCATGGAGGTATCCCATTGTATTTCTCTTTACAGTCAAATAAAAGAAAGTGAACAGAAAATAAGAAGATGATGATGCTGATGTGAAATGAGCAATGATGACTTTCTTCAATTTTTTAAATGCACCTAAAAATCTTTAGTTCTTTACCACAAGCAGCATGTGAATTCCTACCATTTTTTTTTTTTCAGCCAAGTTGAAGTGGTGTAGTAGATCAGTTTCTACTAACATCTAGGTGGAAGTAAGATAAGATCTTTACCAGCTTTGGTTGACCTTCAGATAACTACATCATTATCATTATATATATATATCTGTCTCGATCTCCAAAAGGTATTGGCATTAAAAAAAAAATTCACATGGTTTTTCTGTGCTGTTTCAGTTTATCACTCAAGGAGCAGGTTACTCTGGACAATTTGACCGCAGTTCTTGATCACATCAGAGAAAGAGTAGAATGCGGAGTTGACAAGCCCACACAGTCACTGTACCCGTATTTGTTGACCAGTGAGCAGGTTCCTGACATTTCTGTGAGTCTTTCGGGGTGTTTCTTCTTTTTTCTCATTTAACCTTTGTTAAACTTGGACAGTGTTTAACAGTGCTGTTGGATTTGGTAATCAGCGACCCATTTACTAAAATGGTAGTGTCAGGGTTGGAGAATCATGTCTGACCAAGACCTTGTACCATCCCTTTGTTGATACCTCCAGTAACAGGCCTAGCTTGGCTAACGGCGCATAGACCCCATGGTGGTGGAGTCTGCTAAAGAAGCATTACATATCCCATGCTTTTTAGTACCACACGGGGACTGAAAAAAGTAGCCACCCTAACCCACTACCAGTCCAGCACAATGCTGTGCCTCAATATCTTCATTGCATCAGCTATAAAGAACACAAGCTCGCAGTTCCAGGGAGATTGAAGAAGAAGAAGGTAGTATTGAACAGTTAACATGCACAACAAATTTTTTGATTGTGAAGGCAGCGATTGTCAACCATTTTCATTCTTCAGCACACAAAAATATTGTGAGCATAATTTTCTAGCGACATAAAACTGAGTTGGACCGTTTGTTTTCAAGCTTCCCCGAAAACTTCCGCCACCCATTGGCAGACCCTTTGTAGCACACAGGTTGGTGAGCACTGGTCTGCGATGATAGAATAAGAGTGGTCATTGACAGTTTTAACAGAATTTTATTCTGGATGTGTTGTTTATAATGGAATGAAACAACGCATCCAGAATAAAATTCTGTTAAAACTGTCAGTTAATATATTTTTCATTTGCCGCAGAGCCAACATAATATTTGTCTGCGGTGCCTAAATTGCCTGAAGTGCAGTCTTAATAGCTAGAAGTGGAAAACTAACATGGTGGCTAGTATCAAGGCTGTTTTCTAAATTTGACTGGAGACATCCTCTTTTAAACAGCCTTCTAATATTCCAACTTCCCTCAAGCTAACTGCTTTCACATCAGCATCACACTTGTTGCAATTTCCTTTGATTGTACGTATCACAATCCAATACTTGAGTGTCTGTTTTTTTTTTATTACTCAATTTCACAGTCAGTACCAAACCCAGAGGATGAATTGTTAGAGAAACTGGTCAGTGAAACAAGGGACATTTTAGAAAGGTAAAGGATTTTGAATATATTCATTGTCATTCTTCTGGCTCCACAGAAACAAGGGACATTTCAGGAGGGTAATCTGCAGTGAATTAGATACTGATTCAGTGGCTTTTTGTTTCTTTTCATGAAATAAACACATTTAGTAGATTCAGGGGTATTACATTGTTGATGATAGGCATTGCTTTTCTCTAGACTGTAGAGAACTTGGGTAATCTGAATATGGAGCTGTGAATTGTTGAAGTGTAATACAAGGATCTAGACACTTAACAAAACAGCTGAGAAACACATAAATGCCTTTGAATATAAATGCTACAGAAGAGTCCTTCAAATATCATGGACACAAAAAAAAAAGGACGAATATATCCTATACTACAAGAATTTAATATTGAAGAAGGTTGGCTAGTAAGAAAGATTAAACAGAGAAAACAAAATATTTTTTACATATTAAATGCCATGATAATTTAGAGAAGACCATCTTGGAAGGTTACATAATGGGAATAAGAAAGAGAGGAAGACCATGACGAAGATGGTGCAAGGCATTGTTGATCTGTGAATGGATGCATCAGAAGCAGGGCGGATTGCTTACAACCGAGAAGCCTATAGGAGATCTGTAAGAGAGGCAGAGTTGCGCATATGCAAATGACTGACTGACTGAATACAAGGAGCAGGTTACTCTGGACAGTTTGACTTTGAAAGTAGTTAGTTCTTGTTCAGCATTCAGTGAGACTTAGGTGGTCAGCTCCCTTGCCCAAGATTAATAAAGATGTTTATTAAGATTGTTAAAAACAGGCTGCCATGGCTTTCTTCTTCTTTTTTTTTTTTTTCCAATGCATATAAAACAGGATTAGCTGATGTTCTCCCAATTAACTGTAGTTCCAGACTTCTCATTCAGCTCCATCAGGATGAGGAGCACATTGACCTGTATCTCATTCAATTGTTGTGAGAAATGGGTTGAGTTTTGAATATGGTGTTCTCAGATTTCTTTTTGCTAATGACCTCCTCCTTTTTTTTTTTCTCTCCTTGCTTTAAAGCGGTGTTTCCCAAAGTGGGCAATAATGCCCACCCTACCCTCCCATGGGCATTGAGAAGGACCGGGGGGGGGGGGGGGGCAATGGAAGAAAAGGAAGCAGTAGGGGCACTGAGAGGAAAACGAAGCAGCAGACGGTGGCAGCAATACCTTCCTTCTTAGCACTTTTCAACCTGATATTGAGAAACTTGTGTCCCTGCATGAAACTCATCTGTCACATTAAGAGTTTAGCAAATAATGCAGTAGGTGAGTTATGAAATGTACTCCTTCATGCATACAAACTTAGTTTTGCTTGCCGAAGTTTTTAGTTGTGTAATGCATATCTTGGTTTAATAGGCCATTGTATGAATAGTACATAATGGGGGGGTAGTGGGCAGGAGGGATTGTTGAAGATGTGGCCCGGGAGAAAAGGGGGCAGCAGCCCAGACAAGCCTGGGAAACACTGCTTTAAAGTTTTCTCTGTGACTGCCTAAATTTAGAAAAATGTTATTTACGTCTTTTAATCCTTTTCCCAAGAAATTAAATAGAGCACATGGCTCATTTTGGTAAACTCTGATGTATGGTCGCCTGTAGAGCACATGGCTCATTTTGGTAAACTCTGACGTATGGTCGCCTGTAGAGCACATGGCACATTTTGGTAAACTCTGACGTATGGTTGCCTGTAGAGCACATGGCTCATTTTGGTAAACTCTGATGTATGGTCGCCTGTAGAGCACATGGCTCATTTTGGTAAACTCTGACGTATGGTCGCCTGTAGAGCACATGGCTCATTTTGGTAAACACTGACGTATGGTTGCCTGTAGAGCACATGGCTCATTTTGGTAAACTCTGACGTATGGTCACCTGTAGAGCACATGGCTCATTTTGGTAAACTCTGACGTATGGTCGCCTGTAGAGCACATGGCTTTTTGGTAAACTCTGGTTGTAAACTGGCTGTAGCAACTGGCAGTTTTGTCTTTCTCCCTAACAGTTGGTTCAGATACAGTTAATTTCATTAATAGCTTTTTTTTTTTTTCCCTAGATGAATTTTGGTGTATCATTAATTTCATTTAGATTAGAATTATACTGACAAGATGTCCATCAGGATAGGTAGGTTTTGTGTTAGCTTGAGTGACTGAAGATGTCACAGACAAAGCCCAAAGCAAGAATGGCATACAGACATCAGAACATACGACAGTCTGCCATGATCTTGACCTGTGCAGGGGGGTGCTTGGGGGAAGAAGGATGTATATTTCATCACCTTGGCAACAGGACTCCAGATTTACAGTAAATTGGTCATTCTGAAGAGGGAAAAGAGGAAGATGAAGAAGAAAGAAGAAGAAGATGGCAGACAGAATTACGAATCCCTGTTTTATTTATTTTTTTGTTTGTTTCATCCTTCAGCTCCGATTTTCATACAGTTTTAAAGGAGAGCATTGATAGAGGGTACCACTGTATACTTGATAGTTTGGCCGATCACTACAAGCAACAACTGGCACCAGGGGAGCACATTGGAGGGTGAGTATGTAGATGGGGTGTTTTCCTCGGACAAATACAGTCCATGCAGCTCACCAGTTCACCAAATGTTCATTGTGTGGCTGGAAAAGAAGTGAAGGTAGGAGTTTGGCTCATACTGACTTTGTGATACTTCCAACTCAAAAAAAGGAGATGTTATATAGTAATGTTGTGATACTTCTGACTAAAAAAAAAGGAGATGTTATATAGTAATATTGTGATACTTCTAACTAAAAAAAGAAATATTTACATAATAATGTTGTGATATTTCAGACTCAAAAAAAAAGAAGTTACATAATAATATATCATTTCTGTCATGAAAGATTTAGAAACCATAGTGAATTTCAAAGGAAAATTTTTAGTGATGGCCAACTGAATTCTGGTCCAAGAAAATGAAATGATGTTTGGGTAAATATCATAATTGGAGACCGGCAAGACTTTAGCAAACCAGGAGTGAGATAACTGTGACAGGAGGGACAAATCTCAGCGACCGAATGGCACAAGAAAAGTATTGCTAGTGTCCTAGATATTTTAATAGTTGCTGCATGTTTTATCTATAATATTGAAACAGCTAGGTTTGCCACAGATATCTTTTTTTTTTTTTTTTTTAAACTTTTTAATGTTATTTTATATACTATTTCTTTGAGTTTTACACTTATGTTTCAGAATTCATAGGGTGTCTATTGCAATGGCAAAGCTCATTCCAGTTATCAACTCCCTGATGTACAGAATATGTGGGGATGCACCTAATCAGTTTATTCAGGTTGGAAAAATATGTAACATTTTGAAAAATCACACAATGTTTACACTTTATTTCATTGCTTAACCTTTTCTTATCATCAGAGATTTCTTTTCCTATGTTAAAGTTTTATTACTACATGCCCCCCCTCCCCACAAGGAGAAAAAAAAAATTAACTATCAATTTTGATGAAAAAAAAGGTGATTTATTAAAAGTTAGTTACTGGTTTATAAACTCTTTAATCGACTGCCAGCCGTTTATGACTTTTTAAACAAAAATTAAAAATAAAATCACAGTCTTTCATATTATTTGTTCCAGTGTTTGGGAATTTGTAAACTACAGTAAAAGCTACTATTCGTTTTCCTGGAAAAGCAGAAGTGTTGCATTCATTTAGAAACTGTGAGAGTTTGTTTTTTTTTATGTGCAGTAGGTTGAAAGTTTATCGTTTAGTGTCATATACAAAATCAGAAACTGTCTGATAAATCTTTTGCCAGCTGTTGCAGAATTTAACTCTTTCCACTCGCATTACTTCCAAAACGTTCCTTAGTTTCTGATGACGCAGACATTTTGGGGAAGGGGGTCCCTGTGTAAAAGTTATTGTACTGAATTAATTCCATGATCACCACGTGCATATCACATAAGTGGAAATGAATGAAGATTCCATAAATGAAGTTATTTGTCATAAAAAAAAAACAAAGAAAAAACAACAACACGATGGAACGATTTTTTGGCGCTAAAAAAATTTTAGTGTTGAGCAATAAAATCTTTATACCTAACTTAACTGTGTCATAATCCAATATAGAATATGTAGTCATTCAAATTTCAGCACAGAAAAATCAATATTTATAGATGTTTATGACATCCAATAAATCTAACCGGTCTACAGCTACGAGAAACACATATAGTAAGATAGATCTAGTGGGTTGGTGTGACCATTCTACCACTCGATCTCGAAAAAAACATGCATTTTACACTCCTATAGTGATATCAAACATAGCTTCCTTTATCAGGCGTGCTTAAACACTAGTTTAACTTTGGATTCAGAAGAGCTGTGACTGGTTAAATGAAAAGTTACGTCGTGTTTTCAACAAAAGAAAGTCCAAAAACTTCTAGGGCTATGTCGGTGGGAGAGCACATACTGTAAAATCCATTTTGTGACTGACGAGAGTGGAAACAGTTAAAATAGAATAAAGGTGTTTTATTGCATTGATTTATCACTGTCACAAAATATGAGCTTATTGTCTTTCTTTTTCTTATTTTTCCTTTTTTTTTTTTCAAAAATTTTTTTCCTCATGCAGGAGTTACTTTTGATGGAAGAGCTCAAGCAACTAGCAGCCAATGTTTATGAGGCATTTAGTCAAGAAGCAAATGAAAAAAATTTGGTTTAAAGATGCTGTGTTTAGTATTTTTACAATGATGTGAATATTTATGGAAACCATCAAGCTATTCCTTGTAACCAGAGCTTAGTTCTTTAGGAACAAATTTAAAAAAAAACAATTTTTTTGTGTGTGCGGGTATTGTGGGTCCAGACTGTAGGCTGTGTTTCATGAGAAGAGTGTTCTTTTTTTTTTTTTTTTGTGGAGTTCTAGTGTCATATGGGACTTAACTCTTCCCGTGCGGCAGAAGAAACACGGACGTGTCATGGCGTGCGGGAGTAAAACGTGGGTCTTTGTCAGTAAGGGGGTATAGTTGTAAAATGGAATGGAAAACAGTATTTCCATGTACTTCCGTATACGTAATATGTGTCAAAGTGTAGCTGAATGAATGAAAATTTCATAAATGCAGAGTTTTTTAGGAAAAAAGAAGTAATGTGATGTTTTTAGACACTGACTGTGGCCAGCTCACCATCGGCTAGGTCTAGATTCGCGCTACTTACCCCTATTTACCATCTAAAATGTGTAGATCTACTTGTCGATCTCATATTGTGACTCCATGTGGCATTTTCGCTGAATGAATGTCTGAAATAACCTCCTAACTACTCCTAACTACTTCTCCAGTCGTCTAAATATGTCTAAATCTACTTAGAAAACATTCAAGAGCAGCGGGGTGGCCATAGGCTATGTCCATACCCCTATCTACATCGTCAAAAATTAAAAACTTTCCATGTTTCGCGTCCTTGTTCTCGCTCTGCATCGCTCGTAACTAGGCACGCATTCTCCATTTTGAAAGCGTCACCGGAATCGCGGACGAAATATGTACAATCTAAATGTTACACCACTTGTTTTAATGAAACAAACAATGTCGAATTTTCGACCATACGCACGCACAGCACCACCGGAAATGTCGAAAATTCGACCATAAGCACGGAAAGAGTTAATTTCTTACCATATGTGAGGTGCAACCCAAAAATTCGGGGAATAAGGCCATTTGAAAAAAAAATTAGTTACTGAAACTTCCAGTTTTTGCTGTTTCCTTTGAAGCCTGGCTTGTATACAGCAATTCCAATATGTTTTTCGTGATTTCATGCATCCCCAGAAGTTATCAAGTGTGAGTATGTCCATAACATCATGCGATTCTACTGGATCTCCTCTGGCATGTTAAAATGACATCCTTTCAGGTGTAGTTTCTTCTTGAGGAGAACAAAAATTGCAGGGGTCAAGGTCAGGCAAATAGTGTGGGTGGGTGGTCACTGTAGTGTTTCTGGAAGTCAGGAATTGTCAAACAAGGAGCAGTGCATGACCGGGCATGTTGTCACGATGGAGAAACCAATTGTTGTCCTTCCACTTGTCTGGACATTTGCACTGAGGGCCTGCCCCTCAACCACTTCAAAACCTCCCACTAAAACTTGCCATTGGTGGTTTAAACAGAAGGAATAAATTCCTTGCAGACAGTGGTATCTTCGCGAACTTTCACTACATTTTGCAGTATTGTGCATGTCGATGGTCATCCAGAACGCTTATCATTGTTGACAGACGATTGCCCATCCTTGAACCATTTGTGCCATAAAAAAAAAGGTCTTGCTTTGGCTGATGGTTTTATCACTAAAGGCTTCTTGTAGCATTTGGTGGGTTTCTGCGGCAGTTTTTTTAAAGGCTGAAACAAAATTTGATGCATATTCTGTGCTCATTGCAGTCCATCATATCAGTTGTAAAGAAAATCCACCAGATCACTCAAACATAACCTCACAAAAACGCACATAACTTGAAAATACAACCTCTCAGGTTGACATCTGTTGGCGCAGTGATTCATAAAGCATACAGCTGGCCCCATAAGTGGCAGAAGCACAGACAACAACTAGTTTTGGTGCATTGCTTACTTTCTCTGAAGTTTTTGGTTGCACTTTGTATGTAAGATATTTATTTCTTTCTTAATAGCTGCTACAGTTTCAAAATCAGTAGGCAAATGAGCAGGCTCACAGTTTTGGATTTATTGTTCATTTGCAGTTAAATTTGTTTCCAGTTTTACCAAGAAGACAAGTTTTTTTCTATTATCTTCACATCCCCTCCTCCAGATCTTCATTTGTTTCTGTCATTTCATCAGCATTTAATGATTCCCAGAATTCATATGTTGACATATAGCATGAAATCTTCAACTAACTTTCCCATTTTCATTGTAAGCTATTTTTCATATCTTGAAAATATTTAGTTTCATTTCTATATTTATTTAAATATTTTTTAGTTCCAGTGTTAAGATTACTGCAGTTAACAGGATTAAAATGTTTAAATTGTCTGTTTTCTATTTTTAATATTGAGTAAAGTGTAGCTGTTATTGATGTTGATTTCCAAGGTTCATAAGCAGTCAGCGCTAAGATAAAGTTTCCAAAAATGTGTTCAGTACTTACTGCGAGAAGCCTTAATGTGCATATTTGCTGTGATTTGAGTCTGTGACATGCAGTATTAGTGTGTGACCATTATACTTATAAGCAGAAGTTCACAAATTTTATGAAGTGTTAACAAAGTGTAAACAGTTAACTCTTCCTGTGCCGGTGGGGAAAAAAACACGGACATCTCGTTGGTGGCAAGCAAAATGTGCGGGTGTTGCGATATTTTTGGGGTATAGTTGAAAAAGTGAGTGTAGCGATTATTTCCATGTGAAAAAGTATACTTTTTATACCTTCAGAAGAAATAAAAATGAATGAAGATTCCATAAATGTAGAGTTTTCTTAGGAAAAAAATAACTGGTGAGACATTTTTACTGCATCACCCCCCAAAAAAAAAAATTATGACACGCAAATAAAATTGGTTTCTACTTACCATCAGAGCTGTAAATATCCACTTGTAAATCACAAGTTGATTATAAATGGAATTCCTCACATGAAATGTAATCACTTTTTACACAAATTTGAGAAACAAAAACACAAACACAACAGAAAACATTCAGAATTCCTTTTTCAGATCACAAAGTGGCTGGAAATTAGGAAAAATATTCACACCAAATCGAACAGAGACTGAAAAAATGGCTACACACTGCCCACGCTAAGTTAAAAAGGATGCCAGGTAATTCTGACAAGCGCAGATAACTTGCGAACCAAAATTTGAGTATGGTTTTCATCGAAATGGACCAAACGATATTATAGTGAATTTGGTCCAAAAGTGAACTAGCCGGAAGGCCACACTATAATGTCGCCAGCAGGGGAAGAGTTAAACCTCTGCAGGCTGGATATTATATTAGTTATATATTAGCTCTTGCATGAAGGTGAACTGTTTAAATGGGTTTTTTTAAATAAAATCAGTAACATTGCTTTGTTTCATAGTTGGGAGTTGGTAATTTTAAATTGCCATAAATGCTGAAAATATGTGGTGCATCATTTCCTAGTAGAAAATGGCATCTGTGATGTATGATAACAAAAAATGTTTGTGTTCTGGGTTTTTATAAAGCAATGTGTAACTGGCACTTTACTTCTGTAAAGGATGTGTTCTATCTCCTGACTTCTTCTCCTTGTACAGCGAAAATATAATGAGAAGTATAGAGAACATGCCAGGAATATCAATTGGCGGGTACAACCGTAACAACTTAAGATATGCAGACGACACAGTTCTGATTGCTAAAAGTGAAGGGGAGCTACAGGCTCTTCTGGACATCATGGTTCGTGAAAGTAAAAGTAAAGGTCTCATCCAGAATAAAAAGAAGACTCAAGTGATGGTCATCTCAAAGAAAAGAATACCATCAAAATGTAGCATTACCATCGATGACACAGAACTGAAACAAGTTGATAGACTCAAGTACTTAGGAACAATTATAACAGCTGATGGAAAATGGCACAACAAAATAAAAAGTAGACATGCTCAGGCCAAGTCAGCATTCCAGAAAATGAGAAACATCTTATGCAACAGATCTCTACCAATGGAAACAAGATTCCAAGTACTTGAATGTTACATCGAGCCAATTTTGTTTTATGGATGTGAAGCATGGTCCATGAATAAGAGAGTACAGTAAGAAATGGAGGCCAAGGAAATGTGGTTCATAAGAAGGATGTTGAAGGTACCATGGACAGCTAAGAAAATCAATGAAGAAGTCTTAAAAGAGGCTGGAGTTAAAAGGCAAATTACAGCAAAGATAAGAGGCAGACAAGCAAGATTTGTAGGATATTTTCTGAGAAGAGGAAAATTGGAACACATTGTGGCAACTGGAAAAATTGAGGGAAGAAGAGACAGAGGGAGACAGAAAGAGAGAAGTTACTGGAAGGGATGTAAGTGTGACTAGGAAGAAAGTCACAGCGGATCTCATAATCAAGTCTAAAGACAGGGAATTGTGGAGAGAAATGATCGCCTGTGCCATGCAGCATGGCACTTGATTGATTGAATGTGTAACACTGAAAAGAGTTTAATTATGACATGCTCACTCTCAAGCAAGTGCTCCATAGAGAGCCTGTGAAGTGAAGGAAGCCATGAGTTAGGCTAAGACGGTGATTGTAAGGGTACAGATTTTTCTCACTATCCATGAAGAAGAGCTAGCAGAAAACCCTGCCTCAAAGGAGAGTAGCTGCATAAGGGCCTTTCATCATGTGAGAATGATATGAGGATTTAATACAGAAGATGCAAGCACAGAGAGCATGGCCTATTGTTGCTGTGGCTCTATTTTGTCCCTTTAGTGCCAAGGACACATGGGCCTGCTTGTAGCAAGAGATTTCCTTTTTTTTTTTTTTTCAGTCCTTCGACATCTTTTTTTGGCTTGCCTTCCAGTGAAGTCCATTTTCTCTGCTATACGTCATCATCACGCCTCCATGAGTCCCCTCCCATGCTTTTTTTACCTTGTGGAGTCGTCATCATAGCAGTTTATGGTGATGATTCTTCTGTCATTCTGATAATGTCACCAATCCAGCACTATCTCCTTTCAGTTGCTACCGACAGTGATGTCATTTCTTTTGGTATTTGACCAGAACATCTTTGTGATCTCTGTGGCAAATTATACTTGCCAGTTATAGAGATTCTGCCCAGCCAGAGGTTCTCAGCATCTTCCACAAGTAGTTAACATCTTCCACAAGTAGTTAACATCTTCCACAAGTAGTTAACATCTGCCTGCTTTGAAACCACCATCATAAGCATGAAGGGCCAAAGCCAGCACTGCCTGATAAATGCAGCAGAGTGAAATTTAAGGGTCACTGCTGAAAAGCACTTTATCTTTAATGGCATGTTGTCATGAAGTTTGGATGATGTTCCTGTGAATAAACACTTACAGTGATAGCTTTTGTAAGAGTAATGTCAAAGGGAAAAAAAAAAAAGACTATAACATTTGAAGACTAACAGTTATTTTTGCACTTGCTATGTACGTATGAGTAGTTGGATGGGCTTTGTGCATGTTTGAGGAGATAATTGAAGTTTTGGTTTTATGTCATGACTCTTTAAAGGTAAAAATTCCTATCTCAATGCCATAAAGGCATGTTGGGGGTACAGTGTTAGGCCCATATTTTCCATGACTTTCGGCACATGAAGGCATGATATGGTCAGTATCACGCCTGACCGTATTTACCCTCCCAGATTTCTCTGGTACACATTTGTAGAGGCTGAGTCGACTGCTAGAAAAAAAAATCCCGCTGCTGGGACTGAACCTGGTACCACTGGATTAGTAGACCGAGCAACTAACCACTCAGCCTTCATGACTCTGTGGTGCTGTATTGATGTCTGAGCTCCCTGTTAAGGTTAGGACTGGGGATATGTACACAAATCTGATGTCTTCTTTTGTTTCCTGCTGTCCAACTTGGACTCCTGCTTCACCCAGAATTGCTTCTGATTCCAAGTCTTTTTTTTATTTTTTTTCCCTTGAAAATCTGGCTGCTTCGTAAAGATTTTGGGGAAAAAAAAATACAAAACTGTCAATTTTAGCTTATTAGGAATAGAGAGGAATGAAGGCAAATTTTATATGCAGCAGTGAACCTTAATGGCTCGGAAAGCTGAAGAAGAAGAAGTTTATTGTAGCTTGCGTATATCAGTTCGCAGCAACAACAGGGGAATACTTTGAAGCTTAAATGGCCAGTTATCTATGTCAGTTTTCTCAGTTTGTACAAGCTTGAGTTTTTAGTTTTGGACTCCTTCATAAATGGTATGTTCCTGCTATCTTGAAGCTGCTCTCAAGTTTGTTTCAGGCTTTGTTGCTGCTTTACAACTTTGGTTAAAACTGTACAGCGTCCTCAGTAACCGGGGTAATGATATTCAGGGGAGATAATCAGACATAGCAGGTTTTGATTGTGAAGGGGATGAGAATTAACAAAAAGTTCAAACTGTGAAGTGTAATGGTTTTTTTTTTTTGGTCACTTGGCATGTCACGTCACTTCGTGTGCCAGGCTCATTGAAAATTGAAAAGATCCAGTGTTGCATTTTTGTTGTTATGTTAATTGTTGTAACGGAGCAGAGGTTTCTAGGAGGGTATGATCTGGCAGCCTTTTGGGAACGGCCATTGATCCATAGTCTCTGTTAAGTCCTAGTCTATAAAACAAGGCCGTGATAGCCTCGGTGTACATTTCTTTGTGATCATCTTGTGCGTGTGAGCAATTAGCTCTGTCTACTGACATTTTAAAAAATCGGACACACTTTTACTGTTTTTAACCCCTTTTTTTGTTGTTGTAAATTTCATGTGCATGTATCATTTTCACATATGTATCATTGTCATGAACACTTCTCACAGCAGCAACTGTTGGAATAGTGACATTAATTGTTTGTAATGTTTGTTTTTTTTTAAAAATATATAATCTGCATTTGTGAATAAAATAACATTTATTTATATGGGCTTATTACTTTGAATATTGAAACGAGAATGAACAACTAAGATCTTTTAGCTGCCAGAATTATCGAGTGCAGTCTTCTAATAGTTTGTCAACTCGGAGACTTGTAGCACGATATAAATTTTCTCAGATGTTGCTCAGTTTGGTACACCACAGCAAATTTGAATACTTTACTATTTTGTTTTTCTTCAAATCATAGTTGGCAGTGAGGGTAAAGGCAGCCCGCGGCCCTTATTTTGCCAGAAGCCACGTAGGGGATTTGGTGTTAGTGTACATATTTTCCATGACCTGTCGGCACACTAGAGAGTGATGTGGTCAGCATCATGCCAGGCCATCTTTCCTTCCCTTGCTCCAGTACCCACTTTTACAGTTGGGTGACTAGGGCACCTCTGGCCAGACTCGAACCCCAGTCTTTCCACATGAGAGACTAGTGTACTAACCACTTCACCACTCAGACACAGTTCGCAGTGTCATATATATATGTGTGTGTGTGTATATATATATATGCATGTATACATATCTGCGTGTTAACTGCATTTACCAGTAAAATACCAATTTTAAGAAAAACGAGAAGATTTGGAGGTCATCATTTCAGTTACTGTAACTGGTTTATATCATCATAAACTTAGTAAAAAGCAGTCAGCAATATCGGTTGGAGGATAGACAGGTCAGCAGGTTGATGCTCAGTTTGCGTGAAGGAGAATCAACCAGTTTTGACTCTGGCTCAGTATGTGGGCATTTTGTCCAGAGTAAATCTTGCTGCAAATAAAGTAAGAAAAAAATTTCATACGAGCATTTGCTTTTCACTTCTGTTTGTAAAGTGTGTTTAATTTTACATATAAAGTACCGAATATTGTATTGAGAAAACCGGTACCGTTTAAAATCCTAGCGCAGTCACCGTCGGTGCATATCAGTGTGGCATTGCAATATGTCTCACCGTTAAGTCTCAATTCTCAGTGAGCTTCTCGATCTCATCAAGGGATTTAATTTTATATATATATGGGCATCTGAGTAGTGAAGTGGTTAGTGTACTAGTGTCTCATGGTTAAGGTTGGGGGTATTTGGCCAAAAGAATGGAAAAGAACTGTATTCATACCACTGCCAAAAAAGGGTAACCTGAAATTATGCACAAACTACAGAACTGTTGCCCTGATTAGTCATGTCAGTACAATTCTGTTAAAAATCATAATGGGTAGACATCGTAAGAAACTAGAAGAAGAAGTTAATATTGTCCAAGCTGGTTTTCGACAAGTAAGAGGATCAAGAGATCACATATTCAATATAAGATTAATAATAGAGAAATGCACAGAGTTTAATGTGAATCTATATTTATCTTTTATAGACTATTCAAAAGCATTTGATTGTGTACAACACCAGAAACTTTGGGAAATAATGGAAAAAAAAAAGGATTTCCAACACATGTAACACAACTAATATCACTGCCGTATCTAGGCCAAAAGGCAGCAGAAAGAATAAATGGTGAAACAACTTGGTTTGACATAAAGCAAAGGGGTCCATCAGGGTTGCATACTGTCGCCTTACTTAACTTGTATACTGAAAATATAATGAGGAATGTTAGAGAAGAATATTACGATGCCATAACAATTGGAGGTTATGAAATACCAGAGATTAGATATGCTGATGACACAGTATTACTGTTCACAACACAAAAAGGAATGGAAAAACTAATTATGTCAGTCTGTAAGAACAGTGAAGTGCAAAACCTGCATCTTAATGCAAAGAAAACTAAATTTATGACAACTAACATAACAAGGCAGCTGAAATATATATCAGTGAGGACACATTGGTAGAGGTAGAGAGTTTTGAATATCTTGGATCATTACTAACTAATAATGGAGATACAATGAGGGATTTAAAAGAAGGACATCTATCGCACTTCAGAGAATAAAACAACTGAAGAAGCTGTGGAGAGGAACAGATAGAAATACAAAAATAAGATTTTTAAGGACATGCATCTTTCCCATTGCAACATATGCCTATGAGACCTGGACACTTAACAAAACAGCTGAGAAACATAAATGCCTTTGAATGTAAGTGCTACAGAAGAGTCCTTCAAATATCATGGACACAAAAATGAACAAATATCCATACTACAAGAACTTAATACTGAAGATTGTTGACTAGTAAGGAAAACTAAACAGAAAACTTTTTTGGATATATTAAACGTCATGATAATTTAGAGAAGACAGTCTTGGAAGACACATAGCGGGAAAAAGAAAGAGGAAGACCAAGACGAAGATGGATGCAAGACATCGTTGATGATCTGCGAATGGATGCATCAGCAGCAGGGCATCTTACTTACAACCGAGAGGCCTACAGGTGAGGTGTTAGGGAGGCAAAGTTCCGCAAGAGACATGCAAATGACTGACTGACTGACTGATCAGTGTGTTGCCAACTTTAGGTTTGAAAGAGCCTGGAAGTGAAGTGGATGGCTGGAGACAGTGGATAACTAATCCAGAAACACTCGGCAAACACGGCTTCAACTAGTGCCCCAACCTCTATTCAGTAACAAACAAACAAAAAAGTAACACAGCGGCACATACGATTTCATATGCTCTCAGAAACAGGCTGTCATGTGCTTTCAATCTGACCAGTGAGCCACTTCTGGTGCTCTTTGTGGTAAGCCTGGGAGAAATTCTGTTCGTGCATATGTTCTTGATCTCATAGTCACTTCTTTCCATCAGACAAACACCTTTGTTCTCAACATCATCACAGTTTCGACTGCAAAGAGTAGCAGGTCATAATTTTAAGGTGAAAAAGATCTTTTGTACACTGGCTGTCAGTTTTATTTTAGCACCAACTCTCTGCTTGTTGTGTGGATGATAAGGTCGTCTTATAACCGCTCGGATTTGATTGGCTATCTGGCTGTTGATTATATTTAATTATTGTTACAAGATATTTTTCTTGTCCATTCCATTGCTGTGTTGTCCTGGTCTGTAACAAGGTACATTGATGATTTAAATGGGAGATGCGGGTCATATTTCAATTTTTTAACATTTATTTTTGTTTTAAATGGAACAGATAGTCACAGCTAGCTCTAGATCAGTGGTTTTTTACTTTTTTTTTGGGGGGGGGGGGGGGTTGTGGATCCATTTCTGGCTGAGAAGAGCCGTGGACCCTATTTCTGTCACGAGAAGAGCTTTGGACTTCCTTTCTGGCCTGATAACAAATGTGGACCTCTCTTTTAAAATAAAACAGTAGAACTCAGTTTACGCGAAGATTTTTTACGGAGCAAACCTATTTACTGGTCCGCATAACCCAAAAAAATCCGCCCGTGGAATGTAACAGAATATGTTTACCAGGGTGTGCTGCCTTACAAATGGCATGTAAAGTTAACGTCCCTAGTTGTTTGTTTACATTACTCAGTGATTTTCCCCGACTTTAGAGTACGTATTTCCTCGTGCAATTTGACTTGTTTGGAAAAGGCACATGATTTGCGAGAGTTTGGGCGTGATTTGTAAGGTATGTTTTTTTTTTTTTTTAAATTTTAGTCCGAGTTTGGGCGTCTTCGCCTAACGTTGTGCGAGACAGGTCGTGTTTTGTGTTCGAGTAGTCTTGTAAACGCTCATGAGAGAGAGAGAGAGAGAGAGAGAGAGAGAGAGAGAGCTGTGTCCCTGTTGTTTTTCTATGTCTACTGGTGGTTCTAGTTGGCTGTGTTTGTTTATGCCTCCGGAATTTTTTGTCTGTGTCTTGCCGCCAGTATTTTGACATGTGACCCGATATATGAGTATCATCATCCGTCATATGAACTCATCACAGTCCTGAGCCGCCAGATATTTTTGCCCTGATCGATAGAGTTAGTAACATGCTGTAGTCAACTGCTCTACATGAGATGTCTTGCCTGAGTCCCTGTCAAATGTTTATCATACAGGAAACGCGGTCTTGTCAATGTATAACTTTGTGTTACTTGTTAAAATCATCTCATTGGAGGCACCATGAGAAGACACTGCCAGTAGTCTTCATCAGTCAGACTTACAGGGGTACATGAATTGCCATACTTTGTGCAGATCTGCATCAGGAGCCGTGTTGAGAACCACTCCTGTAGATTCTAACAAGGCTGGATTACAGAAATATTCTTCCACAGTTTTCCTATTCCTTTATGCTTACATCTGGCAGCTTCTTCAGTTCTTTTCTTGGTTACAGAGTAAATTTACACCAGCAGAAAGTACCAGAACAAAGCGAGACTGGTTTGGGAAGATAATGGAAGTGATAACGGCGTGAAGGAAGCTGGCCGAAGTGCGATGGCTGTCTTGTTTGGCTTGGCGTATGGACAAATGTTGACATGATGACACGAAGCCGGGCATAGCGTCCATAACATGGTCTATAAATCAATTGAATATACATCCTCACATGACTCCATTTGAATCTCTTGTACCACATAACTCGCGTATGATCTCTGGCTTTGATGTTTGTTACATGAGTCGTCTGACTTCAGACTAAAGTAACAGTCCTGTAGTGTGAAAGGAAGCTTTCCTCTATTCTGACTGTGATCCAGGGAGTAATCATGGAAACTCTAGAGCAGTGTTTCCCAAAGCGGGTAGGGACGCCCCCATGAGGGGACAGTTGGAAAATCTAGTGAGACATGAAGGGTGAGTGGCACCGCCCCACGAGGGGACAGTTGGAAAATCTAGTGAGGCATTGAAGGGTGAGTGGTACCGCCCCATGAGGGGACAGTTGGAAAATCTAGTGAGACACTGAAGGGTGAGTGGTACCGCCCCATGAGGGGACAGTTGGAAAATCTAGTGAGACACTGAAGGGTGAGTGGCACTGCCCCATGAGGGGACAGTTGGAAAATCTAGTGAGACATTGAAGGGTGAGTGGCACCGCCCCATGAGGGGACAGTTGGAAAATCTAGTGAGACATTGAAGGGTGAGTGGCACCGCCCCATGAGGGGACAGTTGGAAAATCTAGTGAGACATTGAAGGGTGAGTGACACCGCCCCACGAGGGGACAGTTGGAAGATCTAGTGAGGCATTGAAGGGTGAGTGATACCGCCCCATGAGGGGACAGTTGGAAGATTCAGTGAAAGATGAGTGGCACCGTCCTGTGAAAGGACAGTTTGAAGATCTGGTGAGGCAGGGAAGGTGGCGACACTGGACTTTAGAATCAAATTTTAAAACAAAGTTCTTGGCACTCTAAGAACAGTGGCCTGTGAGACACGAGAGCGGCAGTCTGAACAAGTTTTGTAACCACTGATTCAGATTAACAAATAATGCCAGGGGCGTGAAAATATCACATAATGTCAGGGGGCGTAAAAATATCACATGACGGCAGGGGGCGTGAAAATATCACATAACTGGAAAATAGCTGGCGCTTGTTATGTTTTATTTTATTTTTGCTTCTTCAAATAGTCATACTGAATTGGTTCTTTCTTCCCTTCTCCTCCTCCTGTCTCTCTCCTCTTTCATTTTATGAAGAAGTAAAAGCAGAACAGCGCCACTCTCACTGAAGGACATAGGGACTGTAGAGTTAGCGTCTTGCGATTTTCCTGAAGTTTCCTACACACGAGAAGATGGTCTGGTCGGCATCACGCCATGCTGCCTTTCCTTCCCCCATCTCCAGAAGACCTGCTAAGGAATCCGTTTTTACAGCTGAACTTCTTCTTCTTCTTCTTCGTTCGCACACAGCTGAACTGACCAGGTGCCTCCAGTCGGGATCGAACCATTGACCACCTCCATTAGAGACAATGTCTTAACGACTTTTCCCGATCGCTTTGTCCTTTCTCACCTAAACTTCGACATTTCAGCCTACAAAGGCAGAATCCACGGCACTGTCTAAACTCCAAAGTTTACTAATTAGTTTAGCCTAGGGGACTGGGTTAATCCGTCGCGGCTGTCAGATCCGTGTCAGATCGTCAAGCAGGCCATATATTCCACTTCTTAAATGCAGGTATTCAAGCAGGCCACTATAATTCACTTCTTGACTCCAGGTCTTCAGGCAAGCCACTATATTCAGCTTCTTAAATCGAGGTCTTCAAGCAGGCCACGGTAGTCCACTTCTTAAATTCAGGTCTCCAAGCTTGCCACTATATGCCACTTCTTAACTCCAGGTCTTCAAGCAGGCCACTATATGCCATTTCTTAACTCCAGGTCTTCAAGCAGGCCACGATATTCCACTTCTTAACTCTAGGTCTTCAAGCAGGCCACTATAATCCACTCCTTAACTCTAGGTCTTCAAGCAGGCCAATATATTCCACTTCTTAACTCTAGGTCTTCTAGCAGGCAACTATAATCCACTCCTCAAATCCAGGTCTTCAGGCAAACCTCTATAATCCATTCCTCATCCAACACTATGGCCTTACTTCAACACTATCATAGGGCCGAAAATGTCTCTGAAAACGTTATTTGGATAAACAGCGTTTTCGAATAATGTTTTCAAAGACATTTTCATGTACCTAACCTGAATGAATGTATTTTCTAAGTATAACAAGAGAGAGAGAGAGGGGGGAAGGAGGGAGGGGAGACAGAGGGAGGAAGAGAGAGAGAGAGAGAGAGGGAGGGACGGATAGAGAGAGAATTACATCGATTAAACTGTCATACATAAATTCATATCTTATTATTGATCTCAATTTAGATTTTCGAAATCTGTGATGGAAAATGGAAACTTTCTTTCAGAACAGAGAAAACGATTGAAAATTCTTTTTGCAATTTACTATAAACTTTTAATGTAATATTTTAAAAAGCAATTAGAAAAAAAAAGATCTTTCCCCTACATGTCGTTGGTTTTTAAGTTTCTTGTTTTGTCAACCCATCGTGTTTTCTTGCTTCTTGGGCGTTCAATCCTCGTCCGTTATGTGTGCATGCTGTATCACAGCTTCTGCGCCGGGTCCGTCCCTCCATCAAGCTTGGCGACGATGATCTGCATTGACTGAGCTCTGTTTATAGTCTTTTCGTGGCGTAACTATGCTAGTTTTAGTACAACGGTTCTTATTTTCCGGCCGAGAACAGCTGTCAACCTCTCAGATAAAGCAATAAGTAAAACCCACATCATGCAAGACTGCAAGTCCATTTGCTGGTCACTTCTTATATTTTACATCCTTCCCGTGCCTTAAACGTCACATAGGGCTCGCATAGTTGTTTGCCAAGTTTTCCTGTTCTCGGCGAGTCTTTCAACTTCATCAAGGGATGTTATGCCCACTAAACTGGCATCTCTTAATAATGTCCTCTTTAGAGTTTCACGTGATCGACCTCTTTTTCTTCGGCCTGTTGTGCTCCACTTGATAGCTTGTTTTGGTATTCTCTGATTGTTTCTTCTCATCACATGGCCTACGTATGTCCATCTTCTTTTTCTGATCACTCATAAGACAGGTTGTTGTTTGCTCATCTGTCTTATCTCTGTGTTGTTCTTGAATTCGTTCCACTTTATAACAAGTATTTTCTTGAGGCATTTGTTTTCAAAAGACTCTAATTTCTTGTCTATTTCTTTAGTTGATTTCAAGCTTTCACATGCATAAATGATGATGGATATTACATTTGAATTGAATAATCTTAACTTGGCTTTTGTGCTTATAACTTTTGAATGCCATATGTTCTCAAGATTTTTTAAGGACAATGCTGCTTTTGCAATTCGAATTCTAACTTCCTTCCTGATGTTGCCATCCTGGTCTGTGTAGCTGCCAAGGTATGGAAATTGGTTTACTTCATCAACAACTGTTCCTTCTATGTATATTTTTCCTTCTTGATTAATAGAAGTTTCATTATCTTTGTTTTGACTTTGTTAATTTCAAGACCTATTTTGCTAGCCAAGGAAGACAGGGAATCTGTTTTTTCCTGCATCAATTTCACGTTGTCACTGATAAGAGTTATGTCATTAGCAAAATCAAGATCTTCTATTTGGGTACCATGTACCCAATGAATGCCGGTTTACCTGTACAGTATCTTTTTTTTTAAGTCCAAAAATCCTTCCATGGACCACATGTTAAGAACCGCTGTTTCAGTGCCCCTGTCTCAGCCGTAAAGTTACTGGAGAACTTTCGGACTGTTAGTGATAGCAGCGCCATCTGTCTACGCATTTGTTAACAGATTCAGAACAAATGGAGGGTTGTAAATCAGAAAGCTCTATACGCCAGTCGTATAAACTAGGAAATAAGTAGGAAAAGCTTTATTATTTAACGATAGCACATTTGTGACGTTTCGTCTTTTTTGTCAAACAAAAACAAACAGGTCGAAGAATATATATATATATATATATAAGAGAGAGAGAGAGAGAGAGGAAACAAAGTACAGTTTCACATTAATTGGATGTTAAGAATAACAAATGAAAAAATTAAAGAAAAATGGCAACTGACTTATCTCAGCTTCTGGAATAGCACAGAACCAAAATCGCTTGTATATCCTCGATAGGAGCACAAACAATAACCAATGGTTACGATGTAAACAGAGCGTTCGTTCTGAAAAGGTGCAAAATTGTGCATGGTTGAGTGTAGAAAATGTTAAGAGACAAAGATGCGCACAGAAGGAGCAGAGAATTGTTCCAAGAACAGGAATGACTGGAGAGTCCCTATCCATGGCCGGTGATCTTAAAGGAGTGAAATGCGATGATGATGATGATGATGGTAGTGAATGGATAGGGATTTGTGATGTTTCCATTTAGGAGAAGGTGAAATGAATGATTATTGTTGTGGTAGAAAAATAGTAATGTGCTGATGTGTGAGAGTACTAAACTATGTGCAACAAGTGAGAAAGAATAAGATTGTGGAAGATTATGTGTAGCTGAATAACGAGTCCAAACCATGTCGTTCCAGAAATGGAAATTCCAGAAAAGGAATTCCTGAATGTAGCGGTTCTCAAGCGCTAGACGGCTTGTGTCATCTGCGTGACAGTTTGATGGCTGTTACCAGAAAATCAGATTTGCCTCTATGGTTGAGGCCATTGAAATTATTAGGGACTGATTTCGAAGCATGCTGGGTAATATCGTACAGATGTTTCTGTATGCGGTCCCCTAGTCTAAGGCCAGTTTTACCTATACAAGTTATCCTGCATCTGTTGCACACGATGATATATATTACATTGCGGGATTCGCATGTGAATCCCTCATGGAGAGCCAGTCGGTCGGTCTGACGACGAGCAATTACAAAAGCTTTTTTTTTTCTTTACCTTCGTTTGGACGCCAAGCTCAGTAACTACAGACGGCCTAAAAAATCTTTCTCTTCTGTACAACGATCCTTGAAGAAGCGCTGTGTTGTATACAACCTGCTGATGAAGGTGGGCGAGTTTACTTAAAAACCCAACAATGCAGCAGATTGGAATCATATCGGACCATTTTCTCATTAACGCACCACAAATCGAGGAATGCGGGATCTTTCCTTAATTATCTCAACTTTTTTAAAACTACTCTTTTTTCGTGTGTTATCGACATCAATACGAATTGACCCACTAATCTCCAGATAAACACACAGTGACAATGGCGGCTTCAAATAACTGTCTTCTAACGACAGAATAAGGAAACGCGTGGGGCGAAATCGATTTCAATCAATACACACGAACATCTGGCACATGTCCACTTATTTTCTGGAAATCGGAATAGCCCTGAGCCAGGAATGACGGTGTACGCAGTCGATTATACGGGAGACGGATGATTCTGCTTTTATTGTTCTAGCTGGCGACAAATACTGGGCTGGCCAGCAGGGGGAACTACATTATTGCTTTTATTGGCAAGAGGTCGCTATTTTCTGCAACTCAGATACTTTACTAAATGATGCGAGACAGCATTCGAGGTCTAAACCGAACTTTTAATGGGTATTGCGAAAAACGTGTAAATAGAATTTGGAGGGCCCCTGCTGGTCGAGAATATATTGTCTTTCATGGGAAAGAAGACTTCGATTTGACAGTCAGCGACCCATGGCTACCATGTCAGGGTTGGCGAACCACAGCTGACTAAGACCCTGTCCCACTTCTACATTGATACACCCCATAACAGGCCCAGACTGGCTAACAGGGCATTGATCTTCATAGCCTCCATGGTGGTGTTAAGAATAACAAATGAAAAAATTAAAGAAAAATGGCAACTGACTTATCTCAGCTTCTGGAATAGCACAGAACCAAAATCGCTTGTATATCCTCGATAGGAGCACAAACAATAACCAATGGTTACGATGTAAACAGAGCGTTCGTTCTGAAAAGGTGCAAAATTGTGCATGGTTGAGTGTAGAAAATGTTAAGAGACAAGGATGCGCACAGAAGGAGCAGAGAATTGTTCCAAGAACAGGAATGACTGGAGAGTCCCTATCCATGGCCGGTGATCTTAAAGGAGTGAAATGCGATGATGATGATGATGATGATGATGGCAGTGAATGGATAGGGATTTGTGATGTTTCCATTTAGGAGAAGGTGAAATGAATGATTATTGTTGTGGTAGAAAAATAGTAATGTGCTGATGTGTGAGAGTACTAAACTATGTGCAACAAGTGAGAAAGAATAAGAGTGTGGAAGATTATGTGTAGCTGAATAACGAGTCCAAACCATGTCGTTCCAGAAATGGAAATTCCAGAAAAGGAATTCCTGAATGTAGCGGTTCTCAAGCGCTAGACGGCTTGTGTCATCTGCGTGACAGTTTGATGGCTGTTACCAGAAAATCAGATTTGCCTCTATGGTTGAGGCCATTGAAATTATTAGGGACTGATTTCGAAGCATGCTGGGTAATATCGTACAGATGTTTCTGTATGCGGTCCCCTAGTCTAAGGCCAGTTTTACCTATACAAGTTATCCTGCATCTGTTGCACACGATGATATATATTACATTGCGGGATTCGCATGTGAATCCCTCATGGAGAGCCAGTCGGTCGGTCTGACGACGAGCAATTACAAAAGCTTTTTTTTTTCTTTACCTTCGTTTGGACGCCAAGCTCAGTAACTACAGACGGCCTAAAAAAATCTTTCTCTTCTGTACAACGATCCTTGAAGAAGCGCTGTGTTGTATACAACCTGCTGATGAAGGTGGGCGAGTTTACTTAAAAACCCAACAATGCAGCAGATTGGAATCATATCGGACCATTTTCTCATTAACGCACCACAAATCGAGGAATGCGGGATCTTTCCTTAATTATCTCAACTTTTTTAAAACTACTCTTTTTTCGTGTGTTATCGACATCAATACGAATTGACCCACTAATCTCCAGATAAACACACAGTGACAATGGCGGCTTCAAATAACTGTCTTCTAACGACAGAATAAGGAAACGCGTGGGGCGAAATCGATTTCAATCAATACACACGAACATCTGGCACATGTCCACTTATTTTCTGGAAATCGGAATAGCCCTGAGCCAGGAATGACGGTGTACGCAGTCGATTATGCGGGAGACGGATGATTCTGCTTTTATTGTTCTAGCTGGCGACAAATACTGGGCTGGCCAGCAGGGGGAACTACATTATTGCTTTTATTGGCAAGAGGTCGCTATTTTCTGCAACTCAGATACTTTACTAAATGATGCGAGACAGCATTCGAGGTCTAAACCGAACTTTTAATGGGTATTGCGAAAAACGTGTAAATAGAATTTGGAGGGCCCCTGCTGGTCGAGAATATATTGTCTTTCATGGGAAAGAAGACTTCGATTTGACAGTCAGCGACCCATGGCTACCATGTCAGGATTGGCGAACCACAGCTGACTAAGACCCTGTCCCACCTCTACATTGATACACCCCATAACAGGCCCAGACTGGCTAACAGGGCATTGGTTTTCATAGCCTCCATGGTGGTGGAGTCTGCTAAAGAAGTATTGCACATCCCTGCCTTTCAGCTGCATTCGGGGACTGAAAAAAAATAACCGTCATAACCCACTCCAAATCCTCCACGAAGCTGTCCTACATCTTCACCGCATCGGCTGCAAAGAATATCAGCACTCAGTTCTAGGGAGATGGAAGAAGAATAGCACTGTTGACATGAATGGATTTTGGGGCGACTGCTGTAGAAGTCGAGGTGACTGTGCCATGTAGGCCCTAGTTGATCGGCCTGGCTCTTGTTATCAAATGATAGTGTCACGTAGGCCCTAGTTGATCGGCCTGGCTCTTGTTATCAAGTGATAGTGCCACGTAGGGCCTAGATGATCGACTCATCTCTTGTTATCAAATGATAGTGCCACGTAGGGCCTAGATGATTGACTCGTCTCTTGTTATCAAATGATAGTGCCACGTAGGGCCTAGATGATTGACTCGTCTCTTGTTATCAAATGATAGTGCCACGTAGGGCCTAGATGATTGACTCGTCTCTTGTTATCAAATGATAGTGTCACGTAGGGCCTAGATGATCGACTCGTCTCTTGTTATCAAATGATAGTGCCACGTAGGGCCTAGATGATCGACTCGTCTCTTGTTATCAAATGATAGTGCCACGTAGGGCCTAGATGATCGATTCGTCTCTTGTTATCAAGTGATAGTGCCACGTAGGGTCTAGATGATCAACTCGTCTCTTGTTTTCAAACCAAACTAATTGTGACGTCTTTTATTATAACGGAATATTAGTAAAATATCTTTAACGTCGTGTACGTGCGTATCGCGTAATCTTTGCTGCCGATAGGACTCTACTCTAAAAACAATCATTTATATTTTACGTTTGTTTTTCCCCTCTGTAAAATATTATCAGTGCAAGCATTTTCCTCTTTTCGGCTCATTTTCTCGGCCACCGACTTCAACCCATTTGTACTGTCCAGAGGAATTACATCTTTTGCAAAAAGCGTTACGAGCGAGTTGGCCGGTGTAGTTCACTGCCTCTCCCACTCCTGCACGTCCTGGGTAGTATATCCACGTCAGCCTGGGTCACACTGGATCTCTACAAGAGCTGAACCCATTCTTGACGCAGAGACAGAGCAGTAGAACCAGGCAGTTTAAAATGTTTCTGTAATATCAAGAGACACACCACAATAATGAAAACCATACGGGAGGGGGGGGGGAGTAGAAGGAAAACAGCAAAAGGCTGACGACGAGGTAAACATTTTAAAAAAAAACGGATTGGGTTGAGCAAGTTGGAGAACCGTTGTAGCCAACATTTCGCAGGGCAGAGGGCATAGAACAACTATTAATTTATTACAGCACATGGATCATTCATTCATTTGCATGTCCCTTGCGAAACTTTGCATCCCTAACACCTCTCCTGTAGGCCTCTCTGTTGTGAGCAACATGGTCTGCTGCTGATGCATCCATTTGCAGATTATCAACGATGTCTTGCAGCCATCTTCACCTTGGTCTTCCTCTCTTTCTTTTTCCCATTATGTACCCTTGGAAGACGGTCTTCTCTAGATTATCATGACGTTTAATATGTCCAAAATATTTAAGTTTTCTCTATTTAATCCTCTTTACTACCCAGCCTTCTTCAATATTAAGTTCTTGTAGTATGAATATAGTTGTTCTTTTTTGTGTCCATGATATTTGAAGAACTCTTCTGTAGCATTTATATTCAAAGGCATTTATGTGTTTCTCAGCTGTTTTGTTAAGTGTCCAGGTCTCGCAGGCGTATGTTGCGATGGGAAAGATGCATGCCCTTAAAAATCTTATTTTTGTGGTTCTGTCTGTTCCTCTCCACAGCCTCTTTAGTTGTTTTACTTTCTGAAGAGCGATAGATGTCCTCCATTTAATTTCCCTCATTTTATCTCCATTATTAGTTAGCAGTGATCCAAGATATTAAAAACTCACCACTTCTTCCAGTTTTTCCTCATTGATACATATATCAGCTACCTTGTTTGTTTTGTCAGTTGTCATCAGTTTAGTTTTCTTCGTATTAAGATAGAGGTTTTCCTTTTCATTATTCTTACGGACTGACATAATTAGTTTTTCCCATTCCTTTTGTGTTGTGAACAATAACACTGTGTCATCAGCATATCTAATCTCTGGTATTTCACAACCTCCAGTTGTTATGGCATCTTAATACACGTGGGTGGCGATTGAAAAAGCCGCCCGCTTCCGGCAGACGACTTCCGCCTTAGTAGTGTCTGCGATTGGATGTGTTATCAGTGTCGTCTGCTCTGTTTACTTGTCTGCTGCCTTTTTGTGGCGCTACAGGCACCATGAAATAAATAAATAAAAAGGTGGTCTTTCTACCCAGGTTAAGTAGATCTTAATCTACAAACCCTCACCACATACGTGGTAAAGTTATCTAGCGAGCCCATGCGGGCATAAAAAAAGAAAAAAAAAGCAGGCGAAGAGAAGCGGGCGGCTTTGTGTGTGTGTGTGTGTGTGTGTGTGTGTGTGTGTGTGTGCGCCACCCTGTATATCAGTAGCGAATTTAAGTCATTCATCTAAATCCTGTGGTATTTGCATGCCGTGTGTGTGTGGGGTTGGGGGGGGGGGTGTTAATGCCTTCATATTTCCAGGCCGCTACAGTATTTGAGGTAGGGATGCCAGCACATGTCCTCGCTGTCTTTGTTTTCCTAGAGAAACCCAGTTTGTTTGTTTTTTTTAAAGGCTGGGTAGTATATCCACGTCAGCCTGGGTCACACTGGATCTCTACAAGAGCTGAACCCATTCTTGACGCAGAGACAGAGCAGTAGAACCAGGCAGTTTAAAATGTTTCTGTGATATCAAGAGACACACCACAATAATGAAAACTATACGGGAGGGGGGGGGGAGTAGAAGGAAAACAGCAAAAGGCTGACGACGAGGTAAACATTTTAAAAAAAAACGGATTGGGTTGAGCAAGTTGGAGAACCGTTGTAGCCAACATTTCGCAGGGCAGAGGGCATAGAACAACTATTAATTTATTACAGCACATGGATCATTCATTCATTTGCATGTCCCTTGCGAAACTTTGCATCCCTAACACCTCTCCTGTAGGCCTCTCTGTTGTGAGCAACATGGTCTGCTGCTGATGCATCCATTTGCAGATTATCAACGATGTCTTGCAGCCATCTTCACCTTGGTCTTCCTCTCTTTCTTTTTCCCATTATGTACCCTTGGAAGACGGTCTTCTCTAGATTATCATGACGTTTAATATGTCCAAAATATTTAAGTTTTCTCTATTTAATCCTCTTTACTACCCAGCCTTCTTCAATATTAAGTTCTTGTAGTATGAATATAGTTGTTCTTTTTTGTGTCCATGATATTTGAAGAACTCTTCTGTAGCATTTATATTCAAAGGCATTTATGTGTTTCTCAGCTGTTTTGTTAAGTGTCCAGGTCTCGCAGGCGTATGTTGCGATGGGAAAGATGCATGCCCTTAAAAATCTTATTTTTGTGGTTCTGTCTGTTCCTCTCCACAGCCTCTTTAGTTGTTTTACTTTCTGAAGAGCGATAGATGTCCTCCATTTAATTTCCCTCATTTTATCTCCATTATTAGTTAGCAGTGATCCAAGATATTAAAAACTCACCACTTCTTCCAGTTTTTCCTCATTGATACATATATCAGCTACCTTGTTTGTTTTGTCAGTTGTCATCAGTTTAGTTTTCTTCGTATTAAGATAGAGGTTTTCCTTTTCATTATTCTTACGGACTGACATAATTAGTTTTTCCCATTCCTTTTTGTGTTGTGAACAATAACACTGTGTCATCAGCATATCTAATCTCTGGTATTTCACAACCTCCAGTTGTTATGGCATCTTAATACACGTGGGTGGCGATTGAAAAAGCCGCCCGCTTCCGGCAGACGACTTCCGCCTTAGTAGTGTCTGCGATTGGATGTGTTATCAGTGTCGTCTGCTCTGTTTACTTGTCTGCTGCCTTTTTGTGGCGCTACAGGCACCATGAAATAAATAAATAAAAAGGTGGTCTTTCTACCCAGGTTAAGTAGATCTTAATCTACAAACCCTCACCACATACGTGGTAAAGTTATCTAGCGAGCCCATGCGGGCATAAAAAAAGAAAAAAAAAGCAGGCGAAGAGAAGCGGGCGGCTTTGTGTGTGTGTGTGTGTGTGTGTGTGTGTGTGTGTGTGTGTGCGCCACCCTGTATATCAGTAGCGAATTTAAGTCATTCATCTAAATCCTGTGGTATTTGCATGCCGTGTGTGTGTGGGGTTGGGGGGGGGGGGTGTTAATGCCTTCATATTTCCAGGCCGCTACAGTATTTGAGGTAGGGATGCCAGCACATGTCCTCGCTGTCTTTGTTTTCCTAGAGAAACCCAGTTTGTTTGTTTTTTTTAAAGGCTGGGTTGACCCCGGGTACTGACCGGTCCGAAAAAATTGCGCTCCGAGTGCGAAATCGAACCAGAGACCTGATGATTGGCAAGCGAGTGCACTAATCACTATACCACCGCGGCACTTCAAGAAGCACCAACGGAAGTTTCAAATCTGCGAGTCTGAAAGTGTGAGAGCGACTTTACCAGATCAACCATACTGAAAGTGATTTGCTTTCGGCTTTATAAGGACTCGTCGATTTTGCCCGTCATTTTGTCCTTTGAATCTATGCTGACCATCATTCCTTTGACAAAATGGTGTTATTTTATAACAGTTTATTGGAAAATGTACTGTTACGGTGGTTGGAATGTCATAAAATAGATATATTCCGGGGTATTTTTAATATTTTGACCGTTTGTTTTTCCCCTCTGTAAAATATTATCAGTGCAAACATTTTCCTCTTTTCGGCTCATTTTCTCGGCCACCGACTTCAACCCATTTGTACTGTCCAGAGGAGTTACATCTTTTGCAAAAAGCGTTACGAGCGAGTTGGCCGGTGTAGTTCACTGCCTCTCCCACTCCTGGACGTCCTGGGTAGTATATCCACGTCAGCCTGGGTCACACTGGATCTCTACAAGAGCTGAACCCATTCTTGACGCAGAGACAGAGCAGTAGAACCAGGCAGTTTAAAATGTTTCTGTGATATCAAGAGACACACCACAATAATGAAAACTATACGGGAGGGGGGGGAGTAGAAGGAAAACAGCAAAAGGCTGACGACGAGGTAAACATTAAAAAAAACGGATTGGGTTGAGCAAGTTGGAGAACCGTTGTAGCCAACATTTCGCAGGGCAGAGGGCATAGAACAACTATTAATTTATTACAGCACATGGATCATTCATTCATTTGCATGTCCCTTGCGAAACTTTGCATCCCTAACACCTCTCCTGTAGGCCTCTCTGTTGTGAGCAAGATGGTCTGCTGCTGATGCATCCATTTGCAGATTATCAACGATGTCTTGCAGCCATCTTCGCCTTGGTCTTCCTCTCTTTCTTTTTCCCATTATGTACCCTTGGAAGACGATCTTCTCTAGATTATCATGACGTTTAATATGTCCAAAATATTTAAGTTTTCTCTATTTAATCCTCTTTACTACCCAGCCTTCTTCAATATTAAGTTCTTGTAGTATGAATATATTTGTTCTTTTTTGTGTCCATGATATTTGAAGAACTCTTCTGTAGCATTTATATTCAAAGGCATTTATGTGTTTCTCAGCTGTTTTGTTAAGTGTCCAGGTCTCGCAGGCGTATGTTGCGATGGGAAAGATGCATGCCCTTAAAAATCTTATTTTTGTGGTTCTGTCTGTTCCTCTCCACAGCCTCTTTAGTTGTTTTACTTTCTGAAGAGCGATAGATGTCCTCCATTTAATTTCCCTCATTGTATCTCCATTATTAGTTAGCAGTGATCCAAGATATTCAAAACTCACCACTTCTTCCAGTTTTTCCTCATTGATACATGTATCAGCTGCCTTGTTTGTTTTGTCAGTTGTCATCAATTTAGTTTTCTTCGTATTAAGATAGAGGTTTTGCTCTTCGCTGTTCTTACGGACTGACATAATTAGTTTTTCCCATTCCTTTTTGTGTTGTGAACAATAACACTGTGTCATCAGCATATCTAATCTCTGGTATTTCACAACCTCCAATTGTTATGGCATCTTAATACACGTGGGTGGCGATTGAAAAAGCCGCCCGCTTCCGGCAGACGACTTCCGCCTTAGTAGTGTCTGCGATTGGATGTGTTATCAGTGTCGTCTGCTCTGTTTACTTGTCTGCTGCCTTTTTGTGGCGCTACAGGCACCATGAAATAAATAAATAAAAAGGTGGTCTTTCCACCCAGGTTAAGTAGATCTTAATCTACAAACCCTCACCACATACGTGGTAAAGTTATCTAGCGAGCCCATGCGGGCATAAAAAAAGAAAAAAAAAAGCAGGCGAAGAGAAGCGGGCGGCTTTTGTGTGTGTGTGTGTGCGCCACCCTGTATATCAGTAGCGAATTTAAGTCATTCATCTAAATCCTGTGGTATTTGCATGCCGTGTGTGTGGGGGGTTGGGTGTTAATGCCTTCATATTTCCAGGCCGCTACAGTATTTGAGGTAGGGATGCCAGCACATGTCCTCGCTGTCTTTGTTTTCCTAGAGAAACCCAGTTTGTTTGTTTTTTTTTAAAAGGCTGGGTTGACCCCGGGTACTGACCGGTCCGAAAAAATTGCGCTCCGAGTGCGAAATCGAACCAGAGACCTGATGATCGGCAAGCGAGTGCACTAATCACTATACCACCGCGGCACTTCAAGAAGCACCAACGGAAGTTTCAAGTCTGCGAGTCTGAAAGTGTGAGAGCGACTTTACCAGATCAACCATACTGAAAGTGATTTGCTTTCGGCTTTATAAGGACTCGTCGATTTTGCCCGTCATTTTGTCCTTTGAATCTATGCTGACCATCATTCCTTTGACAAAATGGTGTTATTTTATAACAGTTTATTGGAAAATGTACTGTTACGGTGGTTGGAATGTCATAAAATAGATATATTCCGGGGTATTTTTAATATTTTGACCGTTTGATTTAAAGCCCTTGGTATTTTTTGTTGTTGTATAAGAGTGCAATCAAAAGGTCAGGGTTGAGACGTTAAACTCCACGAGATTTTTTTTTATGAACTTAGCCTTAGCATGTTAGTAACAGAAAAGTTATTTTCGGGATGAAGGTCATAAACGGGCTGAGAGATTCTCGGGATAGAAACTTCGGGAAGATTTAGGAATAGGAATTGTGGTTGATATTTAAGGACCAAACTCTTATGTAGAAGAAGGATTAGGTTTAGATTGATTGGTAGCTTGAGAGGCATTATGATTGAAAATTCATTGTGTAGAGGTTGACTGAGAAGGATGTTTCAGATAGGATGCTAGGATGTGAACTGTTAGTTTCTTTTCTTCATCGTGGATCCAATGTGTAAATGTTAGATGCAGCTACGAGTTGTTAGAAATAGTTTGTAACACAAGAAGTGTGAAATACTGAGATTTTTGAGGACTTTAAGTCCGATATTTTTGGTGATGTGAAGTTGTATATAAGGATCCATGTAATTTTCAGTGAGCTAGTAAGTTGGCTCTTATTCCATCATGTTGAATGCCTGTTTTTCCTAGCTGAGAGTAGTGACTGTTGCCCACTCCCTCCCTACATGGCGAACTAGTTCTCGTCTGGAGAGGAGTTTGATTATTCATCTGTTTACTCAGTTTATTGCTACATCCTCACTTATTCACCACTCATTTTTCCCATAATAAATATGTGAAATTGCTATTATCAATTTGAGTGTTAGTGGTTCTCAAACTGTTGAGATGTGTTCGTTCTCAGTTACACATTAAAATTCCTCAGATGTAATCAGAAGATAGAGTAAGAAAAAGTAGTACAGTTTATTACTTGGGTGGCGGCTTTACACAGTTGTGAAGTACTTTCATTATTGCCGTGTCTGTAACTAGCAGACAGATGCACGGTACATCTAATACTGGTGCAGTACGGCTAGAATTTTCCGCCATTGACGGTGACATAATTAGTTTTTCCCATTCCTTTTTGTGTTGTGAACAATAACACTGTGTCATCAGCATATCTAATCTCTGGTATTCACAACCTCCAATTGTTATGGCATCTTAATACACGTGGGTGGCGATTGAAAAAGCCGCCCGCTTCCGGCAGACGACTTCCGCCTTAGTAGTGTCTGCGATTGGATGTGTTATCAGTGTCGTCTGCTCTGTTTACTTGTCTGCTGCCTTTTTGTGGCGCTACAGGCACCATGAAATAAATAAATAAAAAGGTGGTCTTTCCACCCAGGTTAAGTAGATCTTAATCTACAAACCCTCACCACATACGTGGTAAAGTTATCTAGCGAGCCCATGCGGGCATAAAAAAAGAAAAAAAAAAGCAGGCGAAGAGAAGCGGGCGGCTTTTGTGTGTGTGTGTGTGCGCCACCCTGTATATCAGTAGCGAATTTAAGTCATTCATCTAAATCCTGTGGTATTTGCATGCCGTGTGTGTGGGGGGTTGGGTGTTAATGCCTTCATATTTCCAGGCCGCTACAGTATTTGAGGTAGGGATGCCAGCACATGTCCTCGCTGTCTTTGTTTTCCTAGAGAAACCCAGTTTGTTTGTTTTTTTTTAAAAGGCTGGGTTGACCCCGGGTACTGACCGGTCCGAAAAAATTGCGCTCCGAGTGCGAAATCGAACCAGAGACCTGATGATCGGCAAGCGAGTGCACTAATCACTATACCACCGCGGCACTTCAAGAAGCACCAACGGAAGTTTCAAGTCTGCGAGTCTGAAAGTGTGAGAGCGACTTTACCAGATCAACCATACTGAAAGTGATTTGCTTTCGGCTTTATAAGGACTCGTCGATTTTGCCCGTCATTTTGTCCTTTGAATCTATGCTGACCATCATTCCTTTGACAAAATGGTGTTATTTTATAACAGTTTATTGGAAAATGTACTGTTACGGTGGTTGGAATGTCATAAAATAGATATATTCCGGGGTATTTTTAATATTTTGACCGTTTGATTTAAAGCCCTTGGTATTTTTTGTTGTTGTATAAGAGTGCAATCAAAAGGTCAGGGTTGAGACGTTAAACTCCACGAGATTTTTTTTTATGAACTTAGCCTTAACATTTTAGTAACAGAAAAGTCATTTTCGGGATGAAGGTCATAAACGGGCTGAAGATTCTCGGGATAGAAACTTCGGGAAGATTTAGGAATAGGAATTGTGGTTGATATTTAAGGACCAAACTCTTATGTAGAAGAAGGATTAGGTTTAGATTGATTGGTAGCTTGAGAGGCATTATGATTGAAAATTCATTGTGTAGAGGTTGACTGAGAAGGATGTTTCAGATAGGATGCTAGGATGTGAACTGTTAGTTTTTTTTTGCTTCCTCATGGATCCAATGTGTAAATTTTAGATGCAGCTACGAGTTGTTAGAAATAGTTTGTAACACAAGAAGTGTGAAATACTGAGATTTTTGAGGACTTTAAGTCCGATATTTTTGGTGATGTGAAGTTGTATATAAGGATCCATGTAATTTTCAGTGAGCTAGTAAGCTGGCTCTTATTCCATTATGTTGAATGCCTGTTTTTCCTAGCTGAGAGTAGTGACTGTTGCCCACTCCCTCCCTACATGGCGAACTAGTTCTCGTCTGGAGAGGAGTTTGATTATTCATCTGTTTACTCAGTTTATTGCTACATCCTCACTTATTCACCACTCATTTTTCCCATAATAAATATGTGAAATTGCTATTATCAATTTGAGTGTTAGTGGTTCTCAAACTGTTGAGATGTGTTCGTTCTCAGTTACACATTAAAATTCCTCAGATGTAATCAGAAGATAGAGTAAGAAAAAGTAGTACAGTTTATTACTTGGGTGGCGGCTTTACACAGTTGTGAAGTACTTTCATTATTGCCGTGTCTGTAACTAGCAGACAGATGCACGGTACATCTAATACTGGTGCAGTACGGCTAGAATTTTCCGCCATTGACGGTGACAAGTTGGTGTTAGTTTCCAGCATTCACACTGATAGTGCTATTTTCTGGTATTCACAGAGGTGGCTGGTGTTATTTTTCTGGTATTCACAAAGATGGCTGGTGCTATTTTCTTGTATTCACAAAGATGGCTAGTATTATTTTCTGTTATTCACAACGATGGCTGGAGGTTATTTTCTGGTATTCACAATGGTGGCTAGTGTTATATTCCAGCATCCACAATGACAGCTAGTGTTAATTTCTAACAATCACAGTGACAGCTAGTGTTAATTTCTAACAATCACAGTGACAGCTAGTGTGAATTTCTAACAATCATAATGACAGCTAGTGTTAATTTCTAACAATCATAGTGACAGCTAGTGTGAATTTCTAACAATCACAGTGACAGCTAGTGTTAATTTCTAACAATCACAGTGACAGCTAGTGTAAATTTCTAACAATCACAGTGACAGCTAGTGTTAATTTCCAGCATTCACAATAACAGTTAGTGTTAATTTCCACGCCTCACCAGTACTAACTTCCACATTCTACAACGACCGACAAAACTAGCTGTACACCCCATGTTTACACTAACTCAAAAACAGGCACACTCAAGACAAGTCGCTGATAAATATCAAAATATTTATTCGCTTCAAACATTCAATCAAGTTCAAGATTCATAATGTCATTAGACTGGTCAGAGCGGACATTTCATGTTTATCCGCTGTTTACATCATTTTGGGTGAACACATCAAACACTTTTTTTGTCACAGAAGATACAGAATAAACACATTCCATCACAGACAATACAGAATAAACACTTTCTGTAGCAGATTATGTGGATTATGAATCACAAGATGTGAAACTTTCATTCGTAATATACATGGAATACTGTACATGTCAAAGAGGAACTTAAAAAAAAAACCGTGATAGTGCATGCTTCAAATAAAATGGCTTTTCTTCATTGCTTAACTACCATGATGTACCTCAACTTGAGGACAGTTCAGCTTACCCACATTGTCTGATCGCTAAAATGATGTGTGTTCGGACAGTGCCCATCACAGCTGGTCTGGGGCTCCCATGTTGTAGCTAAAAATGGTGTTTGGATAGTGCCAATTAGAACTGGTCTGGGGCCCCAACTTTGTATCTAAAATGATGTGTCTGGATAGTGCCAATTAGAACTGAACTGGGGGTCCTATGTTATAGCTAAAAATGATGTGTTTGGATAGTGCCAATTAGAACTGGTCAGGGGCTCCCACGTTGTATCTAAAATGATGTGTTTGGATAGTGCCCATTAGAACTGATCTGGGGGTCCCATGTTGTAGCTAAAAATGATGTGTTTGGATAGTGCCCATTAGAACTGGTCAGGGGCTCCCACGTTGTGGCTAAAAATGATGTGTTTGGATAGTGCCCATTAGAACTGGTCAGGGGCTCCCACGTTGTAGCTAAAAATGATGTGTTTGGATAGTGCCCATTAGAGCTGGTCTGGGGGCAGTGTTGTAATAATGTCTCTAGTGTGTATAATTTATTGTATAATTTGCTGGTACTGCAAGATGGATACTGGAAACAGGCAATGTTTGAGTTGCTGCTCTCTGACCTAGGAACTGCCAGCATATGTTCTTTGCAGCAGGTGCAGTGAAGGTGTTGAAGCAAAGGACCAAATAAGGAGAAGAGCAGCTATTTTTTTCAGTCCTCGAGTGAAGATAAAAGAGCAAGAGAGTGCAGTGCTTCTTTAGGAGACTCCACTGCCATGGGAAGGGAGGGGAACTATGGTGGTTCCTGCCCTGTTAACCAGACTTCAGCTGTTACTGGAGAGTACTGACAGAGAGGTGGGACAAGGTCTTGTCACCTGTTACTGGGGGTACTGACAGAGAGGTGGGACAAGGTTTTGTCATCTGTTAATGGGGGTACTGACAGAGAGGTGGGACAAGGTCTTGTCATCTGTTACTGGGGGTACTGACAGAGAGGTGGGACAAGGTTTTGTCATCTGTTAATGGAGAGTACTGACAGAGAGGTGGCCAAGGTCTTGTCACGTGTTACTGGAGAGTACTGACAGAGAGGTGGGACAAGGTCTTGTCACGTGTTACTGGAGAGTACTGACAGAGAGGTGGGACAAGGTCTTGTCACCTGTTACTGGGGGTACTAACAGAGAGGTGGGACAAGGTCTTGTCACCTGTTACTGGGGGTACTGACAGAGAGGTGGGACAAGGTCTTGGCTGACTACTGTTCACCTACCATGATGCAACTGTGTCAACCATGGGTTGCTGATAGTGTCTTCATCCATCGGGCCTGGATTTACAGTGAAGAACCTAGGATGAACTAAAAAGGTGCTTCACTTCTGATAACTGGATACTGGAAACAGACGTGTTGGATTATTACTGCTCTATCTCCATGGAACTTTGGGGGGCAGATGTTCCATGTAGCAGATGCAGTGTGGGTGCTGAAGTAAAGCATCATGAGTTAGGCAGCTATGGTGGCTATTTTATGCTGGCCCACTTCATCTCTGTTATCTGTGCCGGGATCTCTTCTCTCATTTAATCTGCTGCTAAACCTGACATTGAAGTGCACATATGAAGAAAACAAAAACTCACATAATGTATTATGGGAAACAAAACAAGAACTAATCATTAATGAAAGAAACAAATGAAACAAAGCTGTCATAAGAACTAATCATTAAAGAAAAAAAAAAACAAAACAAACATGGAAATCTCCACAGCAGGTTTCAGCCTTGAACCAAATGCTGGCTACACTGAAGTTTTAAAGAAAGCAACAAAAAAACAACAAAAAAAAACCAAAATATAGAATTAAACTAAGTACATTAGTCCTACTTTCTTTGTAGGCAAATACCTTGCTTTCCAACAATGAAGATATGTACATAAAACTGAAAATATTGATGTTTGTTCACATCCCTCAAAGCATTTTTCTCAGTTTTTAGTATGGTAAGAAAGAATGACTTGTCTACATTAATGATTAAGAGTATGGACACCCAAAATGTCATAAACTAAATAATTCCAAGATTTAGTATGGTAAGAAAGAATGACTTTTTTACATTAATGAATAAAAGCATGGACACCCGAAATGTCACATTAAATAATTCCAAGATTTAGTATTGTAAGAATGACTGGTCTACCTTAATGAATATAATTATGGACACTTGAAATGTCATAAACTAAATAACTCCAAGATTTAGTATTGTAAGAATGACTTGTCCACCTGAAATGTCATAAACTAAATAATTCCAAGATATAGTATGGTAAGAATGACTTGTCTACATTAATGAACGTAATTATGGACACCCAAAATGTCATAAATGAAATAATTCCAAGATGGTGCCAATACAAGACTGGTGGTCGCACGGAGAACTTTGTTAGGAAAACAACATCATGGACAGACTGAGAACTACGACTTGTGTAGAGGCAGCAAATATAAAATAAATACATAAATACAGGGCAATCAAAGTATAACACATGCAAGAAATAAGAACTAACATTAGTTTTCATCCTTTTTTTTTTGTTTGTTTTTTGGTTACATGTGTTACATAACTCACCCCTTTCACACATCCCTGAAGGCAATTAATGTAGGCATTAATACTGCAGAGGGAACTGTTTTACTTAAGAGTAGCTGTTTCATCAGGTGGTTTACACGATGTTACAGGGAGCTACCTGCGACACACTGCCCTTACACTACATTTGGTGGTAAGGGAGGGAGATAAAAGGGACGCTGTGACGATGTCATATCTCGGAAGACTTCTGACTGTCTCTTAAAGATGGCCAACGATGTGTTGTAGCAGATGAGCTAATCCTGTTTTCAGTAAAGCCATGCTGCCATCGTGCTATTGGGGTGGTGGGGGGGGGAGGGAGGGGAGAAGAAAGAGAAACGGAATAATTCAGGACTGAAGGTCTTTGGTGAAGAATTGCTACTGAATGTTGTCTTGTTCTGTTTACAATTTCAAGTAAAAATTTGAACCCCCCCCCCCCCAAATCCAAAAAAAAAAACCCACAGCTACAAAAGAACAAAGTATCTACATCATCTGAACAATCACTGCTACAGTAAAACACTGTACTGGCAAGCATTAGCTTTCCATACAATGGACAGGTGGTTGTGAACAAGAGTTTCATGATCACTTGGTCAAACGGTTCAACCTAAGACTCACGTGTACACACAGAACAGGCAACAGTCACGCCAACAATGTCAAGTATCAAATATCTGCCATGCAAACATTTGCAATATCAGACCATGATAAACAAACAGCATGGATGCTTCAGTATATTGAGGACAACAATCTAATTAATCATGCACTTTGTCAGCACATGTCTGTGTTTGTCACAAGAATGGATTTCAGTTATTAAAAAAAAAAAAAAAAGTGAACTTTATCACACGATCAGTCAGGTTTGTGCCACTTTTGAAGCCAAAATAATAATTTGGTTAAAATGCCAGAAAGCACAGTTGTTCATCACAGTGATTTACTTGAACAGAATGAACACAGCCCGAGAGGAAATAAAACTAATTCGTGGTGTAAAACAGTCAAGATATGTGACTTTCTTGCAACAGTCAACCTGAGTTCTTCACCACTGATACTGTGATGAAGATCACAAGAAACATCAAATTAGATGGACAAATGGGAAATGATGGGTAATCTTAACCTTTTTTTTTATTTTTGCAGAGTAGACCAGAGAGTTATGCTTCTCTGCATGCTCCACTACCAGATGCAACATGTTCACCCCTAGCCTGATATCAACAGAACTACTAACTGTTGGTAGATCCCAGTATCAATCTGGTGTGGGTCACTGGCCTTCACTTCCCTCCTATCTAACACGGTGCTACTAAATGCTGTCGGATTATAGTATTGGTCTTGGTGTGACTCGCCAGCCCTCTTGTCTGCACTGTATAATCTGCTGAAAAATCTGTTACCCTACTTTATTTATAAGACCATGACAAGGTCACTTGGATAGTTCCCATGTCCTCATTTATTGCTTAGATAAACACAGACCAGAATCTACATATAAAAATGTAAAACATAACAAAGAAACTTTACATAGGTGGATATGCATACTCAGTCACTCAGAGGTTTATAGTGAGAACACTGGAAGCTGTGACAATCAGTAAGAGATTTATAGTGAGAACACTGGAAGCTGTGACAATCAGTAAGAGATTTATAGTGAGAACACTGGAAGCTGTGACAATCAGTAAGAGATTTATAGTGAGAACACTGGAAGCTGTGACAATCAGTAAGAGATTTATAGTGAGAATACTGGAAGCTGTGACAATCAGTAAGAGAATACTGGAAGCTGTGAGAGATGATACCATTTCTCAGAACTGAGGACTATGCACAGCATTCATCAGTCTCCAACATGAGACAAACAGTAACATTTACAGTTCATCAGTCTCCAACATGAGACAAACAGTAACATTTACAGTTCATCAGTCTCCAACATGAGACAAACAGTAACATTTACAGTTCATCAGTCGCCAACATGAGACAAACAGTAACATTTACAGTTCATCATTCTCCAACATGAGACAAACACTATGTGGTTAACATCAATTTACAAAGTAGCAAGATGTTCAGTGCACATATGTATAAGAGAATCAAGGCAGAGAAGTTGAAAACATTCCTAGTAGCTACACCCCTGGAAAAAAAAAAAAAACAGTTGAGGCATTTTGTATAGAAGCTGCAGAAAATAATAGTCACTGGAAAAGCAAATGGCCACAGGAGATAATGAAAACAATAAAAGAAAATTACCTGATCTGATTTGGGGGGGGACCAAGTATCACACAGAACAGAAAGGAATGGTTGCCAACACTTGCTGGCATAGTAGCTAATGAGTAAACTAACTCAGAACAATTCTTTATGATTCTCTCAAACTTGAATGGGAAATGCCATGAGCTAGACATAAAGACAATGTTTGGAAAATGTTTGAAAAAAAAAACACACAGCTGTTAAGGTCAGATGAGGAGTATGACTTGCTTTTAATGGCAAATGAAACAACTGGAAACCAGCTACAAAAACTGTTTTAAGAATGTCATTCTGCTATTAGCCCTGCACAAATGATCTCTAAAGAAAGCAAACTTTTTGAACCACAGAAGTAACACAAAACTGAACAACAAAAACTTACACCCAAAACACTGGTTAAGAAAAAGGTAAAGATAGAAATCTCATTTTCGAGCCATTAAGGCATATTTGGCCCGTATTTTCAAGACCTTTGGCACAAGGTGTGATGTGGTCAGTATCACGCCTGGCCACATTTACCTTCCCAGATTTCTCTGGTACCCATTTTTAGAGGCTGGGTGAACCCCAGGGCCTTTTTTGTGAGGTGGTACTAGAAAAAAAAAAATTCCCCCACTGCTGGGACTTGAACCTTGGTACCACCAGGTTAGTAGAGTGAGTGTCTAAGCACTCAGCCAACCAAGCCACCTCAAAAAATTCATAAACACATTTAAAACTTTGTGATGTGACACCTGGCAAAACATTTGTACTCTGTGCACCACAGGAAACAAGAAACCTTGACGTTTTATTGATAACCAACAAGAAATCACAGAGGAGAAAAAAACAACATACCAATCATAGCATTAACCATGGACTCTCATTTACCTGATATGTATGTTACTTGACATATTTTATTAAAAAAAAAAAAAACATGAACCAAAAGATCACGCTTCATTCTGCTGCACCGATCTCAGCAGGGAAACAAACATGAGCGCGTCCACACTCTTGAACATTATATTCATTCGTTACAGTTATGATTATTACTTTTCGCATGCATATCATGTACATTGTACTATACATAACAAAACAGTTGGGCAGGGCTTATGTTTAGATACATTATACCTGATAATATACATGGAATTATAAGAAATGTAACAACAGAACAGCAGAAAAAAAAAATATATATATACGTATATATATATAAATCATTGGTTTATTGTTTTCATTGTCTTATTAAAAAAAATACCAAAAAAAAAAGTGACGATATACATTCTCAGCTTAATTTTCTTAAATTCATGCCATCATTTTCATTAACTCTTTCTAGCCTAATTTTTTTCTAAAAATTATCACTGAAAACAATTTTACAGGATATCCCTACAGAAAAAAAAGTTACCAATATTTTAAACTGCACAATGACTTTATAAGAAAACAATTAATTTATACGTTACTAGTAGATTTAATTATTTTTTTATACCACAATATAAGGGAAATGAAATACAATATGTCCATAAAATCATGGCGCTGTTTTAAACTAAAAAAGTATCAGAAACCGACACTACATTAAAGAGCAAATGAAACACTTTTTTTTTTTTGGATTTATGCATTTGGCTTCAGATGCGTAGTTAATCAAATGACGATAATGCGATACAAAATGTCATCTGCCAACACATGACGCATCATTATATATCCACAGAACTGGACAGAAGGGGGCAAGTGGAAGGCGTATATTTTCATTGTATAATATGTATGGTTATAAAAACAAATAGTTTTCAAACCACTCCATGATTTTATGGACACACTGTATATTTAACCAAATAATGCTGAAGATATACTGGAGTATCTTCAAAGAGAAGAAAAAAAAAAGTGGTTGGGAGAGGGTTAAAAAGCAGCCACACTGTCATGATTAACTTGTAACCTCTGACTGGAACATACATCAAACACTGCACACAACATCCACAGTCACCACTTCTCTACTCATCTCTCACATCACTGTCTTAGATAATGCCGTAATAAATAGTTAATGTGAAACCGAGTGCTTCTGGTTATGTAGATCTTAGACTTTCACACCAAGTGGCTTTCTTTCTTCACACTATAGTCCAGAAACAAAAAATGTATTTAAAATGTTTTTAACATCAACCCATGCAATTTTTTAATGCATGCAAAATATATTTTTCAAAAAAATGCATAAACATTACATCGGGACATGGCCACTGCACGACTGGAATCATAAATACTCACCTATAAAAGATCTGAGCATAAGAAGAAAAGAATTCCTTTTTTTTTCTTTTTTCAGTTTTTAAATTTACCCCTTGATCCCAGATTTCTATGGAAATGGGACTTTAACTGTTATTCTTTCATTAGCCTCTCCTCCATTATTCATATTGCTTGTTCTCTCTCGCCTTTCCTTTATTGTTTTTTTTTCCTTGTCTGATAAGTTTCAAGCCAAAATATTATGTTTTTTGTCTTGTTACCTAGTCTATTAAGACTGTGACACAAGTGTTGGTGTTTTAAGAGAGAAAACAATGAGGCATAATCGTAAAATCAGTCCCCGTATGCATGAGATGATGTCTGAGGTGAAAGCGGGTGGACATGATTGTTTGGTCATAAATTAATGAACTCATATATCAGACAAAGTTCTCTGCCAAAGGCAGAAGTGAAATACCTACACGTCTGATCTGAGATCATAAAAAGTACTCCCCTTCCAAAAGCAAAAGCCTTTCAACTCTGTGAACTTCTGATACTCAAAACTGAGAGAGTAAATAGTTTTAACTCACCAACTTAGTCTTAACCTACTACAGAGATTTTACTGAACTAAATAGTTCATCGCTGGCTTTTACCCGGCATAGGATAACCAAACCCAGCTGAAAAATGGGGTGCCTAAACCCAGTTCAAAGAAAGGAAGCCTAACCCAGGTTCAAAGACAGCATGCATAAACCCAGTTGGGTTGGAAGCTGGGATGTCTAAACCCTGCTGAAAGATGGGATACCTAAACCCAGCTGAAAGATGGGATGCCTAAACCCCGCTGAAAGATGGGATACCTAAACCCAGCTGAAAGATAGGATGCCTAAACACTGCTGAAAGATGGGATATCTAAACCCTGCTGAAAGATGGGATACCTAAACCCAGCTGAAAGATGGGATACCTAAACCCAGCTGAAAGATAGGATACCTAAACCCTGCTGAAAGATGGGATACCTAAAATCCAGTTGTTTAATGATGGGGATACCTAAACCCAACTGAAAGCTGTAGAGATAAATATTTCAACAAGCTGCCCTTGAAGAATTAAAAAATCTGAAAGCAAAATTGAAAACTGTTTCCACATGATGATGATGATGATTCAGCAGCTATTAACTGAAGAACAGGTATCTCTGTTTGTTTTTTTTTTTTGTACCTCTACAGCAAATGTGGACAAAATGAACTTGCCATCATATACGACATATTTCTTTTTTCTTTTTGTATTTCTACAGCAAATGTGGACAAAATGAACCCGCCATCATATACGACGTATTTCTTTTTTTTTTTTTTGTATCTCTACAGCAAATGTGGACAAAATGAACCCGCCATTATATACGACGTATTTCTTTTCCACCCACAAATCTGTCTTGTCTGATGAAGACATTAGCTGAAACTTTACACTGTGTGTATTTGGCCACTTTACTGCCGAGGTTTCCCAGATTAATTTTTGTAATCTGGCGCAAAACTATTTCTTTTTTCCCCCTCATCCCCCAATTAATCCTGCTGATTACCCACTCTGTTTTTATTTGCTGTGGGGCCCTCTTAAGGCCTTCCAGACCCTCCCTTAAAATAGGGGTATCCTTCTAGGCACCAGATCAATGCACTGGCTGGACACCTCCCCCCAGCCCCCCCCCCAAAAAAAAAAGAACCAAAGAAACTGAACCTGCCATAATGTATAAAGTTATTTCTTCTTTCTTCCACAAGTAAACTTGTTCCATTAACTGAAACACGCTCAATGTCTTCTTGCTAGTTGTATTTTTAGTAACATAACACTCGCAGGAAGCTCTCATCAACTTTCAAACTATCTGATCATCATATGTAATCAACTCCGAACTCTAAATATGTTAAGCTGTAACTAAAATGTAGCATGTTTAGAATGTGAATACACATAAATATTGCTGATAATAACTTTATTAATACCATGAGGGGGGAAGGTATACACAGGAAAAAAAAAACTGCTCTCATTCACTACAAACACACATAAATCTTTGGAATGTACAAACAAATGGCATTTTGTTTCTCTAAATCTTATGGTGGCTGCATCTAAGACCGGCAGCTGACCTCAAACATCTATTTACACTCTTTCGGAATAGCTGGCCACATTCACGATTAACAGCCACAGCTGGATGGAATCTGGGATAAATTTGATTAACAGCATGAACAGCAGTCTGTAAAATGGACAAACCCTTGTCAACTGCCATATTCTCTTTTTTTTTTCTCTCAGGCTTTGAATAACATAAACAGAACTTTCTGTCGAGTAACAAAGTACTTCACGCACACAAATGGGAACACGTCTTGCTTGAAACCGTTGAAAGAAAATGACTTTCTGAAAGCACGCTTATGTCCATTGAGAAATGCTTCACAATCTAAATTGCTGTATATGATACAGTATATTTGTTTGATGAAAATCACTGTCAGCATGTGTTCACGACAGATCATCTTTGACTCTGTGCTCACTGTTGGCCATGTGAACTGGTGAGAACTCTAGAACATGACAATCTACCATACCAACAAGACTACAAAAAAAAACTACTGCCTCACATAGTTCTTATAATCTTCTTATGAATCAATACTTTATTACTGCCTCGTATTCTCCAGTCCTTTGCCTTACTGATTAGAAGCAATAAATCCACCGCTCAATCACCCTCCAACCTTTTGTTCAGTTCTGTGATAAAACAGTGCCGTCCATGCTCTTTCACCGACAACAAACTGCGGGGAGAGCACAAACAAAACCTGCCCTTCAATCAAATATTTACACCTGCAGGTTGGTCTGTCCAGTACATGTCAGGATCAGGTAAGCAATCAACATCAAGTCTAGTCTGGGGCCAGTCATGATTATACATCATCCTCATGTAAGTATGTTGTCACTCTGGCACACAGGCAAAATGCTATCACAATTCCAAAAATCTGGAAAAAAAAAGTAACAAAAAAAAAAAACATTATTATGTACAAATAAATACAAAAACCCCAATTAATATGTAAAGTGACTCTATATAAAGCACTATATCATTTGATGAGAAAGATAAGATGGATGGCAGAAAATGCAAGTACACAAACAATGCTGCAGATGTAATAAACTACATCAATCAAAATGTTGGTAGAATCAGCAGAAAGAAGCTGCTAGCTAAACAATACCTGGTAAGTTTCACAAACAGCTAACATCTAAGTGATCCCAATTCATTACTGAATGTGTCTGAGAGAAGAAAAAGCCATCAAGAAAATGGAGATAACGAGCTTGAATATCAGCAGGAGAAAGGAAGCAGAGGACGCCTTCTATCCACAGTTCTTTTCCCAACCGAAAAAAAAAAAAAATCAAACATTCATTCATTCTCTCACACACTCTTTCTCGTCCATTAACTCCAATCATCCATAATCATACCATGTTCTTCTTTCATATCAGAATTAGTTCTTCCTCGATTCCCTGGTATGAGCCCGTTTTTTCACACAGGACTACATGCCCACCCTCGTCAGAGGTTCAGCTTAAGCTACATCAGACACAGCGAGCTAGCTCACTCTAGCGCTGGCTCAGCCCAAGGGCTAGTTTCAGATCAAAACAAATTAAGCATCATTACTGACGATAATCGTGGATAAATTTATAAAGCTGGGGGAGAAGGAAAAAAAGCCCTGCTGACATGAGCAATGCCATATTTTTATTTCTTACAGCCACTGTATCCTGCCAGCAACTGGATTGCTGGTTTCATGCCTTTAGCAAGACAAGAAAGGGGTAAAATATAAATCAATACTAGAATTTTCTAAACCAGTTTTTGAGTTCAGGAGTAATATTTCCCATGACAGAATAGGAACATTAGATATCCCTTCAACTCTCTCTCTCTCTCTTTTTTTTAAATGACATGTACTGGCTGTAGCTCAGCAGCATGACCTGCCTGAGGCTTAGTTCTTGTTCTTAAGTAAGTTATCAATTTCCAGCTGTTTGCCTCCAGGTTTAAACACTGTCACAAGTCTTATATGGATCTTCTAATTCTGCTCTCTATTAATGATTGTCGAATGAAAACTGGAGGGAAAAGGGAGATAATCTGCACTTTCAACATGCGATATTATCTTATTATTATTTTTTTTTTGTCTCACAATCTGTTTATCTCTGTAACCATTTCAATGCAAATAGACAAGTAATGATATCACAGATTGCTATTTTGTGCTAGTGAATGCTCCTTTCATGTCTGCAAATCGGTAAATGCTATTCTGTAAGAAGAGAAAAAGAGCTTCCAAATTAGGCCATGATGAGTGAAGCTTTCTCTGATTTTAAAAAGATAAGTTTTGCTTAAAGAAGAAGAAAAAACAAAGTGCAAGTGCAGACAGACTGTACCTTGTAAAAAAAAAAAGTGGGGGGGGGGTGCCTTGTTGGTTCTGTCACTCATATTAAATTAGTAAAATGAAGCATAGAAGCTTTATTTAACAGCTGATAACCACCTGCCTGTCTTCAGTGATGAAAAATGCCACATGAAGCAAAATAATGCTTAACAGCTGCATTATCTAACATATCAACCAAATGGTCTTCTTTAAGCTATCTGGTTCAGGATCCAGAATGTGTTTAGAGTGTCTTCGCAAGACAAATATATTTTCTGCAACTGTTTAATGACAGCACGCTACTTTCCATATTTCATTTACTTTATTGTTCTGGTGCTGTTACTGCAAACAAGACATATTCTGCCCTTGGACAACTGTTACAATCAAAATTCTATTCCATAACACCAAACTAAGCATATACAAGATCCAACAATTAAGTAATGTGACTAATTATATAAAAAATAAAATAAACAACGGTTCAAGATATAACCTGTATTTTATTCAAAGTAAGCTCCTTGTGCATTGATACAGTGAGTGGCACAATCTAATAAATACTGGAACGACCTCTGCAGCTCTTCTGTTGGTATGGCCTTTAAACTTGATGTTACGGCCCTTTGGATATCATCAGGATCGTCAAAGGAGCGTCCTTTCAATGGTAACTTTAATTTTGGGAACAGAAAATAATCACAGGGAGACAAATCTGGGGAATACGGTGGATGGTTGAGAACACATACTTGTTTTTGGGCCAAATATTCCTGTACAACTACCACCCAGTGAGCTGGTGCATTATCATGAAGAAGGAAAAAACTGCCAAGTGTTGAATACTCAGGTCGGACTCGGAGAATCCTTTTCAATAGGCATTTCAAAATACTTAAATAAACTTGGCAGTGGCAGTCCATCCCTGTAGAATAAATTCTTTGTGAATAACTCCTTTGCTGTTGTAGAAGCGCACCAACACTGTCTTCACTTTTGACTTTTGAAGATGAAATTTTTTGCTTTTTGATGATGATGATGATTTCCACTGAGTACTTTGGCGTTTAGTTGTGGGATCACAGTGGAAAATCCATGTTTCATCCTCTGCAACAATCAAATTTAAGAATGTTTATTTCTGTGACACGTTTTGGTGTCTTTTGCGTACTCAACACACTGATGTCATCAGATAATGCATGTGGTACAAACTGGCAAGCAACTTTCTTCTTGGCCAAATCTTCCACTAAAATTTTACGAATGGTCTCTCAGTTAACACTAAATTCATCTGCAATCATCCTCACAGTCAAATAACAAGCTTCTTGTATCTGTTCTCTGACTTTTGCGATGAGTTCCTCATTATGAACAGAAATTGGGCGTCCATGTCTAGTTGCATTTGTAATCGTTTCCACGCAACTTTTGAATTGTGAATACCACCTGAATATCTGTGCACGAGATAAACAATTATCCCTGTAAACTTGTTGCATCACTTCAACTGTCTCAATGGCACTTTTTCTGAGTTTTAAACAGAATTTAATGTTAGCTTCTTGCTCCATGCTGATTACATGACAATGCACCTCTAACTAGGTCAACAAAATGGCAGCTTGTTTGTCGTCTGCATATCAGGCAGCGACGAAAAGTTGCTAGATCATAAATGAAGGTTGCTTCTTTGGATCCCATGCTTTGCTTCCTAGATGGCATTTTTGTCTTGGGTATAATAAAATCAGTCTCATTACCAATTGTTGGACCTTGTATAAGACATAGATTAGACTAGTTGTACTATATGGGTCAGAAACATGGAGTACAACTAAACAAAATGAAAACCAAATACAAACATGTGAGAATGGAATCCTGAGAAGAATTTATGAACCAGTAAGAGATCCATCCTATAACACAACAATTGAATATAAGAAGTAACAAAGAAATCTACACATTGTTTAACTATCTGCATATAACAACCATTATGAAAAACAACAGACTGAGGTGGCTTGGGTATTTTTAGAGAGAACGGAGAATTGACAAAGATGGCTCATACAAGAGTGATTAAAGGAGACAGACCAAGAAGTAGACCTAGACAACAATGGTGAGACAACCTAGAAGAAGATATAAGAGCTCATGGAATCAACAACTGGCAAGAAAAGATCAAGATCAGAGAGGAATATCTTGATGTGCCTTGTCTTCAGCAATGTGCCTCAATGGCTCAGAAAGCTAATTCAGCAGCAGCTCTAAGAAGAAGAAGAAGTGTTGTTGCATCTATACCAGGAGTAAGATTTAGACTGAACTGCCATATATATATATATAAAGATTGCTCTTCCCTCTGGCACATTTCCTATCTCATCTGACAAAAAACACAAAACACACACTTATGCTGCTATATGGTAAGGGTTCATCATAAATGTCCTTTCATCTTTTTTTTTTTTATAACACATTTGCATTCAATGCTTCTGTTTCACTACTGTCTGTGATCTTTTTTATATCTTAATTGTACGCCTCTGAAGCAAGCAGATACTTCTGTTAGATGTATCATGCTGTGTGTTGAATTATTCTTCTGTATTTGTTAACCCTATGAGTGTGAAGGCCAAACTTCAGCTAAACCTATAAATCTCATACTGGGGGAATGGGGGGGGGGGGGGGGGGGAAGGAGAATATGTGAAAGATCAAATAATAACCCCATGACCCTGAATTTTCAATTAAAGGCCAGGTTTCTTTTAAGCAGATAGTGAGAGTTCTTTGATCAATTGTGGCACAGCTGCAACCTTGACAGTTCTCGCTGTTAACCAGAACCAAGGTTCTGCTTCTGTAAGATTTTTTTTTTTTTTATGTACATGTGTGTGTGTAAATCTGATGTCAAAAGGTTAACATCTTGCTCACTTTTGGAAGAAGCGAGTGTGTCAAGATCAGTCAACTGGAGCCAGTTTGTATCAGTCTGAGAGTGCTTCACCAAGAACAAGAACACGATGTGCTTTTTTTTTTTTCTTCTTTGAATATGCATTACTTATTAAAAAATATGGAGATGAACATTTTTAGACTGAACTCCCAACTGCAGAATGAAGAAATAAGAAAAAGAAAAATGGAGGCAAGAAAGGGACAGTTAGATAAGCTTTTTCTGCCTCCATCTCAACTGCCTCTGGCATTGCTAGAACTGATGAAGTTAATATTTAACTCGTACGTTTTTTTTCAAAAATGCGATTCAGCTGGATTGCTCAAGTTTTATTACATTTTGAAAATAAAGTTCAACCTTGTTTTTCTCTGGCCATAAAAGTTCTATTAATAACTATCAACTCTGCTGCCAGTAATGACAAGAATGTGCCATGTTGACCGCGTGCACAAAAAAGTGAAAGTAAAAATTTTATCATTCTAAATTTTACTTGTGTTTGATGAAGAATTCAGTGCATTTGTACGAAACTGACACTGAATTTCCAAGACAGAGCGAAAGTTGGTCGGCATGCTCAATTCTTCACTTTGAAACTAAAACATTCATCATACGTACCAAAAATAGAGGCACAATGGCTGCTACCGCTCCAACAACGGCTGAATAGGTTTTTAGGTAATCTATCAATGCGTCATAGCAACCCTGTTAAAAAAAAAGTACATAAAAATACAACAGGAAAATTATGTCAAAATTAATGCTCTTATTACAAGTGATGACATAATTAGGAGCCCGCTCGCAGTGAGCAAAGAAACAGTTAGAAATCATACGTCCAGGAAGAAAATAAAAACACTCAGACAAATGGGATAGCGTATGTATGTAGACATAAGGTAAACACACTCATACCTACTGTCACCTGTTTGTATTATATCTTTCACTAAGCATGATTAAGCATTATTCTTCCTTGTGTTTCTGTGAAAATGAGGTCATTTTGCTATGTGCAGAGCACTGTCTGTCTCTCAGAACATAAAATCTATGATATTAATGTGTAAATACTTTCATAAAACTATGTATCTTAAAGAAAGTGTTAAAATTCAGTTTTTCCCTATTATTCCTTGCTTGAATAAACTGATTACGACCCCCCCCCCCACCCCCCATATAGAGCAAGGAAGCAGGATTATGATACTCACATTTGTATACAAATATGGATTTATTTTCCTCAACTCTTCTCTGTGCCCCTGAAAAAACCGTGGAGGTCCCTGAAAATCTGTCTCTCCGATGCACAGATTGAGGTCTCCTGGTGCGCAGCAGCTGTCTGGCACTCGTCTGTTCTGGCCCTCTGTGAAATTCACGCACAAAAGTAAATGGCTGCCACACAGCAAGTTTAGTGTAAACGCTGAACAAAACAAAATGATGTATAAAATATTACACACTTCTTGGACTCCGCTTTACAGATTTATAAGCGATGGCAGAAAAAGCTCCATTGAATATGGAAGCACCTGTTACACAATGCAATAAAATAGGAGACAAATGTTGATTAATACACATCTGAAATGATGAACACATCCTTTATAATACACAGATTATTGAGTGACTCCACTAACGCCGTTATGCTGGTCCCAAGCCTGTGTCGAGAAAGTTTCTGAACGAACCTGAATGCGTCATGTGTCCTGAAGGGTTATGAATAAAATCACCCTGATCTGCTGAAGATGGAGTATGCCAATTACAGCACAGTACCTGGTGCAAAAAAAATCTGGACACAGACACCAACAAGTCTGGAACTTCTGCCATAAGAACCTGGAGAACCTCTGTTATGGCAACAAGACTCCAGATTTAGCATGAAAATCTGAATATTTTTGGGGGGGGGGGGGGTGGGGTAACCGGAAAATATTTATATTATACTTTTCCAGAACCTGGCTGACTATTATAGTTTGCGGCACTGAGGTGATCCAAATAAAAAATTTTTAAAAGTTGGGAAATGCTGACTTAGCACTTTTACTATTAAAGAATAAGAAAAGTTTACCCTCTATTAAAGAATAAGAAGAGTTTACCCTCTATAGGAAGAGTTTACTCTCTATTAAAGAATAAGAAGAGTTTCTTATATCTTATATCCTTCCCGTGCCGTTAGACATCACATAGGGCTCGCAAAGTAGTTCGCCAATTTTTCCTGTCTTCGGCGAGTCTTTCAACCTCAACAAAGGATTTTATGCCTGTTAATTTGGCCTCTCTTAATAATGTCCTCTTCAGAGTTTCACGCGGTCTGCCCCTTTTTCTTCGGCCTGTTGTGTTCCACTGGATAGCTTGTTTTGGGATTCTCTGATCATTTCTTCTCATCAAGTGACCAACATATGTCCATCAAGAAGAGTTTACCCTCTATTAAAGAATACGAAGAGTTTAAAGAATAAGAAGAGTCTACCCTCTATTAAAGAATAAGAAGAGTCTACCCTCTATTAAAGAATAAGAAGAGTCTACCCTCTATTAAAGAATAAGAAGAATTTACCCTCTATTAAAGAATAGGAAGAGTTTACCCTCTATTAAAGAATAGGAAGAGTTTACCCTCTATTAAAGAATAGGAAGAGTTTACCCTCTATTAAAGAATAGGAAGAGTTTACCCTCTATTAAAGAATAGGAAGAGTTTACCCTCTATTAAAGAATAGGAAGAGTTTACCCTCTATTAAAGAATAAGAAGAGTTTACCCTGCTGCTGCAGGGCACTTACTTTTAACTCCAGACCATTTAGTTTTAGACATGTAGTACATCCATGAATCAAATGAGGTTACATTCCCAACAACTCCACAACATTTCAGCTGAAACAGATTTGACAAAATTGATTACATAAGCAAAAACACAATTTAAAAAAAAAATCTGTGCTGATTAGAAGACTCACGTATCAAATCTCACATTAGATCACCCATAACTTGCACAAGAGAAAGCAGATGCACCAGTTTCACATAACTGAGAACACTCTAAAAAAAAGCGTAACATTTCTGATAAATTTCACACTGATGTGGATTTTATTTCCTGCAAGCTAGCAAAAAAAAATGGCTAGAAGTGTGCTCTGATGAGGTCCTAGCAACACTGCTAGAACAGCCAAGTGATGGTCACCCGAGGGGGAAAGAAAGAGAGGCTGACCATAGGCTAATTGGTGGGGTAGTGTTAGAAATGGAAGTGAGCAGCATGCGACATGGCTGGGGCACAGACCGTGTGAGAGATGGAGAGTATTTGTTTCTGCCCTGCAGTATGCCACGGCGGCGTAGTGGGAGGTGACTGCTTTGGCTGACTGCTGATCAAGGACATGGATGGTTGGGATGGACAGTAAGTCAGTCATTTGGATGTCCCTTGAAGAACTTTGCCTCCCTAACAGATCTCCTGTAGGCCTCTTGGTTGTAAGCAAGATGCCCTGCTGTGATTCATCCATTCGCAGATCATCAACGATGTCTTGCATCCATCTTCGCCTTGGTCTTTCTCTCTTTCTTTTTTTTCCCACTATGTACCCTTCTAGGCTGTCTTCTCTAAATTCTCATGACGTTTAACATGTCCAAAATATTTAACCCTAAAAAAACCTTTTGGTTATTTTCATAATTTCATTCAAAGAATTATGCTTAAATTATACAGCAGTGAGATACTTCAAAACTTTGCATCAGCTATAATTCTTAGACTGTGAAACAAAAAAATATCAGCAAAGCCACAAGTCAAGAAAAAAAGGAACTACAACCTACAAAGAGAACATCATCACAAATAACATACATCAAAGCAAATAAAGAGAACAATGAAGACACTGCCAGAGTTATAACACACCTATCATAGCCAGTGAAACAAGAGCTGGCCATGATCCTACTATATTTCTCTGTGATGTTTTTTTTTTTTTTTACAATGGCTAACTGGGTCAAGTGTTCCAGCGTGATGGAACCTGTTGAGAAGCTTTCCTTCTTGAATACGATCCAGATCTTCAAGGCAGGCAGCTTTAATCCACGTCTGACAACAAATCTCCACATCAACATCAGCTATAAAGAACAACAGTTAACGATTCCAGTCAGATCAGAATAGAAAGAACTGACACAACAACAAACAAAAAAACGGAATACACTAGACACTCCATTAACCGGAACTCAAACAACCAGCAAAACAAAAAAAAATTGAAGAAATTTAAATAAAAATTAAAATGAAATCAGTTTCTAGAAAGCTGTGAGCAAATTGCCAGTACAGCATTATCTACTGATGTACTTCCAAAACCATCAACATCCACTTCTCCTGATCCTGCCCAAGCTACATCAATCATCATCAGATCCTGATAATCCTGATGCGATGTCCACCCAGTAAACTCTCTACCTTTACTGTACCAATCTTAAGTGTGTATGTGTTTTTTTTTCCCTAAGTTACTTGCTGTTAAAAAAAATTATGTTTGTGAAGTTCACTAAGTTGAAAATTTTTATTGACTGCCATTTAATTAAAACTGCACACTGCATTCACAAAGCAGTTTTTAAACAATAAAACTGTGTTACATTAAGTTAAGTTTGGCTTTCTTTGTCTTAATTTGGTTTTAATTACTGTATTTCAATATTAACGATAAGACAATACAGAATTTATGGCATGGTATGGTATAATATAAGCTATCAAGTGGAACACAACAGGCCAAAGAAAAAGAGGCAGACCGCATGAAACTCTGAAGAGGTCATTGTTAAGAGAGGCCAAATTAACAGGCATAAAATCCCTTGATGAGGTTGAAAGACTCGCAGAAGACAGGAAAATTTGGCGAACTACTTTGCGAGCCCTATGTGATATTTAACGGCACGGGAAGGATATAAGATAAGATATGGTATAATATAGTATGATAAGGGGTGCAGTGTTAGGCCTATTTTTAATAGTAACTTTCAATCAACCAGAAGTTACATTCATCCAGCATCTACCAATCCCTATGGGTTCCGGTTACCTGAGATTCTAATGTATTTTAGCGGGCAGCACAAGCTCACTTCACCACTAGTGACCTAGCTTGTGACGCTTCAAACTAGAACACATGTCTTGGAGATGCAATATAGCAAAGACCACAAAAGAAAAAAAGCAACACAAGTGCCCGGAAGAGAGCAACACAAGGGCATCACAAACAACACTGCACTCACCTGTCTTTGCATAGCATCCCAAGATTCTGTAATCCGCCTGTTCTCCGTGTTTGTTCTTACATCATACCCATAGCTATCAGACAGACCATGTTTCAAATAATCTCCAAAAAAAAGGTACAAGACAACAAGATACAACAAACAGAAAACATAATTTTTAAAAAATTGTTGTATTCTTCACATTTCAGATGCAAGTGAAACAGAAACAAATTATTATTTGATGTTTTGCAACACCCCCCCCCCTCCCAAAAAAAAAGAAACAATTTTCAAAGTCGAAACAAATACAGTAAATTCATTCATTCATTCATTCATTTGCATGTCCCTTGTGGAACTTTGCCTCCCTAACAGCACTCCTGTAGGCCTCTCGGTTGTGAGCAAGACGGCCTGTTGCTGATGCATCCATAATACAGCAAATACGAAACCATTTATCTCTCACACCAATGCAATGTTTTCAACACTTGTTTGTTCCCCATGTCCCAGGAGATTTCTTTAACAAACTAATTATATCAGTGTTTTCCTCCCATAGCTCATCCTCACGAACATGATGGTGTCAAAACAAAGCCTTACTGCCTAAAGTAGAGCTAATCATCCATTTGGATATGCTGACAACCAACATTTGTTGTTGTTCAAGAAGAACAAACAGGCATGTTTTTTTCTCCCTCCGCCTGCTCTTCTCAATCAGAGCATCACCAAAATCCCTGGGACGAGTTTGCAGGGCCTAAAAACGCAAGCTTGATCTTAACCTCTCAGAATACAACATCGTTTAACGCAGTATTAACAGCAAAAAAAACCACAAGTAAACAACACGTAACATGGTTTATTACCTCACTTCTGAAGAAAAACGCCAGACCACATGCGGCTCCCAACACAATCAGGACAATAGCTAGTGTTGTTCCATACTAAAAAAAGAAAAACAAAGACAATAATGAACATTATTTCTACATAAACAATGATATTTTATTTCACCATTTCTTTCACTGGATGTCATAAAATGAGTACTGGAATGCTACACCATGGAAATCCTACTAGACAGAAGGTGGGTCGTTTATAAATAGATTGGAACAAAACATCATTGGGGATAAGAGATGTAGTTTTTCAGAAGAATATTAAAGAGATCTTATACTGAGAAATCTTCTTCTCTTTAATATTCTTCAGTATAAGAATATTAAAGAGATCTTATACTGAGAAATGTTCAATATTCTTCAGTATAATATTATTAAAGAGATCTTATACTGAGAAATGTTCTTCTCTTTAATATTCTTCAATATAAGAATATTAAAGAGATCTTATGCTGAGAAACCCTTGATGAAGTTGAAAAACTTGCCAAAAACAGGAAAACTTAGCAAACAACCAAGTGAGCCTTATGTGATGTTTAATGGCACGGGAAGGATGTAAGATGTAAGATACTGAGAAAATTAACCCAGAGCACCCAACAAAAACCAGTTAAAGAAAAAAAAAAAAGAATTTAACTTAAACTATAACACTTCTGAAAGCTTAGTGTGTTCTGACCTAAAGACTAAGATCCCTTGGAAGCAGCTGAGATGTGGTTTATAAACAGAAAGTTAAGATTACACACTAAGCAGCTTCATATTAATGACTAAAGCCAATGCAAAAAAAAAAAAGGATTTAATTAAAACATGAGAAATTGCAATGAACAATACCAGGACATCAAATGAGAAAAGGATTGACACAACTATAATAAGAAAACTAAACGGGAGGAGACATAGAGGTAGATCAAGAGAGAAGATTATGGACAATCTGTCATATGATAACATGACAGGGAAATCACCAAATGAGTTGTCTGAAAGCAACAAGGACTGAGATTTATAGAGAAGCAAGGCTGTTCACAACACATGGCATGACCTCTGATGGCTAACATTCATTCATTCATTCATTCACTCGCATGTTCCTTGTGGAACCTTGCCTCCCTAACAGCACTCCTGTAGGCCTCTCGGTTGTGAGCAAGATGGCCTGCTGCTGATGCATCCATCAACAACGTCTTGCAGCCATCTTCGCCTTGGTCTTCTCTTTCTTTCTGATGGCTAACATAAGGGACATAAAACTAAGATTTTGGCTTTTTAACTCTTTTTGCTCCTGAATTATTTTCCACCTTAATAAATTTTGTTGAGAAGTTTTGGTCAATAGAAACTGGAAGTTATTTTATAATTTAAAAACATATGGTGAATTTAAAAATGTGATATTTTTCATTTTACTCGGACTATGTCTAAATATGAGTATTGCAGTGAACACCGATCAGTGTTAGGTAAGCAAGATATACTAACACTGCCAGTGTTTTGGAGCGAAAAAGTTAAAACACAGACATGTCCTTATTAAACCAAATCACATTAAGTATGCTTCAATTCTTTTTTTTTGTTTGTTTTGTTCTTGTCAATCCCTGTCACAGATAGCAGTCTTTCTCTTGATTCTATTTTCAATGTCTTGTTCCAGCTGAAACTGGTTTCACACTCTACCCCATTTTGTTAGTTCATAATTGATAACCACTTTCATTATAAGTTAAAAAATTTTCATTAAAAAAAAAATTAAACCGATAATAAAAATTTAATTTCATGAAATTTAGAATTACTACAAGAAATATTACTCTAAAAAAAATTACTCAAATACTGGTACTTATGGAGTTGTTTATTCTCCCATAGAAGCTTGGGAGTCATCTGTCTGGCTGTAGCTCTTTGAAAAGCACCGCCTCTATCTCAGTTATTCACAGAACGATTAATCTGTCTTAGAATGTCCAGACAGTCTTGCGTGCCTTTATACTCAATGGGCTATATTAAACCTCTTGGGTTCCTAGCCTGGTTGTTCGATATCTGAAGCATTTTAAAATGGTCGTTTTTTTTGTGACAAATAAATTTTTGGGATAAGAGAAACAACATTTCATTCTCCTGAAAATATTCAGTCTTTATCTGTTCAGTTACGGCAATGACTTAAAAAATCCATTACACAATGGATTTCTTAATAATAAGATATAATAGACCACAATCGATTACAGAACTGATGTATCAAAAACAAGATATAATAAATCACAATCCATTATTGGGGTGGATTTCTGAGTAACAAGATATACTAGACCACAATCCATTATTGGGGTGGATTTCTGAGCTATCTTACATCCTTCCCATGCTGTTAAACATTACATAGGGCTCTCATTGTTGTTTGCCAAGTTTTCCTGTTTTTGGCGAGTTTTTCACCTTCATCAAGGGATGTTATGCCCACTAAACTGGCTTCTCTTAACAATGTCCTCTTCTGAGTTTTACATGGTTGACTGCTTTTTCTTCGGCCTGTTGTGCTCCACTTGATAGCTTGTTTTGGTATTCTCTGATTGTTTCTTCTCATCACATGGCCTATATATGTCCATCTTCTTTTTCTGATCACCCATGAGACAGGTTGTTGTTTGCTTATCTGTCTTATCTCTGTGTTGTTCTTGAAATCGTTCCACTTTATACCAAGTATTTTCCTGAGGCATTTGTTTTCAAAAGATTCTAATTTCTTGTCTATTTCTTTAGTTGATTTCCAGCTTTTGAATGCATAAATGAGGGTGGATATTTGAATTGAATAATCTTAACTTGGTTTGTGTGCTTATAACTTTTAATTCCATACGTTCTCAAGATTCTTGAAGGTCAATGCTGCTTTTGCTATTCTAATTCTAACTTCCTTCCTGGTGTCACTATCCTGGTCTATGTAGCTGCCAAGGTATGAAAATTGGTTTACTTCATCAACAACTGTTCCTTCTATGTATATTTTTCCTTCTTGATTAATGAGAAGTTTCATTATTTGTCTTTCTTAATTTCAAGACCTATTTTGGTAGCCAAGGAAGAAAGGGAATCTGTTTTTCCTGCATCGATTTCACATTGTCACTGATAAGAGTTATGTCATCTGCAAAATCAAGATCTTCTATTTGGGTCCAATGTACCAATCAATGCCAGTTTTACCTGTACAGCATCTTTTCATTATAAATTCTATGGCAATTCCAAAAAGCAAGGGAGATAATATACATCCCTGTTTCATGCCTGTTTCAATTTGAAACCATTCACTCATTCCTTCTTCTGTCTTGACTGCACAAACATATCCGTTGTAGAGATCTCTAATGACGCTGACAGTTTTAGATGGTATTCCATAATTAAAATTTTCCACAATTAATCTCTGTGTATGGTATCAAATGCCATTTTTAAAGTCTATAAAGTTCAGGATTAATAAACAAGATACACTAGACCACAATCCATTATAGGGTGGATTTCTGAGTAACATGATATACTAGACCACACAATAATTAGTGTATAAGTATACAACTATACATGAAGCACTGTAGTAAAGCTGTGATACCAGAATGAATAAATTAGGAAAAAAGTAGGAACAGCTTTATTACTTAACGACTACAAAGTTGAGACGCTTTGGCATGAGCCTTAATCATACAAAAACATACAGTACGAAGAAATAGAGAGAGGAGATAAAGTATGGATTCATATGAAACCTTTGTTAAAAAAAAAAAAGGAAAATAAAATGAATAGGGCACTTAGATGTAACTTGTAAGAAGCTGTGGCTTGTCCAATGCTTGTTCAGAAATGGGCATAGTGGAGTGTAGGGAATATTTATATGGAGACTTGTGATGTGTGATAGGTGGTTCGTAACAGAGGGTGGTGGGTGGGGAAACCGTGGGGGGAGAGAGTGATACAATGGAAATTTAGCTGGGAGAAGGTGAAATTTATAGCTGGGGTAGAGGGGTTGTAATGTGATGCTGTGAGGAGGTTATGAACTATGTGTAACAAGTGAGAAGGGAGTGAAGCTTAGTGGAAAAGGATTATGATTGTTGAAGAGGAGAATGTTAGGTGTAGATGAATAACAAGTTCAACCTGTGTGGTTCCAGCGTCCCATAATCCTGAATGTAGCAGTTCTCAAGTGCTAGGCGGCTTGTATCATCTGCGTGACAATGTTTGATGGCTGTTACCAGAAAATCAGATTTGCCTCTGTGGTTGGGGCCACTAAAATGATTCAGGACTGGTTTCGAAACATGCTGTGTGATATCGTTTCTGCATGTTGTCCCCTAATCTGAGGCCAGTCTCACCAATATACGTTACGCTGCACCTTTTGCATACGATGACATATATCACATTACAGGACTCACATGCGAATCCCTTATGCAGAGCGAGGATAGTTTTGGGAAAGGGTTGAACTCGCTATTCACAGTTTATTAATCAGAATAAAAGAATGAAAGAATAAAAAAAAAAGAACCATCTAAACAATATCATCCCATGAGTTTTCTGACCATGTAATGGTATTCCTATGTGGCTGTTGCTGTTTGTAGCTGCCTATCTGAAGCTCTTGGCAAATGGTGCCACTGGAATGAGAATAAAGGTCCCAAGAAAATCCCAATAAGCTGGCCTCTCAGCAGACATGGAACCAAGCAAGAGCCTCTTACTGGAAGCACCATATGAAGTTTTAGCCTAGGAACGTGACCACTCTTGGCTAACTGGCCTTGATCATTTCATGGCACAGTCACTTCAGGTTTAACATAATTTTCTATATCTGGACATAGACAAGCAATCTTTTGTCATTTTCCAAGCAAAATTTATTTCTCACAACTCAAGGCTTTGGCATTTATGAGCATATAATTCCTTGGTCAGAAATGGGTAGCCAGCTTCTCTTGAAAGTACACGGGGCTAATGTGGTGATGATCACAATACATTCCAGTGTGCAAACTGGTCTAGAAAATTACAGGCACATACACCACATCCTGCCAAGCCTTTATGGCATGATATGCTACTTCTCTGATCATCAAAAGCGGTCAAGTCACCCAACCAAACTCCATTAAGCTGCTCCTGGTAAGGGACTATTGCTGGGCTAAATGTTTGCGGGTTAGATACGGGCATTACCACCAAATGCTATAGGTGCTCTTATGGCGTGATAGCGTTAACTTTTTGATGATTTATTATACAGCATTTCATTAGTTTTGTATCTCATGATAGGGGAATTTGTATGTTCTTTGTGTTCTTGTTCAGAATTCACACTGACAGCTTTATCTATGGAATTTGGGGAGGGGGGGGGGAGGAGGAAGAATATGCACAGCTCTTACTGAGAAACCCTGTTCTAAATGTGTCCTACGACTAAGATACTCACGAAGGACAGCACACACTTGTCCTCACGAATTGTGCCGCAGCAGCCACAGAAAGCTAGCAGTGCCACTGCTCCACCCCTGATATCAATAAATATGTTGTAACTTCATAGAGCTGATTGCCAACAATTGGGGTTACTTTTCTGGCACCAAAGTCCGTAACTAACAACCAGATTCCTATTCCTAATGCTGCACATCCAATCAGCTGCAACAGAATTGAAAAAAAAAAATATATATATATATACGTATCACTGAACTTTCAAAAGAATTCAAGAAATAAGGGAACAAATTAATTAGGTGAATATTTCTAGTTATTGTAATTTCAGCTGCTAATTAAACTTGGTAAATAAAATAATTCATGGCATATAAATCAAGGTTCTGTAACCTTTTTCTGCCATAAAATTTCTTTGTGTGGAGCAGTCAGCTCTGTTCCTTCAAGATGGTGATACTGCTCTTTATGCCCTTTCTACAGGCCCTAGAAATTCACTGTGCCCCCCCCTCCAATTGAAGTATGGCTCTTAAAACAATTTCATAGATGAGTTAGCACAATTGAGACAGCAGCTAAAGTGAGTCCTTTTTGGTCACAGTCTTCCTTTCAATGCCGAAATACACTGACAAACACATGGCACATTGCATCATTTTGTTGCCATTTGATATTTATGCAGTACAACTTGGTCACTGTTTCATCTGTTACCACATGTGGTGCCTGGGGCTGTGCATTTCATTCAAGGCAGAAGGAAGACCATCATTTGATCCTTCAGGTCATGTTGTAGGATTGAAGATCTTTATTTTCAGATTGTTAAGAATTGGGCATGCAGGCCCATCTGACACAGGAGCTAACACAAGGAAGGTCTCCCAGCAGTGAAATGTGGTGTGGATCCAGCAATGTAGCAATCTAAATTGTGGTGAACTAGTCAAGTTTCACATCTGAATGGGCTTCAAGTTCTCAGATCTCAACTCAGAAAGTAGGCAGAAAAGTCAAAGAACACACTACACCATCTTGGCACTGGCTGCAAAAGACCAACATGTCCTACAGTTCTTAACTTGCAGCAACAATCATCTCATACACATCTCCAATAAATGCAGTCTCTAGATACTATTCAAGCTAAAGTATCACAGATCACAATCTCTTTATCCAAGGACAACTGTAGGACTGGCATCACAGACCTAAATTTCTCATGTCCTAGTTTTCTGATGATAACTCTAAGACTGGTATTAGAGACATTTTTCCTGATGATGACTGTAGGACTGATATGTAAGTAATCTGTGTTACAAAGGACACCTGCGAGATTTCCACCAGTAGTCTGTTTCTGAATTATGCCTTACAGGACTGCTGTCAGTAGCCTATGTTTCAGAAAGTACATGCACAAGGACTCACTTACTTACCATGACAAAAATATTATAGCAGTGCAGAGTCCCTCTCAAGCAGGTGGTACATCCATCTTCGTTCTGGCGCCGCCTGGCAGAGGAAGTGGTGCTGCGTGCTGATCTGTTACTCCTCTGCCGTTTCAGCGGCTGAAAAGAAACAAAAACATGCATCAGCTAACAGAAACATGGGTAAAGAGTCCGACGGCTTTTAAATCTTCTCAAACAAAGAATGCGAACTTAGGCTTGTCTAATAAACCGGCATCAAACAAACAAACAAAAATACAGCCAAAATCTCAAGGCAAGTCAAACACTTGCAATAATGCAGTTGTAACTATTACTAGGGAGGAAGATATACAACAATTATGAAGGAAGATATTAAAATCATTAGTAAGGGGGGATATCAACAGTTATTAAGATAATAAATTAAGGAAGGAGATGATATACATTTAATAAGTGATAATATCTTTAAGGAGGGAGGTACAATTATTATGATGGGAAATATAATTAAGATAGGAGATATCATTATTATGATGGAAGATATCACATTCTAACAACTTAAAACCATGAACCTACATGACAATCTGATTAAAAAAAAAAAAAACAGTTTAACAACAGAATGATTAACTGGTCACATCATTACAAAGAGGTTAACACATTACGAACTGTCACAACGTGACATAGATTTTAAGAACACAATAAAAGGAATTGTCTTTCCTGGGAATAAAGTCACTTTGTTGCATGTTATCAATGCAGTGATAAACGAAATATCAACATGTTGGTCACCATTCACAGTGACCCTGCTAGTTCATGTCTGGCCAGAAAAGGGTACCCTGATCTTTCTAGAGCTGCGGGGAAGGCAAGCCAGTCAGGGTGTGACCTAGCCATGTGCTGACAGGTTAAGGAAAATATAGGCACTAATGTCATATCCCTAGTTACCTGTATGGCATTACAGGGCCATGTTTCATATACCTGCCATTTTTATTCTTCTGTTCTGTAACAGAGGAGCCTACCAGGGCCTCATTTTTTTTTTTTCATCATAATTTAGAATAATTTTCAAAATGCTTCTTCTATATACATCTTATTAAACTCCACTTCTAGTATCCCCAGAAAGAAAAAAAAGAAATTCAGTTTCAAATAAACAATTTTTATTCTCTTCTCTAAATTCTAAAAAAAAAAAAAAGTAATTTCCTTGATTAAGTCATAAAACTATAGGCTCATATTCTTCAGCTAAGAACCAACGAACACTCCTTATGTAGCATTCAACAAATTATATTTGTTCTTATTTTTTTTTTATCCAACAAGCAATATACTATATGTTCTTATGTATTTCCAACCAACAGCAGTTGTTCTTATGCACTGTCCACCAACTACATACATGCTCTTATGTATTTGTCCAACATACAATATTCTTATGCACTGTCCACCAACTACATACATGCTCTTATGTATTTGTCCAACATACAATATTCTTATGCACTGTCCACCAACTACATACATGCTCTTATGTATTTGTCCAACATACAATATTCTTATGCACTGTCCACCAACTACATACATGCTCTTATGTATTTGTCCAACATACAATGCTCTTATGCACTGTCCACCAATTACATATATGCTCTTATGTATTTGTCCACATACAATATTCTTATGCACTGTCCACCAACTACATACATGCTCTTATGTATTTGTCCAACATACAATGCTCTTATGCACTGTCCACCAATTACATATATGCTCTTATGTATTTGTCCAACATACAATGCTCTTATGCACTGTCCACCAATTACATATATGCTCTTAAGTACTGTCTAACAAACAATATTTGTTCTTACGCACTGTCGAACAATAATTTTGTTCTGATCAAGCTTAGAGGGAGAGGGGTGGGGGGCAGATTTAAAGATTTAGAACAAAATTGTATTTAAAATCTAACACACTGTATTTACAAAACATATATCTGGGGGGGGAGGGGGGGAAAAAAAAAAAAAACAACAAAAAACACCACCACCAAGAGTTCAAAGAGAACAAAAACATTCTTTTGTTCTGATTAAGAACTTTCAACAAAACTCAAAATACAGGAACTCAATAGCACAAGTTATGTACCTTCCGATGAGAACCTTCAATATGCATTGCTGCGATTTCCAAAGTCTGGCAGAATTGATTTTAAAAAAGGATAGTACAACATATCAATGGCAAAGATATACAAACGAGGATACAAATATAAAAGACAACACAAAACATAGCTATGGAACCAATGAGGAATCAGAGGTGTGCATTCTCTGAACCATGGAACTGGCTCTGTTATGGGTCATTTGGCATGGTCCTTGTCACATGGTCCCTTCTAAGATTCGACTGGTCCAAGGCAGTTTATTGGATATTTGCTGTTGACTTCCATTTTGAGAAGCCTCCCATCATCCAGCATTCAATGGACATGTGATGGACAGATGCCTCTCAAAAGGAACTCATTAGTTCTCAGTTCATGTCTAATTACATTTCACAGTCAAATGTGTTTCAACACACCAATGAATCAAACAACTCCTTACAGCAAGACAAATATTTGTTAACCACTATAAAACAGGAGGTAATTTATCACTGTGCTGTACTGATTATCATAAACCGGTAAACCAGACATGGTCAAAACCCTATGTCACAGCTTAACAGTGACTACAGAAGCTAAGAGATGCTTGTGGATGTGTTACTTTGAGCTGACATACGGGGGCAGAACTTCATTATTTAAGGTAACCATTTATTTTATAGTAAATAAAATATAAAGAAAGAGTAAAACCAGGCCATTTTAGAGCATTACCACTTTTGGGTGTCTAATCTCCAAGAGTAATTCTACTTGGGTACTTTACACCCAAGATCAATTAAGGTACCTAATTTCCAAGAACAATTTTACTTAGGATATCTGACTTTCTATAATAATTCTCCTTAAGGTGTCTAGCCTCCCAGGATAATTCTGCCTTTAAGTACCTAATCTCCCAGCACAGTTCTACTTAAGATATCTAATTTCCAAGAACAATTCTACTTAGGATATCTAACTTCCAATATTCTACTTAGGATATCAAACTTCCAAGAACAATTCTACTTAGGATATCAAACTTCCAAGAACAGTTATACTTAGGATATCTAACTTTCTAGAACAATTCTCCTTAAGGTGTCTAGCCTCCCAGGATAACTCTGCCTTGAGTACCTAATCTCCCAGCACAGTTCTACTTGGGTGTACCTAACCTGCGTGAGTTCATCCAGAACTTCCGGGGGCAGTATCTGCATCATACTCGCTGTCGCGCAAGTCCTGTTACTCCTGGATATGTGAGCATAGCTGCATGGGTATAAAGCGTTTATAAAGCGGGCTAATATCAGGCAAATGGTCATAGAACAAATAAAACATCATATCTCTTTTTCTTTGGAAAAGGGGGAAGGGGATATTTGTGAACAGTGAGAGAAAAGCTACAAAGCTGCTGGGTTTTTTTTTGTGTGTGTATTTTAGCTGGCAGGAGAGGAATGACATTAATTTTAGTGGTCCTATGTGACTTGTAGCTGTGAGTGTATGCAAGCCATAGATAGCTAAAACACCCCCTACCTCCTTATGGATAAAACTACCCCTGCCAGATGGCTCGGAGTTTTTCTTATTATGATAGCCTAGATCAGTGGTTCTCCAACTATTTCTGGCTATGGACCCTTGAAGTGTAGCAAATGATAATTCATACTGCCTCCCCTTGACCACAAACTTGATACTGCTATGTGGACCTCTCCCTCTGATCATTCGTGGACCACAGTTTGGGAATCACTGGGCTAGATCAGCCTTTCTCATTTTTTTTTAAAACCATAGGCGAACTTTGTTATCTTGCTTGATACTGCGTCAGTGAGCGTGGTGTTATGAGTGTCAATGATGCCCTAAGCTCATCATCTCCCTGGCTGCCCCCCCCCCCCACAACATTATCATTTTACTTAAACCATATATTGATCTTTTTGAAATAAGTTTAAGGCTTCAAGGAACTCCTGCACAGACAAACAAACAAAACGAAGATAAACCTGTAGCCTATGATACGTTTGTGCGATCAGTTTGCTGAAGTCATAACACCACAATCATGTTAGTGCTGATTTTTTTTTAAAGTACAAAACGATGTGGTTTTTTTTTCTGTACACTTGTTTATGAACGGACGTCCACGTGATATAATGGTTATCACACATAATGATTATCACGCTCATGTCCCCGTGGGGAAGTCTGCGCTTCAAGTCTCTGCTGGAGGTGTCATGGTGACCCAGCTATAGAAATGGGTACTCGGCGTGAGATGCTGAGCATGAACTCCTAAAAAAGACTGCACAGTTTATCCAGATAATACATCCAGACGTCTGAGGCTGCCAGAAGAAGAAGAAGTTCCCGGCTCTTTTCTAAAGCTGGGGAAGGAAGGTCAGTCAGGTGTGATGCCGACCACACGACCCTCTATTGTGCTGCGAGGTCAGTACAAATATGGACTTTTAACACCTTATCCTAAGTTTGGCACGATATGGCTTTTTTTTTTTTACTATTGTTTATGAATAATGTCAATTCATTATTTTTAAAATTTAAAGCATGATATGTCTTCGAACCCCAAGCTGAGAAACCTTGTGGTAAATGACATTTAATTTAGTATTTTAGCAAAGAGCCTTTCTCTCTCTCTCTCTCTCTGCGACGTGCATTACAAGCGCATGTCTTGCAAAATCTGTGAGGGGCCACCAAGGATAATTATATTCTCTTCCATCTCTCATGAATTAGTAAACATCTGTAATTCTGAAACCCACACTCGGAATGCTTCTTTTCTTTAATTCCCCCCCCCCCTTTTTTTCTGGCGTCTGTAATTTCACGCTGAAAACTAAACAACAGCATAAACATGATCAGTTCTGCTCGTGTGCGGTACTTCGACAATTTTGAAGTTCTGGGTAGAAGTTGAGGGTCACGCCATGTCAAACTTGTCCCAGTTTATAGAATATTAATTAAGAAGACATGGCGGTGCAGCTTGACATAATGTCTTTAGTGGTTGTCAAATGAAGGTCCCTTTGTGAGTGTATTCCTTGTACTAGTTTACAACCAAAAAAAAAATATTGAAGAAAGCTGAATGGGTGCTTTAGTAGCCACCCACTCACCCCCTTTTTGGGTTGGAGGGGTTCATGATTGACAAATAACGTGTGTGGGACTATATTATACATGCATGTAACTTTGGTAGGTGGTGTCCCACGAAAATAAATCTGTAACAGACTTTGAAAAAAAAACAAAAACATACTGCTCTTTGTTTCTCGCCGCCATTTTCAAAATTATGGTGACTCGTAAATAAAAAAAGGATTCTTTTTTAACGAAACAAACTCACTAGAGACGAATTTAATTATATCGCACTGAGTCAGCGCAGTGTAATATTCATTATGGATTCCACGTTTGAAAAAATGCATCCAATAAATTAATAATGGTCGCCTTCAAAGACACGCTTTTTTAATCATAAAACTAGTCAAAGTGCCAAGAGTGAGCGGAAAAACAACCCCAGACAATTAATTGTTCCTTGCAAAAATGCCCATTTCATAATCCTAATTTTTTACATTCATATATATATATATATATAACTGTGTGCTCTAGTTTAATCTAATCCTATTCGGGTCTGGAGAATTTGCGCGCTAACGGTCCATGAAAATCTGTGCCTGATTTGGTTTCGGCTAGCGGAACGGGCCTTCAATTAGGACTAGCCAAAACAAGCAGAGAGCAACAAACTTCAGTGACAGTCGCTTGCGAAGAAGCAAGTTATATCTATGATCAAGTAAATAACGCTTCGTTTCATCAGACCAAGGCATCTAACAAAATGAAACTGTGAAAATGCTTGAAAGAGATAATAATCAGGGAGATATGAGGAAAATGTATTGAAATCAAGCAGCGAGCATATGGGTGGAAAATGTAATAAACAAATATTTACATCTTACATCCTTCCCGTGCCGTTAAACGTCACATAGAGCTCACATGGTAGCTAGCAAAGTTTTCCTGTTTTCGGCAAGCTTTTCAACTTCATCAGGGGATTTTATGCATACTAAATTGCCCTCTCTTAACAATGTCCTCTTTAGAGTTTCACGTGGTCGATCTTTTTCTTCGGTCTGTTGTGTTCCACTTGATAGCTTGTTTTGGGATTCTCGGATTGTTTCTTCTCATCTCATTTTTCTGATCACCCATGGGACATGTTGTTCGTTCATCTGCCTTCTCTCTGAGTTGTTATTGAATTCGTTCCACTTTATACCGAGTATTTTCCTTAGGCCTTTGTTTGTTTTTTTTTTAAAGAGTCTAATCTGTTGTCTATTTCTTTAGCTGTTTTAGTTGTCTTCAAAAACAAATACGAACCAATATAAAAAGGGATTTGGAAAGGACGTGTTCTCTCACACTACTTGTGGGATAATGTTACTGTGACAGCAGTCAGAAACGAACAAGGAGTCCGAGGCTATGGGCTAACACTCACGTTAAATGTAAGATACACTACTTTAATCAGGTCCATTAACAAAGGAGTCCGGCATGTGCACCAGCCCGGACCCAGAGAACTTCTCTCTAGTTTTAAGGGAGAGTCTGAGAGGAGGTTCCTCATGTTTCAGGTGGAGGGTCCCATCTCTCTCTGGTCCGTGTCAGTCAGGCGCTGATCGTCGCTGATTTCCACAACCTTCTGTCATTCGCCCTTTCCATGATGAGTGTTGCACCTTGCACCATGGCACTCTTGTACCCTGTCAAGTATTTTTGTTTATTTGTCTTCCTCTGTTATATCAACAGTGGAGAATGGAGAGCTAGAAATACCAACAGTGGAGAATGGAGAGCTAGAAATACCAACAGTGGAGAATGGAGAGCTAGAAATGCCAACAGTGGAGAATAGAGAGCTAGAAATACCAACAGTGGAGAATAGAGAGCTAGAAATACCAACAGTGGAGAATAGAGAGCTAGAAATACCAACGGTGGTGAATAGAGAGCTAGAAATACCAACAGTGGAGAATGGAGAGCTAGAAAGGATTTATTTAAATCTCAACGAATTATAAATGTTTTGAAACTGAACAGGTCACGCGGGCTGGGGCATGTAGAAAGAATGGAAGAAAACAGACAAACAAAAATGATGTATGCATATGAAATGAGGGAAACAAGACCAAGGGGTAGACCAAGACAGGGATGGAAAGACAGCATAGAAGAGGATATAAAAAAAAAAACTGGACAGAGGAACTGAAGTACAGAAATTATTGGAAACTGTGGAGAAAGTTAGGGGAACTGAAGCACAGAAATTAACAGCCGTGCACAGCAGGAAAACACTAGCCTCTCATGGCGAAGGTCAGGGGGTTCGAATCTGGCCGGAGGCGCCCCAGCCACGATGCTCACTACATAACCCTCTAATGTGCCTGACAGGTCAAGGAAAAATATGGGCACTAACACCATGTCCCCTATGTGCCACTAAGGCATGATAGAGGGCTACTTTTACATTTTTTTTACAGTAAGAAAAAAGAAACACAATGGTTATATCACGGAACAACGACTACACAGAGATGATATTTGGACTTATCAAAGAAGTTAAGAACAGCTTTTTTTCGTTACGTTTGTAACGTTTCATATTTCGCCTTATTCATACAGATACGTACAGGACAAAAAAGTGTAAAGGAAAACTTCCGTATAATTAGTACTTTTTTACTTGTACGAACTCCCTGTAACTGAGAGCTGTTGTTCTTTGCAGCCGATGGTGTAGAGGTGTTGAGGAACGCCATCACATCGACGTGGGAGCGGGTTATGGCAGCTACTTTTTCAGTCCCGGAGTACAGCTAAAAAGCAGGGGGTGTGCAATGCTTCTTTAGCATACTCCACCACCATGGGGACTATGGCGATTCATGCCCCCTTAGCCGTGGGGGTCCCACGGAGAGGTGGGACAGGGTCTTGGGCAGCTATGGTTCGCTAACCCTGACGCTGGCATATCAGCTATGGGTCGCGGATTGCCTCATCGGTCACGCGTCTTCAGCCCTCGGTCTAATTATATATTCAGTCTTACAATATACGCGTACTTACGCACAGCAACCGTTTATTTGCACATACGTAACACAGCGAATGGTCATCCTTGCCAACTGGCACGACACTGGATATAGGAAAGTAAGTAGATGGGAAATGGGACGAGGGTAAATAACCATAAAACTGATTTAGGGTCTTCAAACCACAATCTCTTGTCATCAAATAATGCGAGTAAATGATGGTTTTTTGGTTTTTTTTTTTTAAACGAGGGAGCAGTGGGTTATGGGAGAGAAAATTATTCCTGCTGGCAGCCGGCTAAAACGAGCAGTAATCACTAGTCGGCCTTCACAGACTTCGTTGCATCTCGTTTATGTCTGCCATTATCTTCTTGAACAGATACTAATCATACTGGCCGCGGAAACGAAGTGTTCAAATTTACCCTCAGTTGAATGGGTTCTGATTTAAATTAAGGAAGAACTAAATGTAGCGCAGCTGCCATTTTGGCACCAAAACCATTTTCCCTTGCCATCTTCGTCAATCAGTCAGTCAGCCAGCCAGCCAGCCAGTCAGTCAGTCAATCAGTCAGTCGGTCAATCAGTCATTTGCATGTCCCTTGCGGAACTTTGCCTCCCTAATAGCACTCCTGTAGATCTCTCGGGTGTAAGCAAGATGGCCTGCTGCTGATGCATCCATGTGCAGATCATCAACGATGTCTTATAGCTATCTTCGCCTTCTCTTTCTTTTTCCCATTATGTACCCTTCCAAGACGGTCTTCTCTAGATTATCATGACGTTTAATAAGTCAAAAACAGTTTTCTCTGTTTAAACTTCCTTACTTGCCAGTCTTCTTCATTGCGCACCCATTTAAAAAAAAAATCAGTATTAATTAATACCTCGTGTTGCCACACCCCTAGATACGACAGACACCCGATGTTAGGTATCTATATTTGCAGTATCAGCCAATTCTTTCATATCTTTATTGGTTTTAAACCTTATTCATCTGTGAGATGGTCTGTTATGTCCACAACTCATATAGTGACTTGTGTAATTCATAACTCATCTCTGACACTGCCCATCATCATCATCATGTGGTGAGAAGATCAGCACGGGTGTCGACGCTTCTTGACTAATGTTCATTGTATCTTTCCCTACACAGTCCAGTTATCCACATATTTTTCATTCGGTCTTCCAGTAATCGCCAAGTTCCGAAAAGATTTTTCATGACACGTCATAAAAGTGATTATCTTTTTTTTTATTTTCCTAGGGTTCTTCGTAGAAAAGTTCTTTGATGAGAACTTCATTCTTCTCCAACCAACCATCCCACCTACCCCCACCCCCAGACCCCAGGAAACACAATTCAATAGCGTCTAAATTGCGTTTGTTCTTTTCCTTCTATTTTTGTTTTGCCTCGCTTTTTGGGAACTTTTTCTTAATTTGCATGGAACTTATTAATGTTGCAAAAGTTTTTTTCCTCTTTCCCACCAATCTTGACTTCTTTTCAACAGTGTATTTACAAAATGTTGTTGTTGCTCTCTTCCAGTTCTGACCTCACTGTGCTCCATAATTCCTCACTGTAATCGATACGTAGTACTTGATAAAAAGTATTAAACCAATGAAATACTGTCCCCGCAATAGTCTTTGACTAGAATCGATTCCACATAGATTCTCATTACGGAACTTCGGATCGCGGACTCAGAATACCGTAATACTATCAATAGGAGCGTAGAGAGGAAAGTAGCCAACTCACGGACGTAGCGCATACTGACCTCCCGCCAATCGGATGTAATTATAGCAACGCGAAGAAGAAATACTCCGGGACGGAATTCTTCCATATGTTAATGTCACCAGGTCGTCGGACTGATTTAACGCGTGCGTGAGTACACGAAAGGGATTGGTTTAATTGGGCTTTTATTGTGAAGGCAGTCCTGCTGGGGGATGAATAGATAGATGGGTAGTACAGGATATTCTCCTAGGGCACTTCTGACTGCTCATAATGGAATGTGATTGATGCTGTTGTTGATGATGTTGACAGAAGCCGCTGGAAAGCTGAGATGTCTTATCTGTTTAACATACTGGGGGAAGGAGATAGGGGACAGGGCGCAAACTCTTCAAGGAAAAGTTTCGGTACAAAGGAACAAAGGTCTTTGCTGCCTAAGATCTGAACTAAACCCTCGAGGAGGAGGGGCTCCTACGCTTCCTAATTATGCCTGAAATCGGTTAACAGTTGCCTGGCAGGTTGAAGGCGAGAACTTTTCATGTTCGCTGGTTTAGTCTGACTCTGCGAAACTTTTCACAAAGATAACTTAGATTTTAGTCACTTACGCTCAGAGACATGGGATACACATGGAAGGGAGCAGAGAATAAGTCCAAGAACAGGGATAAATGTGGAGAGCCTTTACCTGTAGCCTATGCTCTCAAGGGAGTGAAAGGCGATGATGATAATGATGATGTAGTAAATGGTTAGTGCACCCGCCTCCTGAAGAGAAGATGCTGAGTTCGAATCCCAAGTTTGTTTTTTTGGGGGGGAGGGGAGTGGGTGGGGGCGTGGGTGGGGGTGGTTGGAACAGACTGGCACTAAGATCGACCCAACCTAAAAAAAAAACCCACGGTGTCCTTTCGAAAACAAAGACAGCCCTGTCTCACAAGAAAGAAATCAAACGAGGAGATTCTAAGAGAGCCCAGCGAGAAGAGGCAAGCAATGACAACAAAAGTAAAAAAATAAAAGACATTTCATAGGACACGGCCTACTGCGAGGCAAGCTAGAATACATTGTGACAACAGGAAAGATAGAAGTAGACAGAGAGAGGAAATGCTGGACAGACTTAACAAGATGGCACGGACAGAGGAGAACGCCAGCATAGCTTATACTCCCACTTGGGACAGGGAGTTGTGGGAAAGCATGATCGTCAACGCCAGTCGGCAGGGGGTAGATAGATAGATCTCACAGTGCTATGATCAAGAAATATGAAGCTGCTAACAAGGTGTGCATCTCAACATTTGTTTATTAATAACAAATGTATATTAGATGGCCTATAAGTTCAGTGGGAGGATTGTTTGGACTAGAGTAAAGACAAGTTTAGCTAGGAACTCAGGGTGTACTGATTGATTGATCTTTATTTCAAAAGGGTTAAGAATTGGGCACTGAATTGGGTACTGTATGAAGCAAGACTAGTTACTGCGACTAGTTAGGTAAATTCACCATTCACATGTACATGTTGTTTTGAATTAGTGCTTTGTGAACTACAACTTACGCACATTCCACACACGCGTTGAAAAGGAAGTCTTTCCTACTGCGAGAACAGATAAACAAGTTTAAAGATTTGATCATCAGGAGTGATATCTCAATTCAGATTTGATTATCAAGAATGATATTCCAAGTGTGTGACGGGGTTAAAAAAAATTTGTTATAAATATCTCTCTGCGTGTGGCAATGTCTTTCGCCGGGTCTTCCTAGTAAATGAATTAAATCTTTAAGTTTAGAGACATCCGCTGGAGACAGACAGAGAGAGAGAGAGAGAGAGAGAGAGAGAGAGAGATACACACAAACCGAAAAAACCCCATCATTTTAACGCATAATTTTCCTGTTAAAAATCATCTTTCAATGCCGTCATCCTGGACAGAGGATTTTGGATGATTTTTAATTTGAACTCATTAAGTTAAGCCAGGATGTCAGTGTGCAAACCCTGGTGTCATTTTCTAGATCCTTTTATCCTGACCAGTCTTCTTGAAACTGATACACCCATCAGCTCTACCACTTTGGGTGCTCATAGCATCTTTGCACGCTCACGGGATTAACTTTTTGCGCGGTATCCTATTATCTCTTTATACACTGACAGGTGCTGAAGTCGGAGGTACCCAGCCAAAAGGTTGCATGGCAAAAATTAGGGTACCACGCATCATCGCCAGTGTGCGTACAAAGAAGAAGAAGATACACTGACAGACCTTTTCTTGTGATGAATGAGAAATACAAGAAAAAGAATCCATGTAAGGAATGCAGCCGGTTGTAGCAGAATTCCATTTAGGCTACTTCTGCACTAGTAATATTTAAATTCCCCACCCCCCTAACCCCTCGTACAGGGCTCATATGCTGTAAAATTACTGTCATTCTGCTAAAATATTCTGCGGCCTGGTTAGCTGAGTGGGTAGGCGCTCGGTTTGCTAATCTGGCGGTACCAGGTTCAGTTCCAGCAGTGGGATTTTTTTCTAGTACACACCAAAAAGGCTCCGGGGTTCACCCAGCCTCTAAGAATGAAATCTGGGAAGGTAAAGCGGCCAGACGTGATACTGACCACATCACACTTTCATGTGCCGAAGGTCATGGAAAACACGGGCCTAACACCGTATTCTCCAATATGCCTTAATGGCATGGAAACGGGAATTTTACCTTTGACATTTTATACTGACAGCGGAGATAACTCCGATGTTCCAGGACGTGCAGGCTATTTTCCCTTTTCTTCTGTTTAGAGCCAATGTTCCTCAGTACGCAGTAGATAAAATTTTTAACGGTTGGAGAAGGTCAGTAGCTAATCAAAACTCTCCGACCTGGAAGAGGAATTTTTTTTTTTTATATAGCCAACTGTACTATTTAACAGCCTGCCAACAGCAAAGAAAGTAAAGTAAAAGTAAAGGCAAATGCCGTAGGGGATGAAGCGTTAGAGATCTCATTATGCTGGGCCATCAGTGTATGAGGTAGGGTGGCCAGTTCCTTTCCTCGCTGCCTTTCCATCCCAGATTTTCTCTGGTACCCATTTTGGGAGGCTGAGTCGACCTCGGGGCACTATTGGTCGAAAAAAAAAAAATCCCGCTCAGCTGGGAATTCGAACCATCGATCATTCTGTTGCTAGACGAGTGCACTAACCACTACACTAATCGACAACAGCTAAGAACTGTCATTAAAACCGGTGATTTCATTCACAATGTGTATTAACATTTCATTGTCACTGCTGATTTATAATTACATGCCGAGAGGGAAAAGAAACAACAAAAAAAAAACGATGTACGTCACATATTGCCATTAGTAAAATCTTTCATATTTCTAGTGTCGTTAGAAAGACGTGTTAAAGATCTGAACTGTCAGACCTCGGGGACAAGCTGTCATTCATTAAGACAGCATAGGAGGTAGGATGTTAGTTGGAAGATTACAGGTAAATGTGTGGCTTTGTTTTGCGCATTTATTTTGGCCAAGGGCCGAAGGATTTTGTTACCATCATGATCCTGTCTCCTTCCGCCAGAGCGCACATGTCTTACTTTTCCCGACATTCCTGCTGTATCTTTCATTATTGCGTGTTTGTTTGTTGTTATTATGATACACGGGTTGGATTGTTTCTGTTCTAATCTGTCCTTCCCTTGGTGATCGTGGACAACAATTTTGAATGTACTTCAGGCCACTTCTTTCTGACCTTCCTTTCCAAAAGCTAGATGTTGCTCTTCGTCTTTGTTCATAAAATTTCTTAGTGATCTGCCTTTTCTGACATTTGCTGTTTATCTTTTGAGTCTTTTGATTCTTTTGATATTCGCTGTTCATTGTTCCAATCTTCTGAAATTTTTTGTTAATGTTTTCCGTCTCAACGTATTAGTTGTTAATTTTTTTTGTCTTAAAGTATTTGTTGTTCATTTCGTCCAGTCTTGTGGTAACTGATGTTAATTTTCCTCCAGTCTTATAGTATTTGCTGTTCATATTTCCAGTATCTGACATTTGTTGTTCATGTTTCCAGTCTCGCCGTATTTGTTGTTCATATTTCCAGTATCTGACATGTGTTGCTCATTTTCCCTTGTCTTCTATGTTTATCCTTCCAAGTGCAAAGGTCCTGATCGAATGGCTTTTTTTAGGAACATTAACAAGAAGTTCACATTTCTAGTTCAGTTTATTTGCTACAGTATTTATTTTAACACATAGCTGAGAATTTTTTAAAAAGTTCCATGTTGTTCTAAAATGATCAAGGCATCCTCTCATCTGTGCATGCCTGTTCTTGCCATCGCTTACGTGGTCCGCTCTTAGAGCAGCACACGGCAGCCTAAGATCATGCCTCAATTTCTCCTCTGTGCTCCAGGATACAGGTGTCGCGGTGGTGTAGTGGTTAATGCAATCGCTTGCCAATCGGAAGGTCCCTGGTTCAACTTCGCATTCAGCCAGAATTTTTTTTCACCGGACCAACCGACACCAGGGTCAACCCAGAATCAGGTGTGCAGTGCTTCTTTAGCAGATTCTACCAATATGGAGACTATGACAATCCCTGCCCTGTTAGCCAGGCTAGGCAAAGTTAGTGAAGATGCCAACGGAGAGGTGGAGCAGGGTCTTGTTTGGCCATGGCTGGCATCACATCATGTAACAGAATGTTATTTTGTTACAATCAGCATGCTGGCTACGGGTCGCTGACTGACGCATCGGACAGCGTCTCCTTCAAACAATAAATCAAAACATCTCTCTCTCTCTCTCTCTCTCTCTCTCTCTCTCTCTCTCTGAACCTTAAGTGCCAGGGCACATGGGCTTCCGCAAGGGTTTTCCACAAATCCCTGTCCTTTGCCTTTTTTTCTGCTCTTGCCCAGGTGAGCCCTCTATTGCTCAACATCCTTTCTGTTGTTCTTCTCCATGTCTCTTTTGGTCTACCCTTACTTCTGTTCCCCTGTGGTGTCCATCTTAGTGCTGTTTTTGGTAGTGAGTTGTCCGTCATTCGGAGCACATGTCCCAACCGTCGCCAGCGTCTTTCCTCAATAATTGTTGTCAGTGGCTTCATCTGCATTTCTGCTAATAAGATGTTATTTCTTTTGGTGTTTGGCCAAAATATTTTTCTAATTCTTCGTAAACATTTAGTCTGGAAAGAATTCAACTTGTTTTATATGGTTTTGGTGATTTTCCAGCATTCACTACCATAGAGTAGTACACTTAGAACATTACTCTTAAATATCCTGATTTTCATATTTATGTAAATCAAAACATCTACACCACGATAAATCAAAACATCTACACCATGATAAATCAAAACATCTACACCACGATAAATCAAAACATCTACACCACGATAAATCAAAACACCTACACCACGATAAATAAAAAAAAAATCTACACTCCGATAAATCAAAGAAGTCATGATATTCTTCTCTCACTTCTATCAGTTAACATCATCATTAAAGGGCAAAAGAACAAAGAACTTCGTCTCAAAGCATTCGGAAGAAGAAGAAGAAGATTGTGATTGATTGATTGATCTTTATTTCAAAAGGGTTAAGAATTGAGCACGCAGGCCCGTCTGACATTCTGCCCTTTATCATACATCTTTCACTCTATTCCAGACATTCTACAAATATGCTGTTCATGTAACAAACATAATTAACATTGAAGCTGAGAGACATAAAATAAAATATAACATTTACGTTTCGCTCTTAAACATTCACTCAGTACAGAAGTAACTACATACATATATAAATGACTATCTACTAAACAAAATTTTCGGGACTATTCAGAAAACAATTAATTGTATTCGGTGTCTGTAAGAACAGTTTAAGATAAAGAAGAAGAAGAAGAAGACTGCCTAAAAACTTGGGTAAACCCGACAAGTAGGCGAGAGATGACACTAGATGTCGAAGCTGACTATATCGTCCTTCCCGCTTGGTCGTACGAAGATGATTATTTTAGCCTTTTTTTTCCACGTAAGGGCTCATATCCTATAAAATTATTTTCATTCTGCTAAATATTCTGCTGACATTTTACAGCCATTCTGAAAGGTTGATTATTTTTTTTTAAACTCACAGCGGAAATGATCAGATTCTTTAAAGTGTAAAATTACGCCTTTATTAACCCCTTAGCTATCATTATAATAACTGGCCAGAAATAACACATTTGCATGTGTTAACCCCATGATCATCTCATTTTATCACATTTATCACTATACGGTAAACGCAGATATCTTGTGGTGCGAGATAGAAACAATAGCAAACGTTTAGAAATACAGTAATTACACGCGTTTACTGCTCTTTCCTGTTGGAGCAAATCTTGAACGGTGGAAAGCCCCACGTAGCGAACGAAAAGTGGTTGCGAAATTTTCCCTTTTTTTTTTTTTGGCTCTGTTTAGCGTCAGAATTATCGTGAGCATTACGCGGATTCAAGAAAACATCGATTTCTTCCAAGTTCTGCAGTTGAATGGCTAGAAACAGATTGTAGTTATTTTTGCATAGCTTTTGTTCTGTCTTATTTTTTTCTTCCGCGTTTCTTTCTCTAAATATTTCACCTTTGGTTGATTTTTTTACAATTTTCTTTTCGTTTTTTTTATATATGCGTTATTTGTGTATTTTGTATTTTTTTATAATTTTTTTAATATCCACCAGTGTTTTCATATGTTGCACTCTGAAATGTCACGTTAAAAACACGTCAATGATTGATAGACAGATTTATAGACGGACGGAAGGACGGACAGACAGACAGACAGAGAGACAGACAGACAGACAGGCAGGCAGATAGATAGATAGATAGATAGATAGATAGATAGATAGATAGATAGATAGATAGATAGATAGATAGATAGATAGATAGATAGATAGATAGTACCCCGGATATCCGATATCCAAAACGTCTTCCAAATTTCTGCTACTAGCTAACTGTTGTTATTCTCTGGACCGGAAATGAACTACTAGCCTCGACATCCAAGAATTTCGACATTTAAGAACAAGATCAGCATCTAACAATACAGGTAAACAGTTCTTTCACACAACAATAATGAGGTTTTTTTTTCCTCTTCTTTCCTTTCCAGTAAGAGTCTAGTGATCATTAACGACAACATTTTTTGCTCTGCAACAAGGCTTCTTCCACAGACTATTTCAGTTCCCGTCGAGATAGAAACACTTTTACGTCATCTTTTCCATGAATGTCAGTCAGTCTTCTCTTATATTTTAAACTGTCTGATATAGATATATATACATATATACTGTGTCCGATAATTTAGAGAATAACAGCACTGATCCGTTATGATATGTATGCATATGCAGTAAGCGGTTACGAGTTATTGTTCTTTCTTGTTTTTTTGGAATATGCCTTTCCTCTTTCTTGTTTTTTTTTTTTGGAATACGACTTTTCTCTCTCTCTCTCTCTTTGTTTGGAATATGCCTTTCCTCTGTTTTTTTTTCTTCTCTTTGTTAATACGAGTTTCTTCCCTTGTGTTTAGAATACGACTCTCTTACCCCTTGTTTAGAATACGACTCTCTCTCTCTTCCTTCTTGTTTAGAATACGACTCTCTCTCTTCCTTCTTGTTTAGAATACGACTTTCTCCCTTCTTGTTTAGAATACGTATCTTTTTTTTGTGTTTTTTTTAACACGCCTTTCTTTTTGCTTCTTCTTTTGAAATACGTCTTTCTTCTTCCTCTATTTTGGACATGCCCTTCCTGACTTTCAGAAGCAGCTCTAAGAAGCCAGTTTTAACTAGCAGACTCCACCTAACATCCAGGGTCTTGCCACGCCCACCGACAGAACTAACCACACACATACAAGCTTGCATCACGTCTCTTTAATAGGCAGTTAGCGACCCATAGCTCACATGCTAACGTCAGCGCTGGTGAACCATAGCTGACCAAGACCCTGTCCCAACTCTCCGTTGGTACCCCTAGAAGCAGGTTAAAAGGGTAGGGATCGCCACAGTTCCCCCCATGGTGGTGGAGTCTGTTAAAGAAGCAATGCACACCCCACTGCTTTTTAAGCTCCGCAAACGGACTGAGAAAACAGGCGGCATAACTCGCTCCCAACACGATGCTGTGCTTCAACATCTTCGCCGCACCAGCTGCAAATAACACCAGCTCGCAGGCCCACGAACACCGAAGAAGAAGCCTCCATTAGTATATCTTTATCTCTCTCTCTGAACCTTAAGTGCCCAGGGCACATTGAGCTTCCGCAAGGATTTTCCACAAAAGCCTGTCCTTTGCCTTTTTTTCCGCTCTTGCCCAGGTGAGCCCTCTACTGCTCAACATCCTCTCTATTTTTCTTCTCCATGTCTCTTTTGGCCTACCCTTACTTCTGTTCCCCTGAGGTGTCCATATTAGTGCTATTTTTTGGTAGTGAGTTGTCAGTCATTCGGAGCACGTCCCACGTGATCTCCTTATATGGGAAGTGTTTATTTCAGTCACGAGATCTGTGGTCTCAGTACTCCGATTAGTCCTCTTTTGTTTCTAATTTAAGACACTGAACATCTTATTCCTCAATCTAATGAAGATAATCTTCACGCAGCCTGTCCTCCGCTGAACGTTGCTGACTTGATAGCCAGTCTGAAAACGCTTCGTCCAGCCAGGATATCTGCTTCAGTGAGTGCAGTGTTTACAGTTTCAATGATATCATGAGGCCCCTTTTTGTTCCCTATGACATCACTCTTCCTTGTTTCCCTAGGTCTGTACCCCCTCGTTAATGTTCTTTCTAGGTCACCAGAACTGTCTGTCTTTGATGATATTAAGTCATGATAATAATGACAACTGCAGTGTGTCACTGGTTTTCGTTGTTTAATTTGCACACACACACACACACACACACAAGCACGCCCACGTACATGTTATAACACTATGTGTTCTATTTTATATTGTTCATTCACAATGTGGTATCTTTTTATTTCAAATAGGTGTTCTTGGTACTATCATATATTATTCAAGAAGTTTCTCTTTAATCACACGTCGATCATTCTCAAACATGGCAATAAAAGATTTCTCATGAACATTTCACTGATTCAATTTAATTTGACAATTAATATCAATATGATCAATACGTATAGCTGATAACTCACTTGTAATAATAGGCATAGGCAAGATTATACACATTTCATTATTTTCATCATAGTAGTACGAAATCTCACAAAATCACAATATCATAATTCTCATAATTCTCATAGCAGTATTTAAGCAGCGTTCACAATATTCAGTAATACAAAAGCTCTTGGTAACAATTACTGTACGATCTCTTGCTACACTAGTTCAATCTAACACTATGTCTCTATCTCTACATTTCTCTTGCTGAATGCCTCTTCCCCTCCTCTCTGCGTCTCCTCTCTCTTTCAGAACCCCTATCTGCTCTTCGCCGGCCCTCCTTTCTGAATCCTCCTCCCTTCTTTATATTCGTAAGTTCTGACCACGCCAAAACCGGTCGCAACTGGCGTTTTCACTTTAGTCTCTTTCATCTCCGTCGTCTAATTGTTACCTCCCATTAACAAGTCCACCATCTCTTTCATGTTACCTGCTTCGGGACCTAGTCCGTTCTCTGTTCAGTCTTTGATCTACTGGTCAATTGTTCCCCCTGGGCTACTGCATGTGCGCGCGAAGTCGCACCTCTAGAACTGGACCACTCTCACGATCTATCAGATCTATCGATACGGTTTTACCTTTGATCAGGTCTTTGAAGTACCGAGTATCCGTTCCTCGCTCCTCTAACTATAACTTCTCTGCCCCCCAATACATTCTTTATTCCTGATCATGTCACTAATAATAATAATAATAATAATAATAATAATTATAATAACTATAATCATTACTTACAAGGCTATGCTACAATGTGAACTATGTTTGAGGTGTGAGTTTGGGTTTCTTCAGCACTGGGTGGTGGCATTGCCGGGTCACGTGGCTGTCAGGTGTATTGTCCGAGTTATTGGGAAGTTTTGAAGGTGCGTCGTGGGATCTAGCACAAACCACCTTTTATTCCAACATCACATAATGTGTAGAAAACTCTACACTGAACGGATCCACTCATACCAACAAAACATGATACCACGACGCCTCACTGGCCACAGCATCGCACAGAAGTGCCTGACCTTCAAAACCTCTAAAAACACCTCGGACAAAGCACCTGACAGTCACGTGACCCGACAATGCCCGAGGAGCTCCTTCGACCTCGTCCGCCGGCCGGTGCGGAAGAAATCCAAACTCACACCTTACTAAAGCCACCCCCCCCCCCCCACAACACAGAGAGAGAGAGAGAGAGAGAGAGAGAGAGAGAGATTGTATGGTACATTTCCAGCAGGATCTGAAATGCCTATCTTCATCAGTATTCTCCTCCTCCCCCCCCCCCCCCCCCACGGGAGCAGGGTAGTCCAGCTGCTGAAGAATGTCTTACTAGGAAGCGCTGCGTGGAAGGAAGACATAGGATCTTCGCTGTTTGCTGTTGACAAACTTCTGAGAAGATGCGGACGAAGCTTTTGGTCTTTCCCCGCCTCCTTTTCACTGTTGGTGTTAAAAAGGGTTTCTCAACTCTTTACTGCTCGTGTCCCCCTCCCTTTTAATATTAAACATTTTCTCTGTTTTCGTCCATTTAATTTAGAAACACGACATTAAGGCCTCCCCCCTGCCCCCTCCACTTCCTTTTCTCCAGAGATTCTAGTGGGCCCCAGAAAAATTTGACGTAGCATCCCAAAGTCCACAGTATTCCTTCTCTCACTCACAGCGTCATAATTTGCTTACTCAGTGCGGCAAACAAAATGGCTCCTTCATTCATGAGATTAATCCATTGTAATATTCAGAGAATTCGTCATCTCTGTACACGCAGGGATATTCGGTGAGCAGAAAATGAGCCAGGTAGTTACACGGTAAAACCAAATATAATCAGGAATATTACTCACATTCTAACTGTCACTCCCCGCGCTGTAGTTAAACAACTCAAGTAACGATAAGGACACACTTCAGTGCCATAGTTATGCTCTGTCTGGGGCAAGAAATATCTTTTATTTCAACTTTTCTTTGTTTGCCGCACAGTGCGAAAATACTGAGCCATTTCTCATTTTGGCAGATCGATGGATCGATTCCCTGGCCAGAAATGGAAGCTGACTCTCTCTCTCTCTCTCTCTCTCTCTCTCTCTCTCTAACAGTTCTTGTTTCACACCGGACTTAGTTCATGCCTTTCCCATTTCATCCGTTGCAGTTATCTTAATGATAGTTACAGAAATGTTTGTAATTACTTTAGGATCGAAGTTCTCTCGCGTGCAGGATAAACGTTTGATAACGTCGTGGGCTCTCCATGTTGCCTGTTTGTCTAATTAAAGTGAGGATTTTTTTTTCATAGCATCTAGGTCATTTTGTACCTCACTACTACATTTTGTTACTAAATCCTAAAGTTTGTGCGAGTATCTTACTGGGTGTTCTTGTAACCGAGAATTTAATGTCTCTGTTGCTATAACACTGGTGACAAATCTTTCTAAATAGGATATGAAAAGGTTAAAATTACTCATGTCGCTTCTGTCTGTTGCTTCTTGGCCCCTTCCACAGAGCAACCGATGTTCCTGTAGCTACCTTTTGTGACTCACATCGGAGAGTTCTTAACGGGGAGTATCCAGCTGAAGCAAATGATGATGATATGGGGCTCGATCCGTGAGCAATTTATGTTTCGTTTCGTTTCTTTTTTTCAAATTGTTTTTTTTTAGATTAGTATTTTCCTTCAACTGTCATCAGCGAAGAGAGGAACTGGCCACCCTACCTCATACGCTGATGGTCCAGAATAATGAGACCTCTAACGCTTCATCCCGCTACGGCATTTTCTATGGAACTATCTTTACCTTTACTTTTATCTTTCAACTGTCATATCTATCTATATATAAAGTAAAACGAAGCTACTATCATCTTTTGAAGTTATCCTGGAACCTAAATGAACTTGTCACTGATGATTTCAACATCTGACAAACAAAAAAAAAAAGAAAAAAAAAGTATAAGGACATACAGGACATTCCACTGGGAGGACCTACGATTGCGAAAGTCTTGAAAACCCCTGTTCCGATTGCGAAAGTCTTGAAAAGCCCTGTCCTAGACTAAAGCGGATTGTCCATGGTCTCAGGATATAATAATAAGTGATGGCAAAACAATGCATGGGTAAGATCAATTCAAGGAGGATATTAAGAAATAACGAAGAAATAGTGAGGAGGAAAGAGTATAACAGAGTCGTGAGGAACGAAACTAAGCGTAAAATGAATGTCTGCGTAAATCGAACACATGATGAACTGGTCTAACCGTCCGAAGAAACTGGACCTTTGATTTCCGCCAACACAAGCATAGCACATAAAAATGTTAGAGATCGTTACAAAGGATAAGAACAGAAGAAAAAAAAGACGTACAGAAGCAGTATGCGACGCCATCTTGATAAAAACCAACACGCCAAGTGACATAACGCGCTTTAAACGGGACACCAGTAGTCAAACTACTTGAGACACGTGCCAGAACAGTGCACAGACGAAGAAGAAGATGAAGAAGAATAAGAAAAAGGAGAAGAAGATGAAGATGAAGAAAGAGGAGGAGAAGATAATGTTGAAGTTTTTGTTTCGGTGCATTCAGAAAAAAAAGGAAAATAATCTTCCACATCTTCTATCTCAGACTAAGTCCTTATACGTGTGGCTAGTCCAGGCTTCGCGACTTTGGATCATATCACATCGTCAGCTTAACTCTATAACTAGCTGACCGTAGGAAAGCCTCCGGTTGGTACGGGGTCCTCCTTCGTTACCACACAAATTTCTGATGAATATTACAGCACGGGCAGTGGCAATTTGGCAGCGTGTGGGCACTCGAAGGTGTGAGGATTCAGGCTGTTGCCGGCGGCCGAAGGGAGAAATATATAGAGAGGAGGAGGAGAACAAAAAAAAGCTTTTATAGTGTTCAGATAATAATTTCAGGCATGCTCTAGGATGCTGTGAACTTAACTGGGAGCAGACTAGATCAGGCAAATCTGGTCCAGACTAGATTAGATAAGTCTGCTCCAGACTAGATTAGATAACTCTGGTCCGGACTAAATTACACAAGTCCGCAAAAGACTAGATTATATAAGTCCGCAAAAACAAAAAACAAAAAAAAACTAGATTAGACAACTCTGGTGACAAATCTTTCTAAATAGGATATGAAAAGGTTAAAATTACTCATGTCGCTTCTGTCTGTTGCTTCTTGGCCCCTTCCACAGAGCAACCGATGTTCCTGTAGCTACCTTTTGTGACTCACATCGGAGAGTTCTTAACGGGGAGTATCCAGCTGAAGCAAATGATGATGATATGGGGCTCGATCCGTGAGCAATTTATGTTTCGTTTCGTTTCTTTTTTCAAATTGTTTTTTTTTAGATTAGTATTTTCCTTCAACTGTCATCAGCGAAGAGAGGAACTGGCCACCCTACCTCATACGCTGATGGTCCAGAATAATGAGACCTCTAACGCTTCATCCCGCTACGGCATTTTCTATGGAACTATCTTTACCTTTACTTTTATCTTTCAACTGTCATATCTATCTATATATAAAGTAAAACGAAGCTACTATCATCTTTTGAAGTTATCCTGGAACCTAAATGAACTTGTCACTGATGATTTCAACATCTGACAAACAAAAAACAAAAAAAGAAAAAAAAAGTATAAGGACATACAGGACATTCCACTGGGAGGACCTACGATTGCGAAAGTCTTGAAAACCCCTGTTCCGATTGCGAAAGTCTTGAAAAGCCCTGTCCTAGACTAAAGCGGATTGTCCATGGTCTCAGGATATATAATAATAAGTGATGGCAAAACAATGCATGGGTAAGATCAATTCAAGGAGGATATTAAGAAATAACGAAGAAATAGTGAGGAGGAAAGAGTATAACAGAGTCGTGAGGAACGAAACTAAGCGTAAAATGAATGTCTGCGTAAATCGAACACATGATGAACTGGTCTAACCGTCCGAAGAAACTGGACCTTTGATTTCCGCCAACACAAGCATAGCACATAAAAATGTTAGAGATCGTTACAAAGGATAAGAACAGAAGAAAAAAAAGACGTACAGAAGCAGTATGCGACGCCATCTTGATAAAAACCAACACGCCAAGTGACATAACGCGCTTTAAACGGGACACCAGTAGTCAAACTACTTGAGACACGTGCCAGAACAGTGCACAGACGAAGAAGAAGATGAAGAAGAATAAGAAAAAGGAGAAGAAGATGAAGATGAAGAAAGAGGAGGAGAAGATAATGTTGAAGTTTTTGTTTCGGTGCATTCAGAAAAAAAAGGAAAATAATCTTCCACATCTTCTATCTCAGACTAAGTCCTTATACGTGTGGCTAGTCCAGGCTTCGCGACTTTGGATCATATCACATCGTCAGCTTAACTCTATAACTAGCTGACCGTAGGAAAGCCTCCGGTTGGTACGGGGTCCTCCTTCGTTACCACACAAATTTCTGATGAATATTACAGCACGGGCAGTGGCAATTTGGCAGCGTGTGGGCACTCGAAGGTGTGAGGATTCAGGCTGTTGCCGGCGGCCGAAGGGAGAAATATATAGAGAGGAGGAGGAGAACAAAAAAAAGCTTTTATAGTGTTCAGATAATAATTTCAGGCATGCTCTAGGATGCTGTGAACTTAACTGGGAGCAGACTAGATCAGGCAAATCTGGTCCAGACTAGATTAGATAAGTCTGCTCCAGACTAGATTAGATAACTCTGGTCCGGACTAAATTACACAAGTCCGCAAAAGACTAGATTATATAAGTCCGCAAAAACAAAAACAAAAAAAAACTAGATTAGACAACTCTGGTCCAGATTAGATTAGATAAGTCTTCAAGAGACTTAGGTTTAGACAAGTCTGGTCCACACTAGATTACACAAAATCCGCAAAAGACTTAGGATGTCCAACTGGCGGTCCGAGAGGTATTTTATTTGTGCGGGCGTCGAAATACACGATACCAATAAAAATATTCAATTACAAAAGTGAGCACACATAACATTTTATTTTACTCAAAACAAGCAAAATCATTTGTAAACAGACAAGAGGAGCTAAGTAAACAACAGCCAAGTCTCCTTTATTTCACAATCATCACATTTTTTTTCTCTCACTTTTGCTTAAGTTGGCGCTGACGTACGCGTAGCTCGCCATTCAAATACTGCATACAGCTGTGGCCCTAGCTGAGCACTGCAGTGTTACTCCTTCCATTAATCTTACAATTATCTCCCCATCCCGGCCGCTCTTTCTTTTATCTTGTTCCTGTCATTAATGTTACACTTACCACGTTTATAGTTTTATGACGTCACACTTTCTCTCCGTGTATGGGGAGTAAAAAAAAAAGGGAGGTGGGGGAGAGAAGAGGGGGCTGTTTGCGGAAGTAAGAACCAGAATTCGCTGTGGCAAATCCGAAGCTCGGTTCTTGCCTGTGGATATCAGAGATATTCCTTGTGCAAGCTCCTTCTTGTTCAACTTTTTTCTGCTGTCCATATATCTCATTCATCTGTGCTGTCCGTATATCTCATATATCTGTGCTGTCAGTATACCTCATATATCTGTGCTGCCCCTATATCTCATATATATGTGCTGTCCATACATCTCATATATCTGTCCTGTCCGTATATCTCATATATCTGTGCTGCCAGTACATCTCATATATATGTGCTGCCCGTATATCTCATATATATATGTGCTGCCTGTATATCTCATATATCTGTGCTATCCATACATCTCATATATCTGTGCCGTCCGTACATCTCATATATATGTGCTGCCCGTATATCTCATATATCTGTGCTGTCCATACATCTCATATATCTGTGCTGTCCGTACATCTGTGTTGTCCGTACATCTCATATATCTGTGCTGTTCCTATATTTCACATATCTGTGCTGTCCGTATATCTCATATATCTGTGCTGTCCGTATATCTCATATATCTGTGCTGTCCGCATATCTGTGCTGTCCGTATATTTCATATATCTGTGCTGTCCGTATATTTCATATATCTGTGTTGTCCGCATATTTCATATATCTGTGTTGTCCGTATATTTCATATATCTGTGCTGTCCGTATATTTCATATATCTGTGCTGTCCGTATATTTCATATATCTGTGCTGTCCGTATATTTCATATATCTGTGCTGTCCGTATATTTCATATATCTGTGTTGTCCGTATATTTCATATATCTGTGTTGTCCGTATATTTCATATATCTGTGCTGTCGCTGTCTTTTGCTCGTGTTATCTTTGACTGTTCGTTCCAATGCATTAAAAAAAATCTTCGGCAAGTGATTACTGTGTCTTTTATTATGTTTTACGCAATAAATATCTAAGTTCGCAAGGCTCTGAAGCTTATTATAACAATTTTTCCTCGAGTTTCAAATAATCAGAAATAGTTTTGTTTTTTTTTGGCAGATTTGCTGGCCGGTCCACCCCACCCCCCCCCCCCCCCCACATCTGAGGCCATAATTAGTTTGTTTTTTTTTAAATTTAAATTGCCCACATTTTCCGTACCTGGCACACTCTATAACATTTCACGAAGCTGCAAATACAAATCCTTTAGACAAATAGCTGTCTGAAAAACAGGCACGCTTTGTATTTAGCTGGGACTTGCTAAGGAAAAAAATAAATAAACAAATAAATAAAAATGAACAAAACACAAACTAGTTAGGTTTATGGCTCCCAAGCGATTTTCTACACTGCCAGATTTTTTACCATCGACATACTAAAATGACGCAAGATGTGCGCCAAAGAGTCCTACAACAAACTTCGATCTACTGAATAATGAAACTTCAATACAAAAGCAGTAGATTAAATCTAAATGTGTTAGGAAAAATCGGCTCAGTGTTATCAAAATGAACAGTTCGCTCATATGACCAGAGATGGGAACGAAACAGGGCCTTGTTTTGGGGAACTTCTCACGTTTCGCTCTGTACATATGAAACTGGGGGCGATGCACCACCAGTCAGCTGTAATGTCAAGCTTCCCTGTGAAATGGTGGTCTCCACAAAGCATGAAATTCTGATGTATGTTAAATCAAGTCTTTTGGGTCAATACGCTTCTTCTTCTTCTTCAATCTCCATGTAACTGTGAGATGTTGTTCTGTCCAGCCGATGCTGTAAAGATGTTGAGCTTACAGCATCGTAGCGGCGTGGGAGCGTGTTATGGCGGCTACTTTTTCAGTCCCGGAGTACAGCTAAAAAAGCGAGGGGGGGGGTGGAATGCTTATTTAGCAGACTCCACCACCATTGGGACTATGGAGATCCCTGTCCCATTAGCCAGGCTAGACCAGTTACCTTGGATACCAACGAAGAGGTGGGATAGGGTCTTGGTCAGCTATGATTCGCTAACTCTAGCGCTAGCTTATCAGCCGTGGGTCTCTGATTGGCCAATCGGACAGCGTCTGCACCCCTGTCACTACACTCAGTCTCCGCTTCTTTTTTTTTTTTTTTCACTTCCCGACTCCGAATCTTTCAAAAATTACTTCCGTTTCACGCTTCTATTTTTTTTTTTTTAATAATCTCCAACACCAGATTTATACACAGACAATTTGATGTTCCTTGTCAAACTTGGCTTTTCATGAAAGGTCACTTAAAGGTCATAACATCAAATATAAAAATGGGAAAAATATAAAGGATTTGGATAAATTCTGATAAGACTGTCTGTGTGTGTGTGTGTGTGTGTATATATATATATATATGATAGAAACCGCAAAGAATAGACGGGTGTGGAAATCAGCAATGACCAACGCCTATATATTGAACCGTGCCACTCTTTTAGCTCATCAGTTATCTAGTTTCTTTGTCCTGCTCTGTCCTTTTGTCCTTCAAGTTTTACTTTTGTCACTACGTATTCCAGTTTGCCTCTTCTCAAAACAAGTCCTACAAATCTGGACTGTCGTGTTCTGAATTTTGCCATAATTTCTCTTTTTCGCCCGGCCTCGATTATAACTTCTTCATTTGTTTTCTTGGCTGTCCATGATGTTCTCATCATTCTTCTTAGGAACCACATTTCCGCTGCTTCCAGTAGATTTCTGATAGAATTAGTGAGATGAGTCAAGCGAGGTGCATACTAAAGTAAAAACAATACCCAACATCTGCGCTCGTACATAATACATATTCAAGAAAAATAAAACACACACACACACACACACACACACAAATGGAAGAATTAAATCTTTGATGAACCAATGAAAGGACTCCAGACTGTATCCAATTCTAAGCTATCTGAAGTCGATGGAAAAGAAAACTTGAATATTTAAACTTACCGCAGAATACCGTATTGTTACTGAATTTTGCCGGCATGTTAGATTCTGTCTTTTAAGTTAACCGTTGTTGTTAACTACGGCTGTGAAGCTAATTCTCTTTTGCTTCCAATACCATCGTGACGCCAAGACTTAGTAGTTTCCTACGCGTAATTTTAAAAGCTTTATTCTTCTGTCCCTGTATACAGTTTATGTTTACAAGTTTGGGCATATGAGAGTAATTGCTACTTCTCTCCAATGGACTTTGGTTTCCTTCACACTGTACTGAAGAAAAATCCCGATCCCCTCCCCCTCCCTCGCGAATAGCACGGCGGGAAATACTGACTTGCACCTGACACATGCCTGTCTGCTGACTAAATGGGGGAAATCAGAAGAATATCTCTTTTAATTCATTTCTGTGAATATTCCACCTTCCCCGAGTCTACAGCATATAAAGAGAAAACTAAACAAAAATTACAGTGCAGAGCAGAAATCTCTCTCCCAAATCCCCTACCGACAGGCGTAGGATATCATGTCCTACCACAACCCTCGATCCCTTGTGCATCTCATCAGGCTTGTCACTGAGCACTTCCATCGGACATCTTTTCTCTCCGTCTACCTCTTGTTTCTTCTGCCTTCGATCTTCCTTGCTGACATTAGGTGCTCTAGCCATCCTCTTCTCCAAACATACCCCATAGATCTGGATTGTCGTTTTCCTGACCTTCATTATACTTTTCTTTGTTTCTTGTGCTTCTTTCAGAACTTCCTCGTTTAGTTTTTTTTTTTCCACTGTCCACAGAAAGAGAGTAGAAATACTTTGTAGGTAATAAAGTTGGAGCCAGTCTTCTCCAGTTTAAGAAATTATAAAAAGAAACGATCATGCTTACGTATAATAATTTATATAAATGATATAATACGTTAATATAATCATATTTTTAAAAATCCCATCGAAACACAAATTCGTCTATGTTCTCGTCCTCTCTCTCTCTCTCTCTCTCTCACTCTCTCTCTCCCTCCCCGCGCGCGCGTGTGTTTTTGATGAAGGCCCGAAGTCTAAATATTACATTATTGTTTGCTACCAGATAACGCTTGCGCCCAGTTTTAAGCGTCTCTTACAGGCTGATAACACAAGCCTTCAATCTTGATCTTCTGCTTGTCCGTACTCCATTTTTAACCGTGGCTCTAGCTTTTTCCTCTACAAAGAGACATCGCCGTTGTGTGTGTGTGTGCGCGCGCGGGTAGTTTTTTCAATTGTTATTCTTTTTTTTTTAATGTAGCTGACATTCAACCTTTTCTCATTGACGTAAGTGTGCATTAGAAGCAGAGGATTTACTGGATGTTTGTAAAGCATTAATTACTAGAAAGAGGCCAAGCCAGAAGAAAAGCTGATAAAGGACAATGGATTCAGAAATCCAATCCATATAATTAACTTGCTCCTCTTCCTGCATATTGTATTTATACAGTACAGCCTTTGATTGTTGCTTTTTTTTTGGGGGGGGGGGGTTGTGGGGGGAAGAGGAAGAGAACTGAATGCTGTCCTGTGATATTCTGCTCTGACTGATCATTATTTTTTTTTAATATTCATTGCGTGATTCATCTGAATTCGTCTTTTTTGTTTTGTTTTTGACGAACTGTTTTCTGATTTATACAGCTTTTTGTTTTTATTTTTGCTGGATTTCATGGTTGCTTTTGATGGCAGAGGACATGTACAGAACCAGCTACAGCGTGAAAGAATCTCTGTGGACGACCTCGAATAATTAGTGTATAAGTATATAACTATACACGAAGCCACTGCATTAAAGCTGTGATACATACTTTTTTCCTAGTTTATACATTGTGGACGACCTCGTTGGTTGGTTGGTGGGGTTTTTGTATAAGACAGGCTGTGAAATGAAAAATGTGGGAATTTTACACTCAACTTGCACTGATCTTTTCAGGATTCTGCAAGACTGCGTTGTTTGATGCTAGGTTGCTCGTTGTGTTATAGATGATCTCTTCACTCTGTGAGTTATTCGTTGTGTTATAGATGATCTCTTCACTCTGTGAGTTATTCGTTGTGTTATAGACGATCTCTTCACTCTGTGAGTTATTCGTTGTGTTATAGATGATCTCTTCACTTTGTGAGTTATTCGTTGAGTTATAGATGATCTCTTCACTCTGTGAGTTATTCGTTGTGTTATAGATTATCTCTTCACTTTGTGAGTTATTCGTTGTGTTATATATGATCTCTTCACTTTGTGAGTTACTCGTTGTGTTATAGATGATCTCTTCACTCTGTGAGTTACTCGTTGCGTTATAGATGATCTCTTCACTCTGTGAGTTATTCGTTGTGTTATATATGATCTCTTCACTTTGTGAGTTACTCGTTGTGTTATATATGATCTCTTCACTTTGTGAGTTACTCGTTGTGTTATATATGATCTCTTCACTTTGTGGGGTCCAGACTGTCTACTAAACACTAGCTCAGCACGTATAAAGGTTTAGTTATCTTCTTCCCGTCTAAAACTTCGAGTATAATAAAGTATTTCGTCTGTCTGTTAGAGCACGCACTTTGTTAAGACAAGGATGTATGTGAATGGTCGTGACGAAAGTGTAGTACAAGAAGATCTCTTTGCTTGTGTGGGACGAACAAACACAAAGGAACAAGCTTTGTCTACAGACGAACATTCACAGTCAGATCAGCTGAGGCAGGTTGACCAGTTTACAGATGAGGACAAAGTACATCATGATAAACGTACATAACTCCATACACGCAAGAAACAAATAACAGTCATTATTTTCCAGCCGTCCAGCCGCAGCCATCCTCCACGCATCAAGGTCAAGATCACAGCTTCCCTTCTCCCCGTCTCAGTTTTTCGCGGCCATGCTCTCGTGAACTCGCTAAAGCCTTTGCCCTGTAGTGTATTACATAATTCAGCATTGCTAAAGTCTTAGTGTATTATATACTTGAGCATCGCTGAAGCCTTTGCGCTATAGCATATTTGCTACTTGATCATTTGCTAAAGCCTTTGCCTTATAGTATATTTTATACTAGAGCATTGCGCAAACCGTTGCCTTATAGTATATTTTATACTTGAGCACTGCTCAAGCTTTTGCCCTGTAGTATATTATATCCTTAGCCCTACTTGAGCATTGCTCAAGCCTTTGCCCTGTAGTATATTATATACTTAGCCCTACTTGAGCATTGTTCAAGCCTTTGCCCTGTAGTATATTATATACTTAGCCCTACTTGAGCATTGTTCAAGCCTTTGCCCTGTAGTATATTATATACTTAGCCCTACTTGAGCATTGTTCAAGCCTTTGCCCTGTAGTATATTATATACTTAGCCCTACTTGAGCATTGTTCAAGCCTTTGCCCTGTAGTATATTATATACTTAGCCCTACTTGAGCATTGTTCAAGCCTTTGCCCTGTAGTATATTATATACTTAAAGTAAGAGAACAAATATTGTAGGATTAAACCTCGAAAAAATCGTAGACAAAGCACTTTAGTGAGACGTGCTTTGTCTACGATTTTTTCGAGGTTTAATCCTACAATATTTGTTCTCTTACTTTACCGTACCAAAACCTCGTAGTTTCCTATTTATAAAAAATATTATATACTTAGCCCTGTAAACACTACTGCTATACAAGAATGACAGTTCGTTAGACAAGAACTGCTGCTAAACATCCAGATAAACTATAAAATGTGAGAGCACTAACTCCAGATTACTCAGTCCTGGTCTTGTCTTATCTCTTCTCTCCTCTAGCACAACTGGAGTCCATGAAAAGACTAATACTTCTCTAACTTTATCAGTAAATTCTGAATCCTATAATAGAAATGAATTTTGTACCCTCCTATATATATATACTAAATATAGACATGCTTTAGATCCCTGGAATATAAACATTTTTTGATCCTGCAGATCATGCAACGTCAACAAGTTTTAGATCCAACATGTTTTAGATCATACAAACATCAACAAGACTTAGATCCTACAAGCATCAACAAGTTTTAGATCATACAACACCAACAAATTTTAGATCCTACAACACCAACAAGTTTTAGATCTCACAAGTACCAACAAGTTTTAGATCATACAACACTAACAAGTTTTAGATCATACAACAACAACAAGTTTTAGATCCTACAACACCAACGAGTTTTAGATCATGCAAACATCAACAAGTTTTAGATCATACAACAACAATCCTACAAGAATCAATAATTTTTAGATCTTACAAACATCAACAAGGTTTGGATCCTACAAACATCAACAAGATTTAGATCCTACAAACATCAACAAGGTTTAGATCCTACAAACATCAACAAGTTATAGATCTTACAAACATCAACACGTTTTAAATCCAACGATATTGGCAACACTATAAGAGAAAAGGCTAACCTCGTACTTAAAATATTCATTTATTCTTACTCTTAAACAGTGTCTTTCCGCTTGCCCTTGTATATGAACGCCCGGTTATTGTCTGATTAAATTTTAATCCACAAGAACCTTACAATCAATAAATTAAGCAAAGCTCTCCTAATACTCGCAATCGCATGAAACTATCCACGCTAGTTTTACACAATGTTGACTGTGAGAATTATACGGAAATCTTCGCAACCTTCTTTGTTGTTTCAGCTATAGTGGTTCCATTTTTTTTTAACTAAGATGATTGTATATGATAAACCGTCCAGTTATCCATCTATCCATTCATCCATCATTCATTCATCCATCAATCCATACCTGTATGCTGTACATGTTATGTGAACAGGTAAGGGGAGGGGGGTAACTGAGTGGTGAATGTTCATTAGGAAGCATGAATACAGGTGTGTTTGAAAAAACAGCTGGATAGAAATACGGTCAGACAGACAGTCGGACATACAGAGACAGACAGACATAGAGAAGACAATCAGACAGGCATACAGACAGGCAGATAGATTGATAGACAGACAGACAGACAGACAGACAGACAGACAGATAGATAGATAGATAGATAGATAGATAGATAGATAGATAGATAGATAGATAGATAGATAGATAGATAGATAGGAAAAATAAAATGATGACCTGCTTTAGTTTTATTTGAAAAACAAAACAAAACAAAACAAAACATTATTTCACAATCCCGTGCCATTTACACGTCACATGACATGAGTCATAATTATACCTGTTGCCAGGTAAGCACGATGTGTGTGTGTGTGTATTTGGGGGGAGGAGGGGGATGCATCCAGAAAATTACTTTGTTTTGAAGAAGAAGAATAAGAAATTTTTGTAAAACCTAAGGGAATCTTCATAGAAACCACAAGCAAACCGACGTCACTGATATCTTGTGGGTCACTGTTACGCACTCCTTGATATCGACTGTTCTCTGAGGCGTGGAGTCCACACGCGTCACGCTACAGTGGATCGGTGAAGTTGGGGTGCATGATCTAGCCGAGAATTAAAATAGAAGAAGAAAAAAAAATCAATGGAGGCTGCACGTGGCCATGACATAATTTTGAGCAGAGGTACGGAATGTCTTGCTATGCCAGGGGAGAGAGAGAGAGAGAGAGAGAGAGAGAGAGAGAAGATGGCGATGAATTATGTTAAAGCAGAAATGAACAGCATGCAAAAACAGCTGTGGCACCACACACAGACTGGCTGCAGACTGTGAAAAGTGGATATAAGTTGTTGCTATTCTGCACGACGTCACAAGGCGTAATAGTGGTGATCGCTTTAGTTGATCACAGACTTGGATGGATGGATGGATGGATGGATTTCCTTGTCTGGTGGATGAGATATAGCTCTGTGATGCCAATTGCCTGTTTTATGCACGTACAATAATTCTGGGCAGCTTTGTTAACGAGACACGACTGAGAGAATGTATAAAACTGAATCAAAATATCCCTTCCGGCACCCGATGATGCATGTCCGTTTACCGCTCTGTTCCCGAATGTTTTGATCATCATCTCAATGATGATGAAGATGAAAGTAAAGAATATGTACTGGCTTCAGAAAACTGACATGGTTTTCGTCATTTTGGGCCAGTGCTGTCCTGGAAGCGAAAGCGAATTTGGACTGTGTCGGACAGTAAGGGAAATAACAAAAGACTCAGAGCAACAAGATATTTGGAATGAAGTTGGATTCGTTAGAAATGTACCATTTCAGAAAGAATATCAGCTGAAGTTGTACAGTAAACAAATAAAGAAGTTGGGCTCATGGAATAAACAAACAAAGAAGTTGGGAATCATAGAATAAACAAATAAAGAATTTGGACTCATACAATACACACAAAAAAGAAGTTGGAGTAGTACAGTAAACAGATAAAGAAGTTGGGCTCATGCAATAAACAAATAAAGAAGTTGAGCTCATGCAATAAACAAATAAAGGAGCTGAACTCAGACAATAAACAAATAAAGAAGCTGAACTCATATAATAAACAAATAAAGAAGCTGAGCTCATACTATAAACAAATAAAGAAGTTGAGCTCATGCAATAAACAAATAAAGAAGTTGGAGTAGTACAGTAAACTAACAATGAAGCTGGACGAATACAATAAACAAACAAAGAAGCTGGACACATACAATAAACAAACAAAGAAGCTGGACACATACAATAAACAAACAAAGAAGCTGGACGAATACAATAAACAAACAAAGAAGCTGGACACATACAATAAACAAACAAAGAAACTGGACACATACAATAAACAAACAAAGAAGCTGGACACATACAATAAACAAACAAAGAAGCTGGACGCATACAATAAACAAACAAAGAAGCTGAACTCAGACAATAAACAAATAAAGAAACTGGACTCATACAATACGATAAACAAATAAAGAAACTGGACTCATACAATAAGCAGATGAAGGATTTTGCGTGATAATTTCGAAGCTCTGATCTGCACACGAAAGGACCTTTTTCCACGGTCAGGTTAGCAGCACGTTCAGAAAAGCCATTGTGAGTTACGCAGAACAGGGTCTTGACCAGCATACGGTTATGACAACTCTCCCGGCAACATTTTATCCACATGGTTTGACTGAATGACAAAAAAGAGACTCCCTTATATATAATAATAATAATATAGATAATATTTATATAAAACGATACTGCAGACAGTCGAAGACATGTTCTTATGTGCCGACAGCTTGTGAATGATTAATGAGCAGAATGAGCAATGCGGTTGCGTGAATGCGCGATGGAGAAAAAAAATGTATATATCATGTTACGGGCACAATCTGCTGCCATCTTGAACGTCATCATTATCCCCAGACTCTGGCAGGTCATACCCGGTAATGGAAATGTGCTCATCAATTTTCATTTTGGCTGAAATAAGGAGGGGCTGATAAATGTTCTTCTTGATTGTTCCAAATTTGTAGAGCTTTCTTGCGCTGAAAAATCCCTTGGCTGAATATGAAGTACGGTGTTTATGAGATACTTTATGGCTTCATGTTCTGAAGATGAAAATGAGTTAACGTTGTCTCGTGGAGCTTGAGCGTGCACTCTTTAATGGTTGTGATCAATCGTTTTTCATGAAACGGTTATTTTAATCCTTTTATCTTCTTCAACCTGGGAGCTCCTCTGTTCTATAATCCGTCATCGATCAATCCATCAGATCATGTTCTGGCTATCTTCTGCAGGTCGTTCCCACCCGATTTCATGTCCGACCTGGCGTCGCTTCTCACTGTTCCAGTTGTTATCTGAGCGAGTCTCATTGTTATGGGTGTTATCTGAGCGAGTTTCATTGTTCCAGTTGTTATCTATGCGAGTCTCATTGTTCCAGTTATTATCTGAGCGAGTCTCATTGTTCCAGTTATTATCTGAGCGAGTCTCATTGTTCCAGTTGTTATCTGAGCGAGTCTCATTGCTCTGGTTGTTATCTGAGCGAGTCTCATTGTTCCAGTTGTTATCTGAGCGAGTCTCATTGTTCCAGTTGTTATCTGAGCGAGTCTCATTGTTCCAGTTATTATCTGAGCGAGTCTCATTGTTCTGGTTGTTATCTGAGCGAGTCTCATTGTTCCAGTCGTTATCTGAGCGAGTCTCATTGTTCCAGCTATTATCTGAGCGAATCTCATTGTTCCAGCTATTATCTGAGCGAGTCTCATTGTTCCAGCTATTATCTGAGCGAGTCTCATTGTTCTGGTTATTTTCTAAGCGTTCCTACTCTATTCTATAAAGTTTGATTAAGAAAAATTGTGTGTGTGTGTTTTTAGCCTTCATAACCATCTTGTGCCACCTCCTTGAACGAAGAATATTGGTTTTAGTGTATCTCCAACTTGTTTCTTCCTCTGTTTTCACACTGCACTTAACGTTGTATGTTAGACTGGACGCATAGGGCGGAGTAGATGCAGAGCAGTAAATCAGAAATTACAAAGTGGATATGCTAAGATTTTTTTTAATCGAGCCAATCCATTTGCTGGTCCATGGACGGGCAAAAATTCTTCCATGCCGGTGGATTTTATTATTATTATTATTATGTGCCGTGCCGGACAGCGTTGGCGATAATGCTTCTCCATCTTGCGCGGTCCTTGGTGTTTCCGATTAGTTCAGATACTTTTCTTTTTCCACGCCATTTTGGTCAGACCACTGAGATATTTCTCTCCTGGTCTTCCTCTCTTCCTCCCCACCCCCAGCCTTCCTCTCTTGCGTTTCCCCTTGGCCTTGCTCTCTTCCTTTCCCCTTGCCCTTCTTCTCTTCTTTTTCCTCTTGCTCTTCCTCTCTTATTTTCCTCCTTACTTTCCTCTCTTCCTTTTTTCCCCCCTTGGCCTTCCTCTCTTTTTTTTCCCCTTGCTCTTCTTCTCTTCCCCCCCCCNTTGTTCTTTCTCTCTTTCTTTTTTCTCCTTGACTTTTCTTTCTTTCTTTTTCCCCTTTGGCCTTCCTCTCTTCCTTTTCCCCCTGCCCTTCCTCTCTTCATTTTTCCCCCTGCCCTTCCTCTCTTCCTTTTCCCCCTGCCCTTCCTCTCTTCCTTCTCCTCCCTTGGTTTTCCTCTCTTTCTTTTTTCCCCTTTGGCTTTCCTCTTTTTACCTAGGCATGATCTTTATAAGAAAAGCTTTAGTTATTCTGCTGCCCATCTTTGGAATACCTTAACATCCTGTATAAAAAATATAAATTTTACTCCTTCCTACAACTACAAAATTTCTCAATATCTATTTGATGTCGACTACATGCCTCGGTTCAAAGGACTGTTATAGCCGGAGGTTGGGTGGGGATATGCTCTCCACTTCAATTAAATATCTCCAAGGTATGCGTCTCAAATAGCCCCTGACAGTCAAATCCAGCTCCTGCCTTCCCGTGGCGGAACTGTTCACACTGACAGGAGAAGGGGAAAAGGCGAACATCTGGCGCGTTTCGGGTAGATGAGAATCTTGTTTGGTAGCTCATATAGGAGAAGAAAACTCCGAAAACTCGCTGCTGGCGAGATTCTTCAGCTGCCGTGCGTGTGGTGAAACTCCTCCCGGCGAATGAAGAAAAATGGGACTAGGGTTGCCGAGCAGAGTCGCCGTGGAATAGGTGAAGGAAAGGATTAAGTGAAGTAATCAGTAGTATCGAGGTCAGTATAACTCAAATCACGGCACCTCTGCTCTAGAGGCCGGCCACTTCCTACATACACCCATACTGCTGACGAGATTCTTCAGATGCCTCGCGTAGAGTGAAACTTCCCCCAGCCAACGAAGAAAATGCGAAAAAGCAATTAGTTTTGCCGTGCGGCACCGATGTGAAAAGGTGATGGAAAGGATAAAGTGAAGTTTAATCGGTATGTCCAGTAGTCTCGCGGCGAGAGCTACTCATACCACGGCACCTCTGCACTAGAGGCCGGCCACGTCCGATATACACCCATACTGGTGAAATATGCCTAAACCGGCTTAACCCAGGGGTGAAACTTGATGACTACTCATATCACGGTACCTCCGCTCTAGAGGTCGGTCATGTCCTAAACACGCCCATACAGGGATAATATGCCTAAACCGGCTCAACCCAGGGGTGAAACTTACTAGTGGCGAGGATTCGACCTCCTGGACAAAAGCTCCGTCCTGGTCACAACTAGGAAGGGTAGCGGCCACGACCACAAAATGCTAAATCGGAGACACTGGACCAGGGCAGTCTAGATAAGCAACCATCTCTCGCCCGACGGGGATGTATGCGTATCCTAATCACGCTGAGGTTTTCCAATGAGAAAGTTCAATGCTGCACTGGATGGGCAACCACCTCTCACCCGGCGGGGATATACTGATATCCAATACACGTCGAGGTTTTCCGGTGAGAAAGTCCAACTCTAGATTAAACTGGTGCAACGAAAACCACGGTGTCACGCAATCCCACTTCTGCGACCCACCAAGAATTCAGGCCCAAGCCCCGCGATACTCTGAGCTTCTTGTGATCCTCTCGGGGATCTCTCGTGGGCCTCTCGGGGACCACAGGACACATCGAGGACTACAGGAGTAAGGAGTAAATTTCAGCAGGACCACGGGGCGATCTTGGTGGTAGAAGCGAACGAAGAAGAAGACTACATGTCTCCATGAATCATAAAACTTAAAAGTTATTTTAGACTGCTCTTACAGACACCGAATGCAGTTAATTGTTTGTTCTGAATAGTTCTGAAATTTTTGTTCAGTAGATAGTCATTTATATATGTATGTAGTTACTTCTGTACTGAGTGAATGGATAGGAGCGAAACGTAAATATCATATTTTATGTCTCTCAGCTTCAATGTTAGTTATGTTTGTTACATGAACAGCATATTTTTAGAATGTCTGGAATAGAGTGAAAGATGTATGATAAATGGCAGAATGCCAGACGGGCCTGTGTCCCCAATTCTTAACCCTTTTGAAATAAAGATCAATCAATCAATCAATTAAGCAAGCTCTTCCTTTTCCCTTTCCTCTCTTCATTTCCCCCTTGCCCTTCTTCTTTTCCGTTCCCCTTTCCCTTCCTCTCTTCCTTTCCCTCCTTGGCCTTCCTCTCTTCCTTTCCCCCGTTCTTCTTCCTCTCTTCCTTTTTCCCCTTGCCCTTCTTCTCTTCCTTTGTTCCCCTTGGCCTTCCTCTCTTTTTTTCTCTTTGTCTTCCTCTCGTCCTTTTTACACCTTGGCTTTCCTCTCCTTCTTTTTCCTCTTGCCCGTCCTCCTTTCGTCCCCCCCCCCCCTATTCTCTTTTTCTCCCCAACTCCCCCCCCCCCCCGCTTCCTCTTTCTTTTTTCCCCTTGGCCTTCCTCTCTTCCTTTTTTCCCCTTGGGTTTCCTCGTCCCCCCCCCCGCCTTCTTTTTTTCCACTTGGCTTTCCTCTTTCTTTTTTCCCCTTGGCTTCCTCTTTTCATTTTCTCCTACGGCTTTCCTCTCTTCATTCCTCCCCCCCCCCCTTGAGTTTTCCAGTCATTACTAGGTTCCCTAGCTTCTGTCTTCTCGAGGCACGCCCATGGACTACAAGGAAACGAGGAACTTGTGTAGATGGTGCCACAACTCTCACGTTCTCTTTCCATGTTAAAACTGTATACACTTAATGTAGTTTTAAACACTCATTTGAATCTACTGTTATTTGAGGATACGGTTGTTTCCCCTCTTTCCCAAGTACAAAGAACAGTCGTGGGTGATGCTGGCCACATTACTCTCTAATGCCCTGATAGATGAAGAACAATATGGGCACTAATGCCATATCCCGTAGGTGCCTCTATGGCACAATAGGGGCTATCTTTAACTTTTTTTTTTTAACTACTACAAAGAATCTGCTTTCAGAAACAGTGCTTTCTTTGAAGCCGCTGCTGCTGTTGAAGAGACCCAGAGCACTGTAATCACGTCCTGGTAATCATTTCAGTATAAATCAGGGGAAACGTCTATTTATTAATCAGCGTGAAAGATGGGAAGAAAGTCTAGGTTAATGGGAAGAAAGTCTAGGTTAATGGTCGCACGATATCCTCGCTCGTTTTCCTCTTTCTCCTCCCCCCTCTCTCCCCCATCTTCCACCCCTCCTTCTCTTTCGGTCTGTGTAGTGGAAATCTGCGTGCACTGGGTTAACATTTTCCAGCCCAGAGCGGGACCAGAAGATAGATTAGCAATGCTCTGACATGGGCGGATAGGACTGTGAATTCGATACCCCAACCTTTGACCCTCCAACTCTTCTATCCATCAGCTGTCTAACTCTGACATAAGAACTTCCCTCATAAATGATAACGACCTAAAACTTTATTCATAAATGGTAACGATTTATGAACTTTCTTCTTAAATGGTAACCCTGTGCTGACCCTCAACCAACAACACTCAGAATTACTTCCAACGGTGAATCTTCTATTCTTCTACTATTCGACTTCAGATACCTGTTTCCAACGTGAATCCTCTATTTTTCTACTGTTCAACTTCAGATACGTGTCTCCAACGTTGAATCCTCTATTTTTCTACTGTTCAACTTCAGATACGTGTCTCCAAAGTTGAATCCTCTATTTTTCTACTGTTCGACTTCAGATGCGTGTCTCCAACGGTGAATCCTCTTTCTACTGTTCAATTTCAGATACGTGTCTCCAACGGTGAATCCTCTATTCTTCTACTATTCGACTTCAGATACGTGTCTCCAAAGGTGAATCCTCTATTTTTCTACTATTCGACTTCAGATGCGTGTCATCTCATTCACAAGCTGTACCTTTATACAGACTACTACTCTGCTTTCATAACACAGCCGTGGGTGTGGGTATAGCACCTTAGTGTGAAGATTTTATTTTTATTTTCAGGTATACAGAACTCTTAGAGCCACAGAGCTGGATAAAGACATGGGTAGAGACGAGAAACAGATACCAGGAAAATAAGAAAATGTTATTAACAGTAAGTAAAACAGCATTACAGTGTTTTATAAAAGGATAATTATAGTGCTATATAAGGATTATTATAGCGCTATAGAAGAAAATTTATAGCGCTTTATAAGGATAACTATATTGCTATATAAGGACAAAAGCAGCATCAATCTTCAAGAATCTTGAGAACATATGGAATTCAAAAGTTATAAGCACAAAAACCAAGTTAAGACTATTCAATTCAAATGTAATATCCGCCCTCATTTATGCATGCGAAAGCTGGAAAACAACTAAAGAAATAGAAAAGAAATTAGACTCTTTTGAAAACAAATGCCTAAGGAAAATACTCGGCATCAAGTGGAATGAATTCAAGAACAATGCAGAGATAAGACAGATGACTGAACAACAACCAGTCTCATGGGTGATCAGGAAAAGGAGATGGACATATGTTGGTCACTTGATGAGAAGAAATGATCAGAGAATCCCAAAACAAGCTATCAAGTGGAACACAACAGGCCGAAGAAAAAGGGGCAGACCGCGTGAAACTCTGAAGAGAGGATATTATTAAGAGAGGCCAAGCTAACAGGCATAAAATCCTTTGATGAGGTTGAAAGACTCGCCAAGACAGGAAAAATTGGCGAACTACTTTACGAGCCCTATGTGACGTTTAACGGCACGGGAAGGATATAAGATATAAGATATAAGGACAATTGTATTGCTATATAAGGATAATTATAGTGCCACATAATGATTATTATAGTGATGTATCAGGATAATCGTACCTCATATTCCTTGGATTATAACAAAAAACAAACAGATGAAACAGAAATGATTATTATAGTGATGTATATGGATAATCGTACGCCATATTCGTTGGACTATAACAATAAACAAACAGATGAAACAGAAATTAGAAAAAAAAGAGATGATATGAATATAAAGGGGAAGAAACAAAAGAAAGTACTAGGTTCTCTGGCCATGTCTGAACTGTCTGCTCCTTTTAAAAAGCTGAACGAAACTGTCTGAAATCCATCTCCAACACTCCACACAGTCAGTCACTGGAATCAACTGCGATCCAACTCCAACATTCCACATAGTCAGTGGAATCAACTGTGATCCAACTCCAACACTCCACACAGTCAGTCACTGGAATCAACTGCGATCCAACTCCAACACTCCACATAGTCAATGAAATCAACTGTGATCCAACTCCAACACTCCGCATAGTCAATGGAATCAACTGCGATCCAACTCCAACACTCCACACAGTCAATCACTGAAGTCAACTAGCCATCAAACTCCCACTACTCCACGCATTCATTTTGTGGAAATGAACAGATTCTCCCATATCTCCCTGGCACATCTATCATAACCAGTATAAACGTGTTCTGAATAAAACTCTTTATCTTCGGGTATATTTACAATACCATTGATCCTAGTGACCCCTTGTATATGGAAATATGGAGGCAAGTCAGGCCATACTGCTCATGTCATAATCATTGCATCTGTGATTCGCTATGACAAAAAAAACCCCCGAATTGTTCTAGAACACGTTCACGGAACATGTTATCTGGCTGTATTTAGAGCTGTACTAATGCCGAAGGCAAGCGGAATAAAGTTCCGAGCCAAAATTATATGGTGTAGAGTTTCATTAGAATGGCTTTCATTCCAATAGCATGAACAAGCAGTAGGAAATGTCAAGATATTCTTCAATGCTCGGTGTGACAGGCTATGTCAAGACCGTGTAAAGCGCTAGCAGTTAAAAGGATATGCCCTAGATGGTGTGGAGTGATTGCAATTAACAGGATATGTCAAGATTCTATTCAATGAACGCAGGAACCAGGATATGTCAAGATTCTATGCAACGAACGAAGTAAATAGGACATGTCAAGATTCTATGTATAGATCGCATGTAACAGGGTACGTCAAGATTCTATGCAAAGGTAGCAGTTAACAGGATATGTCAAGATTCTGTCCAAATATCGCATTTAATAGGATATGTCAAGATTCTATGCAAAGATCGCATTTAATGGGATATGTCAAGATTCTATACAAATATAGCAGTTAACAGGACACAACAAGATTATATGCAAAGATCGCATTTAACAGGACACAACAAGATTATATGCAAAGATCGCATTTAACAGGACACGACAAGATTATATGCAAAGACCGCATTTAACAGGACACAACAAGATTATATGCAAAGATCGCATTTAACAGGACACAACAAGATTATATGCAAAGATCGCATTTAACAGGACACGACAAGATTCTATGCAAAGATCGCATTTAACAGGACACATCAAGATTCTATGCAAAGATCGCATTTAACAGGACACATCAAGATTCTATGCAAAGATCGCATTTAACAGGACACATCAAGATTCTATGCAAAGATCGCATTTAACAGGACACATCACATCAAGATTCTATGCAAAGATAGCAGTTAACAGGATATGTTAAGACTGTCCGCAGTGCTCGCGGGTAACAGGATATACTAGACTGCGCGCAATGCACTCTGGTAAAAGTGCTGACCGCAGCCATTACGATATGACTATCGAGTACGTATGTTCTTATATTCCTTCTCTCATTCACCACTGGAGAGAGTACTCGTTGCTGGCCTGTTCTCTCACCCAGAAAAATGTGTACTTCTAGGCCGCTTCCAGGCGACGTTCCAGTTACCCTGGCTGTAAAAATGACTACCCCACACACTCATGCTGTGTAAACAGCCTTCAAAGACTGAGATAATATTAGCCTGCAGAGCGAAGGCACGCCCAGTCTGTGCTGCACAAGAGGATGTCCGGGAATGAAAAGAAAGAAAGAAAAATAACACCAAAGGTTCAGCCTTATGAAGGATGTAATAGAATGAGTGTCCCATAGCGATGTTAATCGCCCGGGCAGTTTTGTTGCTGTTGTTTGTTTGTTTCCATTGTGATTTGTCTTATCAGTTTCTAGTCCATATCTGTCTACAGCACTTGTTTACAAATGGGGATTTCATCATTGAACTTTTGTTATTATTTGTAATCTTGTGATCTTTGGATTCATGTTGAGTGTATGCCAGCTGTGATGTTCAGTTGAGTTGATTACAAGTACCTTGGGTAAAACACCACTGTGCAAGTCTTGCCCACACACTAAAAAAGTCTTACCCATACACCGTAAAAGTCTTGCCCACACACTAAAAAAGTCTTGCCCATACACTGTGCAAGTCTTGCCCAAAATATTGTACAAGCCTTGCCCACACACTGTAAAAGTCTTGCCCATACACTGTAAAAGTCTTGCCCATACACTGTAAAAGTCTTGCCCACACACACTGTACTGTGCTAGTATGTGTGTGTATGTGTGTTCTGCAACTAGCTGAGACTTGAAGTGATAAATCTGTTTTCTTCATTCACTATTACAGAGCAGACGCTGACTTACTGCTTTACACGTGACAACAAAACGTTACATTGTTATACACCATGAAACAAAAGACAACCGCCCTGGACAAACAACCACTACAAATCCGTACACGAACGTGACCAGTTTACATGTAACCAACTCAACTCAACATCACAGCTGGCACACTCAACATGAATCCAAAGAGTACAGGACTAGGCAGTCACAAATGATAACAAAAGTTCAATGATGAAATCCCCATTTATGAAGGAGTTGTGTAGACGGATATGGACTGGAAGCTGAAGAGACAGCTCACAATGGAAACAAACAAGGAAGCTGAAGAGACAGCTCACAATGGAAACAACAAAAAAAAAAACTGTCCGGGCGATTAACATCGCCATGGGACCCTCATTCTGTTACAAGGAAAGACATTGTTACGACTACAGCAAGATGACCAGAAACATCAACAACATTATATTTATCAGCATCCAAGTTTTGCTGACCACAAACAAAAAAGTATTACATTTATCAGCACACAAATGGTGGTGATCGTGAGTTAAAACAATATCACACTCGTCAGCAAACAAACTACACCCCTCCGCCCTCGATAATATATGGGGGTCATTTCATTTCCCTAAACTTTCCATTACGACAGCATAAACAGCAGTCAGCAGATTCCCTACGTCTTATCCTCAACATCCTCAAGACGGAACATAAATAAACGCACTTACGTCATAACAGCAACCGTACAAGTGCTGCTATCAGCATGATCTGACGTAGTTCTACTGGCACAAAATAGAACAACTACACCGATAATTCTAAACCATGAGACCTGGAATTTCTGACTGGAATATTTTCAGAAACTGTTCGTGACTGACACAGATTATACTATTATAATTTTTTTTTTCGTTGCAATGTCTCTGTAAGGTTTCACTACAGAGCAGGCGGAACAATTTTAGCTGTCAATGTAGTCTGATATTCTAGAACTTTCGATCCATTCACTGAGCCAGGCTGGAAAGAAGGAAAGGAAGAAGTGTAGGAGAAGGGAGAACAGCTATCTTCTTTATTTATGGAAGTTGAGTGGATTGTTTTGTTTCGTTTAATGAAAAAAAGGTTATAACTGATTTCTTCTTCTGTTTCAGTTTTATTTGCAAAGATGGGTCGACTCCATGAATACCACCGTCAGCAAGGCGTCGACTTAGTTTAGAGCATTTCTAGTCACGTGCTTCACAGTCCAAAGAGTTTAGGAGCGAACATGAAACGGACTAGTGTGGCAGCACACTTGTCAGGGCTAAAGAATTATTGCTGGTCAAGACCCTGTCATACCTCTCAGTTAGTGCCTCCTGTATCAGGCTCAACCTGACCCAAGATTTAGGGATTGCCATGTTCCTCATGCCAATCCCCCAAAACACTTTATTAGTAAAGACCCCCCCCCCCCGCTGTGGAGACCATGAGCCCTGCTTTGCCAACCTACAGTGGCACATTAGCCCGTTGATAGAAACGCCACGAAGAACTGTGATGGGGTCTTGGCCAGAGCTCCAGATCACCCGTCCCACACCTTCCCCCTATGCCCTCACTCTAGCACCATATATTTGCCTCCACTCTAGAAATTGGTGGCCCACAGGATGAGTAGTTAGGGGCTCGGTATACTAATTCTGTGGTACTATGTTCAAGTCCCAGCAGTAGGGATTATTTCTGATACCATCACACCAAAAAAAAAAAGGCCCCGGGGACCACCTAGCCTCTAAAAATGGGTGCCAGGCGTGATACTGAACACGTCATAGTTTCATGTGCTGAAGGTCTTGACCCTAACACCGTATTTCTAATATGCCTTAATTACAAGGAAACAGGGACTTTTACTGCTGCTCTAGAAATTACAGCAAAACCACCGCAGTATCATCACATTCCATTATACGTAATTCAAGATCTTCGCCTGGGGAATAACTGAAGTTCGTGGTTGCAGGAGACCATCAAACAATCCAACAATTCATTACTCACTGCTGTTATCACGTCATTCACATTAATCATTTATTGCCACTGTCACCTTTCCGCCTACCCGCCATTTTGCCGGAATGGTCATCGATTGCCCGTGAGAACCTCGCTAATGGTCGTCCAAGGTAGTCGTGTATGTTATCTTAAGAGAATGATCGATTGAATGTCCAGACCTTAATGCCAGCCGGCCCTGCCATTTTCACTTTTCCCAACCTTGTAACGGCCATCGGTCACAGCAGATACTCAATCATGAGCGACATTTGTGCTTCCTCCTTCCAGAGCTGGATCGCTTTTCAGAATCTGCCAGACAGGTCTTAATGGTCTGAGGAGGCTCCAAAATTATATAAGACAATCCAAGTAGCCAAACTTATTTGAGGGGCGTTGCAAAAGAAAGAGAGGAAAAACAAGACACTTGTATGCCACAGTTGATATAAGCATCCATCAATATGGAAACTCAGCAGAGGACAGACAGACCACATTTTCGGGTGCGCTAGTTCAGGGAGAGCAGTTTGTTCCATCAAAACTAACTAGCTTTCTCTCTCTCTCTCTCTCTCTCTCTCTCTCTCCGACTTAAGCTTGGACATTTACGCAACCCCGCTGATGCTTGCAGCTGGCGTTATCCAACATACTGGTAGCTTGGAACCGCACGTATTAAGCGTAAAACATCGACGACGCCGTCAACGTATGTTTCAAAGTAACAAACAGCAGAACATAACATCTAAGCTAGGCCTGTCTTAGGAACCCTATCTCCCATAAGTTTTCATCTCTATCTTTTTCTTGTAAGCTTTGTCTTGTCTCTTGGTACACACTTACACTGTCCCAGCTGGAATACATTTCATTTAAAGAAAAAGCGGCAACGCATTCCTGACTTTAGGGGGCGATAGCGACTGGACCAGTATGACAGCACGCTTGTCAGGGCTAAAGAAGTACTGCTGGTCAAGACCCTGTCATACCTGTCCATTAGTGCCTCCAGTAACAGGCTCAACCGGGTCCAAGATTTAGGGATCATTATGGGGTCCAAGATTTAGGGATCATTATGGTCTCCAAGCTGGTAGAGTCTGCGGAGAAACATTGCAACTTTTCCCGCTTTCTTTGGTCCACTCTGCATCTCCAAAGTATCGGCTGTAACCCACATCCTAAGCAACAGAATGCTTGTGGTTCAACACCTTCACCACAACGGCCGCTCGCAGTTCCAGAGAGACGCAACAAGAACTAGAAAGAATAACTTTAGAATGATTTTTGTATATAACTATACCACAAATTAATAAAAAAAAGTTAATGAAGCAAAATATGAACAAGAGAAAAGTACTGAGAGCAGATAACAAGTTAGTGGAGGAGGTCAAAGAATTTGCACATATTGGTAGTAGAGTAGTAGAAGATGGAGACAGCATAGAGGACATCAACAACAGACTTATTAGTGCAAACCAGGCTTTTGCAATGCTACATGCTACATAGAAATCTAAAAAAAAAAAAAAACTAAGCATGAAGGCGAAAATCAGAATATTTAAGAGTAATGTATAAGTGTACTTCTATATGGAATTGAATGCTGGAAAATCACCAAAACTACAGAAAACAAGCTGAATTCTTTCCAGACTAAACGTTTACGAAGAATCAGAAGAATATTTTGCCCAAACATCATCTTTTCACTACAGTATCCAATAATTATTGTCATTGCGTTCTTTTTATAGGTTGGATTCTTTGTTCTTTTTCTTCTCTAAATTCTCATTAGTTATTTTTACTGTGCATGAAAGGTTGGGGTGGGGGAGCGTGATGGGGCAAAGATGTCCGATGTAGCAATCAGCGAACCATCGCTAATTTGTTAGCGTCAAGGTTGGGGAATCATAGTTAACTTGTTAGCGTCAAGGTTAAGGAACCATAGCTAACTTGCTAGTGTCAAGGTGGGGAACCATAGTTAATGTTAGCGTCAAGGTTGGGGAACCAAAGCTAACTTGTCAGCGTCAAGGTTGGGGAACCATAGCTAACTTGCTAGCGTCAAGGTTGGGGAATCATTGCTAACTTGCTAGCATCATGGTTATGGAACCATAGCTAACTTGTTAGCGTCAAGGTTAGGTAACCATAGCTAACTTGCTAGCGTCAACGTTGGGGAACCATAGCTATCTTGCTAGCGTCAAGGTTGGGGAAACATGGCTGGCGAACACCCTCTCCGTTGGTACCCCCAACAACAGGGCTAGACTGGTTAAGGAGCCATGGGTCGCCATAGTCCCCATGGTGGTGGAGTCTACTGAAAAGCACTGCACACCCCCATGCTTTTTAGCTTCACTCAGAAACTAAAAGACCTCTCTCTCTCTCTCTCTCTCTCTCTCACTCACTAAATCACTCACTCATTCATATATTAATATTCCCTCCCCATCCCCAACCATCTCACCCCTTCATCCTGCCTCAGCTTGACAGGAAACGTCCGCGGTTTTTTTTTTCCATGAACTGGGCAACTACCGAACACGTGGCCGGTGCTCAGCAGACCTGGGATAAATACAAGCAGAGGCCATGTCAAAGCTTTTCATAGTTTAATTATTTCAAATATTATGAAGCAGTTCTCCCGGTTTTTTCTTTATAATTTGATACATTCCAAGCCTGCAGGTGCCGATGACTTCTAGAACCAACAGTTCTACAAGCATTGGGCGTGACATTAATGTAAAGACCCACCAGGATCTCAAATATATTTTGGTCCATGACGACCTCCCTCTAACCACCTCCCCCCCCTCTCCCCCGCCGCCCCCCGCCCAGTTCTTGTGAAATGCCTCCACAAGTTGTTTTCTATATGCATTTTGTCACAAACTTCATTGTCAAATGAGATAATGACGAGAAAATTTCCCATGTGATCTTAAATCCTGCCTTCTCTTTTTTTTAAATTGTTACCTGGTCTCATTCTTGCAGTTTGGAATTCTCGAGTTTTTCTGGGTTTTTTTTAAAAACAATATTTATGTACAGGCTCAATTCCGTACTCGTGCAGCTGTAAAAATATTTATGTACAGCCTCAATTCCTTAGTCTTGCAGCTGTAAAAATATTTATGTACAGGCTCAACTCCGTACTCTTGCAGCTGTAAAAATATTTATGTACAGGCTCAACTCCGTACTCTTGCAGCTGTAAAAATATTTCATGACTGGTGGAAAAGATGACTTTTAGACAGATGTAAAACGAGTGCCCCACCTACACGCTGTAACCAGCTCTCAAATGTGGCCCACGGCAATTCATCTTTATGAAAAGCTGTTGATAATTTACAGCTCTTGGCATCACAGCAAAGCTTGTATGTGAAACTAGATTAATCATGTAAAAATGTACGCCAAAACAAAAACAAAACCCCACACGAATCAGTCTTGTATGATTAGTACAATGAGTAACCACGCGAGAGTGCTTCGAATTCCCACAGCCCACAGACTAAAAACTAGATGCAACAAGAAAGAAGATAACGAGAAGACTCGCATACATAAACGTAACAGGGAGGAACATTCGCGAACTTCAAAGAAACCACTAGAGTTAACTCTTTCGCTCCATAACAACCCTGGCAGTGTTGGTAGGTCTTAAAGAAATCAATAGAATTAACTCTTTCGCTCCATAACAACACTGCCAGTAATGGTAGATCTTAAAGAAACCAATAAAGTTAACTCTTTGCTTCAGAACAACCCTGGCAGTGTTGGTAGATCTTAAAGAAACCAATAAAGTTAACTCTTTCGCTCCAGAACAACATATGCAGTGTTGATAGGCCTTAAAGAAAACCAACAGAGTTAACTCTTTCGCTCCAGAACAACCCTGGCAGTGCTGGTAGATCCTGCATGTCTACGCGAAGAGCGATATTTAGGCACAAGTCTAAAAAAAAAAAGCAGCACATTTCTAACCCATATTTTTAAGTACTGTATAGAGCAATATCTTCCACCCTTTTTTTACAAAAAACTTTTCCGGAATTTCTCATTAAAATTTATTCTTGTAGAGAATCCAGATTAAATCAAGAGTGAAAGAGTTAACGATTCGGGAAGACAGCGTAACTCTCTTTAATGATAAAGAAATGCAAACCTTTCCCGTGGTGTATTTCAAGACTGATGCACACATTCATGATGAACTTCATGTAACTTCCATGAACATGAAATACAGCCGCCATCCCCGCCCCGGTTGATCACTGAGACCAGATAGAAGATAGTTTTGAATTAGGGTGAATTACATTAAAAAAAAGCAGCCACCTGTAGATAAGGGTAAACATTCCAGCAAAAGTAAACCTTCTTGTTAAAGGCAAACGAGTGTATCTGAGTGATATTTTTAAAGCGCAACCTTTGATTTTGTGGCGCCTACAGAGAGAGCGATATCGTTAGTGCTCGAGATTTGCCAGCCAAGAACGGCATGTTCTGACGCCAGAAACGATGAGGTGGGGGGGGGGGGGGACGACTGATCTGATATGACCAACATCAGTGGTTTTCAAAGTCTGGTATGCAGTGGCTTATTTTTTAAAGGCATGTTTGTATGTCACTGTTCGTAATTTGTACAGAAAGACCCCCCCCCAAAAAAAAAGTGTTAGAAGTTAGCGATGTTTCTCTTTCTTCGCATTTTTTTCCAGAGAGAGAGAGATAGAGAGAGAGATAAACAGTTCCACCATCTCTTCACCTCTTTTATATACTACTTTCAATTACCCTCGAGTTACAATGGCGTTATGTTCCGATGAGTCAATCGTAAGTGGAAAATATCGTAAGTTGAAAACATCGCAAGTCGAAAATGAATGTGATAAATAAATACTTATATATTTGTAAGTACACAAATAACTGCTATCACTGAACAAGTATATAAACACAAAAGTACTATAACTAACTAAATACCGGTAATAGAGCTTCTCTATTAAATAATCTACTGCACCGCTTTTGCAATATCGTAATGTCGACACATGGTAGGTCGTACCATCGTAATGTCGACATATCGTAAGACGAACCATCGTAAGTCGAGGGACACCTGCAGCACCTATACTTTCAACACTGCACTCATTTTATGTGAATATCCTGTTTTGCCACTCAATGCAACAAATTATATGTACAACACTTTCTACTGTGCCTGGCCTTGCAGGTAAACTGCCTCTAACCAGAGGATGTTTATGTTACATAAATGTCGAAATGTCGATATATATATATATATATATATATATATATATATATATATATATATATATAGATATATATATATATATATATATATATATATATATATATCACTTGGATCACAGACTACAACCCAGTCCTTTCGACTCATTAAGTTAGTTCACTATAAAATGTGCTACTCCTCTACTACTGACCGACACAGGAAATATGTATATCCTTTCACTGGCGTCTTATATTCAACATTATATCGCGACGGAAGTGCATGGATGCTCTCTATTTTTAGGAGGTAAAAAAATTAAATTTAAAAAAAAACTTCCGCTGAATGGAACGTTACGCATGCGCAGTGTGTTTACGTGCCAAGAACGAGTACTCTACTCAACAGCAAAAACAAAAAGTTTTAGAGTGTACCTAACAGCTGTTACGTGCCGGGGGGGGGGGGGGGCTTCTGGGAGTTAAAAGTTTTATGTTTCTTGGTGTTGTCTTTTGTTGTGTGGAATATTTGAAAAAAGAAGTCATACTTGTTTCAGGACGGTTTCTAAATACCGGGAGGGGGGGGGGGGGCAGGTAGTTTGTGATAGTTTCACGACGGAAGACAGTGGGCACGGCAGGTAGAGTGTGATAGTTTCACGACGGAGGACAGCGGGCAGGGCAGGTAGTTTGTGATAGTTTCACGACGGAGGACAGCAGGCAGGGCAGGTAGTTTGTGATAGTTTCACGACGGAGGACAGCAGGCAGGGCAGGTAGTTTGTGATAGTTTCACGACGGAGGACAGCGGGCAGGGCAGGTAGTTTGTGATAGTTTCACGACGGAGGACAGCAGGCAGGGCAGGTAGTTTGTGATAGTTTCACGACGGAGGACAGCAGGCAGGGCAGGTAGTTTGTGATAGTTTCACGACGGAGGACAGCGGGCAGGGCAGGTAGTTTGTGATAGTTTCACGACGGAGGACAGCGGGCAGGGCAGGTAGTTTGTGATAGTTTCACGACGGAAGACAGTGGGCACGGCAGGTAGAGTGTGATAGTTTCACGACGGAGGACAGCGGGCAGGGCAGGTAGTTTGTGATAGTTTCACGACGGAGGACAGCAGGCAGGGCAGGTAGTTTGTGATAGTTTCACGACGGAGGACAGCAGGCAGGGCAGGTAGTTTGTGATAGTTTCACGACGGAGGACAGCGGGCAGGGCAGGTAGTTTGTGATAGTTTCACGACGGAGGACAGCAGGCAGGGCAGGTAGTTTGTGATAGTTTCACGACGGAGGACAGCAGGCAGGGCAGGTAGTTTGTGATAGTTTCACGACGGAGGACAGCGGGCAGGGCAGGTAGTTTGTGATAGTTTCACGACGGAGGACAGCGGGCAGGGCAGGTAGTTTGTGATAGTTTCACGACGGAGGACAGCAGGCAGGGCAGGTAGTTTGTGATAGTTTCACGACGGAGGACAGCAGGCAGGGCAGGTAGTTTGTGATAGTTTCACGACGGAGGACAGCAGGCAGGGCAGGTAGTTTGTGATAGTTTCACGACGGAGGACAGCAGGCAGGGCAGTAGTTTGTGATAGTTTCACGACGGAGGACAGCGGGCAGGGCAGGTAGTTTGTGATAGTTTCACGACGGAGGACAGCAGGCAGGGCAGGTAGTTTGTGATAGTTTCACGACGGAGGACAGCAGGCAGGGCAGGTAGTTTGTGATAACTATACGACGGAAGACAACGGGTACGGCAGGTATTTTGTGATAGTTTCACGACGGACAATTAAGTCGTCGCCGGAATAATGCTTGTCTGCCCAGTCCCGTTATTACGGGTTAATTTGGTATTTTGATAGGATCTACGGGCCGGCCGCCATCATTGTTTATTGATCGACCTACAGGTATCCATCTTTAAGACCTTAAGACCTACTTTTTTTTTTACTCATTTATTTTTGCGACTCTGTGTGTGTCTTTGTCCTCTTTGTCGGTATTCCTTTGAGTATAATCACTCACTCACTCACTTACTCACTCATTCACTCACTCACTCACCCACTCACTCACCCATCCACTCACTCACTCTCTCTATCTCCATCTGATCATTATTTACTCTACTCTTTTATTCTGGCGGCTCTAGAACCTTTTTCTTCTTTTCTTCGGAGTCCAATGATTTTCTTTTAAAAAAAACATTCTGTCAGCCTCCTTTCTAAGCTTCTTTCTGTCTATCATTCGACTCCTTTAGTTCCTCCTCCTCCTCTCCATTATAGTTTCTATACCTCTTCCTTGACCCTGTACAAACATTAAAGACATACGCACACCACTGAATTCATTCTAAGTACAGACTGAACACCGATTTTCCGGCATCTTTAGTTCCTGAGGAATGCCGGAGTAGAGAAAGTCGCTCAACAGCAATGCTAAAAACAGACTGCAAAAGACAGGGAAACAAAAAATTGCAGCAGAAAGCACTCGTACATAGCTACATAGTGGTATCTAAAGGACGCCCAGTAAAATTTGTGTCTTAATTTTCACCAAATTAAAAAGAGGCGCCATAATATCCGTTTCCATGAACTCGGTAGAGAAAGAAAAAAAAAGTACACGGTTATTAAATATTTTAATTTACGAAGCACGAAAGAACTGATATTGATCATACAGAGAATCAGACAGGAAATCTTGAATATATCAGCCAACAGTCATTGCTTTCGAATACATGGGGTGATTTAAAAAACAAACAAAAAAACAAAACAAAAAAAAAAACCCTTTCCCCACTGCTACAGGATACAAAACACTTTCTCTGTTGGTACAGAACATAAACACTCCATTCTACAAGATACAAAAGCGATTTATCAATTGCTATAAACACTCTCCACTGTATGGGATGAAAAACACTTTCTACATTGCTAAGGAAACAAAACATTTTCTCCACTGCTAAAGGACGCAAAACAATTTCTCTTTTTTTTTTTGCCACAAGACGCAAAACACTTTCTCTTTTGTCACAGGATGTAAAACACTTTCTTAATTTCTACGGTCGTTTTAGAAACAAAGCACTTTCTCCGTTGCTACAAGATGTAAAAGCACTTTCTCCACTGCTACAGACGCAAAACGCTTTCTCTTTTGCCACAGGATGCAAAACACTTTCTTCATTTCTGCAGTCGTTTTAGAAACAAAGCACTTTCTCCTTTGCTACAAGATGCAAAAAAAAAAAAACCACTTTTTCCAATTCTACAAGATGCAAAACACTTTGTTCACTGCTAAAGTACACTAAACAGTTTTTTTTTAAATTTCTACAGGACACAAACATCTCTCCTCTGCTACAGGACACAAACATCTCTCCTCTGCTACAGGACACAAACATCTCCGCTACAGGACAAGATACACTTTCTCCACTAACAGAGGACACCAAACACTTTCTCCTTCGCTGCAGAACACAATACACTTTCTCCTTCGCTACCCTCGCTACGGCAAACTATTCATTCTTTCACGTCACCCGACACGAAAAGTGGGCTTCAGTCCACAAAATGGTGCAGCCAATTGAAGCTTTACCTGACAAGGTCTGCATTTATCGGGCCACTTATTCTCCCAGTTCTCGCGCATCTAACGACACAGTTTTCAGCTATCGCAAATGCTCAAACTACGAAATAAAATTTATAACTGCTACAAAATGCTGAAATTGCTCCTCGCCCGAGGTATCGAAGAATTGATCACTTACATGCTACAGAAGACACAGACTACTTTTAGCCCCTGTAGTCGACTCCTGGAGCGAAATATCAAGTAATTCTTGCTGAACTCGCCTCCTACAACTTGGATGTAAGACTCTCGTTTTCATATCAGATGTAAGACTCTCGTTTTCATATCAGATGTAAGACTCTCGTTTTCATATCAGATGTAAGACTCTCGTTTCCATATCAGATGTAAGACTCTCGTTTCCATATCAGATGTAAGACTCTGATAAAAATCCCACGTGTTTAGTGAAGACGCTAGTTTGCTGGGAAACGGCTGAGAAGTATGCGATGACATTTTGATAAGCGTGCAGTACAGCGCATGTTAGCAGTGTGTCGGATCTTGTTTTAGAAAGTGGTGCTGGAGTGATTAGCTCAATAGTAAAGGCATCTGAATTTTTTTTTTTTTTTAGTTTGGTGTCCCAGTTTTATTTCAACCCTCTAAGGTCTGGCCTGACTGACTGGTTGTCTGTCCGTCTGTCCATATCTATCCATCTATCTGTCTTGTTCGTCTATCTATCTATCTATCTATCTATCTATCTATCTATCTATCTATCTATCTATCTATCTATCTATCTATCTATCTATCTATCTATCTATCTATCTATCTATCTATCTATCTATCTATCTGTCTATCTGTCTGTCTGTCTGTCTATCTATCTATATGTATGCCTGTCTATATGTCTGTCTGTCTTCGTCGTTCACCCTCTAGAGGGCGCTGGTTACGTTTTTTCGGTCCAACACATCCGACTTCGGTTCGGTATATGTTCGAGACCAGATTCGGGGTCTCACTACGATCGGTAAAACAAGGTCTTGGCCGACTAACCCTGACGGGAGCACCCAGCTCTGGGTCACTGACCCGTTACCTCATTCAGCCTGAGCATTGCACATCCCCCCACTGTTCATAACCCTCGTCACGATCCTTGTTCGTCTCTTAAGAGGATGAGACGGCCCAGGTCCAAGAAGATCTGTCAGCAAGTCTATTAGACTACCCTGAACAATATTTATCGGTGTATTAAGGAAAACAGACTTTCTTCTAATAAAAAATACATTACAAATGTACGCCATCAAGCAAAAAACTCGTAGCGGACGAAAAAAAAACAAAACTGGATGGCTCGAGATGGGTCTGTTGAGAACATAAGAAGATTACAAACAGACCACAGGGATGAAATTTAACTTACCGGGCGTTTAATAAGAGAGATCTTGTCCGTACCGATGCCGCGTTGTGCCGGGTGTGTCCCACACACACCGCCGCTTTTGTCTGACATGCCTAGAGAGCGAGAGTTGTAGCTAACCATTTTCGGGGTAATTAAATCAGGATAAAATCTCTGTTTCCAAGAAACTGATCAGCCAATCAGCGCTGAGGAATCAGCTGGTTATTAGTGTGTGAATGCGACAGGTAAAAAACGTTTTCTATTACTTTTCACAGAGTTTTTTTTTCCCTTGGTATATTTTCCCGTTTTTTTTTTTTTAAAAATAAGAACCAGCAAAGAAAATGAACGTTGTCTTTTAGTCTATATATAGATTAGGGAATTGCCGATCTGAAGTTACTTCCCCTGTATGTTACTTTGGTTCTCTTCACAAAATACTAAGAAGTGTCTTTTCACGATATCCTTCTTGTATCCTTTCACGCTGTATATTGTTTAGCTGTGATTCGTTACTTTTCCCTCTCTGAGATTTGGAATGCCTTAGAAAAATTTAACAGCACAAAGTAAGCAGAAAGGCAAGAAATAAATATAATTTCCTGTTTCTTTTTACTATTCAAGACGACCTCTGACCTACATACAGGTGTTATATGCGGAGTCAATCAAAGGAAAATTCACAAATCAGTGATGAAATTCAGAAAACCGTAACAAAACAAATACAACAGGTTCCCATAGAAATTGCTTGAAGCGAAATTTTATTAAAACTACAAAGATTATATATATATATATATATAACTTGATAGCTACTGGAATTCTGAATACAAAGTTAAGTCGAGATCGAGAGAGAGAGAGAAAGAAAGAGAGAGGAAGAGAAATCGAAACAGAAAGTAAGTAAGAAAGAGATAGGAGAGAAAGTAGGAGAGAGGGAGAGGGAAAGAGAGGGCGAGAGAGAAAGTAAGACATACTACAAGATAGATACAGGGGAATAAAAGAGTCGAAATATGAAAGAGAGAATGAAAAATAAGAAAGAGAGAGCTAGAGAAAGTAAGAAAATCAGAGTGAAAATAAGGAAGAGAGAATGAACGTAAGAGAGAGGGAGAGAGAAAGAAAGAGAGAAGGAGATAGAGAGTGAGAGAGACAGAAAGTAAGAAACAAAGAAAGAAGGAGAAAGTAAGAGAGAAGATAACAAAGGACGGAGAAAAAGAAAGAAAGAAAGAAAGCAAGAAATATGAATGAGCTGAACAAGTAGTACACGAAAAGAAAGAAAGAAAAGTATCTAACAGGTCTTATCAACAAGGAAGACTGAAGAAACACACTCGCTAACATCTACTCACTAATTTCCAATGAATGCAAGAACTAAACACCAATCACAAGTGTTTTATTCGCGAAAATAACACCAAAATGTATCCGCGTAAACATACGCAAGAACAAACACTTTCTACTTTCCTAGAGACACAGCAGCGCGCTATGAATGTAAATGTGCTAGCAGTCCCCTTCAAAATGATGATGCCACGGAACAGAAGCAGAAACCAGCAGCTGCATCCAAGAACCCGGAGAAAATGAATACACATGAGACAAAGAAAGCGATTCTGGTAAGAGAAATCGTTGGCACGCTTGCGTCATAACTTTGACAAAACTCGAAAAATGAGACTATCCTTTTAAAGTTCTCTTTGACTGTATCGACCTGCGCAAACATCTACGCCACACTGTCCTCCGTTCACCGGCCCTGGTAATGATTATATGTTATATGCCTGTGAGTGTTGTTGTTTTTATTACATGTATGTGTTTGTATGTGGTACCTGAATGAGAGAGGTATGAGGAGTGTGCCAGCTATAGATATACAGATTAACAGAGAGAGAGAGAGAACGAAAAGGGTTAAGAATTGGCCACGCATACCCGTCTAACATTCTGCCCTTCATCATAGAGAGAGAGAGAAAGAAGAAGAAGAAGAAAAAACAAAGTAGAAGATAGGCAGTTAGACTGACGGCGGACAGAGGAGAGAGAGTTGGATGGAGAGTCAGACAGACAGACAGAATGAATGAATGATCTTTATTTTTAAAGATAGATAGATAGATAGATAGATAGATAGATAGATAGATAGATAGATGGATGGATGGATGGATGGATGGATGGATGGATGGATGGATGGATGGATGGACGGACGGACTGACGGACGGACGGACGGACGGACAGACAGACAGACAGACAGACAGACAGACAGACAGACAGACAGACAGACAGACAGATAGATAGATAGATAGATAGATAGATAGATAGATAGATAGATAGATAGATAGATAGATAGATAGATAGATAGATAGATAGATAGATAGACTACCTGGTCTTTAGAACAACAAATATATCTGTGTTCTATCTGGATCGCGTAGATGTCTTAAGCCGGCTAGAAAGAGCAATCAAGTGTGGCAGAAACTTGTGAGTGTAAAAGGAAAAAGCAAACGATGAGCTGAAGGGAGGGGTATAACGAGTTGCTAAGTAACGCTTATAAAGATCAATACACAACCTGTGAAGTGTAGTAAGCTGATTTAATAAAAAATCAACATATACCGGATGAAACTGTTTGAGACGAAGAAGAAGAGGAGGAGGAGGAGGAGAAGAAGAGGAGGGGGAGGAAGTGATGGTGGCGGAGGAAGAAAGAAAGAGAAAGAAAGAAAGGAAGGAGGGGGAGGCGAAGGAGATGGAGGAGGACAAGAAGATGAAGAAAAAGGAGGAGGAAGAAGAAAAAAGAGAAAGAAAGGAAGGAGAAGGAGATGAAGGAGGAGGACAAGAAGAAGAAGAAGAAAAAGAAGAGTTGGTGGAAGAAGGAAGAAAGAAAGAATGAAAGGAATGAGAAGGAAAAGGCGAAGAGGAGGAAGAAGAGGGGGGGTGGTGGAGGAACAAAGAGAAAAAGAAAGAAGAAGAAGAAGAAGGAGGAGGAGGTGGTGGAGAAAAAAACAAAGAAAGAAGGAAAGAAGAGGAGGACGAGAAGAAGAAGAAAAAGAAGGGTCTAAACAGTGGACATGTTTTGCCCCCCCTCCTCCTCCAAAGAACAAAAGGTCAGAAACGTGAGGGCTGGTGTACTAACTGCCTGGCTGAGAAAGAGAAGTAAGTTTACGGAGTATAATTGTTACGTGCTGAGTGGTTGGGCGGCAACTTACGTGAGGTCGTGAGTTAGTTTGGTGGAGCCGTAAGAGGTCGCTGTTTGTGGAGGAGTTTTGTTATTTATACGAAACTGATACCTCTACTCAATGGTTTGATCAGGACAGTATTTCTTAAAGGTGGACATAAAGAGTCTAACAGACTGGATGACAGGGCAGGATGACATATGTTTACATGTGTATTTGTATATGTGTGTATCTGTATGTGTATATATATATATATATATATGTGCATGTGTGTGTGTATGTATGTATGTATGTATGTATGTATGTATGTGAGCATTTGGATACAGATACAAAAAGTAAGTTAAGCAAAGATATGAAATGATGAACTGAGAAACAGTTCATTATATGAAACGACAGACAGACAGACAGATAGATAGATAAATAAATAAAGACAGATAGTCCTTGCTTCTTTGTTCTACCAAAAATCCCCAGGACTCCACCTGTTATAATCCACCATTGATTCAGATAAAACACATTTGTCTTTCAGAAACATCACACACAAAGAAACTCGTCAATACGAACATAAAATGCTACCTGAAAAAAAAAAGCAGAATACCACATAAAAAAGAAACCCACGGCTCATTAAGAACCGTCTGACTGCATTACATGGTGTTGTTATACTATCAACATGTAAGAAAACGAGATCAGAATATGCACCAGGAGACTAAACAGTCTGTAATTATCTACCTATATAATTTGCTAGGTCGCTGTGTATGTCTCTTGCTAAATCCTTGGTGTTAAAGGAAAAGATAACCGCAGAATGACCGAATTCACAGTTTTTTTCGAACTTCAGGTAATGGCGTTCCTAGGGTGAACAAAAAAATGCTATATGTTCTGAATAATGGATTTAATGATTTTTCTTTGGACTTGTCAATGGTCTGGTGTTGAGAAATTAAATTTTGCACAGAACAAAATTGTTCCATATTCACCTTTGTGATCATACGCGCTCAGTAGTTACACATCTTGTACTCAATGAATGCACAGGGCTACATAATAAACAAACGCAGCTGCACACACAGATATAAAAATATATGCTGGATAACACGCATTATGAAAGGAGGGACAAAAACCCGCACTTAAGTCACGCATGTGCACTCCCTACAGGAAAACACGAGACCTACATGAGTACACAATACACCTGGTGATTTATAAATACGAATAATGGCAAATACAACCATTGTTTTCCACACGAGTCGCTGTGTCCTGTCTTGTTATCAAAAGATTCTAAGCATAAAAACCTGTGTATGCAATGACGCACTGATCGAGGTTCGCTTGAGATTTCTTTCAAACCCATCAGGGAAATTGGACTTTTAATCTAAGAAATGACGCCAGCAATGGAGTTAAATTCACTCTTTGAGATTTCAGCAGCAATCTGGTCACGTTAGATAAAGCCAAAGGGGAATGAAATAATGTGACAGTGTTATATTATATAAACTCAGGGAAATGAAATAATGTGACAGTGTTACATTAGATAAATTCAGAGGAATGACATAATGTGACAGTGTTAGTTTAGAGATACTCAGGGGGAAATGAAATAATATGATTGTGTTACATTAGATAAGCTCAGAAAAATGAAATAATGTGACAGTGTTACATTAGATAAGCTCAGGGGAATGAAATAATGTGACAGTGTTACATTTACATATTCTCTTCCGTGAGCGCTACAGGTTGTGACGCAAATATACATAACGAGGAAAGTAGACAATGTGAAGGAGAGGGAAAAGTACGAAAGATAATAATAATAATAATAATAATGACAATAATAATAATAATATTGTGATAGGGAACAGTGTATATTGCTACCCTTGAAAAATAGATTAAGAGCTTTAGGTGTTGAAAAAAAAACTGTGTTGTTAATATTACATCCAATGACACAGACAAGGGCCAAGACTGTGTTGTTAACATTACATGCAACGACAGAGACAAGGGCCAAGACTGTGTTCTGAACATTACATGCAACGACAGAGACAAGGGCCAAGACTGTGTTCTGAACATTACATACATCGACACAGACAAGAGCCAAGACTGTGCTATGAACAATATAAGCAATGACACAGAAAAGGGGCAAAGACGTGGCTGTGGACAATACAAGAGACAACACCCAGACAACTTGAAAATAAACTCGCAATAGAGATATAAATGACACTCGCCACCATATTTTCAACTAGCTATGTCACATTGTAGGCGTGACAAAACTCTGCGTGCTTAATTAATTAGCACCAAATCACGTATCCTTGGCAAGTGATAAGCTGCAAGCAGTCTAAATGCATACACAGAGAAACTTTGCGAATGGCAAGATAGAGAAACTTTGCGAATGGCAAGATAGAGAAACTTTGCGAATGGCAAGATAGAGAAACTTTGCGAATGGTAACGTTATAAGTAACTTACTGTCAGTAGCACGCTAAAACCCCCCTTTTAAAAATGACGAGATAAGAAATGAAGGTATAAAATGTACTATAAATAGCTACTTTTTTTTCAAACGAAATCTTAACACCTTTCCTCATATCCCCTTTAGAATAATAAACATGCTCTCTGCACACCTGTTATTTATTTTTATCAAAAATCACGTGACATATTCTTGGCATCTAATTAATACAACTAACTGTCTGGGTAATGAGGGGAAACGATCTACACTTACGTACGCATACTCACTGCTGCAGGCAGACAAAGTAGCTTAGTTATGGTATTAGTTTGTCAGACTCGGGTGGCCGGCTACCGTGTTGACAGTACATTCACTCTACTGTCTTCTGGCTATGCGAGTGGTCAGGGAGAATCACTGGTTACGTAATCGCACACAGCGACAGAGAATCTCCATAATTGAATCAAAAGATCGCCAATGGTAAACTATAAGACAAACAGCTAACTATAAAACAACCAATAGAAAAACTCTAAAGCAGCCAATGGGAACTCAAACACAGCCAACAGACACACTAAGGCAACCTACAGGTAGCTCTAAAACAAGCAAATGGAAAACTCTAAGCAACCAATGGGAGCTCAAAGACAGCCAATAGACACTCAAAACAATCAATGGAGGACTCCAATGAAACCGATAGCTAACTCTAAAGCAAAGTGTTTTCTTATCTCCCTTGTGATATTCTTTAAAACTGCGTTCGATTTCCAATCCCGGAAGTTGTATTTCTCTGTGACTAATCAATATAATCGAAAAGCTGTTAGTGCGGCATGGGCAAGACACTTTATTACCTGCCCACGCAAAGCGCTATCTTCAAGTGACGAATATGCCGTGCAAATAGTACTCTTTACATACTTCTAAGCGTTTCACCCACCCACCCACCTCCCTCCCTCTCTCTCTCTCTCTCTCTTATGAGGGTGATGGTTGAAAAAAATTTCTCCAGGAAGATTTCTGCAACTTTGGCACACGAACCTGCATCCATATATTGTATAGTAACTGAGATATTCACTATCACCACATGCAATAAAACGTATAGTTTCTGATTTAATAAACCCATAAAAAAGCACCCGTGTTCAGATATGGGGGAGGGGGAGGGGGGTAGGAGAATCGGTATGGCTGAGTTAGTTAGAGCCCCAACTTGGTTCGCTCCGTAAGAAGTTATCTTCCCTTGCTAGTTCTCTTCCTCTGTGGCATGTGCTTTGCAACAACTTTCATTTACTCATTTGCATGTCCCTTGCGGAACTTTGCCTCCCAAACAGCACTCATGTAGGCCTCTCGGTTGTGAGCAAGATGGCCTGCTGCTGATGCATCCTTGCAACAACTAGCGCTCTAAAATATAATTTTAAATCATTAATCGAGACAGTTTATGTTATAGTTTTCACCTACAGGGAAATGTGGTTTGAAGTTAAATCCCACAAACTGTCTAATACAATTTTTTTCCCACGGACTCCGATTCATTAGTAGTATCTTGATTATCTCCCTGATCCCCATGGTAACAAGATACACATACATGGACTGTATACATAACTAACAATATGCAAATGGAAGACATTCGCAAAATATGTATTCCTACGTGACAAATCTTTCTTCAGACTTTGTCAAATACTCGCGAAAGAATGTGAGGGAACTCCTACCTGATGGTTTATGTGCTCTGGGTACTCAAATCTATCCTCCATCGGGTACTGGCTTTGCCATGTATATTCCATGCTTTCTTCCGCTCACAACGAAGAACCAGACACACTGAACTATTCTGCTCATTTACCAAGTAACATTTATAAACGTTAAGCTGCATTCGCATCTTGGCTGCGCGTAAATTTCCTGTATTTGACCCTTTCCTCATTTCATTTGACACGAAATTGGGCGCTTAAAGGTCAAACTGGAACCTATTCCAGAAGGTTAGTCGGCAGTAAAATGGCAGATGTGCTGGGCTTCTCTATTTTAAACTTTTTTTTTAAAGTAACAGAAGAACATTCGACGCTGAGCAATAAAGTTATACATATAAAAACAGTCTGTGAACTATAGTTACAAGCTCTTTCGTAACTTATTGTGTAGCAATGACATCTGTTCGTGGCTTTATAGGAAATGTTGTCTGTATTTTTAAAGTTTTTGTCACATCCGTCTGTTTATATTCTGTGTATATGCGGTCTTGTGACAATTACATGGCCAGAGAACACAAGCTTAGGGGCTCCTGCCAGGAACTGAAGAGGCTGCGGGCTTTGCCATGTCGACAGGGATCAGGATCTGGTGTGACCAACAACCTCGAAAGCAGAAGAATAAGAAGGTACTGAAGTTTACATCCATATGCTGTTCTGAACAATACACTGACATCTGTGTGCACAGCGCTCCCTGGTGTGCACCGCCTTGCAGGTAGACATTTTAGCTTTCATGGCCTAGAGAACCGATGTCTCCATACCTGAGAGAATGACAAGTCCATGGGGCAACCAACCAACCACCCAACTAACAAACCAACCAGCAAACAATCAACCAAGCAACCATCAACCAACCAATCAACCAACAACATAACCAACCAACCAACCAACCAACCAACCAACCGTCCAACAAACCGTCCGTCATTCCATTCATTCATCCATCTTCTATCCATCCGTCTATGCCTTTCTATCTGCCTGCCTATCTGTATGTTTCTCTGTCGATCTGGCTATCTCTCCGTCTGTCTGCCTGCTCGTGTGCTCATCTGTCTGTCTGCCTGTTTATTTGCCATAACCTTGTCTAGATTCTCCGTGCCCTCGACAACATCTACACACAAAAAAAACAATATGAAATAAATATACCCTTATGGGTCATGTCCGGCATTTGTGGAAAACCCTTGCGGAAGCTCCATGTACCCTGGGCACTTAATGTTCAGAGAGAGAGAGAGAGAGAGAGAGAGAGAGATGGGTCATGTCCGGCGTGACGTGCAAGGTGGCGGATGTTTTTTTTTAATGCTCCCGCCGGCATGCAGAAATCAGTGGGATTCCGCTTGATCTGTCACATATCCTGTACCGGGAGTTGAGCATAAAGCTAACAACCTTATCTTAGGACCTGTCTAGAGGCGACTCTAGATGGTTAAAAAAAAAGTTATCGTTACGGAAACTCCCAAAGAAACCAACCGAGCATCAAGGATGCCAACTCCGAAGAGCTCATTCGTCGGCCCCAAACATGTGACAAAGATCAGATTCTGAAATGTAAAAACGATGGCAGCACCAACAAAAACTATTCAGGTCACCAAAGAAATGGAGAGATACCACCTAGACATACGGGGTACCAGTGAAATGCGATGCTCAGAAGCACTTAAAAGTTCGGCGGAAAACGGTAAGTAAGTAATACATTCAGGCAGAGATGACGGTAAACATCGAGACGGGGTAGGTATAATTATGTCAAATGTAGCAGCAATGAACCGTGCAGAATGGGAATCAGTGAACAGTCGTATAATAAGAGCACGATACAACCTAAGACAGGGAAGAATGGCAATAATACAGTGTTATGCACCCACGAACGATGTAGATGATATGAAAGACGATTTCTATCACCAACTACAACAAATCATCAACAAAGTCCCTAAACACGACATCCTAATTTAATGGGGGACTTCAACGCTAAGGTAGGGAAAGATAACACCGACGTTGAAAAAGTAATGGGGAAAGAAGGAACTGACATGGTAAATCAGAACGGAGAAAGATTAATTGAAATATGTCTAACAGAGGGCATGGTGATTAAAGGCACAATATTTTCACACAATGAGATACATAAAACAATGTGGATATCTCCAGATGATAGAACTAGAAACCAGATAGATCATTTTTGTATTAGAAAGCAATACAGAACATCTCTGATAGATGTAAAGCCATATAGGAGTGCAGATGTCAACAGTGATCACAAAATGTGTATAGGGAAAATAAAACTAAAACTGAAAAGCTAACACAAGAAATCAATACATAGAAAGATAAACAGCCACAGCCTACAAGAGGAGAATACTAACAGTAATTTCAATCAGGAGCTTGCCAATCATTCCACAACACTCAGTGAAGTGGAGGAGAAAGGTATGGATGAATTATGGAATTTTTACAGCACAGCCATAATCACAGCAGCAAAAGCAAGCGCTGGACTGAAAAAAAAAAACAAATAGAAAAGCATGGATATCAGAAAAAACATGGAAGTACATACATGAAAGACGAGCAGCCAAATTAGATATGTTGAATGTAAAAACAGATCTTGGAAAAGATCTGGCAAAAGCAACATACAAAGAAATAGACAATAAAGTAAAAAGTTCAGCTAGAAGGGATAAAATAGAATACATAGACAATATGGTGAAAGAGGCAGAGAAAGCAGCAAAAACAGAAGACAGCAAAACTTTATATAACATACAAAAGAGGCTAACATGTACTATTACATCTAAAGAAAGACCAATCCTTAGCAAAACTGAAATCCTATTAACATTAAGTAAAGACCAAAAGCAAAGATGGACTGAACACTTCCAAGAAATACTTAATCAGCCACACCCAAAAGAATTGTTAAACCTTGAAACCGACTTAACAACCCCACAACTAAATGTCAACCGAAATGAAATTACATTAAATTGAAAGAGCAGTGAGTTTAATGGCTAACAACAAAGCTGCAGGTGAAGATGAAATAACACCCGAAAAGTTAAAAGCTATCAATAGTGACAACATGAGACAACTACAGAGAGTGTTTAATAAGATTTGGAAAGAAGAAAAGATCCCTTCTAAACGGAAAAAGGAATCACTGTTAAAATACCAAAAGAAAGGCAACCTTACTGACTGTAACAATTGGAGAGGAGTAACCTTAATATAAGTTGTGTCAAAAGTATTTTGCAAGGTCATTTTGAATAGACTTAAAGATATAGTGGTTACCACAATGAGAGAAGAACAAGTAATATTTCGAAAAGGGAGAAACTGTCTCGACCAGATCATTACTCTAAGAATAATACTTGAAGAACATATTGAAAAGCAGAAACCATTAATACTGAACTTCATAGACTTTAAAATGGCATTTGATAGCATACACAGAGATTCATTGTTGAAAATTTTAAGTCTATATGGAAAATTTTAAGTCTATATGGAATACCATCTAAAATTGTCAACTTCATTAAGGACTTCTACAATGGATATGTTTGTGCAGTCAAGACAGAAGAAGGGATGAGTGAATGGTTCCAGATTGAAACAGGTGTGAAAAAAAGATGTATACTGTCTCCTTTGCTTTTTGGAATTGCAATGGACTTCATAATGAAAAAAAAAAAAAGCTGAACAGGTAACACAGGTATTGGTTGGGTACATGGGACTCAACTAGAAGATCTTGATTTTGCTGATGACATAACTCTTATCAGTAACAATGCGAATTCCATGCAAGAAAAAACAGATATCCTGTCTTCACTGGCTAGCAAAATAGGACTTGAATTTAACAAGGACAAAACAAAAATAATGAAACTTCCTATTAATCAAAATGGAAAAATACACGTAGAAGGGACAGATATTGAAGAAGTCAATCAGTTTGCATACCTTGGTAGTTAAATGGACCAGGATGGTGACACAAGAAAGGAAGTTAGAATTAGAATTGCAGCATCGATCTTCAAGAATCTTGAGAAAATGTGGAATTCAAAAGTTATAAGCACAAAAACCAAGTTAAGACTATTCAATTCAAATGTAATATCAACTCTCATTTATGCATGCGAAAACTGGAAAACAACTAAAGAAAGAGACAAGAAATTAGACTCTTCTGAAGACAAATGCCTAAGGAAAATACTAGGCATCAAGTGGAACTAATTAAAGAACAATGCAGAGATAAGACAGATGACTGAACAACAACCAGTCTCATGGGTGATCAGAAAAAGTAGATGGACGTATGTTGGTCACTTGATGAGAAGAAACGGTCCGAGAATCCCAGAACAAGCTATCAAGTGGAACACAACAGGCCAAAGAAAAAGAGTCAGATCACGTGAAACTCTAAAGAGGATATTATTAAGAGAGGCCAAATTAATAGGCATAAAATCCCTTGATGAGGTTGAAAGGCTCACGCTAGACAGGGAAAATTAGCGAACTACCTTGCTGGCCCTATGTGACGTTTAACTGCACGGGAAGGATATAAGATATAAGATAAGATGGGTCATGTATCTAAAAGCCATAATTTATTATCTAGACTTTTAAGATCTCAGTGGCAAATATGAGACTTTATTTAAAATCGTGCGTTAGTTCTTCCCTTCATCATGGTCTCTTCAGGTCTCAGATGAGACCTCTGGTCTTATCAGATAAGGATGATAAGACTAAAGGTCCCTGCACATGTGGTATGTCTGATAAAAAAAAAAAATCCGCAAGTAAGAAGATGGCACAAAGTTGACCTGACGGCAACTCTTAAGATAGTTTGTTCATAATCTATCAACTCAGGCCCGTGCTTAAGACGATAAATTACGTGAAAGTATCTTAAAATTGGTAGTACCCGTCTCCTATCCAAAGAAGATTTTTTTTCCCTTAAAAAGATACATATCTGTTAGTATATTAAAGAAATTAGACAGTCGAGTAAAATTAACTCCAGAGTAGTGTGCACCTTAAGCAACAAAGATTGTGATTTCGGACAAAGTTGCAACATCCACCTTGGATGGTCAGGAAAAACAAATGATGGAAGTTGTTACAGAAGTTGTATTATACTGAAAACGCATGAAAAGTCAAGCTAAAGGGGTAAAAATCTATGAAACTTATAAGTGCTAGAAAGAAAAATAAAGTCTATCAAAACTTATGAACACTAAAAAAGAAAAGACAACCAAAAACGTATGAACGCTAAAGGAAACAAGTATATCAAAACTTAAGAACCATAAAAGGAAAAAAGTCTATCAAAACTTATGAAAGCTAAATGGAAAGAAGTCTATGAAAACTTTTAAACACTAAAAGGAAAGGACAAAGTAATGGACAATAAATCCATTAAAAAAGGCTAAAAGAAAAGACAACAAAAACTTATGAACGCTAAAATAAAAAAGGTCTGTCAAAATATATGAATGTTAAAGTCTATGAAAATCTGTAAACGCTAAACGTAAAAGACAATCACAGTTTGTGAACGCTAAAAGGAAAAGACAACCAAAATTGGTGAACGCTAAAATAAAAAAAACAATAAAAATTTACGAACGAAAAAAAAAGGAAACGACAATCAAGATTTATAAGCGCTACATGGAAACGACAATCACAACTTATAAACGCTACAAGGGATTGAGACGCGCCAGGAAATGGCTGCAGCCACGATATTCAAAGGAAAACTCGGGGCGGGGGGGGGGGGGAGATAAGACAGAACCGACAGAAATATATCTGTACGGATAAAAGGTAAAAATGGCCGTCTTGGGAATCTTGAATCTAGGAATTAGCATCATCGCTGAAGAGTATGAACACTAACTGTGCCAGTCAGCTGTTGGTTCTGGCACCCTCGAATTCTACCACCCAGCCGCCTGGCTTTTCCTTTCCCTTCCCCCCCCCCCCATCCTTCCGCAAGCCTCCATCCTTCATACTCTGTAGATTATATTATCAACACATCCCGCGCTGTTCCTCATCGAGCACAATTTCTTCGCCCACCGTCTCCAGCACTGTCCATAGTAATTAACTGCTCTCATTAAGATGCATTCCTGTTGCAGCAGAGTTACGGGCAACATGACAGGCTGCCTCCATGCCTTTCACTCCCGCATGACTTGGGCAGATAGCCACATCCGCCTGGTGACACTGGATTTTCGCAAGAGCTGAACGCTTCCATATCGGCCACATGATGAGAAAGAACAGTCTGAGAATCCCCCCCCCCCCCCCCCACAAAAAAAAAAAAAAAAGCTATCAAGTGGAACACAACAGATCGAAGAAAAAGAAGTCGACCACGTGAAATTCTAATGAGGAACACTGTTAAGCGAGGCTAACTTATTACGGATAAAATCCCTTGATGAGGTTGAAAAGCTCCCCGACAACACAGGAAAACTTGCCGAACTGCCATGCGAGCCCTATGCGACGTTTAACGACGCGGGAAGGATGTAAGATGTGAGATATACTAGGACGGCGGGCAGGACTGACAAGCTCATCTTGTATGTGAGAGGTAAGATATCTGGCGTAGAGGGACGACAGGGTATTTTGGCCTCTTCCGAACGCTATCAGCGTCGGTCGACTGTGTAATGCTAGTGAGAACGAACGCTCTGGATGCTGGTTCAGCAAAGTCGATGGTAAGCGAATAAACTCACTTTTTTAATATTTCACTTCATGACATTCACCTGCAAAGTAACTTTCATTCGGGTTCTTAATACTCAAAAGACGGTGTCAGTGTGATCACATTGGGGGGGGGGGGGGGGGGGGGGCTGGGATCATACGAAAGCAGCGGGCTAGGCGGGGGCAGCGTCCGAGAAGCCACGTCGTCATTGATCAGACCATTCTCGCTACCTACTGAGCTTCACAAACAATCCTTTTCCTATTCCTGCTGAGCACGGAGGTAAGCAAATGATACAACCTAGAGTAAACGCGGCGATAAGGAAGAATATAAACCAAACTATAAAGATAACGAACTATTAACTACAATAAAGTAAAACTATAAATTAATATAAATACTCGGTAAATGAAAATTGAAGACAGATATACAACCTAAGAGCAATTAAATAATAATAAAAAAAAAACCGAAACAGGTTCTAGCGAGATAAAACAAGAACGGTGGTAGATGGATCACCATTGCAGCGGTGGCGTAGTGGTTAGCTCACTCAACAGCCGATCAGAAAGTCCCTGGTTCGATTTCGCGCTGGGGCGGAATTTTTTCACTATATACCCCTACAGCAAGGTGATACATCGGGACAATAAAACTGAGAAGTAGTCGATGTCTATCATCATCATCATCATGTGCCGTGCCGACTGGCTATGGCTATTATGCTTCCCTAGAATACCCGAACCTTCATGCAGGCCATCGGCTCAGTTGGTGATCTCCTCTCATACCATCCCGTCAGACTGTCCAGTATCATTTCTCTCGGTCTTCCCCTGGCTCTTCTTCCCTCTATTTTTCCTGTTGTTATAATATTTTCAATAGCCCCCTATTCTCATTCCATGTTCTATGACAGTACATTGTCTCTCTCTTATTTTTTTTTGACAATATTTTTTAGTCTCTCCAACTCTTCTCCTACAAGTGCATTCTCCATTAGTTATTTTTACTGTCCACGGAGTTCTCAACATTCTTCTAACAAAACACATTTCTACGAACCACAAACTGAAACTACCCCGATGTAAACCAAACTGTTTGTTTGTTATTGTTGTCCAAGTTGCACTTGACATTTGCAGGAGACAGTGTGCGTGTGTGTGTATATATGTGGGGTGTGTGTGTGTCACACCTGGTACCTGCAGGGAAACTGAATATAAGCCAGGGAATTTCTGTGTCATGACCTCGTTGTCATGGCTGCTTTCAGCCGCGTTTATGAGGTCTTTTTTTGAGGTGTAAGATGGCTGGTTGAGAGGATAGCGCTCTGTTTCTCGTGGCTAGGCGGCTGTTCGCCATGACAGGGTACATGGTTCGAGTCCTAGGCAAATTCTCTTGACAAGCCTTCCTTTCTCTATCATCTGAAGTGTTTGGTCTACTATTTTCCGAATGCTGACAATTAAAAAGTAGAAATAATCTATGTCCCGTAGTATTTGCATGCCGTGGGTGGGGGGGGGGGGGTGTGAAGTGTTAGTGCCTTCACATTTGAAGGCCACTATAACAGTTGAGGTCAGGGATGCCAGCACCTTAAGAGAGGCCAAAGGGTCCATACACCCTTTGTTTACCCAGGGAAACCCCAGGTACTCATTTTTTTAAAAATTAATTTTTTTTAAAGGCTGGATTGACACGAGTGCCGGCCGGTCCTGAAAAAAAAGTCCGCCCGCGTGCGACATCGAATCAGGGAGCTTCTGATCGACACACAAGTGCACAAACCACTACACCAGCGCAGTACCTGGCTATATAACACTGTGTTAAAACCTGTGCTAATAATAATTATTACGATTATAATCATATTAAAGTTAGACACTTCTAACAGGAATGTGGAGACTGAAGCCCAAGACAATTATGACTGGAGTCAGGTAGACAAACAAAACAAAAAAAACCCTCAGAAGTTTTACAGTAAATGAACACTGTGCGGGTATGTGTGCGCGTGAATGAAGTGTTAATGCCTTCACATGTCTATGTTACAGCACTTATGAGGTCAAAAGGACAGCACCTGTTCTGTCCTGGCTGCCTTCACTTTCACATATAAATCCTTGATCCCAGTTTCTTTTGAAAACTTGGGGTGGGGGGGGGGGGGTCCAGTCTGGTACTGATCGTTCCGAGAAAAAGATGTCCGTTCGAAGAATTGAACACATGACTTACCGGTCAGCAGAACAATGCAGCGACAACTACACCACCGCAGTATCAGTCACTATATAATTTGCAACATTTATGAAGGAGTCGGGAAGTTAATAACAGTAGTAGTAGTAGTAGTAGTAGAAGTAGTAGTACTAGTAGTAGTAGTAGTAGTAGTAGTAGTAGTAGTAGTAGTAGAAGTAGTAGTAGTAGTAGTAGTAGAAGTAGTAGTAGAAGAAGTAGTAGCAGTAGTAGTAGTAGTAGAAGAAGAAGTAGTAGCAGTAGTAGTAGTAGTAGAAGTAGTAGTAGTAGTAGTAGTAGCAGCAGTAGTAGTAGTAGTAGTAGAAGTAGTAGTAGTAGTAGTAGTAGTAGTAGTAGTAGTAGTAGTAGTAGTAGTAGTAGCAGCAGTAGCAGCAGCAGCAGGGCATCTTGCCTACAACTGAGAGGCCTAAAGGAGAGCTGATATGGAGGCAAATTTTTGCAAGGGACATTCAAATGACTGAATAGTAGTAATAGCTTATTAGTAGTAGTAGTAGTGGTGGTGGTGGTGGTGGTAGTAGTAGTAGTAGTAGTAGCAGCAGTAGTAGTACTGTTGTAGTAGTAGTAGTAGTAGTAGTAGTAGTAGTAGTATTAAAGTCGGAAGACATATGCCATTATGAAGAAATCAGAGATTGACTTTTCTTCCCCCTCCTCTTCCTTCTCTCCCGCTCATTTCCCCCCTCCCACCCTCCAACCCCCCCCCCCCCCTTACAACCTCACTCTTCTTGTCCCTTACTTACGATCAGAAGGCAGTTGCAGTTTCTTCTACTTGTATAAAGAACATGAAAGCACAACACGACTAACTTTGAGTCTAGAACTAGTTTTACAGAACAGCGAAGGGAAGACAGTGAGGAGCAACAAAATATCACAAAGAAAAGGAACAGTTCCACCTTCAGTTTTCCGGTTACATTTGCCAATCAGTTTTATGTTAAGTCAGATATTATAGATGACAAATCTTGATAAGTCCTGCTGATGCAGCTTCAGTTGAATTTGAGCTTTAAATAAGTCCTGTTGTGGCGGGTTCAGTTGAATTTGGACCATAAACAAGTCCTGCTATAGCTACTGCAGGTGAACTCGGGCTTAGATAGGTCCTGATGTAGCAACTTCAGTTGAATTCGGGCCTAGATAGGTCCTGCCGTAGCAGCTTCAACTGAATTCAATCAACAGTTCTGAATCTGCAGCCGTGAACGGATTGCTGGAACATAACGTCAAACGTGGAGTTCCTAGACAAAGAGCTCTACAGTGGGAGGCAAAGAAGATTGGTTAATCAACACAGAACAGCCGCCAACTGGTGGAGATATTGAAGATGGGATAGGAACGCTTATGGGCCAATCGTCCAATGTGCAATGACGATGATTCATTTACTAACTAACTAACTTCAGTTGAATTCGAGCCCAGATAAGTCCTGCTGTAGCATCTTCAACTGAATTCAGCAGCCTCTTTGATGTCGATTCTAGCTAGACCAGGAAGTCCATATTCAGGTTGGACCCACCTTATGGTCGGAGGGGCTCTCAGATGGTCCCTGGGGATCACAGGGGACCCCAGGTGGTCACAGGGGGTCCCAGGATGTCCAATGGGATAACAGGTGGTCCCATGTAAAAAACCAGGACATTAGGGAAATCCTCCTACTTGATAATTTCAAACTCTGTATTTCTCTTGTGTTTCTTCTTCTACCTTCTTCCGCGTTCCAGTATTGACTCGTCATACTATACATGCTTCCCCGTCACCCTTAATGAAATCTGCCGCCTTCTCCACACCTGAGTGAGAGCCCCATGGTTTCTTTTTCAGATCCTCTCCCTCGGGCCAGGTCTGTGCTCGGAAGTTTCAGCAGGTTGGACAGGTCTGCAGGATATCGAACCAGCAGGGACATCCAAAACTGGCCACTAACTCATTCTCATTGAAATCATTTTTATTGCATTCTTTGCGTTACATATAAGCAGTGAGTCAGTTACTAATGCTGGTTTGGGGTCGCCCTGAACAAAAGTTTTGGAACCACTGCTCTAGACACTCGAATATAGCCCTCTATAAGAAACACGGAAGGTATACTGTAACAGTGGTAGATAACAGATTTAACGTACATTACAAACACTGACGAAGCTTTATCTCGTTCCATAGGCCCGCTTTTTTTTTTGTATGAGTTTGGTGAATATAGGCCTCTTTTCAGAAGGAAAAAAAAACGTATTCATATTTATCAGACAATTTGTAAACAGGGCTTGTAGTGAAGAGTGGACTTTGTTCACTGCCTGCAAGTTGAGACAGAGTCGGGCATTCAAGGAAGCTGAATTATGTCATTCCCCCCGCCCTCTCTCATACAATAATTCCCGTATGTACAGTGTAATCCAGTATGTGTTATGCCGTGTGGGGAAGTTTTCCTCCATTTGAGAGCAATTTTGCTTGAAATTGTGTGCCGGGAACCCGTTTTAAAACAAAATCTAGATCGACGTCTAAGAGGAGAGAACCCACCGTCAACCAGCTTTTCGAGAATCTTCTCGTCATCGATTTGGCCACTTCCAACAATCCCCTCCCCCTAAAGAAAACAAATTATGTTAAAATAAAATTATCAATACATGAATATGGAATTGCAAATTGCCAATTTAGTATTTTATATATGCTTTATATGCGCTTTAGTGTTATTTATATGCTTTATGTACGATTTGGTCCATACCAATCAAGCGGTGGTCGTCTTTGATTTCCACAACCATCTATCCTTTGCTCTTTATATAATGTGTGTTTTGGACCGTTTTCTGTGCCAATCTTTTAATCCGTCAAGTATCTTGTTTCTTCGTTTTCCTCTGCTCCATTTTTTCCCCCTCAAGTTTTCCTGTTGTCATGAAGTGTTCATTTTCCTCTTCTTACAACAAGTCCTACAAATCGGAACCGTCGTGTTCTGAATTCTGTCCATAATTTCTCTCTTTTGGCCAGCCTCGCTTAGAACCATTCGTTGTCTTGGCTGTCCCTGGTGCTCTCGTCCTTTTTCTTAGGAACCAGATCTCCGCCGCTTCCAGGAGATTTTGAGTGCTCTTTGTTATCGTCCATGCTCCGCATCCATATAATAATATGGGTTCGGTGTAACACTTCTTCTTTCTTTCTGTGTTCATCAACTGAACTTTATAAATCATCATCGCCTTTCACTCCCTTGAGAGCATAGGTCACGGATAAAAGCTCTCCGGTTATCCCTGTTCTTGGAATTATTCTCTGCTTCCTTCCACGTGTATCCCTTGTCTCTGAGCACTGTCATAATTTCTTTTCTCCGAGTAAGTCTAGGTCTTCCTCGTTTCCTCTTTCCTTGATGGTTACATGTCAGTGCCTGTCTTGCTATTCTGGTGTCGAGTTTCCTCAGAGTGTGGCCAATCCGCCTGCATTTCCTAGACATGATTTATAGGTTCATAGGTTCTTGTCCTGCCCTTTCCCAGACATCCTAGTTCCTGATCTTGTCCTGCCATTTAATGTTTAAAATCCTACTAAAGCAGTAGTTCATGAATGTTTCTATCCTCCGTTGTATTGTCTTGGTCATAATCAATGTCTCCGAACCATATAGCAGGACAGTCTTTACGTTATATATATATATATATCCTTTTATATTACTTAATTTAAGGCTATGTGTGGACTCAAACGCATAAACATGTTTTATAGAAAAAGTAGTTCCTACAATCACAAGCGTTATGATCTCGCTTTCTTGAATGGCGTAATATATTTTTGTTAATTATATGATTTATCGAAGCTCTCTCTCTCTCTCTCTCTCTCTCTCTCTCTCTCTCTCTCTCTCTCTGAACCTTAAGTGCCCAGGGCACATGGGGCTTCCGCAAGGGTTTTCCACAAATGCCTGTCCTTTGCCTTTTTTTCTGCTCTTGCTCAACATCCTTTCTGTTGTTCTTCTCCATGTCTCTTTTGGTCTACCCTTACTTCTGCTCCCCTGTGGTGTCCATCTTAGTGCTATTTTTGGTAGTGAGTTGTCAGTCATTCGGAGCACATGTCCCAACCATCGCCAGCGTCTTTCTTCAATAATTGTCAGTGGCTTCATCTGCATTTCTGCCAATAAGATGTTATTTCTTATGGTGTTTGGCCAAAATATTTGTGTAATTCTTCGTAAAGAAGAAGCTAGCGTGTTTATATTTGCTTATATATGTCATTTACAGAACCGTTGCCCTGATTAGTCATGGCAGTAGAATTCTATTAAAAATCATAATGGGTAGACTTCGTAAGAAATTAGGAGGAGGAGTCAATATGGTCCACGCTGGTTTTAGACATGGAAGAGGATCAAGAGATCATATACTCAATGTAAGATTAATAATAAAGGAATGCAGAGAATTCAAAGCGAATCTATATTTATCTTTTATAGACTATTCAAAAGCGTTTGATTGTGTACAACACCAGAAACTTTGGGAAATAATGGTAAGAATGGGATTTCCAACACATGTGATTCAATTAACGTCACTGTTGTATCTAGACCAACAGGCAGCAGTAGGAATAAATGGTGAAAGAACAACTTGGTTTCACAAGGGGTCCGTCAGGGGTGCATATTGTCAACTTATTTAACTTGTATACTGAAAATTAATAAGGAATGTTAGAGAAGATGTAGACAAAGATTATTATGATGCCACAAAAATTGGAGGTTATGAAATACCAGAGATTAGATATGCTGAGTATTACTGTCCACAACACAAAAAGGAATGGAAAAAAACTAATTATGTCAGTCCGTAAGAATAGTGAAGAGCAAAACCTCTATCTTAATGCGAAGAAAACTAAATTGATGACAACTGACAAAACAAATAAGGCAGTTGAAATATGTATCAATGAGGAAAAATTGTAAAAAATGGAGAGTTTTGAATATCTTGGATCACTGCTAACTAATAATGGAGATACAATGAGGGAAATTAAAAGGAGGACATCTATCACTCTTCAGAAAGTAAAACAACTAAAGAATCTGTGGAGAGGAGCAGACAGAACCACAAAAATAAGATTTTTAAGGGCATGCATCTTTCCCATCACAACATATGCCTATGAGACCTGGACACTTAACAAAACAGCTGAGAAACACATAAATGCTTTTGAATGTAAATGCTACAGAAGAGTTCTTCAAATATCGTGGACACAAAAAAGAACAAATATATCCATACTACAAAAACTTAATGTTGAAGAAGGTTGGTAGTAAAGAGGATTAAACAGAAAAAAATTTAATATTTTGGACATATTAAACGTCATGAGAATCTAGAGAAGACGGTCTTGGAAGGGTACATAATGGGAAAAAGAAAGATAGGAAGACCAAGGCGAAGATGGCTGCAAGACATCGTTGATTATCTGCAAGTGGATGCATCGGTAGCAGGCCATCTTGTTCACAACCGAGAGATCTACAGGAGAGCTGTTACGGATGCAAAGTTCCGCACGGGACATGCAAACGACTGCATATCAGTCCTTACTACAGTACAGGCAGACTCTGGCGATCATGCTTTCTCTATTATGTGCAGCTTTTGGTATCTCCAGTCAGGCCGATTCTTTTTTTTTCCCCTGTCACGTGGGTCGATCCTTGTTCAGACATTTCCCTCGATCTACTTTTCCGTCCCCCCCCCCCCCCCCGCGAAATCGAGTTTTCCAGTGATTGTCTCATCTAACTGTCGTCTTGTCGTGACTTGTCTACATTCATTATTGAACTGAAAGTTTAATTTCATTCAGAATTTAGAGAGGGGGGAAAATATATATGCATTTTTTTTATCTCTACGGAATCTCCTGAAATCGATTCCAGAACTCCTCAAAGGTGGTTAAGGAACAAACTTCCATGGCGCTTTACTGAATCTGTTTGTAATTATATAGGATGTGTTATTTTCTGTCGTTATTTTGTTCCTGCACCACAAAGAAATCTATAGAACCAACAGACGTAATCTTGTCACGATTTCTGAACGTCTGTTATGTCGTATCAAAAGAATACGCAAATGTTAAACACATTTTTAGAATGAACATGTTAATTAGTTCCAGTTTGTCTCGTTCACGCTAGAAAACAACTTTGGCCCTTTAACAGAATCTGACAACACCATTAGAGGCAGAGAGAGCCTCTTTGTTCTCACTTAGATCAAGAATGACTTAGACAGCCAAGCAAATGAAAGGATTATGTAGTTCTTCTTCCTCTTCCTCTTTCTTTATCTCCTCCTCCTTCTCTTTCTTCTTCTTCCTTCTTCTCCTCCTCCTCCTTCTTTTTCTTCCCCCTCCTTCTTCTTCCTCCTCCTCCTGCTTCTTTTTCTATATCCCTGGAACTAACTGCCAGCTTGATGTGTCCTTTCCAGCCGATGCAGTGAAGGTGTTGAAGCATAAATTCGTGTCGGACAGGGAGTAGGTTACGGTGGTTGTAGTTTTTTCAGTTTCTGGGTGAAGGTAATAAACAGGGGGGGGGGAGTGTTGCAATAGGTCTTTAACAGACTACACGGCCGTGGGGGCTGTGGTGATTCCTGTCACATTAGCCAAGCTAGGCCTACTCCTTAGGATACCAATGGAAAGGTGGGACAAGGTCTTGATCAGGTATGGTACGTCAACCCTGAAGCTAGCATGTCAACTATGGGTCGTCAACCCTGACGCTAGCATTTTAGCTATGATACGTCAACCGTGACGCTAGCATGTTAGCTATGATATGTCAACCCTGACGCTAGCATGTCAGCTATGGTACGTCAACCCTGACGCTAAAACGTTAGCTATGATATGTCAACCCTGAAGCTAGCATGTCAACTATGGGTCGTCAACCCTGACGCTAGCATGTCAGCTATGATATGTCAACCCTGACGCTAGCATGTCAGCTACGGTACGTCAACCCTGAAGCTAGCACGTTAGCTATGGCTCAATGACTGCCAAATCGGACAGCGTCTTTCGCCCCGAAAGGTTCTGTAATGTAAATAACTAACACTGGACAACTATCAATCCATGTCCTACCTGGAGACACACATGTGGGGAATAGATACGCAATAGTTACCTGGGTTGGTTGGCATCCCTAGAACATAGGAACAATAGTCAGAGACAGGCTAGTATCGGAAGTGCGCAATTCTGGGAGGCCCATCTCTGGCCATGTATATAAAGAAAAGATGATAGAATTTTAATCGGTCGGGATTTTGGTAAGTTGAGGACGTTTGAGGCCAGCGATCGGGGGAGCAATGTTACTGTTCAAGCGGGATTGAGGAATTTCATTCGTCGGATGAGAATCAATGTGTGTTTGATTAGTATGAGTAGTTACCATGTGATGTGGATGAATGCAAGCTGTGCTGTGGACTCCTCGGTCAATCTCGATCCACTTAGGTAAATATTTTGTTAGTGATTGTGTCGTAAAAGGTAATGAATAATCATAACTCAGTGCAGGTGTAACAGTTTTATGTAAGATTTTGATATTCTTTTGTGTAATGTGGAAGTGTGTTTTATGTGCACTTAATTTTATATTACTGAATGTATGCATTTGTATTTGAATATATTCTTGCCAATTAGTTACGTGGTTACAGGCTGAATCGAACCTTAAAATGTAGGGAAAATGTTTAGTGATCATGTTGATAGCAATATAAGCTGATGACTAACATATAAAACGATGATTCATTTGTTGACTGTGCTAATCATGTAAACAAATGATTTAAGTCAATATAAGCTGATATAATAATTTGAAGAAGCATTATTGATTGCGTCTGCTTTCCTTCACTGGTGTAGTTGTGAATGTGTTAATATGTGTAACTTGTCATTTACCTATAAAGTTTTAAAAATACATACATTACACCTTATATACTTGTATAAATCACAGACGGTTATGGCCATTTTTAAAATCAGAATATTTCCTAAACACAATATAACTCTTCTCTTAACATACACATAAAGTTTTCGGCCCTTGAACTCTGTATTCTGTTTTCCAGTGTTTCTCAACCTTTTTTTTTTTTTGTTCTGAACACTATGAAATCAATAAGCAAAGCTCCCCTTTTCTCCCCCCCCCCCCTCTCTCTCTTTCTCACTTTGTCATTTTCTCTCTTTTCTTCTCTCTCTCTCTCTCTCTCTCTCTCTCATATGTCTCACTTTCTGTCTATCTCTGTCTCTTCTCTGTCTGTCTCCATCTCTCTCATTTCTCTCTCTTCTCTCTGCCTTTCACTTTTCTCTCTTCTTTATCTGTCTCGCTCTTTTTTTCTCCGTCTCCCTCCCTCTTTTTTCTGTTCCTCTTCTCTATCTGTCTCCCTCTTCTTTCTCTCTGTCTTTCTTGTCTTTCTCTCTCTTCTCTCTCTCTCACTCTGTCATTCATTCATTCTCTCTTTTCTATCTATCTCCCTCTTCTTTCTGTCTCCCTCTCCTGCCTCTCTCTTCTCTCTTTGCCTCTCCCCCTCTTGTAAAATATACACAAATAAAAAGTAATTTACAATCTAGCTATGCTATGCAGGCCCTTACTTCGTAGACTTGGTGGTTGGAAACTAATTCCATAATGAGAAACGTGACACTCCCTCCCCCCAAACCCCGAGGGTTACAACTCCCAGATATCCGTGAACGTGAACATAAGACTGGGTCTTGACCACCTTTGTTGTCAGACAACCTTTGTTCAGACCCTGACAACGGCGCCATTTTAGTGCCCACCTGAACTTTTAATGTGTGGATTAAAATCCACTTAACCATGCAAGAAAAATGTGCGCACCCTCTCTTCAGAATCAGTACAATCATTTGATACGTATATTCACTGTTTGTTTGTTCACTATACGCAATGTTTTGTCGCTTGTGACAGTTTCAGGACAGCAAAGGGACTAGATAATGTGGTATGTGTTAGCCCAACTTAACCTGGCAGATACGTTCAAACTGGCACGCACTAGAGGCCGGCCTTGTGTGTTTTCATACAACTGTGTATGACAGGTGTACAGACACGTTAAAGAACTGTTCTTGTAGATAACAAATACATAAACTGCTTATAGACAGACAGCTAGGTAAGTAAGATGCAGGTACGTACGTAGGTAGTTAGGCAGACAAGCAGACAGACAGACAGACTAGGTAGGTAGGTAGGTATGTTGGTAGGTAAGTAGACATGCAAGCAGAAAGAAGACAGACTGGTAGACATGCAGGCAGGCAAGTAGACAGATAGGCAGATAGGTAACCTGGAGGCACGTAGGTAGGTAAACAGACAGACAGACCTGCAGGCAGACAAGTAGACAGAGAAACAGACAGGTAGGTAGACCGACAAACAGACAGATAAACAGACAAGCTGGCTGACAGATAGATGGACGGACGGACGGACGGACAGACAGACAGACAGACAGACAGACAGACAGACAGACAGACAGACAGACAGATAGATAGATAGATAGATAGATAGATAGATAGATAGATAGATAGATAGATAGATAGATAGATAGATAGATAGATAGGGCGGTGTGAAAAATAAGGAGGGGCAGATTTAATTGTATTATATAAATAGGGCGTGGTTAAGTAGGTCAAAGAAACAAGAATCTGTCAAGACCTTACTAGAGTTCTCCCCTGGACTCTTACTCACTAAGTGAGATAAGAATCCAAGCGGAAGAGCCTGAAAAGAAGAATTACTAGGGCCTGTTCTGGAGAATTAAAGAAATCTACAGTGATCTACTCCCCATCCCGATCGATGCATGTAGTTTTAAGACTCCTACCACCTGCAAAACAAGCCTCGTGGCCGCAGTTAAACAATGAAACAAACAACCCAACCCACGCCAAGACATCTACACAGAAGCCTTTGTTGACAAACACGCCTACCTCAGAAATCACACACTCTGACGCACACAAGCTGTCCTTACACCTGTGAAGGTCCGGCTGGCTGTAAGCAGGACCATGTGCATACAAACAGGATGAATAGAAAAGAACAATAGTCTATTCCCTGTACCAGGGCTTTTGAAGAATCATCTTACTAGGATATGAGAGAAAAGATGAATGACATAGCAAGTTGACTACGCTCTTCTTGCGTCTCGAAAACCTGGAATATTGTTTGTCAAGCTTCTAGAGATCTTTCCCAATCGCTAAGTGCTGAAGATCTTCCCCTATCACTAAATGTTGAAGACCAAGCCATATCGCTAATTGGTGAAGATCTTTCCCTATCGTTAAGTGCTGAAGATCTTGCCATATCGCTAATTGTTGAAGATCTTTCCTTATTGCAAAATGTTGAAGATCTTGCCGCATTCCCTAAGTGTTGAAGATCTTGCCATATCGTTAAGTACTGCAGATTTTGTCATACTGTTAAGTGCTGAAGATTGTTAAGCGTTGAAGAATGTTAAGTGCTAAAGATCTTATCATATTGCTCAAGTGTTGAAGATCTTGTCACATCCTTGAGTGCTGAAGATTTTTGTCCTATCGCTAAAGTGCTGAAGATATTGTCATATCGCTTAAGTGCACCTCCCGTTAAACAAGCTGCAGTTATTCGAAAACGTAAGTCAGCGAGATAATGATTGGGCTCTTTCTAGTGCTGATGTGTCAAGAACAGAATACGTCAGGCAAAGGTAACATTTCAGAAAACAAAAACGATTTTGTGCAGTCCATCTTCGTCAATAGATACTAGGAAAAAAAAAAGCCTTGCAATATTATACAGAGCCAGTATATGGGAGCGAATCACGGTCACTAACAAAAACAAAGACAGCATTAGAGGCAACCGAAATGTGGTTCCTACGAGGAGAGTTGAGAATACCATGGGCAGCCAAAATAAATGAAGAATGCCTAAGGAAAGCCAGCGAGAAACAAGTCTTAAGGAACACACTATCTGGGGAGAGACAGTTTAGGTTCATTTGCCGTATAATGAGAAGAGGAGGAATCGAAAATATCGTGACAGCAGAGAAAATTGGAGACAGGAATGGGAGAGGTAGACCAAGGGAGAAAATCTTAGATGGCGTGACAAAATGGCATGGGAGAGGTAGACCTAGGGAGAAAATCTTAGATGGCGTTACAAAATGGCATGGGAGAGGCACAGTAAAAGAACAGATGGAGAACATGAAAGATCGGAAACTGGAGAGATATGGTCGCCCAGGCATCTAAGGATTGCACATGATGTTGAGTAGTGATGTTACGTACCTTAGAAACGTCGAGCTCTAAAGCGTTGGCTCCTAAATTGTACTCAGCGGACCACGAGTGGTCTTCAGAGCATTATCATATAATCCAGGGCAGCGTTATCGATCTGGTATTCTTCTTCTTATATTATCTTATATCCTTCCCGTGCCGTTAAACGTCACATACGGCTCGCAAAGTAGTTCGCCAGTTTTTCCTGTCTTCGGCGAGTCTTTCAACCTCATCAAGGGATTTTATGCCTGTTAATTTGGCCTCTCTTAATAATGTCCTCTTCAGAGTTTCACGCGGTCTGTCTCTTTTTCTTCGGCCTGTTGTGTTCCACTTGATAGCTTGTTTTGGGATTCTCTGATCATTTCTTCTCATCAAGTGACCAACTTATGTCCATCTCCTTTTCCTGATCACCCATGAGACTGGTTGTTGTTCAGTCATCTGTCTTATCTCTGCATTGTTCTTGAATTCATTCCACTTGATGCCGAGTATTTTCCTTGGGCATTTGTTTTCAAAAGAGTCTAATTTCTTTTCTATTTCTTTGGTTGTTTTCTGGTATTACGCTACATTTATTGAATACAAATAATTTAGAGTTCACAGCATTGCGAGATCACATATATGATCTTGGTCCCCCAATTTACATGTATTTGGAAAAGTGAATCTTGGATTTGAAAACTTTGGGAACCGCTGCTCGAAAGGAAAAGTCCCCAGGAAATCTAATGCTCTGTGAGCAATGGTTATCATTATAGACCAGTTAACTCTGCCAAACAGAGCACTCAAAAAAAAAAAAACTGAGCAAGCAGCCAAACAATGGCACTGACCCACGTTTGACCGAGCCACAATCCTAACAGAGAACCTGGATCAGCACTTCAAAGGTCAGTCATGGGTACTTTATTTTGTAGGCTTCAGGCAAGTACTTTCCCGAAGCGCTGTATAGCTAAAGGATCGGCGGTGTCGCCATGACCTGGCGAAGGAAACGTGGTAGGGGAGGGAGGGGGGGGGGGTTGATGTGGCGACGGATAAGGTGTTTTTTCCGTGAGACACGACTCGATGAAAGGTCAGAGTTCCATCTTTTTTTTTTTCCCCCACGTCAAGTGATAGGAGGGACGCCATGACAGTCAGTAGTCCTCATTGTTACACATCTTCTCCATCATTAACTATCATTGGTCTGAGAGGAAAATCGCTTATATACATTCAGAAGTTCCTCTTGTTTTCCTTTCGGCTTCTGTCATAGACAGTTGATGATGATTATACAAAGAAGGGACATAAGCTGAGGAGAACGAACAGGCGGCAAATGAGAGGGGGGGGGGGGTGATGGAAAGCACACAACTGCAAATAAGTAGAATCCTCGTTTCCACGCCATTTAGGCACACTGGGGATACGGTGCTAGGCCCGTGTTTCCTGTACCTTCAGCGCATGAAGGTGTGATGTGGTCGGTATCACATGTGGCTCGCATTTACCCTCCTAGTTTTCTCTGGTACCCATTTTTATTGGCTGGGTGGACCCTGGGCCTTACTTTTTTGATGAAGTGTTACCAGACCAAACAAACAAACAAAAAAATCCCTACTGCTGGGTCTTGAACCCGGTACTAAAGGATTAGTAGACCGAGCGGCCATTCATGAAACCAGGCCATCCAAATAACTGCAAATACAGATTTTATGAATTTATGGGCGGGCGGGGAATCTTACTAAGTTTAGCCTAGAGGCCTGGGTTGGTGGTTAATCTGGACCTCTCTCTCTCTCTCTCTCTCGCTTTTCCTTTTAAAAATAAAGATTATTCTCTCTCTCTCTCTCTCTCTCTCTCTCTTTGTACTGAGTTAATGTTTAAGAACGAAACGTAAATGTTATATTTTATTTCATGTCTTTCAGCTTCAATGTTAACTATGTTTGTTACATGAACAGCATATTTGTAGAATGTCTGGAACAGTTGTATGATAAAGGGCAGAATGTCAGACGGGCCTGCGTGCCCAATTCTTAACCCTTTTGAATAAAGATCAATAAAAAAAATCAAACTCTCTCTCTCTCTCTCTTCATGTCCTTCCACAACCCTCGATCTCTTGTGCATCTTAACAGGCTTGTCACTGAGAATTTCCCGTGCCAAAATCCCAAGCCATCAAACATCTTTGTCTCTCTGTCTACCTCTTGTCTCTTCTTCCTTTGATCTTCCCTGTTGCCAATAGGTACTTTAGCCCGCCTCTACTCCAAACATTCATTCATTCATTTGCATGTCCCTTGCAGAACTTTGCCTCCCTAACAGCACTCTTGTAGGCCTCTCGGTTGTGAGCAAGATTGTCTGCTGCTGATGCATCCATTTGCAGACCATCAACGATGTCTTGTAGCCATCTTCGCCTTGGTCTTCCTATCTTTCTTTTTCCCAATATGTGCCCTTCCAAGACGGTCTTCTCTATATTATCATAACGTTTAATGTGTCCATAATATTTAAGTTTTTCTCTGTTTAATCCTCTTTATTAGCCAGCCTTCGTCAATATTAAGTTCTTGTAGTATAGATATATTTGTTCTTTTTTGTGTCCATGATATCTGAAGAACTCTTCTGTAGCATTTACATTCAAAGCCATTTACTCCAAACACGCCCACAAATTTTGAACTGTGGTTCGCTATAATTTTCTTTGTTTCTTGTGCCTCTTCTTTGAAAGAACTTCCTGGTTCGGTTCTCTCGCTGTCCATGATATCTTCAGCATTCTTCTTAAGAACCAGATTCCAGCTTATTTCAGCCTTCTTTGTATCTCTTTACTGACCGTCCAGGCTTCGCATCAGTAGACCAGGACTGGTTCAATGTAACAGTGTAGCACTCTCTTCCTTACTCTCCTAGATAGTGACTTACTTGGCAAAGTATGGATTTCATCTTTTGAAAGGAGGCATTGGCTTATGCAATTCTGTTTTTGCTTTTTGAACTCCAGTAATACAATTTCCATCTGATGTTAGGAAGGTGTCTAAGTACTTAAAACTTTCTCCTTGATTTAATTGTGTGCCTATGTGTTAGTGCACTGGTGTCTCATGGCGAAGGTCGGGGGTTCGAATCCGGCCGGAGGCACCCCAGTCACTCAGCTGTGGAAATGGGTACCCGACTTCTGGAGTTGGGGAAGAAAAGGCGGCCAGGAGTGATACTGACCATATCACCCTCTAGTGTGCTGACAGGCCAAGGAAAATATAGGCACTAACATCATATCCCTATGTGCCACTAAAGCATGACAGGATTACCTTTACCTTTTTTTTTACTTGACAAAGACATTGATAATTTCGATAAAAATCAAATTCCAGGCTCGACCTTAGGCCCATGACGCTTAGCTCTGCCTTAACTCTGGGTGTAACATCATTGAGGGCACACAGATTTTAAAAACAAAATCTCACGAACATATACATAATACGTATAACGGCTTTTATGCTTGTTGTGGCCAGGCCCGAGTTCAGCTAAACTTGTAGCGTCCTCTGGCAACCTATTAGGCCTCTACTTATAATCCCATTTATCTCGAACTTCATTATCTCTATTCTCGTGATTTAAACAAACACGCTTTCCTTTATACGAGCGGTTCTCAAACTTTTGTCAGGTGGTGGGGGCCACTAAACCAGTGATAATTCGATATTGTTTCCACTGGCGGGTTAAACGCTACCTCGAGCCCAAAAGCTAAACTTGGTAAGAGCCTCCAGCATGTACCGTTCATCTCCCGTTATCAGTCATTTGCATGTCCCTTGGGGAACTTAGACTCCCTAACAGCTCTCCTGCAGGCCTCTCGGTTGTAAGCAAGATGCCCTACTGCTGATGCGTCCATTCGCAGATCATCAACGATGTCTTGCAGCCATCTTCGGCTTGGTCTTCCCCTCTTTGTTTTTCCCATTATGTACCTTTCCAAGACTGCCTTCTCTCGTGACGTTTAATGTGTCCAAAATATTGAAGTTTTCTCTGTTTAATCCTTGTATAAGACTCGTGAAAACAACAATCTATATTTGCAGGGCCTGTGTCCATTCCTGTCCCTAGAAATTTTGTCTGTTCACCCAACCAATGACTGCCCTTCTAGAAGTTACATAAACCAGACTGCCCTTCTAGAAGTTACATAAACCAGACTGCCCTTCTAGAAGTTACATAAACCAGACTGCCCTTCTAGAAGTTACATAAACCAGACTGCCCTTCTAGAAGTTACATAAACCAGACTGCCCTTCTAGAAGTTACATAAATCAGACTGCCCTTCTAGAAGTTACATAAACCAGACTGCCCTTCTAGAAGTTACATAAACCAGACTGCCCTTCTAGAAGTTACATAAACCAGACTGCCCTTCTAGAAGTTACATAAACCAGACTGCCCTTCTAGCACTTACATAAATCAGACTGCCCTTCTAGCAGTTACATAAATCAGACTGCCCTTCTAGCAGTTACATAAATCAGACTGCCCTTCCAGCAGTTACATAAATCAGACTGCCCTTCCAGCAGTTACATAAATCAGACTGCTCTTCTAGCAGTTACATAAATCAGACTGCCCTTCTAGCAGTTACATAAATCAGACTGCCCTTCTAGCACTTACATAAACCAGACTGCCCTTCTAGCAGTTATATAAATCAGACTGTGGAGTGTATGGATACGAGACAGATTTATTTATTTGTTTGTTTTTCTTCACGTTTGTTATGTTCAGTAACTAATGCTGAATGTCTGTGACAGAGTGAAAGTTGTATAATGAAGGGCACAGTAAAGTAATAGAATACAGTACAATATGGATAGACCTCGAAAGCAAAAATCATAGACAAAACACTACTAGGCGAGACAGAAAGAAAAATCATAGACAAAACACTACTAGGCGAGACAGAAAGAAAAATCATAGACAAAACACTACTAGGCGAGACAGAAAGAAAAATCATAGACAAAGCACTACTAGGCGTGACAGAAAGAAAAATCATAGACAAAGCACTACTAGGCGAGACAGAAAGAAAAATCATAGACAAAGCACTACTAGGTGAGACAGAAAGAAAAATCATAGACAAAGCACTACTAGGCGTGACAGAAAGAAAAATCATAGACAAAAACGCTAGTAAGCGAGACAGAAAGAAAAATCATAGACAAAATACTTCTAGGCGTGACAGAAAGAAAAATAATAGACAAAAAGCGCTACTAAGCGAGACAGAAAGAAAAATCATAAACAAAATACTTCTAGGCGTGACAGAAAGAAAATTCATAGACAAAAGCGCTACTAGCTGTAACAGAAAGAAAAATCATAGACAAAAAGTGCTACTAAGCGAGACAGAAAGAAAAATCATAGACAAAACACTACTACCTGTGGCAGAAAGAAAATTCATAGACAAAAGCGCTACTAGCTGTGACAGAAAGAAAAATCATAGACAAAAGCGCTACTAGGTGAGGCAGAAAGAAAAATCATAGACAAAAGCGCTACTAGGTGAGACAGAAAGAAAAATCATAGACAAAAGCGCTACTAAGCGAGACAGAAAGAAAATTCATAGACAAAAGCGCTACTAGGCGTGACAGAAAGAAAAATCATAGACAAAAGCGCTACTAGGCGTGACAGAAAGAAAAATCATAGACAAAAGCGCTACTAGCTGTGACAGAAAGAAAAATCATAGACAAAAGCGCTACTAGGTGAGACAGAAAGAAAAATTATAGACAAAACACTACTAGATGAGACAGAAAGAAAAATCATAGACAAAACACTACTAGGTAAGACAGAAAGAAAAATCATAGACAAAACACTACTAGGTGAGACAGAAAGAAAAATCATAGACAAAACACTACTAGGTGAGACAGAAAGAAAAATCATAGACAAAACACTACTAGGCGTGACAGAAAGAAAAATGCATGTCTGATTCTTCATCCTTTAAGAATAAAATTTGCTGGTTCCGTTCGTTCACCACTCAGGTTCAGTAAAATAAAATCTTGGCACATATTTTAGGAAACCATATGACCTACATTTGCTCCATGGACACTTGTGAGACCACAGTTTGGGAATTACCACTTTAATCTATCAATAGATTGTACTTTTTTTAAAACAAAAACCTGTAAGTTTAACAGCGTTTGGACAAGTCTTGGCACGTTATCTATGTACTGTGTTTTTTTATAAGCTTGCGTAAACACTTATGAAACAAATTCACAGTTAAAGGATAATTTTCTAGAAACTTTCAGGGGTTAAAAAAAAAGATAAAAATTTTCAACACATTAGTGTTACTCTCCAAATAATTAGGTAGAATTTTATGTTCTACAGATCACCATTCTTCTTATCTTATATCCTTCCCGTGCCGTTAAACGTCACACAGGGCTCGCAAAGTAGTTCGCCAATTTTTCCTGTCTTCAGCGAGTCTTTCAACCTCATCAAAGGATTTTATGCCTGTTAATCTGGAAATGGACTGGTCACGTGCTCCGAAGAGACTCCCCAGCAACGTCGCTAAAGCAGCCATGAGATGGACACCCGAGGGAGGAAGAAAGAGAGGCCGACCAAAGACTACCTGGTGCAGAACTATAGAAGCAGGAATGAGTAGCATGCAGCACAGCTGTACAAGGGTTTGGCCACAAGATGGTGAGAAGTGGAGAGAATTTGTTGCTGCCCTGCAAGACGCCACAGGGCGTACTGGGCGGCAACTGCTTTCCGATCGCCTACCAAGAACAAAAGGTGGACAAAATCACCATGGTAACAGAGAAATTCCAAATGAATTGCGGTTCTTTAAAACTATATATTCAGGAAACATTCAGCAACATTTCTCGTGTTTCTCACACTGCCAAACTGCCCAAGATGCCACATTTACTGAGGCCGGCTCTAAAAACAATGCTTCTTCTAATTTCTTCCTGTCGCCATTCTGACTGCTGCAGACCTCCAGCTGACCAGACCATGCGTGTCTTACAGCAAGAACTCTGCTATCATTTTGCCACTCCCATAAGGTAACCTGACCATTTTTTCTAAGTTCAAATACAGAACAATCAACTGAGTCTCTCTCTCTCTCTCTCTCTCTCTCTGTGAGTGTGTGTGTGTGTGTGTGTGTGAGTGAGAGAGAGAAAGGGGGGGGGGGGTTGTGGAGGAGGGGTAAAGTTGAACGTAAATTTAATCCAAAAGTGTAATCAGCATGCGTAAATCAAAGACAGTACGGGACAGATGTTTTAAAATAAAGGACACTTAGGCATCCAAACCAAAGCAATACGGATCCCGGGACAAATTCTTAAAACACGGGACTCTCTCGTACAATACGGGACGGCTGGTCACTTTACATAAGGCCACCGGTCCGTAGCCTCAGGTCCAAGCTTGTTGTTAACAGGACTTTGAATGTAGAACAATAACAAAAAGTCGACCCATACTGGATAAACTTGCCTTGAATTTTATTCGAGATTTTTAAAAAAGGGGGAAAACTTCCTTAGACCAATCTCTTTTCATCTTTCTTATGCACAGTGACACACTAAGTAAACAGCTGTTGTCACTGCTATTCCAATAATAAGAAAGTATACTTAGATCTTCCGAATTCCCCCCCCCCCCCCGGAAAGAACGGTTCCCAACCTATGATCTGCAGACCATAATTGGCCCTTGGAGCATTTTCATGTGGCCCTTGTGGCATTTTCATTTGGCCTTTGTGGCATTTTCATGTGGCCCTTGTGGTATTTTCATGTGCTCCCGAGGCTTTCTCACTGATTTGGTATTAAATGTCATCTTTTGAATTGAAATAAAAGGGCTTATTATATTACACAAAAGATGGTGGTCCGCGACTTATGTCTAATTGGAACTATATAAACAACCAACTATTTAAGTAACTAATAGCCAACCATCTATATAACTAACGAAACCTCCAACTTTCCAAACAAACAACCATCTAAAGAAACCTCTAACTTTCCAAACCAACCAACCAGCTAAAGAACTAACGAAACCTCTAACTTTCCAAACCAACCAATCATCTAAAGAACTAACGAAACCTCTAACTTTCCAAACCAACCATCTAAAGAACTAACGAAACCTCTAACTTTCCAAACCAACCAACCATCTAAATAACTAACGAAACCTCTAACTTTCCAAATAACAGTCACTTCTAACAAGCAAACAAGAAAAGCAACAATTCTTGAAACAGAAAATACAAAACAACTCTTTACAAAAAAAAAAAAACACACACACACAAACACACACACACATCTAACAACCCTCTGTACTCGGAGTTTCCAACTTCAGTGGTCTACAAAACTATACGGAAATCAGAATGTTAGTGTCAGGTCGGATATAAATCATCTAGTTTCTGTTAACTTACATGAACATGAAAAAAATGAGACATTTATGAAGTAAAGCTGAATTATAAGTTTGAAATCAGGTTTTCAGATCTTTAAAAAATGTTTTCACATATTCTGAAGAATCTGTACTGGCTGACGATGTTAAGTTTAATCAAGTATATTACACTTTCGTGATAAACTCGCGGGCTGTCAGTTGGACAGGAGTGTTCTAAGCCATCCATGGACTTTAAATCTGAAAACTGTAATAGAGCAGCTAAGAAAGAAAGAAAGAAAGACAAAGATTATCGTTTATCATACCCTCTTATTTCTTGACAATATCAGCTGTTACAGTTTTTTCCCCCACGAAAACTAACAACAAATTACAAGAACTACTTACAAAAACTAACAACAAAATACACGAACTACTTACAAAAACTAACAACAAAATACACGAACTACTTACAAAAACTAACAACAAAATACACGAACTACTTACAAAAACTAACAACAAAATACACGAACTACTTACAAAAACTAACAACAAATTACACGAACTACTTACGAAAACTAACAACAAAATACACGAACTATCTACGAAAACTAACAACAAAATACATGAAATACTTACCTCGTTTACTTTGTACGATTTCTCAGATTTCGTCATTATTCCAGCGCGTCCCAACAACAAAGTGTAGAAAGTGAATATAATTTGATCTGATATATATCCTTATGATGACTACTTCAACGTATAAACTTCTCAGTCACCAAAGTCATATCCTTGTCGTGATATGGACAAATCTGTTTTTACTTAACCTCCTCCGCTTTGGGCTACAACATGAAAAATGTGTAGATACGGTAAGTGTAAAGGCCAAGCACAGCCATGACGCGCCATGCCGCGTGTGTAACTATAAACCTTTATGCCCCCATCACGTGTTGCGGTGTTCGAGACTGCCGGCGCTGGCCACGGAGCAAGAACTCTAACGCTAACTATTCCCGGGGTGTAAGAAAGTGACATAAACAGAATGATAAGTTGTAATTAAAAGCAAGGCTTGGTTGTTTATAGCGAGAAGTTAGTGGCTGTTCAAGTGATTTGTCCTTGTGAGTGATGTTTCTGTATGTAGAACTGACTCGTCTGTGTTATGGTCCACTGATCTTCCATTCAACATAATTATTTCAGAATTAACACAAACTTATATAAAATGTTCAAAGATGACAAACGTGAACAGAAAATAAGCTTCATACATCAGCTGGTAATTATGAACAAGTTCTCAAATCTATAGTCAAATCTTTCTACGGAAAGCAGGTGGGGTCATGTTTGTCATTTTCGTTTCTGAATGTCCAGCTTGTGCTAATGGTCTAACAGCAAGGCCCGGTGTTTGCTAGGGATTTTATCGTTTCCGCTCAGGCGCGTCTTACGTTGCTTGCATTCACTGGGGGGGGGGGGGGGGGTCAGAAGGTAGGCTTCTCTAGGCCGGGGTCATGCCTCAATCCGTTTCTCTGTTTAACGAAACAAATCGACGAGTTAAGCTGTGGACGCCTGGTAGACGTGTCAGCCCAGATATTATTATTATCATTATTATTATTTGCCAAACAGCGTTGACGACCATGCTTCTCTATCTTCTTGTATAAACTAGGGGGAAAAGTAGGAACAGCTTTATTACTTAACGACTACAAAGTTGTGACGTTTCGGCGTGAGCCTTAATCATACAAAAACATACAGGACGAAGAAATAGAGAGAGGAGATAAAGTATAGATTCACATGAATATTTTTTTAATTAAATTTTTAAAAAATTAAATAGAGTATTTAGCTGTAAATTGTAAGATGTGACTTGTCCTGCGTTGTGTGCCAGGAATGGATTTAGTAGAACATGAAGACTGTTTAAATGGAGTCGGTGGGTTATAACTGGGGATGGTGGATGGGGAACCGGGGAGGGGAGAGAGAGTGATACAATGTTGACCTAGCCAGGAGAAGCTGAAATAGATGACTGGGGAAGAGGGGTTGCAAAGTGATGCTGTGAGGAGGTTTTGAAATATATGTGAAAAGTAAGAATGGGGTGGAGCTTAGTGGAGAGGTACTATGATGATTGAAGAGAATGTTAAGTGAAGCTGAACAGCGAGTTTAACTTGTGTGGACCAGCGTCCCATAATTTTGAATGTAGCGGTTCTCAAGAGCCAGGCGGCTTGTGTCATCTGGGTGACATTGTGTGATGACTGTTACCAGAAAATCAGATTTGTCTTTGTAGTTGGGGCCACTGAAATGATTAGGGACTGGTTTCGAAGCATGCTGGGCGATGTCGTACAGATGTTTTTGCATGCGGTCCCTTAATCTGAGGCCAGTCTCACCAATTATCGTTATCCAGCATCTTTTGCAAACGATGACATATATCACATTTCGGGACTCGCATGTGAATCCCTCATGAAAAGTGAGGATGGTTTTGGGAAAGGTGATCGTTTTCATTTTCCAGACTATCGGGCAGGTAACGCAGCGGGGGCGGTTACATTTTCTGGTACCAACATATGTAAGGCTCTGCTTCAAGTGGCTGTGGAGGAGGATATCCTTAAGGTCTGGCTCACGTTTGTATGCCAACAGGGGTAGATCAGATAAAATGTCGCGAGTGTCGGGGTCGAATTAGATTATCGGCAGATGACGATAAAGATTTTTCTTAACCATCTGACCATGCGGGTGGAAAGGTAGTACTGACTTAACTCTGTCAGATGGAGTAACAGGCTTTTTCCTGAATACTTGTTCGCGGCTCACTAGTTGGATACGGTTGAAGGCTTCACGAAGGACCTTTTCTGGGTAGTGGCGATGACAGAAAAATTCTAATAACTTGTTGGACTGATGATCTATAAAGTCCAAATTATCCTGGCATATGCGTCTTCTCCATCTTGTGCGGTCCTTGGTGTTTCCAGGTTTAATTCAGATGCTCTTTTTTTCATGTTCTTGTTTGTTCCTGTGGCGCCTGGTCGGTCTGCTGAGATGTTTTTCTCTCTTGGCTGGCCTTCATTTTTTTCCTTTGTATTTTCTGAGTTATTACCAGATTCTCCAACTTCTTTGTCTTCTCATGACATGTCCAAGAAATTTTGACCGTCTTAAAAAAAAAGAAAAACATTTTAACTATATAAATATATAGCCTCGTTTCGATGGCCTGGTTTACAGCGACGATTCGTTTATCCGACTATCGGTTCACTGAAATAGGAGGACTTATAAATTTGTAAATACAGTATTTATATAGCACTTATTTAAAGTAAAAACTACAGGTAAAGTTCTCATTTTCATGTTATTGAGTCATATTAGTAACATTTATCGTAAAACTACACATTTTAAAGCGTATGTATAAATTATAAGGTCAGTCAATCAATCAGTCATTTCCATGTCTTTTGCGCAACTTTGCCTCTCTAACAGCTCTCTCCTTTCGCCCTCTCGGTTGTAAGCAAGACGCCCTGCTGTTGATGCCTCTTTCGCAGATTATCAACGATGTCTTGCAGCCAATTTCGCCTAGGTCTTCCTCTCTTTCTTTTTCCCATTATGTATCCTTCCAAGACGGTCTTCTCTAAATTATCATGACGTTTAACGTGTCCAAAATATTAAATTTTCTCTGTTTAATCCTCCTTACTAGCCAACCTTTTGCATATTAAGTTCTTGTAGTATGGACATATTTGTTCTTTTTTTTTTTGTTGTCCATGATATTAAGTATAAGGTTTTCCGGTGAGAAAGTCCAACATTGGCCTGGTTGGGCTACCACCTCTCACCCAGCGGAGATACACTGATATCCATAACACGTCGAGGTCTTCCGGTGAGAAAGTCCAACTCTAGTTGGTGCAACTAAAACCACAGTGTCACGCAATCCCGCTTCTGAGACCCACCAGAATACAGGCTCAAGCCTTGCGATACTCTGAACCAGAATGGGGTGGAGCTTAGTGGAGAGGTACTATGATGATTGAAGAGAATGTTAAGTGAAGCTGAACAGCGAGTTTAACTTGTGTGGACCAGCGTCCCATAATTTTGAATGTAGCGGTTCTCAAGAGCCAGGCGGCTTGTGTCATCTGGGTGACATTGTGTGATGACTGTTACCAGAAAATCAGATTTGTCTTTGTAGTTGGGGCCACTGAAATGATTAGGGACTGGTTTCGAAGCATGCTGGGCGATGTCGTACAGATGTTTTTGCATGCGGTCCCTTAATCTGAGGCCAGTCTCACCAATTATCGTTATCCAGCATCTTTTGCAAACGATGACATATATCACATTTCGGGACTCGCATGTGAATCCCTCATGAAAAGTGAGGATGGTTTTGGGAAAGGTGATCGTTTTCATTTTCCAGACTATCGGGCAGGTAACGCAGCGGGGGCGGTTACATTTTCTGGTACCAACATATGTAAGGCTCTGCTTCAAGTGGCTGTGGAGGAGGATATCCTTAAGGTCTGGCTCACGTTTGTATGCCAACAGGGGTAGATCAGATAAAATGTCGCGAGTGTCGGGTCGAATTAGATTATCGGCAGATGACGATAAAGATTTTTCTTAACCATCTGACCATGCGGGTGGAAAGGTAGTACTGACTTAACTCTGTCAGATGGAGTAACAGGCTTTTTCCTGAATACTTGTTCGCGGCTCACTAGTTGGATACGGTTGAAGGCTTCACGAAGGACCTTTTCTGGTAGTGGCGATGACAGAAAAATTCTAATAACTTGTTGGACTGATGATCTATAAAGTCCAAATTATCCTGGCATATGCGTCTTCTCCATCTTGTGCGGTCCTTGGTGTTTCCAGGTTTAATTCAGATGCTCTTTTTTTCATGTTCTTGTTTGTTCCTGTGGCGCCTGGTCGGTCTGCTGAGATGTTTTTCTCTCTTGGCTGGCCTTCATTTTTTTCCTTTGTATTTTCTGAGTTATTACCAGATTCTCCAACTTCTTTGTCTTCTCATGACATGTCCAAGAAATTTTGACCGTCTTAAAAAAAAAGAAAAACATTTTAACTATATAAATATATAGCCTCGTTTCGATGGCCTGGTTTACAGCGACGATTCGTTTATCCGACCATCGGTTCACTGAAATAGGAGGACTTATAAATTTGTAAATACAGTATTTATATAGCACTTATTTAAAGTAAAAACTACAGGTAAAGTTCTCGTTTTCATGTTATTGAGTCATATTAGTAACATTTATCGTAAAACTACACATTTTAAAGCGTATGTATAAATTATAAGGTCAGTCAATCAATCAGTCATTTCCATGTCTTTTGCGCAACTTTGCCTCTCTAACAGCTCTCTCCTTTCGCCCTCTCGGTTGTAAGCAAGACGCCCTGCTGTTGATGCCTCCTTTCGCAGATTATCAACGATGTCTTGCAGCCAATTTCGCCTAGGTCTTCCTCTCTTTCTTTTTCCCATTATGTATCCTTCCAAGACGGTCTTCTCTAAATTATCATGACGTTTAACGTGTCCAAAATATTTAAATTTTCTCTGTTTAATCCTCCTTACTAGCCAACCTTTTGCATATTAAGTTCTTGTAGTATGGACATATTTGTTCTTTTTTTTTTTTGTTGTCCATGATATTAAGTATAAGGTTTTCCGGTGAGAAAGTCCAACATTGGCCTGGTTGGGCTACCACCTCTCACCCAGCGGAGATACACTGATATCCATAACACGTCGAGGTCTTCCGGTGAGAAAGTCCAACTCTAGTTGGTGCAACTAAAACCACAGTGTCACGCAATCCCGCTTCTGAGACCCACCAAGAATACAGGCTCAAGCCTTGCGATACTCTGAACCTCTTGTGGTCCTCTCGGGGACCACGGGATTTAACGAGGGCCACAGGCGTAAATTTAGTAGGATCACAGGACGGTCTTGGTGGTAGAAGTGAATGAAGAAGAAGAAGATTAATTATAAGGTCACCCTGGTTTATTTTTGTTTTAAAAGATGACTGTCTACGGACAGTTAAGAACTAAATACTCATTCTCATGAAATTCGCTTTACGCCCATTTCGCTTTACGCCCACTTCGCTTTCCGACCAGGCCGCTGGGAAACAATCCCGACGGAAAGCAAGGATTATCTATACCTATATATAAATGTACATAAATGAAACGCAGACAATGGCGGGTTACCTTTTATGATGCGCATTATTATAATTATGGGCCAAGGAAGGCAGGAGGTTTCGGGCAGAAGATGAAAAAGGAAACTGCAGATATAGCACAGACTTTGTCTGCATGATTACGAAGCTACTTATTGAAGAGTGAATACTGGCAACGATGTACCAGCTGTGTTCGGTCCGTAGTATACAAAGTCATATGGTAACAGAAGAGATCATAATTAGAGGGGAATCAGGCCATATATCAGGGGATGGACCGTATAGATCGGAGGTGGCCTGGGGCACATACTAGGCCCAGACTAGTGGCATGGGGCACATACTAGGCTCAGACTAGTGGCATGGGCCACATACTAGGCTCAGACTAATGGCATGGGGCACATACTAGGCTCAGACTAGTGGCATGGGCCACATACTAGGCTCAGACTAGTGGCATGGGGCACATACTAGGCTCAGACTAGTGGCATGGGGTACATACTAGGCTCAGACTAGTGGCATGGGGCACATACTAGGCTCAGAGTAGTGGCCTGGGGCACATACTAGGCTCAGAGTAGTAGCATGGGGCACATACTAGGCTCAGACTAGTGGCATGGGGCACATACTAGGCTCAGACTAGTGGCATGGGGCACATACTAGGCTCAGACTAGTGGCCTGGGGCACATACTAGGCTCAGACTAGTGGCATGGGCCACATACTAGGCTCAGATTAGTGGCCTGGGGCACATACTAGGCTCAGACTAGTGGCCTGGGGCACATACTAGGCTCAGACTAGTGGCATGGGGCACATACTAGTAGCATGGGGCACATACTAGGCTCAGACTAGTGGCCTGGGACACATACTAGGCTCAGACTAGTGGCCTGGGGCACATACTAGGCTCAAACTAGTGGCATGGTTGATGGTTAAAGTAATCTCTCGCGGCACATAAATTTACCTCCCTCCCACTCACATTAACATCCCTTGGGCCAGTTTGCTCTCGTGTGCCTCGCGTTGCAGGAAGATAACGGATGTTTTCAAAATATTTTCTAGAAACTAGTTGTTTGTTAGTAACTCAGCCAAACGAGCCACATATGATCAATACCCTATGGTCACTTCATCGCAGTTCCCAGTGTGTGGTAGGAGTTTGGCGAACAAGACTCAGATCACGTGGGTTGTCCTTGTCATTGTGGAGGTTATGAGAAAATGGATCTCTCTCTGTGAAGGCATGAAGGAAAGATCAACCATTAACATCATACACTGTCCTTATTACCATTATCTCTTGTCCTCACTGTCATTAAATATTGCCCGGCCCCCCCCCCCTCCACTGTCATCAACTATTGTCCTCATTGTCATTAAATACTGCCCGCCCCCCCCCCCGTCATCAACTATTGTCCTCATTGTCATTAAATACTGCCCCCCCCCCCACTGTCATCAACTATTGTCCTCATTGCCATTAAATACTGCCCGCCCCCCCCCCCCACTGTCATCAACTATTGTCCTCATTTTCATTAAATACTGCCCTCCCCCCTCCAATGTCATCAACTATTGTCCTCATTGTCATTAAATACTGCCCTCCCCCCTAATGTCATCAACTATTGTCCTCATTGTCATTAAATACTGCCCTCCCCCCTCCAATGTCATCAACTATTGTCCTCATTGTCATTAAATACTGCCCTCCCCCCAATGTCATCAACTACTGTCCTCATTGTCATTAAATACTGCCCCCACTGTCATCAACTATTGTCCTCATTGTCATTAAATACTGCCCCCCCCTCATTGTCATCAACTATTGTCATTACGTACTATCCCCATTGCTATCATATAATGTCCTCATTACCATAACTTATTTCCCCTCTGTTATTATGTAATGTCCTCACTATCATCATTTATTGTCCCCATTGTCATCGTGCAATGTCCCCACTAACACCTATTGTCCCCGTTGTCAGGATGTAACGTCCCCACTATCACCACCTATTGTCCACATTGTCATCATGTAATGTCTCCACTATCATCACTTGCTGTCCTCATTGTCAGCATGTATGCCCTCACTGTCATCACATACTGTCTCCACTATCATCACTTGCTGTCCTCATTGTCAGCATGTATGCCCTCACTGTCATCACATACTGTCTCCACTATCGCCACCTACTGTCATCGTGTAACGTCATCGCTATCTTCATCTATTATCCCCATTGCTATAATGTACTGTCCTCAGTGTCACCACCTTTTGTCCCTATTGTCACCATGTATTGTTCTCACTATCATCACCTAATGTCCCCATTGTCATTATGTGGTGTCCCAAAAGTTATTAATGTAGCATGGCCTTGTAAGTAATGATTATATTTGTTATTATTATTATTATTAATGAATATGATTATGAAAAAATACTGTAAACAAAATAGTAACATCGAATAGCGACAGAGAAAAGTAGGTAGGAATGGAAGAGAAAGGCATAGAACTTCCATGACACTAGAACAAGACGCGGACAAAAGTAAACAGTGGAAACAGTGAATAGAAAAAGACGAGACTCAGTGACGCTGAGATTTAGGTAATACAAAGAAAGGACGCCAGAAAGTAGGATGGTCCAGTGATAACAAAGCGGTGACTGGACGTTGACACGTGTAAACAAAATAGAAAAGACGAATAGAAAAGGCAGACTCAATGAAAAGCGAGGATACAATAAAACCTCCGACATCAAAGAGCAAGATAATGACTTAGGTAAATAACAATTTTATAGACCAAAACTGACGCAGACTGACACGCTTGACACGCGTTAGGGCACTATTGCACACGGTTTTTAAATAAAGGAATGACAAACTCGGCCAGCTGACCAATTAAATATTTAGAGGCGTGGCCTATTGGACAATTGACTTACGAGAGATAAGTCACGGGGCAGTTTGAATGACGGACAATCAGAACGCTCATGAGAACCAGTAGACATCTGAAGAGTGGAACCAAAATGCTTATTGGTTAATCCGTCAAGCTGGACTTGAAGATAGAAAGGCGAGCGGAGAGACAGGGAGGACCAAGAAGTACGGAAGTAGAGGAGATGAGACAGAGGAGGGAGCTCGAAGACGGAGGAACAAGGACGGTCGGTGAATAAAGACCGATCCAGACAAGCAGAGAAGAAAACCAGACGGAGAACAGACAAGATAAGAACAGAAGGACAGACAATTAGAGAAGAACAGCAGAAGGAAAACTCACACGAGAGAGAAAGAAGACGTAAGTAACGACAGTTGAAACAGATGGACAATTAGAGAAATAGATACTCAGGAAAGGCAGTTTTGAAGAAGTAGTTTTAGGACAGACTGAAGATGTGGTTCAAGTGATTACGAAGATTTGATACTTTTGAAACTTCGAGTACAGTGATTTAGTCGTGTAATTGATTGACCACGTGTCGCAGATCTGATATAATACAGAGTTAGGAAATGTTCTCGTATCAAGTGTAGAATATTGTGAAGTTGAGAACATTGAGAAATGCTGCATGTAGAGTATGATAGAGTGTGATATTGTGAACCAATGATTAAGTGATTCAATTCAAGTGATGTTATCAATTATACATGTTGAACTTATTTGTTAGAATAAATGAATTCAAGGAACATTTCATCGGACTTGCTCTGATCAAGCGAATGTTGTAATATTCGTGAAACCTCTATGTGGTCTATCAAAGAACAAAGAACTTCGACTTCATCAATAATATGATAGTGCACACCTGTACATTGGTATACTGGTACCTGTGCCTATTTCCGAAATTCGGGAGGAGACGACCTGACGTACAAGCGAACACAATGCCAAGTACTAGACGACCTAGGGTAAATCGAACACAATGCCAAGTACTAGACAACCTAGGGTAAATCGAACACAATGCCAAGTACTAGACGACCTAGGGTAAATCGAACACAATGCCAAGTACTAACGATCACGTGCTGATGTTATAACCAAACCTTTTAGTGATTTAGACAGACATAGAACATTTTGTCTTTCTAACAGTAGTGGTATTCAGAACTCAGACGTTATCAATATTAACAACGAAATCAACGAGGATAGGACAACGTGAAGTACAGACGATCATGTGGTATAATGAACTGATGTGATTTAGGCAAAGAACTATTGTTTCTTTAATAATGGTGGTATACAGAGAACATTAATTAGACATTTGCAAAGAACGACAGCATCAACGACGAAGGGGCAGTGTATTCGGCCAAGAACAAGAGACAGTTAAGTTATGTATTAGTTAGATTGTTGTTGTAATTACTGGATATATTTGAGTTATACTCCTTTGTTAGTATATTTTTGTCACTAGAAATTATTGATTATTTCACTGATTATTTCATAGAGTAGGAAAAATACAGAGATTTTTCAGAGAAAATGTTAGAGAAAGTGACAAAACAGATTACAGAAACACCTGAAATAGATATACTAAAAAGGGAGATCAGATATCTGAAGAGAGAAGTAGCTAGGTTAGGTAGAGAGTTGAAACAGGAAAGAAATTGGAGAAAATATTGCAGTTTTTATCCTAGAACAGACTTTAGACTGACACAGAACCCTTGTTATAGAAATGAGAGACATGGAAGAAGAAACAAATATCAAAACCAGGGACATAAGTTATCAAAACAGACAAACAGCCTGCAACGACACAAGGAATAGAGAAAAGTACCAGAACAATTATTTTAAAAGAAATAACAGCAGATATATGGCACACAACACTGAAAGGTTGGTTAGGACTGAGAAGAAAGAAATATACGCTGTAGTGCGTACGAAATCAGACACAGATAGATGAAATAATGAAGAGACGAAGAGGAATACAACTAAAGTAGATCTAGTCGAGGCTAGTAGCCAGGCGGTTAAGGACAAACGAGACAGGTCAACAAACACAGATAAAGTAACCAGAGACTCATACACCTCTGTGTCAGACAAAGAACTAGGTAGATTAGCTCCCACAACAATCAGTGTAAGTGTTTGGGTGAGCGAAGATTGTTTTGTTAGAAAGATAGATGTAGCCATAAACACAATAACAATTGAAACAGATGATATCAGCGTAGGAACAGACAGGCTCACGTTAAAAGACGTAGCTACTCAGTCATTTTATATGAATAAAGATGAAGAAACAAATACGGTAGATGTAGTAGTAAGAGATACATGTATGTCAGAGAAGAGGACTGAAATGAAAGAAGATAATGTAAAAGAATGCAACAATGGTCAGAGAATAATAGATAGTGCAGAAAGTTCATAAGGCACAATAGGTGCGATAGCTGTTGCTGAAAGTAATATGAATGAAGTAATGGTTGTGTTATACAGGTACCCAGGGTGTATGGTGTCACTGCTCATATTTTCCCTGACCCGACGGGACGCTAAACCCGCCAGATGATGATGATGATGATGATCATCATCATCATCATCATCATCAGGTGCCGTGCCGACTGGCGTTGGCTATTATGCTTCTCCAGAGTACACGATCCTTCATGCAGGCCATCAGCTCTGTTTGTGATCTCTTCTCACACCATCCCGTCAGACTGTCCAGTATCATTTCTCTTGGTCTTCCTCTTGATCTTCTTCCTTCTATTTTTCCTGTTGTTATAATATCTTCTATGCCTCCTCTTCTCATTGCATGTCCTATGAAAGTACATTGTCTCTCTCTTATCTTTTTGACAAGGTTTTTTTGTCTCTCCAGCTCTTCTCATACATTCTTCATTAGTTATTTTTGCTGTCCAGGGGATTCGCAACATTCTTCTAATAAACCACTTTTCTGCTGCTTCCAATGATTTTTGTGCAGACTTGCCTGTTGTCCATGATTCGCTTCCATATAACAAGATAGGTTCAATATAGCATTTTAGGACTCGTTTTCTAACATTCATTGACAAGGATGTGTTGGTTAATATGTTTCTCGTTCTCTGAAATGCAGTCTTTGCTTGGCCTATTCTGTTCCTAATTTCTGTTCTGCATTTCCCATCTGAAGTTATCACTGCTCCAAGGTATTTGAATTTCTGCACCTGCCTTAGAACAGTTCCGTTTAATTTTATACTGCATGCTGGTGGATTCTGTTTCTTAGATATAACCATGGTCTCTGTCTTTTTGATGTTCAAAGTAAGGCCTTTCTGTTCACTTTCTTTGGCCACTTTATCCAAGAGATTTTGTAGGTCCTGTTGGTTCTCAGCTATCAGTACTGTGTCGTCAGATGATGATGTCAAGCCATATTTCCTTACCCCTGCTTCAGAAAGAGTGAACAGATGCCACCACCAGCTTGGATCAGAACTCTATAAGAAGGGAATGAACTATTCACTTCGCTGCTCAGATGCCTTTAACCAGATGTGCTGATAGGGGAGTGAAAGTGACGAAACAAAAAAGCTGCAGATAACGCGCACGCTATCTATGTATGAAATTAGCTTCCATGTATTCAGCGTTTCACTATAATTCTATAACACTGCAAGCCACTTAAATGTGCTGACTGAAGTTAACTGTATAAATGTTTCAAGCATGTGATGAGACGGCTTGAGTAAAACCTTACATTACCGTCCGGCTGCTTCTATACCAGCCGTCCAGTTTTCTCAGCGTGCCTAAAGTGTGTTGCAGCCTTGTCATTTAAATTGTCCTGGTTGTTGCTGCTGTTATCGTTTTAGGATTTTATATAAGGGTGAGCTGGAGTTCTTTGCAGGTGATTCCTAATCGATAGTTAAAGTGACCAACAGTCTGGAATAATACGGGGTAGTTGCGTATATTAAGGATTTGCCCCAGGAATCGTATTTCTTCGGTCGAGGGGCCGAAATGTCCCGTATTTTAAAACACGTGTCTTATATAATGTTTCCTCTAAGCTATTTTTTTTTGGGGGGGGGAACGCCATCTGATTTGACAATCAGCGACCCCATAGCTGATCAAGACCCTGTTTCACTCTCTGTCTGTGCACTTAAGTAACAGTTCTACCTGACCAATTGGGGGGGGGGGGAGGGGGAAGGGAGGGATTCTCATAGTCCCCATGGTAGTGGAATCTGTTAAAGAAGTATAACATACCCCCCCCCCCCTTTGCACTCAGAGACTGAAACAAGTGATCGCCACAACAGGCCCACACGATGTTGTGTCTCAGTGTCTCCACAGCATCGGATACTCGGATACAAAGAACACCAGGTCGTAGCTTCAGAGAGAATGAAGAAGAAGAAGAAGATGATGATGATGATGATGATGAACCTGCGCAGCAGCGAAGACGTGCGCGAGCGCGCGCGCACACACACACACACAATACGTCGCACATGAAATTTTATATTCCGCGGAAAATGTGTAATAAATTAAATTAAATTTTTGTTGTTACTTTGCAACTCCCTGATGCTAATCTGTGCGATAGTACCACTGAAGAAAAATATGACAATGCTACATGAGTTTGTCGTCTCTGTTTCTTCGGATTTTAGTACTTTTCCCCATAAGAGCTCTACACTTTGTCCTTCCATGTCCCTGGTCGGCAATCGGCCAAGAAATCACCGCCCACTACGCCTCAGGCTACACTTCACAGTTCGACCTTATAATGCACCTTTGGGGACTTTTTATTTGTTTGTTTGTTTCTTTCAGAATACATTTGAAAATTTTGGCCCACGAACCACAAAATCTTAGAGGATACGTTCTTCTTCTTGATTTTTTTGCATCATCAACATACAGATTGTCTTGTAGGGGACTCTGGGGTCTGGGCAGGTCCTTTGCCTGAGTGGGTTGTGTAGCTAGCAGCCCTGGAGGATGTGATGTGATGTCTGTTGCTCGTTGCTGCAGACACAAAAGTCTGTTGGGCCATTTTTCGGCCCCCGGTATAGATGGTGCCTCACCCTAGCAATGTCCTGCTGTTAGTCGGAAGACGATCATGACCCGATTGCTTCTTGAGAGTTTCTAGTATTAGTCATCACAGCGGCCCTAATTTATCTAAATCTTGAAATGGCTGAATGTTAAAAAAAAACAAAAAAACAAGTAACTTGCAATGTTTGTGCCCGGACAGCCAAGAGGGAAATTCTGAGTTATGGTCAGAGAGGGTGCATCACTGAACATTCTGATGAGTTCTCTTGTCTTAAGTCATTTGCATCAGAAGAAAAAAGTTCAGGAATGGGGGGGGGGGGGGGGGGGGGGGGGAGAGAAATCTGAACTGACGAAAAATTGAAGACTGCGTTTGAACACTTCAGAAGTAATGAGATCCCGTACAAAAATTTATGCAGACTGTTTTTTTTTTTTTTTGGTTTTTGTTTTTAAATATGTCTGCAGGTTCCAACGCTCCAACTGAAAGGCGCTTTTCAATCATGAACAAAATGTGGTTTAAGGAGGAGGGGAGAGAGAGAGAGAGAGAGAGAGAGAGAGAGAGAGAGTGCATGTTTGATGTCTAACGAACAGGATAATTTTGAGTAGAGTTGATCGGAATTTTGTTAATTATCTTAGTGAAAATGTTGCCATTTTGAAGAAAACTCACTCTGTAAAGAAGTACAAAAACAAATAGACCTGATAAGGACATTTGTATGTAAGGTTACAGACTTATATTTATGTTTATATGTTTATATGGACTTATAAAAGCGCATTTGTAAGTAATATTATAAGTCTGTATAGGCACATTTGTAAGTAATATTATAAGTCTATATAAGCGCATTTGTAAGTAATATTATAAGTCTATATAAGCGCATTTGTAAGTAATATTATAAGTCTATATAAGCGCATTTGTAAGTAATATTATAAGCCTTTATAGGCACATTTATAAATAACACTATAAGCCTATTTAGGAACAATTGTAAGTAACATTAAAAAGAACAAATATATCCATACTACAAGAACTTAATATTGAAGAGGGCTGGCTAGTAAAGAGTGTTAAACAGAGAAAACTTAAATATTTTGGACGCATTAAACGTCATGATAATCTAGAGAAAACTGTCTTGGAAGTGTACATAATGGGAAAAAGAAAGAGAGGAAGACTAAGCCGAAGATGGCTGCGAGATATCGTTGATGATCTGCAAATGGATGCATCAGCAGCAGGGCATCTTGCTCAGAACCGAGAAGCCTACAGGAAAGCTGTTAGGGAGGCAAGGTTCCATAAGGGACATGCAAATGAAAGAATGAATGAATGTAAGTAACATTATAAAACTTTTTAGGAACATTTATAAGTAACATTATAAGCCTATTTGGGATCATTTGTAAGGAACATTATAAGCCTATTTAGGAACATTTGTAGTAACATTATAAGTATATATAAGATGGGCAGGGTACAAACGGTGAAATGCAATCGTGGAACTGAAAGAAGTCGGCTGTGATAGCTTTTACTTTCTTTCTTTCAGATTTCCAGAGTGTACCTAAAAAACAAAACAAAACACCGATATCTTGGCAGGCTCCACTGGCATAGGAGACACATCAACCTCTGCTCGGTCTAACAGGCAGAATGTGAACGACAGACCACCACCTCCCCCCAACCTCCCTTCCCCCCCTCCCCCCCCCGCCCCCCCCAACCTCTCTCAACTCCCCAGAACTGCTATAAAGAGGCATGGTACGATAGACGGCAAGTCCTGATTCTTTGGACGGCCAGACCTGATTCTTTGGACTGCCAGTCCTGGTTCACTGGGTCCCCGTACGCGACCCAACATTACAAAAGAGTTTCAGATTGTTGATCTAAAAAAAGAATTGTTTTGTTTTGTTTTATTTTGTTTTTTTTTGCACTTGATACAACGCTATTTGAAAGAAACAGTTTGCGGAAACAGGATGAAAAACTTGATGTTCAAGTGACACAGGATGTGTTGGATGTGTTTTGTTTAACGTGCTACGACCATACAAGGACAGATCAGCTGAGAAATGCGATAGAGAAGAGACTGTCAGGGGTGTATGGTGCAGTTTAAAAATAGTAAGGATGAGAAGTAATGGCAAAAGAAATAATGAGACTAGCAAGTAGAACTGTAAAACATACAGTATCAAACCAATATTTCGGCGATATGCCTTTAGCTAGGACGGCGAAAACAACAAATTAGCACCAAAATGGTACTTGTCTGGGAGAGATCATCTTGGTTAGGTCCTAATATAGAGGAGTAAACTGAAGTAGAATATTAATGCAGCAGATTAAATTGAAGTAGAATATTAATAAAGCAGATTAAACTGAAGTAGAATATTAATAAATCAGATTAAACTGAAGTAGAATATTAATACAGCAGATTAAACTAAAGTAGAATATTTAATAAAGTAGAATATTAAATACAGCAAATTAAACTAAAGTAGAATATTAATACAGTAGATTAAATCGAAGTAGAATATTAATATAGCAGATTAAACTGAAGTAGAATGTTAACACAGTAGATTAAACCGAAGTAGAATATTAATACAGCAGATTAAATTGAGATATATTATTAATAAAGGAGATTAAACTGAAGTAGAATGTTAACACAGTAGATTAAACCGAAGTAGAATATTAATATAGCAGATTAAACTGAAGTAGAATGTTAACACAGTAGATTAAACCGAAGTAGAATATTAATACAGCAGATTAAATTGAGATATATTATTAATAAAGGAGATTAAACTGAAGTAGAATATTAATACAGCAGATTAAACTGAAGTATATTATTAATACGCAGATTAAACTGAGATAGAATGTTAACACAGTAGATTAAATCGAAGTAGAATATTAATAAAGCAGATTAAACTGAGGTATATTATTAATACAGGATGTTAAATTGAAGTAGGATATTAATATAGCCTAGCGACAAGAAATACTCGGCCATCCTACACCTCCCCCCACCCCAACTAACTAACTAACTAACTCACTCACTCACTCACTCTCACTCACTCACTCACTCACTCACTCACTCACTCACTCACTCACTCACTCACTAACTCACTCACTCACTCACTCACTCACTCACTCACGTGTAAAACACAGTTTGTTGATTTCGTTGTCCACGTAGAACTAAAAGTGTGCAGGAGGCCAAGTGTGTATGTTTGTGTCTCACATTGATTGCCTGCAGGAGGCCAAGTGTGTATGTTTGTGTCTCATACTGATTGCCTGCAGGAGGCCAAGTGTGTATGTTTGTGTCTCACACTGATTGCCTGCAGGAGGCCAAGTGTGTATGTTTGTGTCTCACACTGATTGCCTGCAGGAGGCCAAGTGTATATGTTTGTGTCTCACACTGATTGCCTGCAGGAGGCCAAGTGTGTATGTTTGTGTCTCACACTGATTGCCTGCAGGAGGCCAAGTGTATATGTTTGTGTCTCACACTGATTGCCTGCAGGAGGCCAAGTGTGTATGTTTGTGTCTCACAGTGACTGCCTGCAGAAGGCCAAGTGTGTATGTTTGTGTCTCATACTGATTGCATGCAGGAGGCCAAGTGTGTATGTTTGTGTCTCACACTGATTGCCTGTAGGAGGCCAAGTGTGTATGTTTGAGTCTCACACTGATTGCATACAGGAGACCGAATTTTTTTGTGTGAAGCATGATTTGTATTCTGCCATCTGAAAACATGAGAGGCAATACAAATCTGAATGGAATTAAAGTAAGAGGCCATGATATCAGTAGCCTGAGATACGGGGATGACAGTGTTCTAATAGTAGAAAACGAAAGCAACTTGTGGAAACTTGTGAACAGAGTGCAATAAACTTGTGAGCAGAGAGCAATAAATTTGTAAGCAGAGAGCAATAAACTTGTGAGCAGAGAGCAATAAACTCGTGGAAACTTGTGAACAGAGAGCAATAAATTTGTGGAAACTTGTGAACAGAGAGCAATAAAAGAGGCTTAGAGCTACACACCAACAAGACGGAAACAATGGTGGTATTGAAAATAACAATCATAACAAAGTGCAACATCCTTTCAAACTGGAAGACACTGACACAAGTAAATAAATTCATTTACCTCGGAACAACTATAACAGCTGACAGCAAGTGCACGAATGAAATAAAATCACGAATAGATAAGAGAAAGTCAGCTTTTTATGGCATGAAGAAGATAACAACAACAACAAAAAAATAAGAAAATGTTAATAAAAGTGAGGAAAAGAGTATTACAGTGCTATATAGAGCTAATACTGCTATATATATCTGTGAAACTTGGAAGTCAATAAAAAGATGGCAGAGAAACTGGAAGCAACAGAAATGTGGTTGTGGAGAAAGATGCAACAAACACTCTGGGCAGACCGAAAAATAAACGAAGAGGCATTCAAGGAAGTTCCAGAACAATGACAACTAATTAAAACGATAAGAAAAAAAGACAATCAAGATTTCGTGGACATGTCATGAGGAGGCAGAAGTTAGAACCCACAGAACCAAGCGATAACTTGGACAGTTCAAGGGAAAAGAGAAGAGAGGAAGGCCATGAGAAAATATCTTAGTGGACTGACCAAATGGAATGGAGAACAGAAAATACGTCTGAGCTAATCGGAAATACCAAGGAGCGCGCAAGATGGAGAAGTATGGTCGCCAACGCTGTCCGGCACGGCATATAATAATAATAATAAATTTCTGTGTCATGGCCTCGTTTCCTTACCGGATGCACCGGCTGTTGTCAGCGGCATTAAAGAATTCAGTTATTCAAGCAACTTTGGAGCTGTAAGATGGGCCAAGAGGTTAGTTCGCCGTTTCTCTTGGCTAGGCGGCTGCTTGCTTCGCCGGAGTCCGTTGTTCAAGACCCAGGTAATTATCTTGTCATTTTTCTTTCTATCACATCTAACGGGCCCTGTCTACCATTTCTTCGAATGCTGACAACACAGCACTGTACTAAACAACTTTACTGTACGAAGAAACATAGAACCGTTGAACCTAACGAATGTGTCCTAGTCCTACAGTGTTGCTGGGAGAGCCAAGGATATGGTTCCATGACCTTCACGGGCTCTACATCAGGCCTGGCCGCCTTCTCTGTCCCAGCTCCAGGAGAGTGGGGGTTACCGATTTTTTTAACAGCTGGGTGAATGGGGGGTTGCTCCCTGCCTGACTTGAATCACCGATCTCTGAGTGAGAAACAAGCGCAATAACCACTACGCCACATTGGCCCATTTTATGAATGACGTGACACAGTTTCCTGCCCCCCCCCCCCCGCGTAGTTAATGATAATTAATGATGTATCTGTAATTTGAAGGTGTGCATGTGAAAAGGGGGGGGGGGGCGGCGGGCGGGAGTAAAAGAAATGAAGTACTGTAATGTTGGTAGTGTTGGCAGGGCTGCTCAAGTGACGAACACCTTATTTTACCTTGTTTTTTGATGTTCCAAAATAACAGGCTGATATATCTTGGCTAGAGACGGGACTTGAGATAGTCTTCACGACGGTAGTGGAGCCCTGCGACAAGCTCTTTTCTAAAGTCCGCTGTGGGGGGTTCCAGCAAACCCACAGTAAACGACAGCAGTTCCGACAATATGCTTGTACTAAAACAATATCATGGTATAAAACGAGAGTTTGCAGATCCTAACGAAATCAATATAAGAACTGACTTGATAGATCTGACGGATACATGCAAGAACTGACTTTACAGAACTGTTGCACATAAACAAGAACTGACTTGACAGAACTCATGAACACAAAGAACTGACTTGACAGAACTCATAGGCACAAACAAGAACTGACTTGACAGAACTCATGGACACAAACAAGAACTGACTTGACAGAACTCATGGACACTAACAAGAACTGACTTAAAGAACTGACCTGACAGAACTCATGGACACAAACAAGAACTGACTTAAAGAACTGACCTGACAGAACTCATGGACACAAACAAGAACTGACTTGACAGAATTGATAGACCAAAAAAAAAAACAAACACAAAAAATAATCTTTTATAGATACAAACAAGAACTGATCTGACATAACTGATGGACACAAACAAAGAACTGACTTGACAGAACTGACAGACACAATCAAAGAACTGACTTGACATGAATGACAGACACAAAAACAATCTTATACAAACCTTGACCGTGTCCACTCGGTACGAGTAGTGATCACACGCCGAAGTGGATCCTTTGGACTCCCGTCCCAAGCTGTTCCCAAAACCGGGCCCAAAATCCGGCCCCAAGGACATGAAGGGGGTCGCCCGTTTCTTGCCACTGCTGGTGGTAGGTTTTCCGTTGGCCGTGACGTCGCCATTCTTGACGTGACAGTCGGTGACCACGTCTATATGATCCATCTCTCTAGAGAACTTCCTGGGAGCTATCCTGGAGCTACCTCCATTATAGAATAACAGGCATACGGAGCTAACGTTATGCAAGTTAGTTTTTATTATATATCATTCGTCAGCTGTCTTTTGTCATATTATATTATATATTTACCCCACCGTAATGGTGACTTAGTATTTGCTTGTACAAACTTCTGCAGTGTCAAAGTCTTTTGGCGTCGCGGTTTTGTTATCATGACTTGTTTCTGTGTACACAGTTCACAAACATGGCTGCCATCGATATTTCTCTCAGGAAAAGTTGGATTTCTGAGCAGTGGTATCGTTCTTGGATAGCTAGTTCTGGACTTTCACACGGTTTCAGAAGCTGCGAATATGTCAAGAACCCATTGTATTGAAACAGTCCAGCACGTGGGATGATTTTACTGCCGAAAGCCAATGAAAAGTCAGCCTGCTCCGTTTAAACAGTTTGTTCGATGCGTCCTGTTCTAGAAATCAATAAATGGTTTGTTTGTTTGTTTGGCGCCTATAACCGATTTTTAAAAATGGCTTGCGCTTTCAGATACAGAAGACATTCATAATTTCACATTTCGTTGCCTGCTTGAGAGCACTCGAAGTCAACTCCCGCAGAGTTCTCGCAGGCGCGCTCGGCTTTGGAACAGCGCAACGCATGAGAAAGTACGCAACCGATACTCTGAATACTTTCAGTTCTGACACAAATAATAGTTTCACTTTCGAAACACTTGATCATCTGTCATCATTTTCTGCGCGAAGAGAGATTCTACTCATGTGTGACAAAACAGGAAAAAGAAAACATGTACATAATAAAAACAATTAAGTTTTAGTCGCTGCTCACAACAGTTGGTCTTCTAAAGGCACTCTTGTTATGTGTGTGTGTGTGCTTGAGTGTCTATGAGGGAGAACTACTGAAGTTGGATTATCTAGAACAGTGGTTTGAAAAAACATAATACAAAAGCATACATGTTGCTAATCCAATCAACAGAGAAAATCACGATGAAATCAGACACAAATTTATCTCCTTACACGGAATGATACGAACCCTAAATCACAGCATACTGCACAACTAGATAATCTACACCACATGAGGTGGGCAAGGGCAGAATATAACTAACGATCACCATAACACACAGGAATTTACAGCTCAGCTAAACAAGACATCGACCGGCCATTGCCTCTACCTAATATGATGCAGGCTAATGTTTCAATATACAGGTGATATTCCATCTTGAAATCAACTACCAAATCACATGGAAGATGACGCTTCGGTCAAGGTCGTACACCCCATGATCCAAGCCTATATCTTCCACAGGTTATCAAAGCGGGCGCTGGGGGGGGGGGGCGTGGGGAGCGGTGGAAAGATCCAGATGAGCGGCGAGGGGAAAAGACCGGGAAAGAGCATCAGAACCAACCAGAAAACTTTTGTAGAGAGCGCCTGGAATATAACCTGGAAGGTGTTGGGGGTGTGGGGGTGAGGGGACGGCAGTTCGAAAACCGTTTTGGAAGCTCTAATCTAGATAAATTATATCAGTAGTAAGTGGGTGTGTGTATATATATATACTTATATATATACGTGTATATATGCGCATATATACGCACATACATACAACAAAATAAGTAAGGCTGTGATAACAAATGTGTCGCCTATTTAAAACTAAAAGTAGGAACAGTTTTATTAATTAAGAAGCACTCATTTGTAACGTTTTGATTCCCGCCATATAACATAGAAATAAAACATACAGGACAAAAGGATTCATTCATTCATTCATTTGCATATCCCTTGCGGAACTTTGCCTCCTTAACAGCACTCCTGTAGGCCTCTTGTTGTGAGCAAGATGGCCTGCTGCTGATGCATCCATTTGCAGATCATCAACGATGTCTTGCAGCCATCTTCGCCTTGGTCTTCCTCTCTTTCTTTTTCCCATTATGTACCCTTCCAAGACGGTCTTCTCTAGATTATCATGACGTTTAATGTGTCCAAAATATTCCAGTTTTCTCTCTTTAATCCTCTTTACTAGCCTGCCTTCTTCAATATTAAGTTCTTGTAGTACAGATATATTTGTTCTTTTTTGTGTCCATGATATCTGAAGAACTCTTCTGTAGCATTTACATTCAAATGCATTTACGCGTTTCTCAGCTGTTTTGTTAAGTGTCCAGGTCTCACAGGCATATGTTGCGATGGGAAAGATGCATGCTCTTAAAAATCTTATTTTTGTAGTTCTGTCTGCTCCTCTCCACAGATTCTTTATTTGTTTTACTTTCTGAAGAGCGATAGATGTCCTCCTTTTAATTTCCCTCATTGTATCTCCATTATTAGTTAGTAGTGATCCAAGATATTCAAAACTTTCCACTTCTTCCAGTTTTTCCTCAATGATACATATTTCAGCTGCCTTATTTGTTTTGTCAGTTGTCGTCAATTTGGTTTTCTTTGCATTAAGATAGACAAAAGGATAGGAACGGAAAAAAAGACATACTTTTCTCTTATTTCTCTATTTCTTTGTCCTGTATGGTTTTTGTGCGAACAAAACACGTTTCAAACCGTTATGTTTAATTAATAAAGCTGTTCCTATATTTTGTTTTAAACAGTCTTCCATTTAGATAAATTACAGAACGCTAGCTTTCAAGAGAGGTTAAATAATTGTCTAACTTGATCAAATACACAAACTAATGCGGAAAATATGTTTTAGAACAAAAAAAAATACAAATATAGAAAAGCATAATTTCATAGAGAGTGCTATCACTAAACGCAGGCATTTTATGTTTCCTGTCACTTGTTTCCCGCACAGTTTCTGTCATGGCATTCATCGTTTCTCCATCAAGGTTTTGCACTTTGAAACGTTGGCCACTCTCGGGTACAGATATGAAATAAAAATCCTAGAAGTTTGGTTCATATAAGACCACACAAGTCGTGCTTTATGCTTCTTAAGCTAATTAACTTTCTGTTTTAATGGGGGAGAGAACTAGAACAAACTTTGCATACAAAAATTGCAAATATAAATTTTAGAGATAGGAGAAATGACGACTGCGGTAAAACTGGTTCTAGTAATGAAAGTAGATGGAGGTGTATGGTTTACTTTTACAAAAGGATAGACAGATTGATGAAAGTAGGCAGAAACAAGAATGACAGAAAGCAAGATGAGCACACACAAAATGAACAACATAAAACAATCCAATATTTCGACAAAAAGCCTTTTTTTGAAGGATCACATACAAAAGCAATACAACATATAAAAGCACGAAAAATATTTGACAAAGAATACCCGTGTGTGTGTGTGTGTGTTTGTGTGTGTGTGTGTTTGTTTGTGTGTGTGTGTTTGTGTGTTTGTGTGTGTGTGTTTGTGTGTGTGTGTTTGTGTGTGTGTTTGTGTGTGTGTTGTGTGTGTGTGTGTGTGTGTGTGTTTGTGTGTGTGTGTTTGTGTGTGTGTGTTTGTGTGTGTGTGTTTGTGTGTGTGTTTGTGTGTGTGTGTTTGTGTGTGTGTTTGTGTGTGTGTGTGTGTGTAAAAAACTGAACTACACACCTCTTTAACAGGAAATTTACGTTCAAATGTAAATTTGGAATGAAAACTGATATGAGAGGAATCAGTAGAGTATTATTAACACAAGAGTCCGAGGAAGCGAATAAACATAGCGGAATGGTTTTCTTTTCAGTGTTTTAAAGATAATATTCCACCATCAAATATCAGACGCGCGGAAATGACTTATGACTTTTTCGTGTCAGGAATAAGTGCAGATATCTGTCAGTGATTCGTAACTGACTGTTTCTGTCAGGGTTATTGAGTAATACTCGAACAGGAAACTATTTTATCTTTCAGTGCTGCCACTGGAAATAGAGAATTCTTCTTGTTTTACTTCTTGTTCTAGTGAATTTTTCTTGATTTATTTCTTATTCTATCGAATTCTTCTTTTTAAAAAAAATTTCTTATTGTAGTGAATTCTTCCTGCTTTACTTCTTGTTCTGGTGAATTCTTCTTGCTTTATTTCTTATTCTAGTGGATTCTTCTTTCTTTACTTCTTATTCTAGTGAATTCTTCTTGCTTTACTTCTTATTCTAGTGAATTCTTCTTGCTTTACTTCTTATCCTAGTGGATTCTTCTTGCTTTACTTCTTATTCTAGTGAATTCTTCTTGCTTTACTTCTTATTGTAGTGAATTCTTCTTGCTTTACTTCTTATTGTAGTGAATTCTTCTTGCTTTACTTCTTATTGTAGTGAATTCTTCTTGCTTTACTTCTTATTGTAGTGAATTCTTCTTGCTTTACTTCTTATCCTAGTGAATTCTTCTTGCTTTACTTCTTATTCTAGTGAATTCTTCTTGCTTTACTTCTTATTCTAGTGAATTCTTCTTGCTTTACTTCTTATTCTAGTGAGTTTTTCTTGCTTAACTTCTTATTCTGATGAGTTTTTCTTGCTTTACTTCTTGTTCTAGTGAATTCTTCTTGCTTTTCTCCGTATCCGGTCTCCATGGAAGTACAGCTGGTGTTCTTGGCAACCAATGCGTTGTGGCAGTTGAGGTTCAGCATCGTGTCGAATAGGGAACGAGTTGTGGTAGCTTTTTTTTCAGTCCTGAATGTATTTAAAATGCGATGAGGTGTACAATACTTCTTTACCAGACTCCACCACCATGAGGAACTATGCTGACCCCTGCCCCGTTAGCCAGGCTAGGCCTGTTACTGGGGTTACCAAGAGAGAGGTGGAACAGGGTCTTGGTCAGCTATGGTTCGCCAGTCCTGACGCTAGCATGACAGCTGTGGGTCTCTGATTGTCAAATGGGACAGGGTCTTCCAAGTTACCCCGAGGTCACACTGGAAGACGAGCCCATTCTTAATAGGTACATGGCGCCGACATGGGACATTTCTGGCTTTGCAAGGCGCACCCGACAGCAAAACGCAACCGACACTCTTTCGAAGGCGAACGAAGAAGATTAAGAAAAAAAAAAAGCAGCAATTTTTTTTTTGTGGTAAAAATACATCTTCATTTGAATCGTAAAAGAACATAATAATACATTCAGCAAATGCACAAGCCGGGGCTGGCTTCTGTTTCACATTATGTCTGCGTTTGTGATCACACAAACGCTAAGTACAAACCCACATGCTACGTACTAGCAGGGCGCTGCGTGAAGATTTTCCGGCGAAACGAAACGTTTTCGCTAAGAACAAACGCTTGTGCACATGAGCATACGACGATATGAAGAATTTTATTACGTATGTATTCTCAATGACACAAATAAGCAATTGGTCCTTGTAGTGTGAGGATTCATGGAGAACATGTGTTTTATATATGCCATCGGAAAACATGAAATATCACTATATTTCTTCAGCATTAAAAAAAGGAAACGCGATAACTGCGACACAAACGTTGGTCGTGTTTACTACGTAATTACATAACAACGTTGGTCATTATGTTTACTACATAATTACGTACCAACGTTGGTCATTATGTTTACTATATAATTACATAACAACGTTGGTCATTACGTTTACTATATAATTACGTAACAACATTGGTCATTATGTTTACTACATAATTACGAAATAGCGTTGGTTATGTTTACTACATACTTACGTAACAACGTTGGATATGTATACTATATAATTATGTAACAACGTTGATCATGTTTACTATACAATTACGTAGCAACATTGGCCGTGTTTACTACATAATTAAGTACCAACACTGGCAATGTTAACTGCATAATTACGTAAAAATGTTGATCGAGTTTCTTACATAATTACGTAACGGCCGAGCTCTTAGAGAGGAAATGAAATTTATAAACAGAAATTTATAAACAGAAGTTTATAAACTAAACACAGCTGATAGAGAACAGTCAGCAATGACTGGTTATTTCAGACACTGACTTAATGACTCATTCGCGGACTGAATGTCAGTTTGGCTGCCGACAGACTGACTGACTGACTCTTTACTGTCTGAGTGTCTGTTTGACCGACTCACTGACACATTCACTGGCTGCCTGTTTGACTGACAGATTTAGCCGACTGACTCATTCGCCGAGTGACTGTCTGTATGACTGAGTGGCTCATTCACTGACCGATTGTCTGTTTAACTCTGTCTGACTGATTTATTCACTAACGATTCATTTCGCTGACTGCCTGACTCATCCATTACCCCGCCCACTCAACCACCCAACCACCCACCCACCCACATCAGTGCAGTGAAGCATCCAAACGAAACAAAATTCAACTACCAACATAAAAAAAAAAACATGGCTCCAGCTCCAAAATTCAACTGCTCAGCATCAAACATGGTCATTGCAACTTTACAGAAACGCTTTCATTGCCATATCTCCACCTGCAAACAGAGGCCACAGCTATTTACGTCAATATCTTTATTTCAAACACCAGCCGAGAATATACTTTCTGAGATTGCTCAAGATCACCCTGAACTCCCCCTCCCCCTTCCCCCCCCCCCAGACACGCCGCTACCACTCGCTGCTGATAACGACTGAATGAATGTTTTATTCGCTGTTTAAGATAAAAACAGAGATAACCAGGGAACTATCACAGATAAAAAGAGCGGCGAACGACGAAAAGCTAAAGAAGAACATTTTTATTTTCAAATAATTCTTCTTCTTCTTCTTCTTCTTCTTCAGTCTCTCTGAAACTGTGAGCTGGTGTTCTTTGCGGTGAAGATATTGAGGCACAACATCGTGCAGGAGAATGTGTTAACATTCTGGCTTCTTAAGTGGAGATGAAGAAGAGAGTGTGCAATACTTCTTTAGCAGACTCTACTACCATGTGGGACTGCGGCGATCTCTGCTTCGTTAGCCAAGTTAGACCTGTTACTTGGTGGGCGGGCAGGTGGGCGGTTGTGGGATGGGTTCTGAAGGAATGGGTCTTGGTCGGATATGGTTCGCCAACTCTGACGCTGGGACGATGTCAGCTACGGGTCGCTAAACGCCAGTTGGGGCAGCGTCTGTGTGCCCTGGCATCACTGCAAGTAGCAAACGATTCTACTTCGTATAAAGGAAAAAAGTGAAATTGTTTCTACTGTAACCATAAAATGGCGTTCCCTCTGCCTCGCTCTGGGTTCCTTTTGTCTTCATGCTCTTTACACAACATGTCTTGCTCATTTGCTGTTTTTTCACGAACAGAAATGAAACCAACCCAATTCTCCATCTTTTTTTTTTTTTTTTGTGTCCTTCACTCATTCATTCATTTGCATGTCCCTTGCGGAACTTTGCCTCCCTAACATCACTCCTGTAGGCCTCTCGGTTGTGAGCAAGTGGCCTGCTGCCGATACATCCATTTTTTGTTCTAAAATAAAAATTTGAAAGCTATCTTAATTCTGCAAACAAAAACTTGGAAATGAATGATTGGAAAGTGTATCTTAGGTTTTCTCCGCCATTGAAACTGAAAGTTAACTAGTTTAACAAGCATAAAGCACGACTTGTGTGGTCTTATATGAACCAACGTTCTAAGATTTTTATTTCATATCTGTACCCGAGAGTGGCCAACGCTTCAAAGAGCAAACCTTGATGGAGAAGCGATGAATGCCATGACAGAAACTGTGCGGGAAACAAGTGACAGGAAACATAAAATGATGGAACAAAGCAGACACTGTACGTGGCACACGCCAGGAAATGGCCAACTTTTTTACCTTCAGTAAACTTATCGTTTCTGCCCGCACTGGCGCCGTCTTCACGGCTCTAGCAACTCCGGCAAAAATGCAGCTTTTGTCCAGTTTTCAAATTTAGCAAAGCTGAGAGTCTGTCGCTTATTTATCTTGGTTTGAAAAAAAAAGGTGGACTGGAATACACTGGAGTAATTCACGTAAATGAACGGGCTTTAAAAAGGAAAAAAAAAAGATATGTAAATGTAAATATTCTGATCAAGAGCTTTTTAAGTCAACTGACAAGCAGGGGTGTGCGCTCTGATTATAGGAGAGACAAGCAGAGGCGCATGCTCTGATTATAGACTGACGAAAATATAGACAGACACAAACATATATCAGGCCCTCTAAGCGCTCCCAAACAATCATACCGCCACCACAACCTTGGAGGTAAGAAGGAAAGATAGCCGGGTTCTGCTGAGATAGAACTTACTGAAAAGTTTACTAGTGCTCCTCGCTTGGAGGATATCTGTCAATCTTTCTACGCACGCATCTGTTTCCTACACAGCTTCTCCCGTGGATGACTGCTGCCAATGTTGGATTAGTACTCTCAGCCATATGTAACTTTGCCAGGAACAAAACTTGTTGCCTGACCTGTCTGATGAGGCAATCAGCGACCCATAGCTGATATGCTAGTGTCAGGGTTAGCGAACCATAGCTGACCAAGACCCTGTCTCACCTCTCCGTGGGACCCACAGTAACAGGCCTAGCCTTGGTAACGGGGCAGGGATCGCCATAGTCCCCACGGTGGTGGAATCTGCTAAAGAAGCATTGCACACCCCCTGCTTTTTAGCTGTACTTCGGGACTGAAAAAAAAAATAGCTGCCATAACCCACTCCCACGCCGATACGATGCTGTGCCTCAACATCTCTACAGCATCGGGTGCAAAGAACAACAGCTCGCAGTTACAGGGAGTTCGTATAAGCACAAGTACCTGACCTGACCGTATATCATGCAGCTTCTGTAAGCAGGTTTAGCCTGACATCAGATGACACATGAAGGTCTTTGTTTAATACTTTCACTAACTCTGTCGATCAGCAAATCGTCGTAAGCAATGTCATATACTCTCTCTAATTTTGTGCTATCAGCATATAGTTGTACATATACTCTCTCTAATTCTGTGCTATCAGCATATAGTTGTAGGCAATGTCATATACTCTCTCTAATTCTGTGCTATCAGCATATAGTTGTAGGCAATGTCACAAACTCTCTCTAATTCTGTGCTTTCAGCAAATAGTTGTAGGCAATGTCACAAACTCTAACTCTGTGCTATCAGAGAGAGTTTGAGAGAGAGTGAGTTAGAGAGAGAGAGAGTTAGAGTGATTTAGAGAGAGTGTTAGAGAGATAGAGTGAGAGTGGGTTAGAGAGAGGTAGAGAGAGAGTTAGTTAGAGAGGGTTAGAGAGAGAGAGTTAGACAGTTGAAGAGAGAGTTAGAAAGATTGATCTTTGATTGATCTTTATTTCAAAAGGGTTAAGAGTTATAGAGAGAGTTAGAGAGAAAGAGAGTTTCAGAGAGAGAGAGAGAGAGAGAGTTAAAGAGAGAGGGAGTTAGAGTGAGTTAGAGAGAGAGATAGAGTTAGAGAGTAAGAGAAAGTTAGAGAGAAAGTGAGAGAGAGAGAGTTAGAGAGAGAGTTAGAGAGAGAGATGTTAGAGTGAGTTAGAGAGAGAGGGAGAGTTAGAGAGATAGAAAGAGAGTCAGAGAGAGAGATAGAAAGAGAGCTAGAGTGAGTTAGAGAGAGAATTAGAGAGAGAGAGTCAGAGAAAGTTAGAGAGAGAGTTAGAGAGAGTGAGTGAGTTAGAGAGAGAGTTAGAGAGAGTTAGAGAGTTAGAGAGAGAGAATTAGAGAGAGAATGAGTTAGAGAGTTAGAGAGTTAGAGTTAGAGAGAGAGAGAATTAGAGAGAGAATGAGTTAGAGAATTAGAGAGAGAGAGAGTTAGAGTGAATGAGAGAATTGGAGAGAAAGTGAGAGAGACAGCCAGTTGGAGAATTAGAGAGAGAGTTAAAGAAAGAGAGAGAGTGAGTTAGAGAATTAGAGAGAGAGTTAGAGAGAGAATTAGAGAGAGAGAGTTAGAGAGATGAAAAGAGAGAGCGTGAGTTAGAGAATTAGAGAGAGTGAGTTAGAGAATTATAGATAGAATTAGAGAGGGAGTTGGAGAGAGAGTTAGAGAACTAAAAAGAGAGTTGGAGAGATAGTGAGTTAGAGAATTAGAGAGAGAGAGAGAGAGAGAGTTGGAGAGAGAGTGAGTTAGAGAATTAGAGGGAGGGAGAGAGAGAGTTAGAGAATTAGAGAGAGAGTTGGAGAGATAGTGAATTAGAGAATTAGAGAGAGAGAGAGTTGGAGAAAGAGTTAGAGAATTAGAGAGAGAGTTGGAGAGAGAGAGTTAGAGAATTAGAGAGAGAGAGAGTTGGAGGAAGATTTAGAGAGAGAGAGAGAGAGAAATAGAGAGAATGAGCACTAACCACTGCACCGCTCCAGCGCCCACACAAACTAAAAGCTCGAAGACAAAATACTACAATCAAACAAACCAGCACATATTTTACGGAATACGAAACATAGATTACACGAACCACAGACAACTAAAAAATAACAGAGCGCAATAACATTTACTGCTTTCCCAATAACAGACGCTACATGAGACACATTTTCTAATGAGCGGAAGAAAAACAAATTTAACTTTAATTACAACGGAAGAACATTTTATGGATAAGTTTCCATTTATTGTAGTTTTCATTAGCACGTAAATGACCTTTACCTTGCTGTCGTTACCATAATGGCCAGGTAAATTGATCGGTACGTAGGGAAAATGTGCCCGACACTTAATGTTATGTCAATAGCAATTGAAACGAAAAGCGATATTCCGTTTACTACAATTGGCTTTTCCAAAGCCGTTTTGGCAATAACAGTTCTAAAGTGTTAACGTGCAATCTGGGAGAGTTAAAAAAAGTATTGTTGCTTAACTCCCTTGTTTTGTAGCATTATTTTCTCCAACGAGTAGTTTTTCTCACATCCGCAGTTCATTCAAATCCACAGTTCATTCACGAATATCACCCAAAAAAAAAAAGAAAAACAGAAATGTAACTTTCTGTCACACAGTCCTTCACAACTGTCCCTTACCGTCACAATATCTATCTATCTATCTATCTATCTATCTATCTATCTATCTATCTATCTATCTATCTATCTATCTATCTATCTATCTATCTATCTATCTATCTATCTCTTTCTTTTTATTTTCTCAGCTCTTTCATCCTCATTTTGATTTTGTTTCTCAGATGTACTTCCTCTTCCCCCCCCCTCTCTCTCTCTCTCTCTCACACACAGACACTCTAATTCTCACTCCCTCCCTTTCTGCCTCTCCTACTCTTTTCGCATCTAATTCTCTCATTACGTACCAACCACAACCTCTATTTCTCATCTCAAACCTTTACAACGCTCCCACTCTTACAGCTTTTACCACACTCTCTCAGACTCCTCTATTTACTAAATAAATATCTTGCAAATCCTTATATTCCAGCATCTCCTTTTTTTTCATTCTTCCACAATATTCCCCTCCACCCTTCCAATTCCTCTCAATCCCCCCCCCCCCAACTCCTTCTGCCGTTTCCTAAAGCCTGACCTTCACACTCAAACTCTTCACCTCGTAAACGGGGGCATCCTCCTCAGCATATTATCTTCCCTCATACAAAGTTATATTCCTCCTCCTCAGCATATTATCTTCCCTCATACAAAGTTATATTCCTCCTCCTCAGCATATTATCTTCCCTCATACAAAGTTATATTCCTCCTCCTCAGCATATTATCTTCCCTCATACAAAGTTATATTCCTCCTCCTCAGCATATTATCTTCCCTCATACAAAGTTATATTCTTCCTCCTCAGCATATTATCTTCCCTCATACAAAATTATATTCTTCCTCCTCAGCATATTATCTTCCCTCATACAAAGTTATATTCTTCCTCCTCAGCATATTATCTTTCCTCATACAAAGTTATATTCTTCCTCCTCAGCATATTATCTTCCCTCATACACAGTTATATTCTTCCTCCTCAGCATATTATCTTCCATCATATACAGTCATACTCTTCCTCCTCCTCAGTATATTATCTTCCCTCATACAAAGTTATATTCTTCCTCCTCAGCATATTATCTTCCCTCATATACAGTCATACTCTTCCTCCTCCTCAGTATATTATCTTCCCTCATACAAAGTCATACTCCTCCTCCTCAACATATTATCTTCCCTCATAGAAAGTCATACTCCTCCTCAGCATATTATCTCCCCCCCGCCCCACTATAAAGTCATACCCCTCCTCCTCAGCATATTATCTTCCCTCATACAAAGTCATACTCCTCCTCCACATATCCGTAAGGAAATATCATGCTTATGATTCTGTACGTCACGATGCCCAACAATCTCTACAGATTCAACTTCTGGCGTACATAAACAGGTGAAGGATTTAGGGCATAAGCTAAACAAGGTATAGAGTGAGGCCTTGCCCCATCTTTTTTTTTAACAAAGAGCTTTCGAGGACCTTTGCCAAACCTAAAATCCATCTCTGCAACTTAGGGCCTTATCAAGTCTAGACCTGGTACTGCAACTTAGGGCCTTATCAAATCTAGACCCGGCACTGCAACTTAGGACCTTATCAAGTCTAGGCCCGTCGCTGCATCTTAGGGCCTCATCAAGACTAGACCCGGCACTGTATCTTAGGGCCTCATCAAGTCTAAACCCGGCAATCCAATTTAGGGCCTCATTAAGTCTAATTCGGCACTGCAACATCATTAATTTAAAATCCAGCACTGCAACTTATGATCTTTTCAATTCAAAATCCAGCACTGCAACTTATGGCCCCATCAATTCAAAATCCAGCACTGTATATGGCTTATATTTGACACCAATAGAGCAAAGGACAATATGCGCACGCAACAAGTCTTCAGTCAAGTTCAGGAACCCCCCCCAAAAAAAAAATCCCAAAGAAGGGGCATAACCCATACACTCACTCAACCATACACTCACTCAACCATACACCCACTCAGCCATATACCGACAAACAAATAATTCAGCAACTGCAAGAAGCGGGAACAACGCATAAATTGGCGGAAAACATGAAACAAACAAACAAAAAAGTAATAAAGAATAAGACAATCAATGTCAAAGAAAGAGAAGGAAAGATTGAGACGATGAAAGAAGACGCCGCAGAAGCGTAGCATCTGTCTGATGGCGTTGTGTCGCCTAATGATAAAATCAATACAAGACGGCAACCTCTGTTAACACCTTTACAAAGCTAAATGGATGCCGTCTATTTTTGGTGGGGGAAGGGAAATGTCGGACAGGACAAATGAAGAGACAGAATACGGCCTGTTGTTTGTTTTATAGTTTCCTTTCCCCCTTCTCCCCCCAGTGTGGTAAGAATATGGAAGATGAACTTCTCGTGAAGTCTTGAGGCCGTGGAGATGTTTTCCCTACCAGTGGCATGTCTTCTTAGCAAGATGGAAGACTATCATCAGCCTTCGGTTTTGTTTTCCTGAAGACATGGCCAGAGTTACTACTACTACTACTACTACCACTACAGTGTTTTCTGTTTTCTGTTCTGAAATGCAGTCTGTATTTGGAAAAGAGGATTAAGTTTTCCATTTTGTTTTCCTCTTTTGTCATCATATTTATCATGCTCTGCCACGGCAGTGTGGCGGGTAAGTGCACTCGGGTGGCGACCAGAAGGTCCTTGGTTCGATTTCGCACTCGGGGCTGCCTGACTTTTTGTCCAGGCTAACACGGCAAAGACTGGGTGCCTGGGGTTTTTCCTAGAAAAACAAAGGCAGCGAGGACATGTGCTGGTATCCCAACCTCAAACGCTGCCTAGAAATGTGAAGGCACTGACAAACTCTTACGACATGCAAATGCAGTGGGCCCTTAGAAGAAGTCGAACACAATTCCTTCCAGGAGGGAGTTCGACTTCCACATTGTTCGACTTTCTTATTTAATTTCCCCACATTCATTCATTCATTCATTCATTCATTTGCACGTCCCTTGCGGAAATTTGCCTCCCTAACAGCTCTCCTGTAGACCTCTCTGGTGTAAGCAAGATGCCCTGCTGCTGGGGCATCAATCTGCAGATCATAAACGATGTCTTGCACCCATCTTCGCCTTGGTCTTCCTCTCTTTCTTTTTCCCATTATGTACCTTCCAAGACGGTCTTCTCTAGATTATCATGACATTTAATTTCCCCATAAGAAATGTAAATTGAATTACTTCGTCCCAGACCCCCCAAAACGTACCCAGTTTAAAACATTTTAAGTTCAAATATTGGTTAATTAAACCTGTATAATAATGCTTAAAGGGATTTACATCATAAATTAAGACTGTAAAATTATTATTTATAACAATATCTTATATTTATGCAAACCGTCAAAAGTTTTTCCATTTCTTCCACTGCTGGGGATCTTTCACCGGTAAATGATTTTTACCCCTTTCATAACATTCTTATCTTATATCTTATATCCTTCCCGTGCCGTTAGACGTCACATAGGGCTCGCAAAGTAGTTCGCCAATATTTCCTGTCTTCGGCGAGTCTTTCAACCTCAACAAAGGATTTTATGCCTGTTAACTTGGCCTCTCTTAATAATGTTCTCTTCAGAGTTTCACGCGGTCTGCCCCTTTTTCTTCGGCCTGTTGTGTTCCACTTGATAGCTTGTTTTGGGATTCTCTGCTCATTTCTTCTCATCAAGTGGCCAACATATGTCCATCTCCTTTTCCTGATCACCCGTGAGACTGGTTGTTGTTCAGTCATCTGTCTTATCTCTGCATTGTTCTTGAATTCATTCCACTTGATGCCGAATATTTTCCTTAGGCATTTGTTTTCAAAAGAGTCTAATTTCTTTTCTATTTCTTTAGTTGTTTTCCAGCTTTCGCATGCATAAATGAGGGTGGATATTACATTTGAATTGAATAGTCTTAACTTGGTTTTTGTGCTTATAACTTTTGAATTCCATATGTTCTCAAGATTCTTGAAGATTGATGCTGCTTTTGCAATTCTGATCCTAACTTCCTGTCTAGTGTCACCACCCTGGTCCATGTAGCTGCCAAGGTATGCAAATTGATTGACTTCTTCAATATCTGTCCCTTCTATGTGTATTTTTCCATTTTGATTATTAGCCGCTTTAATATCTTCCTCGTTCTTTGGTATGGTCGATACGGTCGACTTAGCCATATCATATTCAGCTGCCAGTTCTGAGACCGAGAGAGAGAAAGACCAAGGCGAAGATGGCTACAAGACATCGTTGATGATCTGCAAATGGATGCATCCGGAGCAGGGCATCTTGCTCACAACCGAGAGGCTTACAGGAGTGCTGTTAGGGAGGCAAAGTTCCGCAAGGGACATGCAAATGAATGAATGAATAAGTACCGAGACACTTGTATCACTTTCCATTTAGTGATAAGTTCCTTCAATTTGTCGCGGTCATTACATCCTTCCTCTTAGGCTGTTCAGCACTTTTAACTTTTCTTTGGTGCTATCATGAATGTGCAGTTTTAACGATTAAAAAAAAACTTTAAGAAAGCACAATAAAAAATACACCTGGAAAACACGCACTGAAATTTGGTGATGCTCACTGAACCGAATTCACGTGAGATATGGCCACGTGATTCTTTGTTTTCGTTAGGTGGCTGCATTTGTTTTGTCCGAGTTTCAACCGGATTTTCTTCCAATTTTTTGTTCGAGTTTCAAACTGGATTTTCTTCCAATTTTTTTGTCCGAGTTTCAAACAGGATTTTCTTCCAATTTTTTGTACGAGTTTCAAACCATTCGACTTTCGAAGGTCCACTGGAGAATTTGTTATCATACTAATCTTCATCTATATTAAAATCTTCGCGAAATGGAAAAAAAAATTCTTCAGAAACACCTGAATAGTTTTGGGTATAACTATACAAAAATGTATGAGTGGCGAAGTGGTTAGTGCACTGTTCTCTCATGGCGAAGCTCGAGGGGTTCGAATCCGGCCGGAGGCACTCCAGTCACCCAGCTGTAGAAATGGGTACCCGATTTCTTCTGGAGTTGGGGAAGGAAAGGCAGCCAGGCGTCATACTGACCATATCACCCTCTAGTGTGCTGACAGGTCAAGGAAAATATGGGCACTAACACCACATCCCTATGTGCCTCTAAGGCATGACAGGATTACCTTTACCTTACCTTATCTTACCTATATTAATATATATATATATATATATATATATAACTGTATAATGTACATAAAACTAAATATGTAAATATACACGCAGTCACTGCAATAAACCTGTAACGATTAAATATACTATTTAAAACAAAAGTAAACAGGTTTGTTAATGAACAATGTATAACGTTTCGGTTCATGTATACATTCACAATACTTCCCCACGCGCACTCTCAGACACAGGTTCTTGCAAGTCACAGAGAAGTGCTCCCTTTTTTCTATCATTCCCCCCCCCCCCCCCCCGCCCCCATTCCTACAGGCTACATATCATTCATGTGAATTCGTATCTTCCCTTCTTTTCATGTTTCGTTGTCCTGTGTGTCTGTGTACGATAAATGGAAACATTAGAACTGTAACAACTGTGCGCTCGTTAATTAATAAAGAGGTTTCTACTTGTTTTAAAGTCTAATAACTGTGGGCGGGGGGGAACACTCGTCCATTCTGGTAATCAGCGACCTGTAGCAGACATGATAGGGTCAGGGTTGGGGAAACAAAGCTGATCAAGACCCTGCTCTACCCTCTCTGTTGGTACCACCCCCACCCCCACTCCCCAGTAACAGACAGCTTGGCTACCAGGGCAGGGATCACCAGTCTCCAGATACCACACCCCCCCCCCCCCCACCAGTAACAGACATAGCTTGGCTACCAGGCAGGGATCACCAGTCTCAGATACCACCCCCCCCCCCACCAGTACAGACATAGCTTGGCTACCAGGGCAGGATCACCAGTCTCCAGATACCACACCCCCCCCCCCCCACCAGTAACAGACATAGCTTGGCTACCAGGCAGGGATCACCAGTCTCCAGATACCGCACCCCCCCCCCCAATTTTAGCTGCATTTGGGGACAGAAGAAGGTAGATGACATGACCCCGGCACCCAAGCCAATAAGATGCTGTCTCTCAACATCTTCATCGCATCGGCTGCAAAGAACACCAGCTGGCAGTTCCAGGAAGACTAAAGGAGCATAGCTCGAGTTTACCAATACTTTCTTTCCTTTCCTTAATCATAATCCTGTCCGTTCATGTTCTCTCAAAAGTTCGTCGAATTTATCCCCAAGGTCGTCCATTTGCTAAAGAAACGAAAACCACTGCAGGAACTTCATCTCTACTCCTGTTATCTCTCTCTCTCTCTCTCCTCTCTCTCTCTCTCTCTCTCCGAACCTTAAGTACCCAGGGCACATGGGGCTTCCGCAAGGGTTTTCCACAAATGCCTGTCCTTCGCCTTTTTTTCTGCTCTTGCCCAGGTGAGCCCTCTATTGCTCAACATCCTTTCTGTTGTTCTTCTCCATGTCTCTTTTGGTCTACCCTTACTTTTGCTCCCCTGTTATGGTCTGTAGATATTTTGTCCGTAGATATTCTGCCTGTACATATTGTGTCCGTAGATATTCTGCCTGTACATATTGTGTCTGTAGATATTCTGCCTGTACATATTGTGTCCGTAGATATTCTGCCTGTACATATTGTGTCCGTAGATATTCTGCCTGTACATATTGTGTCCGTAGATATTCTGCCTGTACATATTGTGTCCGTAGATATTCTGCCTGTACATATTGTGTCCGTAGATATTCTGTTTGTAGAATACCTTGCGAGCCCTATGTGACGTTTGACGCCACTGGAAGGATATAAGATATAAGAAGATTTTCTGTCTGCAGACATTCTGCATGTAGATCCCAGAGTCTTCGTTTCGTCAAATCCCTAAATGCATTATTGGTTCTGACAAGCAAACTCTGCGCGTCCCTTGATGGTCTAGAATGAATCGATTCTCAAATTTCCTCCCATAAGCTTTCTTTCTGATTCATTTGGATGATTTCTTTGATTTATATCAAATATGTCCACACAATTTTTTACCCCCTTCATCATTTCACTTACGAATGGACGGTTCTGTTAGGAAAAAAAAAATTAACAAAGCAGATTCTGAGCTGTGTTGGCATCCATTAACACACATTCATTGAAATCGATTTATAAAGATCTAGTCTTGGTTTCCAGGGCAATTTTTAATATTTTCTCCATGGATGGAAAGTATGAAACTGAAAAGAGAAGAAGAAGAAGAAGAAGAAGAAGAAGAAAAAAGAACAAGAAGAAGAAACGGAACAAGAAGAAGAAGATGAAGTAGAACAAGAACAAGAAGTAGAAGAAGAGAAGAAAAGCAAGAAGAAGAAGAAGAAGAAAAAAAGAAGAAGCAGAAGAACAAGAAGATGAGGAAGCTGAACAAGAACAAAAAGTAGAAGACGAGAAGTAGAGCAAGAAGAAGAAGAAAAAAAAAGAAAAAAAAGAATAAGAACAAAGAAGATGAGGAAATAGAACAAGAACAAAAAGTAGAAGAAGAGAAGTATAGAAAGAACAAGAAGAAAGAACAAAAGAAGAAGAAGAAGAAAAATAAAAAAAGAATGGCAAGAACAAGAACACGAAAATGAGGAAGTAGAACAGGAACAAGAAGTGAAATAAGAGAAGTAGAGCAAGAAGAAGAACAAGAAGAAAAAGTAAAAGAAAAACAAGCAGAAGAAGAACAAGAGGAAGAAGAAGAAAAAGAACAAAACAGCAAGAACAAGAACAAGAAGACGAGGAAGTAGAACAAGAACAAAAAGTAGAATAAGAGAAGTAGAGCAAGAAGAAAAAGAAAAAAAGAACAAGAACAAGAAGATGAGGAAGTAGAACAAGAACAAGAAGTAGAAGAAGAGAAATAGAGCAACAAAAAAAGAAGCAGAAAAGGAAAAAAGAAGAAGAAGAAGAACAAGAACAAGAAGTAGAAGAAGAGAAGAAAAGCAAGAAGAAGAAGAAGAAGAAAAAGAAGAAGAAGCAGAAGAACAAGAACAAGAAGATGAGGAAGCTGAACAAGAACAAAAAGTAGAAGATGAAGTAGAGCAAGAAGAAGAAAAAAAGAAGAAGAAAAAGAAAGAAAAAAAAAGAAGAAATAGAACAAGAACAAAAAGTAGAAGAAGAGAAGTATAGAAAGAACAAGAAGAAAGAACAAAAGAAGAAGAAGAAAAAATAAAAAAGAATGGCAAGAACAAGAACACGAAAATGAAGTAGAACAGGAACAAGAAGAAAGAAGAAGAAGATGAAGTAGAACAAGAAGAAGAACAAGAAGAAAAAGTAAAGAAACAAGCAAAAGAAGAACAGAGGAAGAAGAAGAAAAAGAACAAGAAGAAGAAACGGAACAAGAAGAAGAAGATGAAGTAGAACAAGAACAAGAAGTAGAAAGAGAAAAAGCAAGAAGAAGAAAGAAGAAAAAAAGAAGAAGAGAAGAACAAGAAGATGAGGAAGCTGAACAAGAACAAAAAGTAGAAGATGAAGTAGAGCAAGAAGAAGAAAAAAAGAAAAAAAAGAATAAGAACAAGAATGAGGAAATAGAACAAGAACAAAAAGTAGAAGAAGAGAAGTATAGAAGAACAAGAAGAAAGAACAAAAGAGAAGAAGAAGAAAAAATAAAAAAGAATGGCAAGAACAAGAACACGAAAATGAGGAAGTAGAACAGGAACAAGAAGTGAAATAAGAGAAGTAGAGCAAGAAGAACAAGAAGAAAAAGTAAAAGAAAAACAAGCAGAAGAAGAACAAGAGGAAGAAGAAGAAAAAGAAAAAAACAGCAAGAACAAGAACAAGAAGACGAGGAAGTAGAACAAGAACAAAAAGTAGAATAAGAGAAGTAGAGCAAGAAGAAAAAGAAAAAAAGAACAAGAACAAGAAGATGAGGAAGTAGAACAAGAACAAGAAGTAGAAGAAGAGAAATAGAGCAACAAGAAAAAGAAGCAGAAAAGGAAAAAAAAGAAGAAGAAGCAGAAGAACAAGAACAGAAAATGAGGAAGAATAACAAGAAGTGGAATAAGAGAAATAGAGCAAGAAGAAGAAGAAGAAAAAAATAGAAGAAGAGCACGAACAAGAAAATGAGGAAGTAAAACAAGAACAAGAAGTGGAATAAGAGAAGTAGAGCAAGAAGGAGAAGAAGAAAAGAAGAGGAAAAAATAAACAGAAGAACAAACAGAAGAATTACAAGAAATAGAACAAGAAGCAGAAGAAGAAAAAGAAAAAAATAGAAGAAGAGCAAGAACAAGAAAATGAGAAAGAAGAAAAAGAAAAAAATAGAAGAAGAGCAAGAACAAGAAAATGAGGAAGAAGAACAAGAAGTGAAATAAGAGAAGTAGAACAGGAAGAAGAAGAAAAAGAAAAAAAAGAAGAGCAAGAACAAGAACAAGAAGTGGGATAAGAGAAGTAGAGCAAGAAGAAGAAGAAAAAGAAACAGAAGAACAAGCAAAAGAAGAAAAAGAAGAAATAGAACAAGAAGCAGGAGAAGGAGAAAAAAAAAGAAGAAGAAGAAGAGCAAGAACAAAAACAAGAGAATGAGGAAGTAGAACAAGAATAAGAAGTGGAATAAGAGAAGTAGAGCAAGAAGAAGATGATGAAGAAGAAAAAGAAAAAAAAAGAACAAGAACAAGAAATAGAACAAGAAGCAGAAGAAGAAGAAGAAGACTGCACTATAAGTATCCACTTAAGAAAGGAAAAAAAATCAAACTGGAAAGGATTAAAAAGTTGGAAATACAACATGAAGTAGCACCAAGCTGGGACAAATCTTTATTTAACCCATGAAATGAGAATTTGAAGTCCACCAGCAAAGCGTCACCTACTGCGTGAAAGGGTTCTGAATTCAAATCCCCATTAGGCGGCTGGAACCATTTTACGCGCTACATTTTCCCTGGGGGTAATCATGCTTTACCCCATGTCTAATTCGGGTGCGGGGTTGGGGGGGGGGGTTGGAGAGTTTCCTTCTGTTTTAGGGTAAGTGGGGGTAATGAGTGATAACAGATTGGTTAATAAGTAAAGCACGTGGTCATGATAACATTTAAATAGTTCTGACCCTTCTTATAAAATTTCTCGTACCCCCCCCCCTTCCACCCTCCCCCCCCCCCCCATCCTAACAAGCTAGTATCTAAGTGAGTCTCAGGTGGAAGAGTAAAATATCGGTCCAGTAAGACGAGACACACTCGAGTACTTGGGTAATGCGTAGAAAGACAAATTGTAGCAAAGCATTGCTTTTGTAGGCAAAAAAAAAAAAAAAAAAACACACACACACACAACAAAAAACCTTTTATTATTTGTAAAATTTCATTCGAAATTTGTAAAGACAAAGAGACCGCTGTCCGCTGTAGCAAAATGTCTTAGAAACCCAATAAACTCTGAAAGGATGTCCAAGAATTCTGAATGTGACTGACATCCTAATCATCGTCTAGACATTCAGACTCCTGATCACAAACAATGAGCAAACTGTGTGCCATACTTTAGAATTAGAACAACGATATCGTGCTTTGGCTCAAACATGCCACAAATCAGCGGTTTTCAAATTGGCACATGCAAAGGGTCTGTGGGTTTTCTAGTACATATAATTTTGCATTGTCTTACATAGTTCCTCCCAGAGCTAAAGAATCCGTGGAGGAAGTTTAGATAATATAGAAAGCTAACAATCTGTGAAGAATTTTTAATTTGTTACTACATAATTAGGGGAGTGCAGGGGGGGGGGGCATGATTAATTAGCACTCGCTACCATGGGTCTTTCAGCTGAAAAAGTATGGGAAGCACTGTACAAGTGTAGTTTTAAAATGTGGAGCAAAAAATTTCACATTTCATGAAGAGGACGGGAAGATAATAACGACACAAAAGATTTATTTACTGTATGTGACGAAATATTGAGAACTTCCAATTCTAGACTTCAGAGATGAATAAAACGAAATAAACGAGACAAGGAGAGAGGGGTGACAGAAGGGGAGGGAGAGAGAGGAAGGGAGGGAGATAGAGTGGGTGGGAGAGAGAAGAGGAGAGAGATAGAGAGGAATGGAGGGAGATAAGGAGAGAGGAGGAAGGAGAGAAGAAAGGGAGGGAGGGAGAAAAGGGAGGAAAGGAGGAAGAGAAGGGAGGGAGGGAGAAAAGGGAGGAAAGGAGGAAGAGAAGAGAGGAAAGGAGAGAGAGAGAGAAAAGAAGGGAGGGAGAGAAAGGAGGAAAGGAAGGAGAGAGGGGGAGGAAAGGAGGGAGAGAGGAAGACAGAGAGACGATGGAAGAGAGAGAGCGTGAGGGAGAAAGAGAAGGAGGGGAGGGGGAGAGAGAGAACTGTATTAACACATTTAGTAAAGCAATGGCTACCATCAAACCTTAGATCTGCTGTTTTCGCTACATTTATTGATGTATGTTATAATATTAATTCTCCCCCCCCCCCCCAAATCGTCCCTTCATTCATAGACGGGGTGAAAAAAAGGCCAGTTTACCCGCAAATTATGCAGGAAAATCTCCAAAGTCCTGGCAGAGACCACCTCGGAGACATGCCGGATTTGTCTACCTGGCGGCATCGGGACGCTGTGGAAGATACTGGCAATTCATGCGCTGGATCGTTGACAAATTGAACCAGGAATTGAAGAAATCCGATGGCTTACGAAGGTGAGGGCTGGATAACTGGAGTGGGAGTTGGAAGCTTTAAGCACCCACAGTGGCCAGGCGAGGGCCGAAATGTTCCCAGATTAAAGGCAAATTCACAGGGGCTCTAATCGACAGCCTGGATTGGAAGCTACGCGAAGCTAAGTTGAAATTAATGTCTACACGAGCCTACAGGAATCGATTTTCTTCCTGTAAATGCTGGTCATGCCAACGTAAATGAAGAACACGTTACAAGAAAAATCTTAATCGTAAACCTTTGTGTCAGCGTAACTTTGCGGAGAAGCCGTATAAAGTAACGGTGGAGATATTTAACAGGCAAAACAGGTTACAGTCACTGAATCCGGATTATAGAAGGCAAGTTTTCGAAACAGTGTCTTCAAGCTTGTTGTTGTTGTTGTTGTTGTTGTTCTTCTTCTTCTTCTATCATTCTGAGACGTCCGACTTTCAAAGCAATCAGTGGTCAGCTGGAGTTGGTTGTACATCTCCTTATATTTTCTCTTGAACTGACATAAGAATTGGCCACGTCTCTTGCCTCTGATGTCTTCAAGCATCACTGGCTTAGTAGCTTCGTCTGTGAGCTCTCGGGTCATATCATACAGAGACTGGGTTACGAGGTATATAGACTAAACTGAAGACCCAAATGGACCCATAACAAGGCAAGCTTGTTGGTAGATTCCACCATTATCTGGGCCGACGGCAAGGTCGGTCAGGCTGAACTTGTTACTGAGAGCCCCCTGGGAACAACTGTGTTAAGAGCACACTTATCTTAACATAGTCTTTGTGAGACAGGAAACATAGATCTGTTTGCTTAAAAACTCTGACCTACTTCTGTAGCCCAGAAACCTGTAGCAGTCAACACTAACTGTAATTGTTATTTTTGTAAAATGTAATGTCAGGTTGGTGGACGGATGGGGACATGGAGATCGCCGGCAGGAATGAGGGAAGTCTGGTGTGAAACCAATGAATCCAGGACGTGACAAGCCTATGGGTCTTTACAACAATGGCTATTAGAATGATGTAAACAAAACTGAGCCAGCAGACTATAGGTGGCGGGGAATGGTTATCGTTGAGCACTCATCGGATTCCTCATCCCAATGTTGGAGTGTCTATGTGGAACTGTCTAAAAGCCGTCTGGCCAGTTAGCGTTGCATGCTGGATCTGACATGGAGAAGGGGCTTAAGTACAGCCACCAGAGGCTGGAAAACAAAGTTTTTGCCAGGCCAGCCAACACCACTGTCTTCATGGCGGTCCGAGCAAGACCACAGTCTGCCCTAGCAAGGAAAGATTCTGAAGTCGGAGGTACCCAGCCAAAAGGCACATCGAAAAAAATCACGGTACCACGCATCATTGCCAATGTGCGTATGATGATGATGATGATGAAGAAGAAGAAGAAGTTACTGGGAAGATCAGTATGACCTTGACCAGACATGATTTACTAGCGCTAGTAAATGTACCGACACATTAGTCAAACAATCCTACCTCTTATATCTGCGTGTAAAAGTATGTAGCATCGAAGGGATGTAACTCCGTTGTCACAGACTAAACACGGATAGGAAATGAAGGGAAGACATACCATGAAACAACCACGAAGAACATTTGTTAACCAGGGAACTTCACTTCGGTACCTAATCCATTCCGAACTTTAGAGCCTGTGTCAGTGATTGTTTCAACTCTAGATACACTGTCAGTCAGTCAGTCATTTGCATGTCCCTTGCGGAACTTTGCTTCTCTAACAGCTCTCCTGTAGGCCTCTCGGTTGTAAGCAAGATGCTCTGCTGCTGATGCATCAATCTGCAGATTATCAACGATGTCTTGCAGCCATCTTCGCCTTGGTCTTCCCCTCATTTTTTCCCATTATGTACCCTTCCAAGACGGTCTTTTCTAAATTTTCATGTCGTTTAATGTGTCCAGAATATTTAAGTTTTCTCTGTTTAACCTTCCTTACTAGCAACCTTTCTTCAATATTAAGTTCTTGTGGTATGGATATATTTGTTCTTTTTTGTGTCCATGATATCTGAAGAACTCTTCTTCAGCATTTAAAGACATTTATGTGTTTCTCAGCTGTTTCGTTAAGTGTCCAGGTCTCACAGGCATATGTTGCGATGGGAAAGATGCATCCCCTTAAAAATCTTATTTTTGTAGTTCTGTTGGTTCCTCTCCACAGATTCTTTAATTGTTTTCTTTTCTGAAAAGCGATAGATGTCTTCCTTTTTATTTCCCTCATTGTATCTCCATTATTAGTTAGTAGTGATCCAAGATATTCAAAACTCTCCACCTCTTCCAATTTTTCCTCATTGATATATATTTCAGCTACCTTAGGAGGAAATACTGTGCATGGTGGAAAAAGTTGTCTAGGCGGCACCATCAGTGTTCAAGGCGTCATCAAAGACTGAGTGAAACTGCTTTATTAAAAACAACAACAAAATTCCAACCCTCCCAAAACGTCTGCGCGACACCTATGGACCTTTTGTGACTCACCGTTTGAAAATCGCTGCCATACCGCTGCTGTCTTGCATGCGTTACACTCGATTAAAAAAAAACAGGCTGCTGCAATGTTACAGCATGTCCACCTGGGGTAGAAGGGATATCTGTTCTCTCCAGTGACCGCGCTGATTTGCTGCGGAACATATTTTATCTCCGTTAGCAATGAAAAAAACAAACAGGCCCCAAGTTAGCGTATTCTATGTCCACTAACACTGAAAAAACAAGCACAAAGTTAGCCTATTTCACGTCCGCCTACACTGACAAGAACAGGCCCCAAGTTAGCCTATTCTACGTCCGCTAACACTGAAAAAAGCAAGCACAAAGTTAGCCTCTTTTACACCTGCTAACACTGAAAAAAAAACAAGCACAAAGTTATCCTATTTTACTTCCCCTAACAGTGAAAAAACAAACCACAAGTTTGCCTATTTTACGTCAGCTAACACTGAAAAAAAAACAAGCCCAAAGTTATCCTATCCCCTTTTGAATATGATGCTCGCATTACGAGATCTTCATCACAATATCATCAATTTCAGTTTATAGATTACAGGAAGCAGCAACAACTTCAACATCGTCCATGGGAAAAAAAAAAGTTTCCCTCCAGTGATATAAAGGACCAGTTTCCTTTTCAGCGAAACAGAGAACATAGGCTCTCTTATTTAGCAATGACTGTGATCAATGGATATAAAGAGGGATTACAAAAATAAAAAGAAAAGAAATGAAAATAACAGCTTTCATTAATAAGAGATGGCCACAAATATACATCAAAAGGAACATCTCTAAAATTTCCTCTAATATAGATTATATATTATGAGAACGCGGGTGAACGATGATGTTTGTACACGCTTTTATAAAATATTTCCCCTTTATTTGTCCAAAAATTTTTTAAAAACTTAACTTTAAAAGGATTGTTTAACTCTTTCACTCCTGAATTATTAACTCTTTCACTCCCGAATTATTAACTCTTTCACTCCTGAATTATTAACTCTTTCACTCCTGAATTATTTTCCGTTCTGTGCCAGGGTAGATTTTGTTAATAAATTTCAGTATAAAGATAGTAGAAGGAAGTTCATCTGTAATTTTAAAAAAAAAACAAAAACAAAAACTGAGTTTGGTAAGAAATGCACTGTTTCCCCCACGTTATTTAGACCTTGTCTGAATATCGCTCTCAGCATTGATTTGCGTAGGCGGGCAAACTTTACCAACCCTGCCAGTGCTGTTTCGGAGCAAAAGAGTTAAACTGTCTTATATGAGATTAAATCTGCAGCAAGCAACGTTTTATCTGCATTTATATACGTTGACAGCGCAGTAACATCCTGATGGAAGAGCAAACAGAGATAATGAAGACGTAAGGCTCTGCGCTTTCATGTGGCATAGGATAACTTTTGTTAATCTCAGAAACATTTGGACATTTCTTTTGTCCATCCTACATGTCGAAATTGCTTGTACTCAGTTTAGCGTGACTCAAGTCACTAACAGCCTGTGTGCAGTGTAAATACAGTGCTCTTCGCCCTGCAAGCAGATGCTGCCCATCTTTGAAGGAAAAAGGCTGAGAAAATGCTGCCTAGCCTGGTTGTAAATATACGCTTATAATACTAAAATCGTGTTACAAGATCTGCTTCTACAAACATAACCATCAACATGCAAGGCGAGGTACATTATAGGGTATACTGTGAAATGTATTTTAAAAAAAAGGTTGGAAATTCGCGTGAAAACAGTCACGCTTTTATAGTAACACACACTTTTCACGCGCTGAGGTCATTCATTCATTCATTCATTTGCATGTCCCTCGCGGAACTTTGCCTCCCTAACAGTACTCCTGTAGGCCTCTCGGTTGTGAGCAAGATGGCCTGCTGCTGCTGCGTCCATTTGCAGATCGTCAAAGATGTCTTGCAGCCATCTTCGTTTTGGTCTTCCTCTTTTTCTTTTTCACATTATGTATCCTTCCAACACGGTCTTCTCTAAATTATCATGACGTTTAATGTGTCCAAAATATTTAAGTTTTCTCTCTTTAATCCTCATTACTAGCCAGCCTTCTTCAATATTAAGCTCTTGTAGTATGGATATACTGAGCTACAAATAACATTTCTAACAAGAAAACCGGACTTGAAGGGTGATCCTTCGGAATCCTTTCACGATTGTCCCCTGGCTATTTGAAGGCCTGTTTGTCCGTCTACCGGGATATTGGCAGGCATGTCCATCTATTTCCTTGTCCGTCCATACGTGACATTAAATAAAAAACACAGAGAGCACATAATCAACACATGCATGCACTTAGAAAAGAAAGAAAACAAAACCAGAAATCATTATTCAGATAAACCAGCTCCATCTTTTCTTTCAACAGCTAGGGAACGTCTCACAAGCTCTGATTAATGGAAAACGGCCGCGTTGTTTTTTTTCTACTCGTTTTCCTTTCTTAGAAATGCGGAACCTTTACATTTAGACGGATGTTTCCCAGACAGGGAAGCAGGGCTTCCTACCTCTCGCCCACCCCGTCCCCCACCCTACTGAGGAGCTGTATGAGGATCGAAGGAGCGGAGAAGGATGAAAAATTAGAGGCAAGAGTGGCATCAGAATCGTGTGGGAGAGAAGAAATAAAGAAGAAAAAAAAAACAAGGTTCTGGGAGAGTTTTGCAGTGATTAGATGCTGTCCGATTTCGCAGTCAGCGACCCATGACTGACATGCTAGTATCATGACTGGGGACATCAAAGCTGACCATGACCCTGTCACCCCTCTCCGTTGATACACCCCCCTCCCCCCACTTACCAGTAATAGGCCTAGCCTGACTAACGGGATCGCCCTAGTCCCCACGGTTTTCCATGGCTTCATAGAGACTGGTAAAACATCACTGCATACCCCCTACACTAAAACAGCACTGCATACCCCCTAGACTAAAACAGCACTGCATACCTCCTAGACTAAAACATCACTGCATACCCCCTAGACTAAAACAGCACTGCATACCTCCTTGACTAAAACAGCACTGCATACCTCCTAGACTAAAACATCACTGCATACCCCCTAGACTAAAACATCACTGCATACCCCCTAGACTAAAACAGCACTGCATACCTCCTAGACTAAAACAGCACTGCATACCCATTAGACTAAAACAGCACTGCATACCTCCTAGACTAAAACAGCACTGCATAACTCCTAGACTAAAACAGCACTGCATTCCCCCTAGACTAAAACATCACTGCATACCCCCTAGACTAAAACAGAACTACATACCTCCTAGACTAAAACAGCACTGCATACCCCCTAGACTAAAACAGCACTGCATACCCCTTAGACTAAAACAGCACTGCATACCTCCTAGACTAAAACAGCACTGCATACCCCCTAGACTAAAACAGCACTGCATACCCCCTAGACTAAAACAGCACTGCATACCCCCTAGACTAAAACATCACTGCATACCCCTTAGACTAAAACAGAACTACATACCTCCTAGACTAAAACAGCACTGCATACCCCCTAGACTAAAACAGCACTGCATACCCCCTAGACTAAAACAGCACTGCATACCCCCTAGACTAAAACAGCACTGCTTACCTCCTAGACTAAAACAGCACTGCATACCTCCTAGACTAAAACAGCACTGCATACCTCCTAGACTAAAACAGCACTGCTTACCTCCTAGACTAAAACAGCACTGCATACCCCTTAGACTAAAACAGCACTGCTTACCCCTTAGACTAAAACAGCACTGCACACCCCCTAGACTAAAACAGCACTGCATACCCCCTAGACTAAAACAGCACTGCATACCTCCTAGACTGAAACAGAACTGCATACCCCCTAGACTAAAACAGCACTGCATACCCCTTAGACTAAAACAGCACTACATACCTCCTAGACTAAAACAGCACTGCATACCTCCTAGACTAAAACAGTGCTTCGTACGCCCTAGACTAAAAGAGCACTGCACACTCCCTAAATTAAAACAGCACTGCATATCCCCTAGACTGAAACAGCACTGCATACTCCCTAGACTAAAACAGCACTGCATACCCCCCTAGACTAAAATAGCACTGCATACCCCCTAGACTAAAACAGCACTGCATACCCCCTAGACTGAAACAGCACTGCATACCCCCTAGACTAAAACAGCACTGCATAGCCCCTAGACTAAAACAGCACTGCATACCCCCTAGACTAAAACAGCGCTGCATACCCCCTAGACTAAAACAGCGCTGCATACCCCCTAGACTAAAACATCACTGCATAGCCCCTAGACTAAAACAGCACTGCATACCCCCTAGACTAAAACAGCGCTGCATACCCCCTAGACTAAAACAGCACTGCATACCCCCTAGATTAAAACAGCACTGCATACCCCCTACTGATCAGCTCCACTATGGGACTGAAAAAAGATAATTTCCGTAACTCGCTCCCAAGCCGACACGATGCTATGCCCCAACATCATCACAGCACCACCTGCAAAGAATACCAGCTGGCAGTTACAGACAGATAGCGGAAGAAGGAGAGGAAGTAGAAGAAAAAGAGGAAGAAGAACATACCCGATCTGGTAAAGGAAGGAAACGGCAGTACAACAGTTTTAGAACCACTGCTTTAGGCGATATCTGAGAAAAGAAAAAGTAATTGGGGGCTGGGGGGAAGAGCTGTGAACTGGGAGCTTGGAAGAGGATGACAAATGTAAAGCAGATGATTTATCACATACAATAAAATAGCGTATGAATATCACATGTAATCAAATAAAATGAATAGAAGTAATGGTGTGATTATCCTTGCTGTGATGTTTGCCACATTATGGATATATCCATACTACAAGAACTTAATATTGAAGAAGGCTGGCTAGTAAAGAGGATTAAACAAAGAAAACTTAAATATTTTGGACACATTAAACGTCATGATAATCTAGAGAAGACCGTCTTGGAAGGGTACATAATGGGAAAAAGAAAGAGGAAGAGCAAAGCGAAGACGGCTGCAAGACATCGTTGATGATCTGCAAATGGATGCATCAGCAGCAGGCCATCTTGCTCACAACCGAGAAGGCGAAAGGAGAGCTGTTGGGAAGGCAAAGTTCCGCAAGGGACATGCAAATGAATGAATGAATGAAGGTATGGATATATTTTTTTCTTTTCTGTGTCCACGATATTTGAAGAACTTTTCTGTGTCCATTTACACTCAAAGGCATTTCTGTGTTTCTCAGCTGTTTTGTCCAGGTCTCACAGGCATATGTTGCGATGGGGAGGATGCATGCCCTTAAAAATCTTATTTTTGTAGTGCTGTCTGTTCCTCTCCACACCTTCTTTAGTCGTTTTTTTTAAGTTTACATACTACGAATTGAAAAATAAAAAACAAGACACTCCTTAACCTTCTTGACTTGGATACCTCAAGGAAACAGAAAGGTGAGCCGCCATTAGGAACATGGAGACACAAAATACAGGAAGAACTAAAGGAAGCGAGAAAGATATGGCTTGAGGTATTCCAACTTGCCCAAGACAGGATTGCCAGGGGAACATTTTTTGATGCCCTACGTCTATTGGAAGTACAGAGGACTGATGATGATGTCTACATGTTAACGTTGGATCTCATTTGAGACCTCACACCCATTTCTAATCACGAGAAGCTACTATCTGGCAGTAAACCAGCTCTTGAGACCGTAATAAAGTTCACGTGTGAAACTGGATTAGCCATGTGAGGAAGAATGTAAAGAAGAAATAAATCTTTTGTTCTCTAAAAACTGCTCTTGCACGCATGGAAGGAAAGAATACTGGCGCCAAGAAACGCTTGAGCCAAATGCTATAAGTTAGAGCCAGCACAAGCGTGTAGCAAAAGGATCAGATATTCTGGAAGAATATACTCTTCATATGCTTGGCTGCTTTTTTCTTTGTTTTATTTTGACGGAAGCTATTGAACCAAGAGCGATGCACTTCTGTCCTATGACAGCCGTCTTCTTCGTTATAGCAGATTTGCTGATAATACATAATGAAAATACTAGGTTAATAGGGATTTCTTCATTTCCTAGGATGCATTAAAAAAAGGCAATTCTAAGTTCATCAAAGGTAGAGCAGAAAGCCACAGAGGCTATTGTGATGAAAGAGTCTTTCTGATCAGACATCACAGAAGAGTCCGAAGAACTGCAGCCATCGTTTGGTTACATTAGTGTTAGATTTAGACATGTTGAGACCAGACCTACAGAGCCAGGATTAGACTCGTTGAGGTTCTGCTTGCTGCGCCAGGATTAGATCTGGTGAGATCCTAGTTGCAGTGCAAGGATTAGATCTGGTGAGATCCTAAGTTATAACGCCAGGATTAGATCTGATGAGATCCTAAGTTGTAACGCCAGGTTTAGATCTGATGAGATCCTAAGTTGTAACGCCAGGATTAGACTTGGTGAGATCCTAAGTTGTAACGCCAGGATTAGATCTGATGAGATCCTAAGTTGTAGCGCCAGGATTAGATCTGATGAGATCCTAAGTTGTAGCGCCAGGTTTAGACTTGGTGAGTCCTTAAGCTATACTCAACCTGGAGCTCCCTTGTTAAAAAAAGTTGCACTTGAGGGTATGCAAGGCCTTAAGCTGTAGCTTGCTTAACTTATGCCTACATCCGGCACTAGGTCCTGACTGTCAAAATCTGGTCAGCGGAAATTAAAACACTCCTCGAAGTTACGGGATGTCCTGGCTTGGTAGCCATATACGCCTGTAACTGCCTGGTTACAAACAAGTTGTTTTTTTTTTCGGTATGGGGATTTTCAAGTAAAAAAAAAACATTCACAATAACTTTCTACTGTCTTAACTAACTAATCAACCAACCAGCCAGCCAGCCAACCAATCAACTAACCAACCAGCCAACCAGCTTAACCAATCTACCAACCAACCAGTCAGCCAACTTAACCAATCTACCAACCAATCAGTTAGCCTACCAACTTAACCAATCTACCAACCGGTAGCCACCCAAATTAACCAATATATCAACTAACCAGCCAGTCAACCAACTTAACCAATCTACCAACCAACCAGTGAGCCAATCAACGTAACCAATCTACCAACCAATCAGCCAGTCAAACAACTTAACCAATCTACAGGCCAACCAGTCAGCCAACTTAACCAGTCTACCAACCAATCAGCCAGCCGACCAAATTCACCAATCTACCAACCAAACAGCCAGCCAGCCAACTTAACCAATCTACCAACTAACCAGTCAGCCAACAAACCTAACCAACCAGCAAGCCAACACACTTAACCAATTTACCAACCAGGACTGATGATGATGTCTACATGTTAACGTTGGATCTCATTTGAGACCTCACACCCATTTCTAATCACGAGAAGCTACTATCTGGCAGTAAACCAGCTCTTGAGACCGTAATAAAGTTCACGTGTGAAACTGGATTAGCCATGTGAGGAAGAATGTAAAGATGAAATAAATCTTTTGTTCTTTAAAAACTGCTCTTGCACGCATGGAAGGAAAGAATACTGGCGCCAAGAAACGCTTGAGCCAAATGCTATAAGTTAGAGCCAGCACAAGCGTGTAGCAAAAGGATCAGATATTCTGGAAGAATATACTCTTCATATGCTTGGCTGCTTTTTTCTTTGTTTTATTTTGACGGAAGCTATTGAACCAAGAGCGATGCACTTCTGTCCTATGACAGCCGTCTTCTTCGTTATAGCAGATTTGCTGATAATACATAATGAAAATACTAGGTTAATAGGGATTTCTTCATTTCCTAGGATGCATTATAAAAAAAGGCAATTCTAAGTTCATCAAAGGTAGAGCAGAAAGCCACAGAGGCTATTGTGATGAAAGAGTCTTTCCGATCAGACATCACAGAAGAGTCCGAAGAACTGCAGCCATCGTTTGGTTACATTAGTGTTAGATTTAGACATGTTGAGACCAGACCTACAGAGCCAGGATTAGACTCGTTGAGGTCCTGCTTGCTGCGCCAGGATTAGATCTGGTGAGATCCTAGTTGCAGTGCAAGGATTAAACTTGGTGAGATCCTAAGTAGGAGCGCCAGGATTAGAGAGATCCTAAGTTGTAGAGCCAGGATTAGATCTGATGAGATCCTAAGTTGTAGTGCAAGGATTAGATCTGGTGAGATCCTAAGTTGTAACGCCAGGTTTAGATCTGATGAGATCCTAAGTTGTAACGCCAGGATTAGATCTGATGAGATCCTAAGTTGTAGCGCCAGGTTTAGACTTGGTGAGTCCTTAAGCTATACTCAACCTGGAGCTCCCTTGTTAAAAAAAGTTGCACTTGAGGGTATGCAAGGCCTTAAGCTGTAGCTTGCTTAACTTATGCCTACATCCGGCACTAGGTCCTGACTGTCAAAATCTGGTCAGCGGAAATTAAAACACTCCTCGAAGTTACGGGATGTCCTGGCTTGGTAGCCATATACGCCTGTAACTGCCTGGTTACAAACAAGTTGTTTTTTTTCGGTATGGGGATTTTCAAGTAAAAAAAAAACATTCACAATAACTTTCTACTGTCTTAACTAACTAATCAACCAACCAGCCAGCCAGCCAACCAATCAACTAACCAACCAGCCAACCAGCTTAACCAATCTACCAACCAACCAGTCAGCCAACTTAACCAATCTACCAACCAATCAGTTAGCCTACCAACTTAACCAATCTACCAACCGGTAGCCACCCAAATTAACCAATATATCAACTAACCAGCCAGTCAACCAACTTAACCAATCTACCAACCAACCAGTGAGCCAATCAACGTAACCAATCTACCAACCAATCAGCCAGTCAAACAACTTAACCAATCTACAGGCCAACCAGTCAGCCAACTTAACCAGTCTACCAACCAATCAGCCAGCCGACCAAATTCACCAATCTACCAATCAAACAGCCAGCCAGCCAACTTAACCAATCTACCAACTAACCAGTCAGCCAACAAACCTAACCAACCAGCAAGCCAACACACTTAACCAATTTACCAACCAGCCAGCCAACCAACTTAATCAATCTACCAACCAACAAGCCAGCCAAATAACATAACAAATGGACCCACCAACCAACCAATCAATCAATCAACCAGTCATCCATCTTATCCAATCTACCAAACAACCAGTCAGCCAACCAATCAACTAACCTGCCAACCACCCAGCCAAACAACTTAACCAATCTATAAACCAACCAACCAGCCAAAAAAATTAACCCATCTACCAGCCAACCAATCTATAAGCCATTCAACTAACCAGCCTGCCAGCCAACTAACTTAACCAATCTACCAATCAATCAGTCAACCAATCACTCAACTAACTAGCCAGCCAGCTAACCAACTTAACCAATCTATCAACCAACCAGCCATTCAACCACTCACATAACTAGCTACCCAACTTAACCAATCTACCAAAACAACCAGTCAGCCAACCAATCAACCAACCAACCAGTCAGCCAACCAGTCAACTACTAACAAACGAACCAGCCAACCAACCAGTCAGCTAACTAGCCAGCCAGTAAAACAACTTAACCAATCTACCAACCAACCTGTTAGCCAAAGAATCAACTAACCAGCCAGCCATCCAACTTAACCAGTCTAACAACCAACAAGTTAGCCAACCTCTCAACTAACTAACCAGCCAAACAACTTAACAAATCTACCGATCAACCAGCCAGCCAAGCAACATAACCAATTTGCCAACCAACCAGTTATCCAACCAATCAACTAACCAACCAACCATCCAGCCAGCCAACCACTGAACTAACTAGTCAGCCAGCAAACCAACATAACCAATCTACCAACCAACCAGTCAGCCAAACAATCATATAACCAACCAGTCAGCCAGCCAAATAAACTTAACCAATCTACCAATCAACCACTCAGTCAACCAACCTAACCAATCTACCAACCAACCAGTCAACAAACTAACTTAACCGATCTACCAACCAACGGGTCTGCCAACCAATCAACTAACCACCCAGTCAGCCAGCCAACTGACTTCATGAATCTACCAAACAACCAGTCAGTCACTGAATTTAACCAATCTAGCAACCAACCAACCAACTAACCAACGAACCACTCAATGAACTAACCAGCCAACCAGCCAACCAACTTAACCAATCTACCATCGAACAAGTCAGCCAACCAGCTTAACGAATCTACCAACCAACCAACCAGCCAGCCAACCATTCAATTAACTAGCCAGCCGGTCAACCAACTTAACCAATCTACCAACCAAACCAGCCAGCCAATCAATTTAACTTTGAACAATCTACCAACCAATCATCCAGCCAACCAGTAAATTAACTAGCCAGTCAGCCAACCAACTTAACCAATCTACCTAACAACCAGCTGGGCAACCAACGTAAACTAATCTATCAACCAACCAGCCAGACAACCACTCTACTAACTAGCCAACCAGCCAATCAACGTAACCAATTTACCAACCAAAGCAGCCAGTCAACCAACTTAACCAATCTACCAACCAATCAGCCAGCCAACCGGTCAACTAACTAGCCAGTCAGCCAACCAACTTAACCAATCTACCAACCAATCAGCTGGCCAACCAAAGTAAACTAATCTATCAACCAACCAACCAGCCAACCACTCAACCAACTAGCCAGCCAACAAATGTAACCAATCTACCAACCAACCAGCCAGCCAACCAACTTAAACTACCAACCGACCAGTCAGCCAACCACTCAAATAACTAGCCAGCTAGCCAGCCAAACAATTTAACCAATCTACCTACCAACCATCCAGCCAACCACTCAACTAAATAGCAACCCAGTCAGCCAACCAATAAATTAACCAGCCAGCCAGTCAACCAGCCAGTCTACCAACCAATCAACTTAACCAATCTACCAACCAATCAGTCAGCCAACCAACTAACCAATCTACCAACCAACCAGTCAGCCAGCCAACCTATTAACCAACCAGTCAGGCAACCAACTTAACCAACCTATCAACCAACCAACCAGTCAAGCAACTTAACCAATCTACCAACCAACCAGTCAGACAGCCAACCTACCAGCCAATCATCCAGCAAACCTATCAACCAACCAGGCAACCAACCAACTTAACCAATCTACCAACCAACTAACGAATCTAGCTACCAACCAGCCAGCCAGCCAACCAACTTAACCAGCCTAGCAACCAGCGAGTCAGCCAGTCAGCCAACTAACCAATCTACCTACCAACCAGCCAGCCAAATCATCCACTCATCCATCCATCATCCATCCATCCATCCATCCATCCATCATCCATCCATCCATCCATCCATCCATCCATCCATTCACTTGACTTTGGAAACTAGAGAGCACTGAAGACACACATGAACATATTCGCGCCAGCAAACACAAACAAACCGAGAACTCCCCGCCACTCAAACCCCCCCCCCCTCCGGTATTCCCCCACCAAATTCCACCCTGATTTCGACTCCAGGGCATGGACAAACAAAGCAGATTCAATGAAACTTGGCATCAGCAGATTTCGATGCCATCGATCTTGGTTGCGTGATGTTTTCCGAACAACTATCGGACTTAAATTAAGACCAGAGATACGAGAATCTCGTTTCTCCTATCCTGGGTTCTGCTTTATTTCATTTATCTGTCCGTCTGGCGCCAAATCTGTGGCTGATTTGTTGCTGTTTGAGGCGCATTTTTTTTATTGGCTCTGCTGAAGGTCATGGAAGCAAATGTTGCAAAACAAGAGAGCGTATACGGGAGAGAATATAACGAGAAATAAAGTAACGTCTACAGGGTCTTCTTTCTTTCAGCCTCCGACTTTCTTTGTTTCAAATTGCCTCTACGACGCGCCTTCATGATAAGATAGCAGAATACTTAAATCAAAAGACCTGTAACATGGAAAACACTTATTCGCCAAACGTTTCTAACAAATTCGCCGCAAGTTGAGTACCGCTGACATGGTTGCCCCAACCAGTTTCTTGGAATCTTGTAAATTTGACCTTGAGATTTTGCACCTTTTTTTTTACTCTGTGTTCAAAGGTCTTGCAACACAGAAATGAAGCCGGATTAGGGAGTAGGCCACAACGAATTTTATTTTTAAACTGTCTGGGTGGAAGTCAAATGTAGGCGGTATAAATACAACGAGGGGAATACATGGGTTCCCCCCACCCCCCTCTCCACTTACCGGACTTGAAGTCACGTGCCAGCTTATTTCCAGTATCATATTGGGAAGCGAAGTGCAGTAAAGTAAATGTGTAGGAAGATAAAAATGCAGTGAAGTCCGGGAAGATAAAGACGTGACAAAGAAGAAGTGTGGAAAGATAAAGATATGGTAAAATAAAAGTGCGGGAAGATAAAAACGTGGTAAAAGTGAGGGAAGATAAAGACGTGGTAAAGTAATAGCGAGGGAAGATAAAGACGTGGTAAAATGAAAGTGAGGGAAGATAAACACATGGTAAAGTAAAAGTGAAGAAAGATAAAGACGTGGTAAAATAAAAGTGAGGGAAGATAAAGACGTGGTAAAATAAAGTGAGGGAAGATAAAGACGTGGTAAAGAAAAAGTGAGGGAAGATAAAGACGTGGTAAAGTAAAAATGCGAGAAAATAAAGACGTGGTAAAGTAAAAGTGAGGGAAGATAAAGACGTGGTAAAGTAAAAATGCGAGAAGATAAAGACATGATAAAATGAAGGTGAGGGAAGATAAAGACGTTGTAAAGTAAAAGTGCTGGAAGATAAAGACGTGGTAAAGTCAAAGTGAGAGAAGATAAAGACGTGGTAAATCAAAGTGAGAGAAGATAAAGACGTGGTAAATTTAAATAAGGGAAGATAAAGACGTGGTAAATTTAAATAAGGGAAGATAAAGACGTGGTAAAGTAAAAGTGCGGGAAGATAAACACGTAGTAAAGTAAAAGTGAGGGAAGATAAAGACGTGTTAAGGTAAATGTATGGGAAGATAAAGACGTGGTAAAGTAAAAGTTAGGGAAGATAAATACGTGGTAAAGAAAAAATGCGAGAAGATAAAGACGTGGTAAAATGAAGGTGAGGGAAAATAAAGACGTGGTAAAGTAAATGTGAGGGAAGATAAAGACGTGTTAAGGTAAATGTACGGGAAGATAAAGACGTGGTAAAGTAAAAGTGAGGGAAGATAAAGACGTGGTAAAGTAAATGTGAAGGAAGATAAAGACGTGGTAAAATGAAGGTGAAGGAAGATAAACACGTAGTAAAGTAAAAGTGAAGAAAGATAAAGACGTGGTACAATAAAGTGAGGGAAGATAAAGACGTGGTAAAGTAAAAGTGAGGGAAGATAAAGACGTGGTAAAGTAAAAATGCGAGAAAATAAACACGTGGTAAAGTAAAAGTGAGGGAAGATAAAGACGTGGTAAAGTAAAAATGCGAGAAGATAAAGACATGATAAAATGAAGATGAGGGAAGATAAAGACGTGGTAAAGTAAAAGTTAGGGAAGATAAATACGTGGTAAAGTAAAAGTGAGGGAAGATAAAGACGTGGTAAAGTAAAAGTTAGGGAAGATAAATACGTGGTAAAGTAAAAGTTAGGGAAGATAAAGACGTGGTAAAGTAAAAATGCGAGAAGATAAAGACGTGGTAAAATTAAGGTAAGAGAAGATAAAGACGTGGTAAAGTTAAATAAGGGAAGATAAAGACGTGGTAAAGTAAAAGTGCGGGAAGATAAAGATGTGGTAAAGTAAAAGTGAGGGAAGGTAAAGATGTGGTAAAGTAAAAGTGAGGGAAGGTAAAGATGTGGTAAAGTAAAAGTGAGGGAAGATAAAGACGTGGTAAAGTAAATGTGAGGGAAGATAAAGACGTGGTAAAGTAAAAGTGAGGGAAGATAAAGACGTGGTAAAGTAAATGTGAGGGAAGATAAAGACAAGGTAAAATAAAAGTGTGGGAATATAAAGACGAGGTAAAATAAAAGTGTGGGAAGATAAAGACGAGGTAAAATAAAAGTGTCGAAAAACAGCGTGATAAAATTACAACGAAGGAAGACGTAAAACAACAGAAATCAAAAATGTAAGAGAGTGTAAAAAAAGCCCGCAGTTTCATTTTAAATTTTACAAATATCCGACAACGACAACAACAACAGCAACAACAACAACAACAACAACAACAACAACAACAACAACACCAGCCACATAGATGAAGCTGTAGTCACATCAACAGCAATGATAATGTGGAAGAGAAATCAACTACTTATCTATAACAAAGGCAGTGAAGCAGCAACAAACCCCGACGGGAGGGGAGAAGAGCCAAGGGCTTCCTGGGACCTCGGGCTTCTGTGGGGGTGGGGACCAGGCGGCCCTAGTTCCACCCCACCCCACCCCCTTCTTTTCTCATTAAGTATAAAATTCAGGAAAACTCTGTAACGTTCCTCCCCTATAGACTTTTTTTTTCTGTCTGGTTAGAAAGCCCGATAGTATCTGACCGTAAGGGGCGGGGCGGGGCTGGGTGGGGGGGGGGCAATCTGGCTCTCTACGACCCTGAACAGCAAAGCAGTGGAGCCCTGCATGAACTTGTTTCTCCACGACTTCCCAGGAGGCTCAGATATTGCCTGGAGTACGCGCTAAGGTCTCGATCCTTCTGTGCCATCTGAGAGTCTGGTGAAAGACACGGAAACTTTTTTTTTCAGAAAAAAAACTGCATGTTTATAACAGATTCAACCGTAATCCATCCAACAACAAAAATGACGAGACAAGAAATGAAAATGCCTTTTCAAACTGAGCTTACTCATTTTATTCAGTAGAATTTTATCATCTTCAGAAAAGAATGTGAACACATTTTAAAAAGAAAGTTGTAAGAAAAAAAAAATCAGTGACACGTTCCTGACCTCTGCTTACTAACAATACCATCTGTCCGTCCCGCCCATCTATCTATCTATCTATCTATCTATCTATCTATCTATCTATCTATCTATCTATCTGTCTGTCTGTCTGTCTGTCTGTCTGTCTGTCTGTCCGTCTATCTATCTATCTATCTATCTATCTATCTATCTATCTATCTATCTATCTATCTATCTATCTATCTGTCTGTCTGTCTGTCTGTCTGTCTGTCTGTCTGTCTGTCTGTCTGTCTGTCTGTCTGTCTGTCTGTCTGTCTGTCTGTCTGTCTGTCTGTCTGTCTGTCTGTCTGTCTGTCTGTCTGTCCGTCCGTCCGTCCGTCCGTCCGTCCGTCCATCTATCTATCTATCTATCTATCTATCTATCTATCTATCTATCTATCTATCTATCTATCTATCTATCTATCTATCTATCTATCCGTCCGTCCGTCCGTCCGTCCATCTGTCTATCTGTTTATCTATCTATCTATCTATCTATCTATCTATCTATCTATCTATCTATCTATCTATCTATCTATCTATCTATCTATCTATCTGTCTGTCTGTCTGTCTATCTATCTATCTATCTATCTATCTATCTATCTATCTATCTATGAGCCGGCCCAATGGGTGAGTGGAGGGGGAAAGGGGGTACAGCCGGTTCATGGTTCATAACAACTCAGGCACATAATACCGCATGAAGGAAGTGAAAACACCGTCCAAAAATGAAATACCAAAAACACCTGGAGGCAGAGGACAGGCAACAGATACTCCCAGGACCCTATACTAAAGTTAAACAACACGCAACAGCAAAGCATAACCAGAGGCCCAACGTTCACCCCCAGTAGCCCAATGCAAGCGCCAAAACGCCCCCCCCCCCCAAGACTCCTGCACGCATACTACAGATCTGCAATATATACAGAAACCTCATGGACCAAGTATGGCCCCGAGAGAGAAACACAGCGAAGAAACTCTGGGGTTCCTACGGTGACCTCCTGCTGATGGCAGGATTCATGAAGGCAACCCGAGTCCCTGCTTAGAAAGTTGAGCACGCGAAACTGAACGAAGAAAAGAAGAATCTTTAATTTTTGTCGGTCCCATATAGAGCCGCGGTTGAGAACCCCTGCTTTACAGAGTCAGAAACAGTGACGGGTAAGCAATGAAACCCAATGCTCTTGCCAATATATATACGTATATTTTCTTATCACAGCCTCGCAAATCTGGCAGAACAAAGGTTAAAGGTTATGCTTGTAAAATACACGAGAGCGGCCTAGAAACCTGCAAACAGGGGGGGAGGGGAGCCTCTTTTAAAACATCACACATTCACACACAAACACACACACAGGATGATGAAAGAATGTGGAATACAGGAGAAAAATATTAACGCGTAAACTACTGCTGGCTGGGGGGAAAATGTGGGAAAACGACAACAAAAGATGCGAGCAACTTTCCTTTTTTTTTTTCCACTGCCGAGGAAATGTTTTCCTTGACGTTAGGGGTATACCAAGTCTGAATGTTTTCCGTCCTTTAGCGTCGCTGCTGTGTTTTCGAGTACAACTATAGAACAATAAATGCCGGTGGTGTTCTTTTACGCTATGCCACACTCGAGAGAGCATGGCAACTGTTCTTTGTTGTTGTTGTTGTTTTTTGTTACACCTCCCAAAGACAGAAGAATAGGAGTTTGTGAGCTACTGAGCACAGAAGAATTATGAATTATTGGATGCTGGGTGCAGAAGAATGTGAATTCTTGGGTACTGGGCACAGAGGAATAGGAATTGTTGGGCACCGAGCGTAGAAGAATAGGAACTCTTGGGTACTGACCGTAGAAGAATAGGAACTCTTGGGTACTGAGCGTAGAAGAATAGGAACTCTTGGGTACTGAGCGTAGAAGAATAGGAACTCTTGGGTACTGAGCGTAGAAGAACGAGAATTCTTGGGTACTGAGCGTAGAAGAATGAGAATTCTTGGATACTGGGAGTAGAAGAATACGAATTCTTAGATACTGGGCACAGAAGAATGAGAATTCTTGGGTACTTAGCACAGAAGAATAGGAATTCTTGGATACTGAGCGTAGAAGAATGGGAATTCTTGGGTACTTGGCTCAAAAGAATAGGAATTCTTGGGTACCGAGCATAGAAAAAAAGGAATTCTGGGGTATTGAGCACAGAAGAGTAGGAATTCTGAAGTTCTGTGTCCAGAAAAATTAGGATTTCCAAAGTACTTAGCACAGAAGAGTAGGATTTCTAAAGTACTAAGTTCAGAAGAACAAGAATTCCGAAGTACTGGACATAGAAGAAAAGGGATTCTGAAGTAGTGAGCACACAAGGAAAGGAATTCTGAGGTACAAAGGCCAGTAGACTATGAATTATGAAGTAATGCGCACAGAAAATGAGGAAGTTCGGAGGTCTAAGCACAGAAGAATAAGGAGCCAACGAAATAATCTACCACGTTATGGGGAAGAGCAGACTCAACAGAAAAGTCCAGATGAAACAGACGGTAACAATCTTGTATTTATAGCTTAAATCCTACAATTTAATAATCGATAGCTACAAATTACAAGGTTCAAGAGCAGCAAAATGTGAAAGTAATTTAATAGCGGTTCAGTGTAGGGAAATTATAGAGAAAGTACGGAAACATGAGGGGAAGACAAATTTCAGGAGAATGACCACTAGAATAGAGTTTTGCGCTCTAAATATAACAAGAAATCGTTTTATGTGCACCGGAATCACTAGGCCAGAAGAGAACCATATGGAAGAATGCTCGCCTGGTTCAATCTTTCATACGTTTCCATATCAATGGAACCTTTGAATGAAACGGAGGCCAAGTAGACACAGAAATTCTATCACCAGATATGGCGGGCAAAGACGTAGACCATTTTGGCATTCAGCGACCTATAGCTTGTTATGATGACGTCAGGGATGGAGAATTATAGGTGATAAAGACCCCATCACACATCTCCGTTGTCCTCCCCCCCCCCCGCCCCAAAAATAAACAGGCCTACCCTGACTACCGGGGCAGAGATAGTCATAATCCCCATGGTGGTGGAGTCTGCTAAAGAAGTATTTCTTACTCCCTACTGTTTAGCTGAACTCAGGGACTGGAAAAAGTAGCTGCCATAACCCGCTCCTATGCCGACACCAACATCTTCACAGCATCGGCTGCAAAGAACACCAGCTCGCAGATCCAGGGTGATAGAAGACAAGACAAGACAGGGCAGGACAAGACAAGACACATCATCATATATCACGTGCCTTGCAGGTAACGAATTTGGATTAATTAAGGGGAGACAAACAATATCAAATGACAGCTATAATTACATTTCTTTACCGGTGAAAATAAGGAGCTTTTAACGACAGGTGTCCGATGAATGTGATAACATAATTTAAGACAACATGTATGATATTGTTGTAATCATCTGCATTTTTCGAAATCGACGCTGTCAGACAATGTTAACCCGCGCATGTTTCTATTTTTCGCCCTAAAGCGGGGAAAATCATTCAATAAATCATCATCATCATCATCATCATCATCATCAATTTGTAAAAGGTAATGGTAAAATTCGCTTTTCCATGTCATTAAAAGGTGTCTGAGTGGCGAAGTGGTTAGTGCACTGGTCTCTCATGGCGAAGGTCGGGGGTTCGAATCCGGCCGGAGCCACCCGAGTCATTCAGCTGTAGAAATGGGTACCTGACTTCTTCTGGAGCTGAAAGGCAGCCAGGCGTGTTACTGACCATATCACCCTCTAGTGTTCTGACAGGTCAAGGAAAATATGGCCACTAATACCATATCTCTATGTGCCTCTAAGGCATGACAGGATTACCTTTAGCTATGTCATTAAGGCATATTGGGGATACGGTGTTAGGCTTGTATTTCCAAAATCTTCGGCATATGAAAGTCCGATGTGGGAAGTATCACGCCTGCTCGCATTTGTCTTTCCAGATTTCTCTGGTACCAATTTTTAGAGGCTGGATCGACCGCCAGGCCTTTTTGATGTATACTAGAAATAATCCCACATTTTTTTCTTTTTTTTTGCACAGTGAAATAATGTATTTGTAAAACAACAACAACAACAACAACAACAACATAGTGCAACATTCACTAAATGTTCAAGTGTTGTTCCTGCACATTCGTTTTTTGTTATTATAGTTTTGAGTGTTGTTGCTGTTGTCTGCTGCTGTTATTCCTGCTTTTGTTGTTACTGTTGTTGTTGTACGATTTACTTTCAGCTACCAACGTGGATTTTTCAGCAGCTGATGTTGCAGCGCAGATTTAGAAACACAGTGCCTTGGAGTAGGAGGGGGAGTTGGTTAAAGAGTGAAGCTAAAATCTCACAGGTAGATTCCAAGAAACAGTTTCCAGCAGAATTACGCTGCCATGGGGGTGGAGGTGGAGGGTGGGGGTGGGGGAGGGGACACGTACACTGAGCAGTAACCCATTATCCAGACCAAAAAAAAAGCAACAAGAAACTGGACGTCGTAATCTTATATCACACTCTCTCTCTCTCTCTGAACCTTAAGTGCTCAAGGCACATGGGGCTTCCACAAGGGTTCTCCACAAATACTTGTCCTTTGCCTATTTTTCTACTGGTATATTTCTATTCAGGTATCCTCTCTATTGTTCTTCTCCATGTCTCCTTTGATCTATCCTTACTTCTGCTCCCCTGTGGTGTCCATCTTAGTGCTATTTTTAGTAGTGAGTCGTCAGTCATCCGGAGCGCATGTCCCAACCATCGCCAGCGTCTTTCCTCAATAACTGCTGTCAGTGGCTTCATCTGCATTTCTGGCAACAAGATGTTACTTCTTACACCATGCAGCCTCACCATCCCTTAATCAGAAATCCCCAGTCCGGAATTCCGAATCCGGAATGATCCAAAATCTGGAACCTTTTAAGCGCCGACATGACGCCATATATGGAAAATTCCACACCTGACCTTCATGTGACAGGCCATAATCAAAACGCAGCCTCACAAGAGTTTATTTTTAGCGTCCCGTGAGACCGCTCGCGCTTACAAACACAGACCACACACTCGCACACTCACACACCACACACTAGCGTGCTATGGCGTGCCGAGTGATTGGCTACTAGGAGTAAGAACCCCCCTCCAAACTCGACACCCATTTCAGCACCGATATTCACCTATTAACATATGCCTGTGAGACCTGGACACTTAACAAAACAGCTGAGAAACATAAATGCCTTTGAATGTAAATGAAGAAGAGTTCTCCAAATATCGTGGGCACAAAAAAGAACAAATATATCTATACTCATTCATTAATTTGCATGTCCCTTGCGGAACTTTGCCTCCCAAACAGCACTCCTGTAGGCCTCTCGGTTGTGAGCAAGATGGCCTGCTGCTGCTGCGTCCAAGAGATTAATATTGAAGACGGCTGGCTAGTAAAGAGGATTAAAGAGAGGAAACTTAAATATTTTTGACACATTAAACGTCATGATAATTTAGAGAAGACCGTATTGGAAGGATACATAATGGGAAAAAGAAAAAGAGGAAGGCCAAAACGAAGATGGCTGCAAGTCATCGTTGACGATCTGCAAATGGATGCAGCAGCAGCAGGTGCTCACAACCGAGAGGCCTACAGGAGTGCTGTTTGGGAGGCAAAGTTCCGCAAGGGACATGCAAATGAATGATGATGATTCACATATTATTCAGGTATTTTTGTGTGAATAAATGTATACATGCAAAAAAAAAAAAAAAACAAACGATTTCTTACTTTCAGCATATAAATTCTGAGTCAGGCATCATGATGATGATGCCACATAAACCACAGATTGTTCACAAGAAGTCGCTGAGATAGTGCTCGCTGAGATAGTGCTCTCTTTGCTCTCTGATGCTCCAGTGTACACAAGCACAAAATTATTAAATATATAACAAATTACTTTCAAGGCTGTGTGTCTAAGGCATATTTGAGGGATACGGTGTTGGGGGCCCTTGTTTCCAAAACCATCGGCACATGAAAGTGTGATGTGGCCGGTTTCACGCCTGGCCACATTTACCTTCCCAGATATCTCTGGTACCAGGTGGACCTCGGGGACTGTTTTGATGTGTACCAGGGGAAAAAAAAATCCTCACCGCTGGAACGTGAACCCGGTACCACCAGATATGAGGTGTACTCATTCAGCTTTACGAGCCACTGCGGCTCATTGCTGTAGACAAGACTTGTCTCCCTTCCTCTCTGTTCTTAGTCTTCTCCTGCCAGTTGTCTCCCTTCCTCTCTGTTCTTAGTCTTCTCCTGCCAGTTGTCTCCCTTCCTCTCTGTTCTTAGTCTTCTCCTGCCAGTTGTCTACTCCGAGGGTTCGTAGATTCCAAACTGTCACTCCACCGTTGTCTTGGCCATCCCTATTAGCATACAAGCATGAGCCAAATCTCAAGGACATGCTCGTCCACAGCCACTTAAAGCGGAACCTTCCATATGATGGCACCAGAAAATGTTACTGCCCTCGCTGTTTTACCTGCCCTGTAGTTTGGGAAACGAAACAAATCACCTTTCCTAAAACTATCCTGACTCCCCATGAGGGATTCACATGCGAGTCCCGCAATGTAATATATATCATCGTACGCAAAATGTGCAGGATAACTTATATTAGTGAGACTGGCCTCAGACTAAGGGACCGCATACAGAAACATTTGTACGAAATCACCCAGCATGCTTCGAAACCAGTCCCAAATCATTTCAGTGGCCCCGACCATAGAAGAAAATCTGATTTTCTGGTAACAGCCATCAAACAATGTCATGCAGATGACACAAGTCGCCTAGCGCTTAAGAACCGCTAAATTAAAGACTATGGAACGATGGAACTACACGGTTTGAACTCGTTATTCAGATACACATAATCTTCCACAATCATACTCCCTCTCCTCTAAGCTCCATTCTCACTCGTTGCACATAGTCTAGAACCTTCATACGATGACATTACAACCCCTCTACCACAACCATAATCGTTTATTTCACCTTCTCCTAACTAGATTATCATCTACTCACTACCATCCTCTTATATCAAATATCATAAGTCTCTATCCATTCACTACCATCATCTACTATCATGTACTATCTACTATCTACTATCACCACAAGTCTCCACCAACGTATTTTCCACACCCAGTCATGCATATTTTTGCACCTTTCAGAACGTATGCATTCTGAACGCAGGAATGGTCGCGTATACACTGCGTTCTTAAAAGTGGGCATACGATTTTCAACTTATGTTCTTCCAAGACTGAAGCTTAAGTTCTATTTTTAAATTTTTTTTTTCATTAAAAAAATTATTTCTGTTAGTACAGATTCATGTGAATCTAAACGTTGTCTCTTGTGTCTGATTCTTTGTCTTGTTTGTGTTTGTATGAAGAAGGCTCGCGTCGAAACGTCACATCACTGTAAACGTTAAGTAATAAAGCTGTTCCTATTTTTTCCTAGTTTATACATTCTCTCTTGGTCTCTCTCCATTAATCACTTCTGTATAACCTCTTTTAGTTTGTCTATTTTCGTCTCTTCTCTCAAAGTATCCGAGCCGTCTCAATCTATTGTTTTTCATAATGGTAGTTATAAGTGGGGACTGGAATAGCTTGTGTATTTCTCTGTTATTTCTAATTTTCCATTCTTTGTGATACAAGATCTCTAACTGGTCCAAAAAGTCTTCTCAAGATGTTGTTTTCAAAGATCTGTAGCTGTGATTCATCTTGTTTGTAGCGCTCCATGTTTCTGATCCATACAAGACAGCTAGTGTCTTGTAAAATTTCTCCTACGATATCAATATCATGTTCATATCCTAATATTCTCGTTGTGTCATTAATGATTTGTTCCTTTTTTTATTGTTCTTTTAATTTTCTTCTAGGTGTATCAAGTGTATGTGAAACAAAAATGAATTTCGTTTTTAGACTTGGGTCCCGTCCCAAAGATATCTCATTATGTAAAAGCACACATATTCCAAAATAAGGCTGGGGATGGGAAATTCAGAATCCGAAAAGCTTCTGGCCCAAAATATCCCGGATAAGGGATACTCAAATTGTGTTAGATTTAACGGACTAAAAAAGTGGCGAGAGGAGAATGTTCTGAAAGGCGATCATCCAGTCTCACCATAAAACATTTTAGGCGATTATAACTTCTAGTAAATGGAGGTGAACTTTATCTGCTGTAATAATGGCTCGGAAAAGTAAAGAAGAAAGAAGAAGAAGATAAGTTCTAGTACGGTCTCAATGAGCGGCAAAAGTGGCTCATGTTTCAGCTTCCATCAGAGTGTGTCAGGCGTGACACTCTGGACAAGCACGAGAGACAAACGGTAAGCGCAGTCAAGGATCTGGCTACCTTAATATAAGAAAGCATACAGACATCCCCCACCCCAGAAACAGCAAGAAATTTTGGTAAATTGAACATCCGAGTATTATCTTCAGCCTCGTCAGGCTGACCATAGTAGCGGTAAAACTGTGGCTCGCAACAAACTCTTAGGGCTCACCCAGCCTCAAGAGAAAAAAATAGGTACCAGGGTTAACACTCTGGGTTAACGCACCCAGGCTCAACAGAAAAAAATAGGTACCAGGGTTAACATTCTGGGTTAACGCACCCAGCCTCAACAGAAAAAAATAGGTACCAGGGTTAACGCTCTGGTTTAACGCGCCAAGACTCAAGAGAAAAAATAGGTACCAGGGTTAACCCTCCGGGAAGGAAGAATAATAACGTCGTTAGCTACGGAGTTCGTGGTGACGGCGAGACTAGTCGCCTGTTTCTGGTCAACCGCGGACTAGACAGAAGAGCACTCACGGCTTAACGATCGCGTGCCAATGACGCTAGTTCACTACTCGTACATCTTTACCTTTAGCTCACAGACCTCTGGGAATCACGACCCAGAGCCCTCTTCACACCCCCCCCCCCTTGAGAGTGTGAGAAGGGCCGAAAGGCTTACCAGAAGTTGGGGGGGGGGGGCGTGGGATAATTCTCTGATGATCTGAGGAGTTGTATTGTTGTTTTGCTCCCCCTGCCTGACATTCCGGCCAGAGGTAAAACTGGAGGAAAGCCGATGTAGTGAGAAGTTAAGACTTCTGTAAGGTCAGCGAAGTGAGTGAGAATCTGGCAAGAATCCGAGGTGCTAGACAAGAAGCAGCCAAACATTGCTCTCTCTCTCTCGAAGAATGACATTAGACATTCTGATCTGCAGTTAAAACCATGGCATGGGTGGAAGAGGAAAAGGTTGCCAACCAGTGATTTAATCTGGTACAACATGTTTTCTTCCAGTTTTATCTGAGTCCTTTATTTCGTGCACTACTTTTTTTGTTTATTTTTTTGGCCAGGCTGTAAAGATTTTATATTCCCCTGTAAAACTAAGCCACATGCAAGAAGGTAACCAAGTTTGACTGCTGGGAAAAAAAGGTCGAGAGAGAGAGAGAGAGTAAAGAGAGAGTAAGAGGAGAGAGAGAGTGGGGAAAATGTGATTATGCAGCATTTCTTGTGAGCTTTCCTTGTTTAATCTCCGGGTGAAATAACTTCAGCTTTCTGAGTGCGAAAAGCTGAAAATAAGTAGGAAAAAAAACATTTCTAGAGATTTAGCTTTCGGTTCACGTGACTTGGAATGTTTTATTTTGCAGGATAAATTAAAATTTTATCAGCTTTCAGAGAACAGAAACAAAATATAGGAAATTTAAATATTTGTGGCTGTAACTCTGTTTGTTCGTTTTTTTGTTTGTTTGTTTTAAGAACAAGTTGGGACGCGAGAAGGAAACAACCACACACATTGTGCAGATATGAGATGAAGGAAGTTTTTCTCCTCCTTTATTTTCTGTAAAAGAATTAGGTTCAGTACGTAGTAGTTGTTTGGAAATTATCTTTGTGAACGTGAAAGAATGTAAAGTGACAAGAATCTTAGTGAATATGAAAGAATGTGAAGTGACAAGAATCTTAGTGAATGTGAAAGAATGTGAGGTAAGAAGAATCTTAGTGAATGTGAAAGAATGTGAGGTGACAAGAATCTTAGTGAATGTGAAAGAATGTGAGGTGACAAGAATCTTAGTGAATGTGAAAGAATGTGGCGTGACAATAAATGCGTCGAAAATTATGCTTTCATTTTTTCTTCAAAAAAGAATGTTATGTTAGTTACCGTTCATGTAGCTAATAATCTTATGCTGATGAATGTAAAAGGCTTATTTTATATTCTTAGATCTGTTTGTCTGTACTTCGTATACTTGTGCTAAATCAAATGTGTGGTAAGAATTAAAGATGAATGGTGAATGCGTGCTATTTCCTTTCATTCATTCATTTGTATGTCCCTTGTGGAACTTCGTCTCCCTAACAGAATTCCTGTAGGCCTCTCGGTTGTGAGCAAGATGGCCTGGTGTTGATGCATTCATTTGCAGATCATCAACGATGTCTTGCAGCCATCATCGCCTTGGTCTTTCTCTCTTTCTTTTTCCAATTATGTACCCTTCCAAGACGGTTTTCTCTACATTATCATGACGTTTAATGTGTCCAAAATATTTAAGTTTTCTCTCTTTAATCCTCTTTACTAGCCAGACTTCCTTTCCTTTATCTTTTGAAAATAAAGTTTGTTTTCTATTTCTCTCTCTCTCTCTCTCTCTCTCTCTCTCTCCGAATACAATTAATTGTTTTCTGAATAGTCCTGAAAATTTTGTTTAGTAGATAGTCATTTATAATGTATGTAGTTACTTCTGTACTGAGTGAATGTTTAAGAGCGAAACGTAAATGTTATATTTTATTTTGTGTCTCTCAGCTTCAATGTTAGTTATGTTTGTTATATGAACAGCATATTTGTAGAATGTCTGGAATAGAGTGAAAGATGTATAATAAAGGGCAGAATGTCAGACGGGCCTGCGTGCCCAATTCTTAACCCTTTTGAAATAAAGATCAATCAATCAATCAATCAATCAATCTCTCTTTCTGAGTCTTTCTCAAAGAGCAGAATGTAAGACGGGCATACGCGGCCTTTTAAAATAAAGATATTTCATTCATTCATTCTCTCTCTCTCTCTCTGAGTTTATCTCTCTCTTTGAGTCTCTCTCTCTCTCTCTCTCTCTCTCTCTCTCTCTCTCACGTACACACACAAACGCATAATGCTGTTTTGAAGAAAACGAAAAGAAAAGGACACTCGTTCACAACTCTACGCATGTTCCAATAACCCTAATTCAAATAACGCATGGTATCCATGATTATTGAACGCGACAAGCTGTTTGCTGTTTTTAAGTTCACCGATTCTTACAGCGTTTTAAGTGCTTTTCATTCATACTTTCAGCTGCTTTTGTTACAGCTTACAAGCTTTTAAAAACTCCCAGTGAATGTGATTGTAATACAAACACGTAAACGAACAAAAGACGAAGGAGTATATTTCGTTATTCATCATTACATTCAAAACTTCGCCTACGGTAGTGCTGTGGTTTATACGGTAGTACTGTGGTTTGCACGGTAGTACTGTGGTTTATACGGTACTACTGTGGTTTGTACAGTACTACTGTGTTTATACTGTATACGGCGAAGGACGAGGGCGCTGTTAGTTTTGGCAATCAGCAACGCATAGCTGATATGCCAGGGTTGGCGAACCATAGCTGACATGCTAACGTCAGGGTTGGCGAACCATAGCTGACATGTTAACGTCAGGGTTGGCGAACCATAGCTGACATGCTAACGTCAGGGTTGACGAACCATAGCTGACATGCTAACGTCAGGGTTGGCGAACCATAACTGATATGCCAGCGTCAAGGTTGGCGAACCATAGTTGACATGCTAAAGTCAGGGTTGGCGAACCATAGCTGCTATGCCAGCGTCAGGGTTGGCGAACTATAGCTGGCATTCTAACGTCAGGGTTGGCGAACTATAACTGATATGCCAACGTCAGGGTTGGTGAACCACAGCTGCTATGCCAACGTCAGGGTTGGCGAACTACAGCTAATACACCAACGTCAGGGTTGGTGAACCACAGCTGATATGCCAACGTCAAGGTTGGTGAACCACAGCTGGTATGCCAACGTCAAGGTTGGTGAACCACAGCTGATATGCCAACGTCAAGGTTGGTGAACCACAGCTGATATGCCAACGTCAGGGTTGGTGAATCACAGCTGATATGCCAACGTCAGGGTTGGCGAACTACAGCTGATATGCCAACGTCAGGGTTGGTGAACTACAGCTGATATGCCAACGTCAGGGTTGGCGAACCACAGCTGACCAAGACCCTATCCCACTTCTTCTGTAGCATAGCCTTGTAAGTAATGATTATAATAATTATTATTATTATTATTATTGTTATTAGTATTAGTGACATGATCAGGAATAAAGAATGTATTGGGGGGCAGAGAAGTTATAGTTAGAGGAGCGAGGAACGGATACTCGGTACTTCAAAGACCTGATCAAAGGTAAAACCGTATCGATAGATCTGATAGATCGTGAGAGTGGTCCAGTTCTAGAGGTGCGACTTCGCGCGCACATGCAGTAGCCCAGGGGGAACAATTGACCAGTAGATCAAAGACTGAACAGAGAACGGACTAGGTCCCGAAGCAGGTAACATGAAAGAGATGGTGGACTTGTTAATGGGAGGTAACAATTAGACGACGGAGATGAAAGAGACTTAAAGCGAAGACGCCAGTTGCGACCGGTTTTGGCGTTGTCAGAACTTACGAATATAAAGAAGGGAGGAGGATTCAGGAGGGCCGGCGGAGAGACGATAGGGGTTCTGAGAGAAGAGAGAGAGGAGAGAGGAGACGCAGAGAGGAGGGGAAGAGGCATTCAGCAAGAGAAATGTAGAGATAGAGACATAGTGTTAGATTGAACTAGTGTAGCAAGAGATCGTACAGTAATTGTTACCAAGAGCTTTTGTATTACTGAATATTGTGAACGCTGCTTAAATACTGCTTGTAGAATTATGAGAATTATGATATTGTGATTTTGTGAGATTTCGTACTACTATGATGAAAATAATGAAATGTGTATAATCTTGCCTATGCCTATTATTACAAGTGAGTTATCAGCTATACGTATTGATCATATTGATATTATTTGTCAAATTAAAATGAATCAGTGAAATGTTCATGAGAAATCTTCTATTGCCATGTATGTGAAACTTCGACGTGTGATGTACCAAGGTGAGATGTGATGATAATAGAACATTCAAAAAATAACAATAATAATGAACAATATAAATGAACAAAAACATTGTTAAAATGGTGCCCGTGCCTATTCCTGACAATTGGGAGGAGACGACCTGGCGTATAAGCGGCCACAATGCGAAGTATTGACTACTAGCGATCACGTGCCAGACTGTGTTGAACCGATGTGATTTAGGCAACTGATGTGATTTAGGCGAAGAACAATTGTTTATCATAGCTACAATAGATCGTATGCTAAATGATTTTGCTTATTCAGAGCTATGGCCACTTTAAGAAAAACGAGAAATGTACTGAGCAGATGAAATTTCAAAATAAGAAATATAACAAAGAAGAAGCGACAGAGTAAAATGATCATTACTATTCTTTTTACTGAGGTGAGGAATCAAGAGGATGTGTGATTTCTTTTTATTTACCATAAGGGTTTATTAACTTTACGTCTTATAAATGCTGGTAGGTTGACGGGAGCACAATTACGAGGTTGCTACATTTTTTTGGGGGATGCAAAGGTTTCAAACTGATGTACATACAGGTATACATATCTTGAGGATAATGTGACTTAATTTTTTTATGTTTATGAGACGAGACTAATATGGCTCGCATTGATGATGTACATTTTTTTGCATTGCTACTAGGGTATTTTTAATGTTGAAATGCTCAGAAATTGAGAGTGTTAGTAGTATAATACTCTATGTATCTTTTGTATGGTGAATAATAATGTAATATTGCATATTTTTGTATGATGAATGAAGTGCATACACAATATTTTTTTGAGATATGGAAACAAACTTTTCATTTGTATTAAGAAGAGTAGGGTGAGATGTTTGGGTGTTGCCAGATTGTTTAGTGGAACCGAGAAGGTTGTGTTGT